>CM070613.1:0-1200000 GCA_036346395.1 Hsuehochloa calcarea
GGATTTGGCACCATTGCCGCACCATTGAATGAATTGACAAAGAAATGAGTGACTTTCCAATGGGGACTGCACAGAGAATGCATTCAACTTGTTGAAAGAGAAGCTCACCCAAGCACCCCTACTCCAACTCCACGATTTTGGTAAGACTTTTGAAATTGAATGTGATGCGGTGGGATTGGGATAGGTGGTGTATTGATTCAAGAAGGTAAACAGTTGCATATTTAGTGAAAAACTAAATGGGCCTAGTTTGAATTATTCCACCTATGATAAGGAATTGTATGCTTTAGTTCGAGTACTTCAAACTTGGCGGCATTATCTATGGCCCAAAGAATTTGTTATACATTCGGATCATGAATCGCTAAAACATATTAGAAGTCAAGCTAAAGCTGAATAAGCGAATGCTAGCTGGGTAGAATTTATTGAGTCATTCCCATATGTTATAAAGCATAAGAAAGGTAAGGATAATGTGATTCTTGATGCGCTCTCTAGGCGTTATACCATGTTATCTCAACTTGACCATAAGATTTTTGGTTTGGAGGCCATTAAGAGTTCATATGTCAGCGATTTGGACTTTAAGGAAGTGCTTGAACATTGTAAAGGAGGAAGACATGGAATAACTATGTCTTTGAATGATGGTTTGGTCTATCGTGCTAACAAGCTATGCGTTCAGCTAGCTCTGTTAGTCTTTTGTTATTCTGGGAGGCACATGGAGGAGGTTTGATGGCGCATTTTGGAGCAAAGAAGGCGAGAAGATGTCTTGGCCACCCACTTCTTTTGGCCAAAGATGAGGCGTGATGTCGGCGCTACGTAGCTCATTGCACTATATGCAACAAAGCTAAGTCCGTCTCCTTCCACATGGACTTTATATGCCTCTTTCTATTCCTAGCGCCCCTTGGGAGGATATTTCTATGTATTTTGTTTTAGGATTGCCTAGGACAAAGAGGGGAGAGATAGTATATTTGTAGTAGTGGATCGATTTTTAAAATGGCACATTTTATATCTTGTCACAAGAGCGATGATGCTACAAACATAAGCGATTTGTTTTTCAGGAAATCATTAGCTTACATGGAGTGCCCAATACTATTGTCTCGGATCGTGATCACGAAGTTTTGAGCCACTTTTGGAGATCACTTTGGAATAAATTGGGGACAAAGTTCTTTGTTCTCTACTACATGCCATCCCCAAGCGATGGACAAGCGGAGGTTGTCAACCATACGTTATCCACCATGTTGCGGGCTGTTTTAAAGAAGAACTTGAAGATGTGGGAAGAGTGTTTACCGCATATTGAGTTTGCTTACAATAGGTCAGTACACTCCACCACCAAGGTAAGTCCATTTCAGGTAGTGTATGGTTTTAACCCCCGTGTGCCTATTGATTTACTACCTTTACCGACCTCTGAAAAAATTAATCTAGATGCTAAGAAGCGTGCTGCATTTATTCTCAAGTTGCATGAAACGAGTAAAAAGAATATAGAGCATATGACTGAAAGGTATAAGGTTGCTGGAAGTAAAGATAGGAAAGTTGTCAAATTTGAACCAGGTGATTTAGTTTGGATTCATTTGAGAAAGGATAGGTTTCCAGAATTAAGAAAATCAAAGTTGATGCCTAGAGCTGAAGGACCGTTTAAGATAATTAAGAAGATAAATGATAATGCATATCAATTAGAATTACCTGCAGATTTTGGGGTTAGCCCCACATTTAACATTTCATATTTGAAACCATCGTGGGAGAAGAAGATGAGCTTGAGTCGAGGCGACTCCAATTCAAGAGGGGAGTATGATGAGGACATCCTCCTTCGGATACACGCACTACACAAGACCCTCGGATCTGGGTGCTAAACTACGGTCCTATGACAAGAGCTAGAGCACATCACTTAATCGATCGAGTAAAAAGTCGTTTCTAGGGTGAGTGTATTATTTGAGGACTCTATGATCTTTGCCTAATGGAGATGATTTACTTGTACTCGGGAATCTAGGACTACGACCGGTTCAAGAAGGTCTCGACCACTACAAGAAGACCTACGACTAGTTGATTCGATTGGAGCAATCTCGACCCGAGCGAGCACAATACTCGTTGGACACAATCTACGACCAAAGATAGCATGGACTCCTCAAGACCACCCTAGGACCGATCCTACGACCGGATCTTCGACGAAATCGCAACACAAGGTGCTCGTCACCATTTGGAAACTAATAAGACTTTGTAAGCGTAGCGAGGTCGGAGTCGGGTTGTGTACGCTTCATCCCACGGCGCACAACCCTAGGTCGACCTCCTCACATTCCCCTATAAATATATAGTAGCTGTCATAGTTTAGAGGTGGGTTTTTTTTTAGATTATTCTGTCAATTACGGTTTTGCGATTATCGGTTTGAGAACCCGGCTTGTAAACTTCATCCATATCCGCAATACAATTGATTGTATCTACCTTGTTCTTGTGAGTTGCTTGATTGCTTGCGGGAACAATAACCTTCGTGGTAAGGTCGATCGCGTGCAAGCGTGGTCGATAACGGCGAGCGTCGCGGGTGTAGCGAATTGCGAGGTGACGATCATTGGTCGGAAGCCTCAAAGCGTCAACGTCCTCACGACGAACCGTCGAACCTATCGGAAGATCGGCGTAGTGATTCATCTGGCGTCGGCGTTGATCCAACGGCGGGAGAGGATGGTAGGGAGAAGTTGGGCTGCGGTGGAATAGTGTTGGGCTTCGGCCCAGCACTGTTCCGAAGGATTTTAAAAGATTTTTCTTTTTAATAAATCCAGAAAATACAAATAGCAATTAGAAAATAGCAAATGATCTTGGAAAAATTCTATAAAATTCTATAAAATATATCCAAGCATATAGAATCTAAATAAAATAGTTTTGGCAATTGTTGATGTTGGAATTAAGCACATTAAATCGGTTTGTCCTTAAAGTCCATATTAATCTTTTAAATTAATATTCAAATAAATCCAAATGGTGAATTTTCTCACTACCACTATTTAAAAGATTTTTAAAGCTCTGAAAATTGGGATGTTACAAGGGGGAGCCGGGTTGCCATCGGGAGGCGATGCGGGGAGAAGGCCAAAGGGAAGCTTGGATTGCTTGGTCGCGTCGTGTGATCGTCGGCGGAGTCGGCGGAGCCGCGGAGGAGCTTGTGCGTTGGTGGTGGTCGTATGGCGGCGAGCGCATCTTGGACGGATTGATCTTTGCGGCCGCTGCGATTTAGCGAATCTTAGGCGCTTTATAGTCTTGGTGCCTTCTTCTTCGCTCTTGTCTTTGGCTTGTCTTTGTCTTGATTCTTTCTTTGGCTGTGTTGTGCTGATTATTATTTCTATCTCTCTACTGCAAAAGCAAAAAAAATGGCAAGTGCAAGTATTGCATCATCCGAGGCCGGGTATGATCCAAAGACCGATCCAAAACAGAAGGCGAAGTCTAATGATGCGGGATGGAAATATGGCTATTGGCCAGAAATTGGCAATCGAGATAAGGTGATGTGTATCCTTTGTAACACCCCAAGTACAGAAGGGATTAAAAGGCTGAAGAAACATCTTGCGGGTGGCTATTCAGATGTGGTAATGTCTCCCAATACTACCACAGAAATCAGAAAAGAGATAGGAGATTATTTGAAAAAAACAAGAGTAGGCCAATCTTCCTGAGGCAGCGATGATGATGAGCAGGGAGGTCAAGATGTGGAGGTGGTAGCACATGACATTGGGTCCCAAGACCAAGAGTCCACTGTGAAGCCAAGTTCAGGGACAGCCGCCAAAAGAAGGAATGATGCCTTTTCATTTAAGGTCAAGGCAAAGGCAAAGGCAAGGGAGACCAAGTCAGTTGCTAGTATGCTTCAGAGAACACCCGAAGATGTCGTAGATCAAAGACGTTCTGGATCTTTTCAAAGCACCATGGAGGCTAGCACAAGGACTAAGGAAGACAGCCATTATGTGAATAAGCAATGGGCCTTGTGGTTCTATGAGTGTGGCATACCATTTAATGCCGCAAACTCAAGGCAGTTTGAGATTGCTTGTGAGGCGATTAATGCGATCTGATTACGGGTATAAGCCTCCTAGTTTCCATGAGCTGAGGGAGCCATTGCTTCGGGAGTGCGTCAAGGAGACAAGTACTTTGAGGGAGGAGCATGAGCGGGCGTGGAAGCAATATGGTCGCACACTTATGTAGGATGGATGGTCTAATAAAAGGGGGCGCCACTTGATCAACTTCCTTGTCAACAGCCTGGAGGGGACTTCTTGGAGTCCGTTGATGCATCAAGTGAGCAACATGATGCAACTATGTAGCTAATTTGCTAGAGAAGAGAATTGAGGCCATTGGAAAAGACAAGGTTGTTCAAGTTGTCACTGATAATGGTGCTAATTATAAGGCAGCGGGCAAGCTTCTAATGGAGAGGATTCCTACACTGTTTTGGAGTCCTTACGCTGCACATTGTTTGGACCTTATGTTGGAAGACATTGCGAAGTTGAAGAAATTTAAGAAGCCTATTGCACGTGCCAGGCGTGTCACCACATTCATTTATAGGCATGGTAGGCTTCTTAGTGCAATGAGGGAGAAGACAGGTGGGATGGATCTTGTGAGACCAGCGCCACTCGGTTTGCCCTGACCTTCCTTACTTTGAAGAGCATGCATAAGCACAAAGATGCTTTGAAGTGTCTATTTGTGAGTGAATCATGGACTAATATCAAATTGTCAATAGCGGAGGCGGCATGCATGTGAGCCGAACATTGTGCTCTCTAAGGAGTTACGGAATCAATTGAAGATTGCCTTAGAGCTTCATCCCCACTTCTTATCGTGCTTAGGGTGGTTGATGGTGATGAGAAACCCGCAATATCAGAGGTTGCAGCATTAATGGCTCATGCAAAGGAGAAGATCAACCTTAGCTTCTCTACCCAAAACAAGCAACGTTTGCTTAAAAAGATCATTAACATTATTGAGCGACGTTGGGTGAAACAAATGGATCATCCATTGTATGGGGCTGCACACTATTTGAACCCAGGGAAATTCTTCGCCATCCAAAAGAGTGGAGATGATACCTATGTTGGGGAGCTAAGAAGTTGCTTCAATGATGTACTTGCAAGAATGGTACAAGATGATACTGGGAACAAGATTGATGAACAAGCCATGCATTATGAGGACCAATGAGGAGATGTCTTTTCAAACAAATTGGCAATCCAAAACTTGAGTCAAAAAGCTATACTAAGTGTTGTTAATTTCAGCATGTTTATTTCTTTTCAAATTCCTAATATATGCTAATATACGTGCATTTTCCATTCTAGTTGATTGGTGGCATTCATATAGTGGGTGAGTCATTGACCTATAAAGGTTTGCTAAGCGCGTTGTTAGTCTTTGTGCTTCATCATCTGGTTGTGAGCGAAATTGGAGTACCTTTGAATTTGTGAGTCAATTTGTAGCTTCTTTGTGTTTATTTTCATCTACTCAATTTGTAGCTTATGCCTTATATGTGCTTACTAATTTCAGCAAGTTATTTATTCATTTTATTTGTTTTGCTTGCCATTTGTGCTTTCGTAAATGCATACAAAGAAAAGGAACCGGTTACTACACAAGAGATTGAATGATTCGGTCTTTGTTGCATACAATCGGAAGATGAAAACAAGGTTTCAAATGAGGCGGGAGAAAGTGAGCAAAAACTATGACCCTTTGGTCATTGAGGATTTTGATTGGGACAATGAATGGACTGACTCATTGGTTGTAGCACCTCAAGGTGGTCGTGAGTGCGACCTTACATGAGATGATGTTGATAAAGCCATTGGCGCATCACGCTCGCTTCGAGGTCGCAATCTTGCAAGGCAAGCTAACAGGTATAGTCATGGTGAGACTATAACCTACCAAAGGCGTGCAAGATCTACAACTATGGCGGTTGAAGATGATGGCTTAGATGAGCAAGAGCAAGGCTCGGATTCGGGCAATGAAGAAGATGAGGAAGAAGATCCACATGATGATGCGGATGTGAGCGATTGTGACGAAATTCCCAATGCTACCGAAGATGGTGGAGAAAACATGGATTCTACTAGCAATCTCAATGAGTTCGACGATGGATCTTGATGAGGACATCACTTCTCTCGTCTGAACACTCCTAATGTGCAAGGTCAATTACTCGAGCGCGTGCTCGTCAACTTATTTATCGAGTAAACTCGTTTCTAGGGCTGAGTGTATTATTTGAGAACTCTATGATGTTGCCTAATGGAGATGATTTACTTGTACTTAGGAATCTAGGACTACGACCAGTTCAAGAAGGTATATGACCAGTTCCACAAGGTCTACGACCACTTCAAAAAGGCTTACGACCAGAGATAACATGGACTCCTCAAGACCACCACAGGACCAGTCCTTACGTGACCTGAATAGTGAATAAGGTGCTGCGTCACCGTTTTGACCTAATATGGTCTTATAAGCGTGTCGAGATCGGAGTCCAGGTAGTGTACACCTCTTCCGTGACCGCACAACCCTAATAAGTCGACCTCCTCCGCCCCCTATATATCTGATGGCGTCATAGTTTAACGTGGGTTTTCTTTAAAATTATTACCTTAGCCGTCTCGCCGACGTTCGGTTGAGAACCCACATTGTGAGCTTCATCTATATTAAGTAATACAATATCAGTTGCATCTTCTACTTTCTTGCTTGTGTTCTCGATTCGCATGCGAGGAGATAGCCTTCTTGGCGAGGTCAGCGCGTTCGCGCGGTTGATAACTAACTGAGCGATGGTGTAGTGATTGCGGGAGGTTGATACATTACGGTGAGACCTCGGATCATCAATGTCGAGTTCTCCACAATCGACTTATCAGTACCTTTCGGAAGATCGGGCCATAGTCTCATCAGATACTGAGAGATGAGAGCATTGGACTATGCTACTTTTGTGTTGTGGACTACTATTATGTCATTAGACTACTCTAAGCTTGTGAATTTATCACCTATGTTATTTGTGTAAACTTATGTCGTGCTTGTTAATTTGTTATGTTGCTCATATTTAATTCTCAGATTCACTTAATTGTTATTGTGGACTTATGTTGCATTGTTGTTCATTATTTATGTGGCTTGTTGCTTGGGAGAATTGAAGAGAGGAGAGATTGCCAACAAGGTATGTCACTCAATCCATATTTACTCAATTAATTGGAACACAATTTGTATCTATTACACTTATGGCAATATATATGTTGAAACTTGCAAGGAGGATGGATACTATATGGGAGAAGAGCAATTGGAAAAGAGGGATTGGTGCTACATGACCTCAAGAATTGGCAATAAGGTACTTGTGCTGCTGAAATGCTCATTTTATTCACTACCTTAGCGCCTTAGGACAAGAGTAAGGCGTCGCCTCGCCTCACGCCTTACCGCTTAAAAGGTGTGAGGGGGGTGGGTCGCCTAGCCTCGCTTTACTGCCTTAATAACCATGGATGTGAAAAACAAAAGAAAGGGCAAACAAGCTATTCTAATAAAAATTAAACAACAAATGGGGATCAGTAATAAACTACCAGATTAATTACTTTAATTTAAATATGGCGGAAAGATGAGGTAATTAAATAGTCAAGAACTTATTCCTTGTGTTCTTCTAACTAATAATGTTGGGTTCTTCAAATCCCACATCTGTAACCAATTGATGAGTTAAAGTTTGTGCTTGAGCTCATCATGCTTTCTTGGCCTTGGGCTTAGGTGCCGGTGGTGGGAACACGGCCCTGAAGATCCATGCAGCAACAATGGCACCAATGAAGGGGCATATCCAGTAGACATAGAACTGCTCCCATGTGTTGTGGCGATTGTTAACATACGCCCAGCCAAACGCCTGTAGATAATATTTGACAGAAATCAGTTACAAGGAAGCTATGGCCAGGATGCTTATTTTCATATAAAGAATTAGTGCATGTAACCAAAATCGGTCAAAAATAGAAGAATGTTTCAATGCTATTCAAAATAAGTTATTATTATATTAGCGATGAATTCAAATTTAGTAATACTTAGCGTAGCATTCACAACTCTGCTAAGATCTGACATTTTCCCAAAATAAGAACTAACATAAGTGGGACAGCAGTGGCAAAAAAAACAGAGTAACTTTGAAGTAGCATATAACTAAAAACAATATTTTAGATAGCATTTTTTCCTAAACAATAAGCTTTTTTGGATGGTCTTAAATAACAAAAATTCCCTTGACATGCAGAGTATTCCCCCTTTTATATATATTTTCTACAGCATATAACTATAGTACCGTTTCCAGTGTTCACGAAATCAGTTAGGCGGCACCTAGGCGCTCGGCGCCGGATGGTCGTGCCTAGGCGGCCGCCCGCCTAAGTGTTCCAAGCCAGCCAATGTGGCAGAGAAAAAAATATTTGAGGAGAGGAGGGGGTATAAAAGCAAGCCAGCGTGGAGCTAGGGTTTTTCGCCACGCACCTCTGCTCTGTGTTGTTGCGCTGCCGCCGCCAATTCGACTTCGCCGGCGCGAATCAGTCTCCGTCGCCGACGAATCGAGCTCCCCATCGCTCGATTTGGCCTCCCCCATCGCCATCGCCTATCTTCACCATCGACCACCTTTGCCTGTCTTCACCATCGTCACCGATTCAAGGTATGCTCTGCTCTGCTCCCCCTATCGCCCTTCCTCCCTTGTGCCCTTCCTCTGCGCTCTACTCTCCCCCTCGCGCCTACCTCTCTGCTCTGCTCTCCCCCCTCGCCGGTGGCGGTTTGCCCTGCCTTTGTGCCGCTCTGCTCTGCTCCCCTCGCGCCTGCCTCTCTACTCTGCTCCCCCTCGCTGGTGGCGGCTCACCTGTCCCTTGCGTCGCTCTGCTCCCCCCCCACTCTCCTCCCCCTCTACGCTTTGCTCTTGCTGAGTTGGCCACCTAGGCGCTAACCCACCGCCCAACTAGCGCCTAGCGCCTTCGTGAACATTGGCCGTTTCCAACCCTCATCCAGTTATTTATGGCTCAGGTGTACCAGATTTTAGTAATGATACTTGTACATATTATAATTATCTAGAAAAGATTATCATACATCAACATAGCATTGAATTTGGTTGCCTCATATGGCCTGTGTCTGCGTGATCTTGTTCTTGACTTTGGCAAAAGATATTAAAAAAAGATTTTAGCTTGATGACATGTTTCATAACCATATAGACCAAATCACTTTGACTGCTCAAATGCAGATGAACAAGTCAAAGTGAAGAATGAATAGGCAACATGTGTAGCACTGACGCTTTTGGCCAAAATCAGTTGGCCTCCCAATTGTTCAGTTCAGCAAACTATTAGACTGCCGTTGGTGCCTATGAATTATTCTTATTCAAGGTTGCTGTTTTGACAAACCAATACAGTAGCCACGTGCAGTAAGAGAGGAAATTTGATCAATACAAGCTTGCCAAACAGCGGGAGAAAGAAAAGGAGGAAGAGAAACAGGGACTGACATTGGCAGGGTTCATGGACGGTCCGGTGTAGGCGGCGCCGGAGAGGACGAGGCAGACAGTGGAGATGGAGAGCATCCAGGTCTTGACGATGGGGTTGCGGGGGCCCTTGACGATGATCCAGAGGACGGCCAAGGTGATGACGAAGGTGAGCACCCCTTCGGCGACGGCGCCAGTGTGGGGATCCACCTTGAGCGAGGGCCCCCCAAGCATGTGCTTGTACTGCGCTGGCATCAGCTCCGAGATCGCCAGAGCTCCGCCCACTGCGCCGGCGGCTAACAGATACAACAAATACTTGCTTTGCTTGCTGCTCCTACCCAATCAAGAAATAGGAAGAGAAGGAAAGTGAGAACGCGCGTGTACCTGCGCTGGGAATCGGAGGGCGATGGAGAAGAGGGAGGAGGAGTCGCGAGGGTTGCTGAGGCCGGCGGCGTAGAAGGCGGCGACGGCGGTGGGGTTGAAGCTGGCGCCGCCGAGAGCATCGCAGAGGAGGTTGAAAGCGAAGAGGAGGACGAAGAGGAGGGAGACGGTGACGAGGAGGGCGTAATGGATCCCCTCCTGCAGGCTCAGGTAGGACGTAACGGCCGACGTGGAGGCGCCGAGCGTGGAGACACACAGCACCCACAGGAACGTCACCACCGCATCCGCCGCCGCCGCCCGCACAGCCGCTACCATCGACATCCCCTTCCTCTTCTCCCTTGTGCTGTCTGGGTGGAAGCAGAAGGTTGGGATTTGGACGGAGAAAACAGATGAGAGCAAAAAAAAAAAAAAGAGTTGATAGGATAAAAAGGAGAGTAGAAAGGCTCTCGCTCGCTGTCCCTCTCACCTAACCTAACAAACCCCACTGATTATCTTTAACTCTACAAACTTGGATATTATCCTTATTTTTTGTTGTTCTTGCTACATTCAATTCAACAAACCAAATCAGAAAGAGGGAATAAATTAGTTGCCACTCGATGACTTAAACCCTGATTACGTGCTAAATTCAATTGTTTTACTCAAATTTTCTACCATTCCTACCTGAACTTACCATTTTGCCCCTGGACCGGTTTGGACCCGATTACATGGTGTGGCTCGACCGAGGGAGGTCCTTCCCCTCCGCGATTTTACATGCTACCGAGTAAGGTAATATTTGGAACATAGGAATTTTACAGATAATTTCGAAGCCCCTTTAAAATTGGTGCATGACTTCGTATGATCATCTCATGCTTCATCCCTATCTTATGATTATCTGGAGTCATTTGAGATCACCACATGTTAGTGTGTATCCGAATAAGCCTCAAACTTGCATCCGAATGTCCAAGTCGACAGTATTGTGTCAAACTTTGTGGAAGCTGTTCTGAATACTTGGTGCTAATTTCAACGTATCCTACGCACACAGACGCGTTGGTGTACTCATGCACTCGTGAAACGAGAGACCTCCAATCGCAATCTAACCATCCAGAAGGCGAGATAATTTTCTGCTGCGAATTTTGCAAAAAATACCCCCATCCCATTTGTGGTCAGATAATTGAATTCGTTTCTCCGATGAATGCAAGTGCAAATTTCAATTAACAAAATCCTTACAATGCATTGACACACCGCTTCGAGTACATTCAAGCATCGAGCACATTCAATTCAACCATCACGATGAAGATGTTACAAGTCCACTTCTACCAGTTGTATCATTCATAATACAAGCTGACTACTACAAGCGGATAGGGACGGCTCTGTCGCATAGTGTGGCTGGAGACGTCGGATGGAGATGGCGGCGTGGGAATTCCTCCGTCAGAGGATTTGTTTGCGGAAATTTTGCCCTCGCTTTCTGCTGTACCCTCGATATACACATAAATAAATTATCTACATATCTAAAACATAGGTATTTTATCTCTAGCTTAATATATTTTGGTATAGTCTATAGTACATAACTCATTTTGTATTATTTTGTCATCTCGTGTAGTGGGGATGGCCCATTGTCATCCCTACTCGTATGGCTCAAAATGCCTTAAGAAGATATAATAGAGATATTGAGATTTGCAACCTCTATTCTTTTTTACTTGTCATTTCGGATATCGTCGGTCTCTAATACCGTCTTTGACCATTATTGAGAGGGGCTTTTCCAACATGTATATGCAATTCTATGCACTTCATCCACCGTTGGATTGTGCTCTGAGATTCACGCCCCACACTCTTCCACTCCCTTCCTCCCCCCTCTCCTCCTCCACTCTACCTCCTGGCTAGCTCCACCGAGCAGCGCCGCCGAAAACCCACACCGTCAAAAAACCCGATGCCGCATGCTCCGCTGGGACACCGTGTGAGGTTTCTGGTGGTGTGGCTCGGCGTGTGAAAGCATCTAGGTCCCTAAAATGTGTTTTAGTAATTAATGACAATATATGAATATGAGACTAATATGTTTGTTGAGTGATTACAAGGTTAGTCCTAAATGACAAAGTCAAAATAAGGAGTTGCATACCAAAGGATATCAAGAAGATGGAGTTTGTTTCAAGGGCAAGGTATAAAATAGTCTAGGACCCTTTTTGAATTTTACCGGTCTTAAGAGTATGTTGGAAGACCGAATTTTAGGATAGATGCCGTACTATTAAGGGGGGTCTTAACTATTAGCTTGAAAGCACATTATTATGCCTTTGGATCAAATTAGGATCATGCATGCATTCCTAGTCTGCTTTAAAAATGAAATATGCTTTCTGGACAAAAACGGTAGTTCCGGCATTGTATCTACGGAACTACCGCTGGGCGGAGCTACCGAAATTTCTGCGGAACGTTTTTTTCAGAGAGCACCCTTTTCTGGACTTATTTGATTTTTCTGGAAGAGCGGTAGTACCGCCATGATATGGCGGAACTACGCACCGCTGAAATACTTGTTTTTTTTGCGAAGCGTTTTTCTAGAGATACATCTTTGAGCTTTACCCATTTTACGAGAGCGGAACTACCACCATAATATGGCGGAACTACCTCTGCGGTACTTACGAAATTTAGTGCGGAACATTTTTTCCAGAGAAGAGACTTTTGTGCTTCAAGTAAGGCGGTAGTACCACAAGTAATTTGTGATACTTAGATCATTGGAACTCTAGAATGTTAGTTGGCGGTAGTTCCGCACCATAAATCCAACGACTATGTCGAGCATTTAATACCTCTATAATAGTTGTTAGTGTGCACTCGATGGAGGTGCGGTAGTTTGGTGATACGGCGGAACTACCGTTTTCATGAAAACTTCGATTTTCTCCTCCAACGGCTACATTTGGTTGTGAGGGTATAAATACACCCCAGCGGCTCAAGGATAGTTAGTTAAGCATTCTTTGAGTACACTTGAGCTAAGAGCACACTTTTCACTCCCATTTACTCTCATTGCATTAATTGTGAGGTTGTGAGAAAAACCAAGTGCGTTGCATTCTAGTTGGATCAATTGCTCTTGGTTGCCGTCAGCGAAGGTCAAGGTCTATTCTCTTGGTGTTTGTCAACACCTAGGCGGCAGCGGAGGTTTGCGTGGTGATCTCTTCAAGAAGGCGTGAAGAGGCGACACGAATGTGATTGATCGGTGTTCACCAACTCGGAAAGGAGGAAGAACAACCAAGTGAAAATCGAGAGAAGGCTTAATTAGTGGAGACGGCTTGATTGGGTCAAGCTTCCTCAACGTGGACTAGTGAAGATCGATAAATCTTCGATACCACGGGAAAAACCTCATTGTCTCCATTGCGGTTATTTCTTGTCTTTACTTATTGAAATTAATTTAGTAGTATATATTTTCTGATAGATAGTATTGCTTAGTTCATATTGCTTAATTGTATAATTTGGTTTAGAATTTTTAGAAACCTCCTATTCACCCCTGATGAACCCTAAGGTTTGATTTGTTGGCCCGATCTTTCGATGAGAACGATAAGTCCGGTAGGCGTTGCTCAACTCTGACGATCCTGGCTATGAACACGCAAGGCTCAAAACCACGCAATCGCTGAACTGATCGACAAGTCGTTATCAACCATGCACGAATACCCGGTTGACCTGACCACGAAGGATGAGGAGCCACAAATCTAAAAGAAATAGAGGGGTGGGACTAAATGCACGAATTACTGTTCACATGAACAGTAATCACACCCCCAGGTGGGCCGGCGGCATATGGGCCAATTCCGGTACGATTACAAGGCCCAAATCGGCCTAAATTAGTGACATAGCACCTTTTTGACGATTTTGAAGTCTACAGAAGGAATTTGGAGGTGAGGCTGGATCCGTTGGAAATATATCGTCGTTAGCTTTCCAACAAGCCCAAGAACACCCGAATCGGACTCCGTTTGCAAAAGTTACATCTGTTTTAAGTTGGTCTTTGTGAGGCTGATTCCGAGCTGATCGACCAAAATGTATCCGGCTTGAACTCTGCTTGGCACATGTAGTAGCACCATGGCATGTACACATAGTACCATGGTATGTAGGCGTAGCACCATGGCATGTAGGCGTAGCTCGATCTAATTGGGTAATATGGCATTGCATTAGCGAAAGTCAATTGGAGAAGATGTTGGTGAAGTAAAGGAAGTAGAGGATGCGGTCTGGTGAGGTTGAAGCGATGGTTGTATCCTTAGGGTCGATGTCCTCATCATCCTCCCTTTCTTGAATTTGAGTCGTCCTCGACTCATTTGTTTTCTCGAAGTCACCACTCTCTGCAAAGGTTAGTAGCAGCAGGAGGCAAAGAAACATGCACTTCTTCTAATGGACACGGAGTTTCTTTACAAATCATAGTATGACATTTATATTCATGTTTTCCATATCAATGGAATCAATTTTTTAGCTAATATAACAGGAGCTTTCAATTTAATTTCACTTGGAGCTATAATCTTTTGATCAACTTGTGTCTTCTCCTTACTTGTTCTCATGATTCTTTCTAATTCATCCTTTAATATAGCGGCGAGGAGACATTGGAGCGAGTGATTTTCTTTTCTTTATATGTGAAAGTATAATGATTAGATCTACCATGATGTTGATATATCTATCATATTGCCAAGGTTTACCTAATAATAATGAGCATGCTTGCATAGATGCGACATCACAATCAACATAATCATGATATGATCCAATAGAAAAGTGTCTGCGCACAAGCTTAGTTACCTTCAACTTACCACAAGAATTCACCATTGGATGTAGTAAGGATGAGGGTGTTGTGTTGTGGTCAAGCCAAGCTTCTCGACCATGTCTATGCTAGCAAGGTTGTTGCAACTCCGCCATCAATGATGACTCTACATGAGCGTTCCTTGATGGCGAACTTGGATTGAAACAAAATGTGGCGTTGATTTTGTTGATAAGTTCCATTTGAGCACTTAGCACCTGTTGAACAACTAGGCTTTGGTACATGTCGGGCGCCTCATGGTTTATATGTTCTTCCTCGGTTTCATCACCGGCATTGTTAGTTGCAACCAACACATGTTCTTCCTCAATATCGCTAGTGAAGTGTACTCACCATTGTCCTTGATAAGCAAAGCTCGTTGACTTGGGCAATCGCGCATCAAGTGCCCAAATCCTTTGCAGCGGTGACATTGCACATCTCTAGATCGCCTGTAGAAACAACGGAAGAAGCACTTTTGTAAGGGCTTGTCTTTTGGGTTTGCTTACATCGAGGATATGTATAGGAGTTGAAGCGGCGGGGGTGTGCGGTCGAAGTGGAGGAGGATGCCATGTGATGTTCTTTGTCTTGGCCGACTGCAAAAGTTCCTCCGATATTGCCCTGGGCGAGATTATCGACCTGCACTTCTCTCTCGACTTTGCAAGCAATATGGAATAAGCGGTTGATAGAATCATATTATTTATAGTCTAAAATGTCACGAATTTCACGGTTTAACCCTCCCAAAAATCTAGCCATCTTAGCATCCTCGGTTTCTTCTAAACCACAACGCAACAAACGGTTTGCAATTCTTGATAATAGTCTTCTCTGAACTACTACCTGTCTTAAGCGTTGTAATTTATTAAGCAAATCACGTGAATAATATGAAGGTACAAACCTACGTCTCATTGCTCTTTTCAAAGCATTCCATGTTCTAGGTATGTCACGATGAGTGCGACCATATTCACTCCACCAAATAGATGCAAAATCTGTGAACTCACTAGTAGCGGCCCTAACCTTTTTATTGTCAGGAAATTCATGGCATGCAAATTTTTGGTCCACAACTAACTCCCATGTGAGATAAGCATCAGGATCATATTTACCGCAAAAGGAGGTATAGTGAATTTAATTTTACCAAGTGAATCATTATGGTCACGTACCTCACGTGGTGGCTCTCTTCGCATACCTTGTCGATTGAAGCGTTGTTGTCGGTGATCACGATCATTAATGGGATTGAAATCACCATCGGACCCCGTATCAGCAACATATGGGTTCGCTTCATCTTCTACCTCATCGGCCCATGGCGAGCAGCGGATGGGTTACTGGCGCTGATCGTGCAATGCCGGCGGCGGCGGGCGGCAACGAAGGTGGAGCTCTCTCTAGCTGCTCCACACGTGTAGCCAGCGCGACAAGTTAAATCGATGGTGCGATCTAAAATCAACTCCATCATACGAATGTTGATCCGGCATGCGAGAAAAGCGCGCATGATTTCTTTTGTGCGAGGGTGGCGGTGCATCTTCCTCATTGTTGTACTGCTATGCTCCCCTTGTGACGATGAACTGCCATTGTTAGTATCAAAGCAAAGAACAAATTACAGTGTATATGTCCCTATCAACTACAAGGTTCTGGAGGCTCAATCAAGTCACTCACACTCAAGCTTATACCTAGTTCTTACAAGTTCTTACCAATGCAGCAAGGAAGTGGTACAACCGGTGGCTGGTTCGTGATACTCTCACTTGCGATCAGCCCAACGATTGCGAGGAACGGCACCTGCTGAGTTAGTAGGAAGTGGAGCTCGGAAGGCTAGTATGTAGCAAAGGAATAATAATTATTCAATTCAGTATGCAAAATTGAAAAGCAGTTCAAAGTACCACAAGTGCTGATCCTAGTCTAATCAAAGTTTAGCTAATCAAAGCCCCACTAAGAGATGTGTATATGCGCAGCATAAAGATAAATGTGACTTGATGTAAGCAATGGAAAACCTCACAACAAGTGCTGGGAGAGACACTAACCAACTACTCAAACTTCTTTGTAGGGCACAAGAAGGTTCACACGATGTAGAGCACAAAAATAGAATAACGTGCAGCGTAAACAACCCTTTAGTTTAAGCAGAAAACAATAATTAGTCTCAAGAGATGAAAAAACAAAGTTTTATATGGCTTATATATACTCGTTTGAAAGGTTTCGATGAGATCTACAACTTTAAAGTTGAGACGGACCCCAAATTCTGATGGGAAGACTAAAAAGCGGCAAAACCGAAACAAAAAAACTTGTGACACGAATTCGGAGCCGAAAATGACCGATTTTGGGTTCTCTGGAGGGAGACTAGTGCATTACGTGGAAAGTATGCGACTCGTTGTTAGCTTTCCAATGCGTCCAAGAACGTCCAAATCGGATACCATATGCAAAAGTTATACCCGTTTTACTGAAGGTCTCTCGGAAACGGAATCGTACTCGGACTGGAAACCGACTCAGTTTCAATCTTTAAATTGCTATATCTTTTGATTCTGTGGGCTAATCTTGCTGAAATTTTTTGTGCAAGTTTGTGGCTATATGTAGAAGGGCTCCACCAGTTTTCACTAATTTTGGTGTAAGATTATTTTTTTTCTTTTTTTTTCTACCACGGCTTTTGTTTTGTGTGGCGGCCTCTTTCTCCTTCTATTTTTTTTACCGGCTCTAGGATTTTCCACAAGTCACGAATACAGCAAAGTGTTCTCTCTCTCTCTTTTTTGTGCAGATTAGAGGAGTTCTAATCCACGAATTTTCTGTTTTAGATGCAAAAACTAAGAACCCTAAAAGAACGATTAAGCGACGCAAAGGAAAAACACGAGAAGCAATCTAGACAACGACGAACTAGACAATAACTAGAACTAAAGATCAGCAACTAGACACGACAATGTAACTAAATATTCAACAAGCAAGCTGAAAGAAAAAAATTGCAAAGGCTCAAAGGGCTTGGTATGGATGATAGATGCGAATTTTTTCTTTTGGCAATTTCTGGACTCTAGGTATGAAAAGCGAATCTACTACTAGAAAGCGAAACTCTCACGAAGAAGCTGTAGCTCGATACCACTTGATGAACCCTAAGGTTTGATTTGTTGGCGATCTTTCGATGAGAGCGATAAGTCCGGTGGCGTCGCTCAACTCGGCGATCACGGCTATGAACACGCAAGGCTCAAAACCACGCAATCATTGAGCGATCGACAAGTCGTTATCAACCATGCACGAATACCGGTTGACGACCACGAAGGTCGATTCACGCATACAGAAGAAGCACGCAAGAACAAGATAAAGCAATCTGAAATTGCAAATAAAGATTGAAATATTAAAATTGGGATTTGAAAAGCGGTATTATGGTTGGTCTAGTCGACACAAGCTAATACGAAGTTGCAACAAGGCTAACTTTTAACTAAACAAAATCCAAGGAAACTAGAGAGTGCGTCCTCCTTAAATAGGGATGAGGAGCCACAAATCTAAAAGAAATAGAGGGGTGGGACTAAATGCACGAATTACTGTTCACATGAACAGTAATCACACCCCCAAGTGGGCCGGCGGCATATGGGCCAATTCCGGTACGATTACAAGGCTCAAATCGGCCCAAATTAGTGACACAACACTTTTTTTTGACGATTCCGAAGTCTACAGAAGGAATTTAGAGGTGAGGCTGGATCCGTTGGAAAGATATCGTCGTTAGCTTTCCAACAAGCCCAAGAACACCCGAATCGGACTCCGTTTGCAAAAGTTAGATCTGTTTTAAGTTGGTGTTGTCGGCTGATTCGAACTGATCGACCAAAATGTATCCGGCTTGAACTCCTGCTTGGCACATGTAGTAGTACCATGGCATGTACACATAGTACCATGGTATGTAGGCGTAGCACCATGGCATGTAGGCGTGGCTCGATCTAATTGGGTAATATGGCATTGCATTAGCGAAAGTCAATTGGAGAAGATGTTGGTGAAGTAAAGAAAGTAGAGGATGCGGTCGGCGAGTTGAAGCGATGGTTGTATCCTTAGGGTCGATGTCCTCATCAACCCCCTCTAGTCGGTTATCCTTGATCCTCTGACGGCGCGAGGTTTCCAATGGCGTGCACGGAGGCTGACGAGGTTTCGGTGGGGTGCATCGCGGCGTGAGGTTTACGGAGGCCGGCGGCGGTGGTGTGAGTTTTACGGCATAGCACAAGGTTTTCGGTGGGCGTGCGGTCTACGGTGTGCACGACGAGGCGGTTCTAGCGCATTGTGGCGATGGGGTTTAAGCGCAGCGTGGTGGTGAGGTTTCGGCGTGTGTGACTCATTTGTGGCCGGGTGGGAGGGTAGTGGAGAGAGAGATGAGAGGGAGAGGGAGAGGAGAGAGGTGGGACTTGCACAAATCTTGGAGCATGAATGGATGGATGGATTTGTGCATGTAACTCCATGTACATGTGGATTTGCTTTTCTGTTACATTTTACAACTCTATGTTATAAAAAATATAATAATGTTGAAGTACTTTTGATGATAAATCTACACATATCATTCTCTTGTGATAAATCTAAATATTTTTCTAGTAAATAATGGTCAAAGTTTTAAAATGTTCACTTCACACATTATAAAAGCGATATCTATTTGAAACGGATGGAGTATAAAATACAAAACTATAACCACATACAAGGATATGGTTATACAAAACCGATTTTAAATGATACAGACATGTCTAATGTCTTAGCTAAGAAAAATTCTAGACAATTTTCTCTTTCCACATTTCCCCACTTCTCTACTATTCTAACCCTGTAGGATCAAGGATGACCAACTAGAGGGGATGAATTGAAGGTTTCTAAAAATTCTTGTTCTCCAATTATCAATTTTAACAAATAACAATTCTAGCACCTTTAAAAGGATATGTTCAATGCTTTATCAGGATAACCTCAAAGCATATGTCAATACTAAAATACAATTCTACAAAAGTAAATTGCTAGAAGTATAAATGCGGAAATAGTAAAGACAAGAGAAAACCACAATGGAGACAATTGAAGTTTTTTAGTGATATCGAAGACTTGTCGGTCTTCACTAGTCCACGTTGAGGTAGCATAAACGAATCAAGTCGGCTCCACACGAGCACTTCCCTCGATCACTAGAGCTGTTCTTCCTCCTCTCTGGAGATGGTGAGTACACAACCACTTCACAATCGTTACCAGGTCACTTCACAATCTTCTTTGAAGAGATCACCGCGCAAAACCTTCTCCATGTCATCTAGTTGTTGGCAAGCACCAAGAGTAATAAACCACAACTTTTGCTTGAAGAAAAACAAGTACCAAAAGAATTAACCAATGATGCAATGCACTTGAATGCTCTCAACTGCCTCAAAATGAGAAATATGAGCAAATATGTAGTAGAGAGTGCACTAGAGGCTCAAATATATTCAATGAGATCCAAGACACTGAGCTTGTGCATGTGAGGGGGTATTTATAGCCCTCAACCATAAAACTAGCCGTTTGAAGATAATCTCAAAAAAATCAGCAGATGTGGTAGTACCGCTGCACAAACTCGGTACTACCGCACTCATTGTTCAACAGTTGGAATGAGTACATTAAATACTTCTGAACTAGCCGTTATATAAAGGTGTGGTAGTAGCGGTAGCACCGCTCAACTAAAACGGAACTACCGATTTCCAGAGTATAAAAGAATCCCAAAAACATGCTTCTTTGGAAATTACATACCGCCATGTAAACATCGGTCCTATCGCACTGCAGTAGTACCACTTCAAAGATGAGGTCAAACCGTTCTTTTGGGGAGAAGAAAACTCCCAAAAATATGCTTTCTGAAAAATACATACCGCCAACTAGAATCTGGTCCTACCGCTCAGCGGTAGTACCGCTCATCAATTGCGGTCATATCGATTTTACTGAACTGTTTCCAGATACAATTCTAAATGCAATGCATGACATTTGGCTGATCAAAATGGCACAAAATAAGTCCTCAAGCTACTAACTATGATCCCTCTTTATAGTACAACATCTAGCCTACAAATTCGGTCTTTTCTCTAATCACTAAGGCCGGTAAAAGCTATAAAAGGATCCTCAGGCTACATAGTACATTTATCTTAAGTTATGTCGATCTTTTTATCATCTTTGTATTGTCATTTCCATGTCATCATTCAAACTCCGTGTAGGATCGGAAAGGTGACTAGAGGGGGGGTGAATAGACGCTTTCTTAATTTTTGACTTTAATCAAATTCAACACGTACTTTTCTTCAATAGCTATGAAAGATAAGAAGATCAGTAAATGCACAGAGGAAGCCTTGTGCTGAATCCGATTACCCCCTTAAACACAAGATTCAATAATGAAGAATTGATTTCACTGGACCGGTCTGACCGACGGCCAATTAGCGGTCTGAACATTGGCGGTCTGACCGACGGCAAACTGGCGGTCCGAATAGCTGGCGGTCTGACCGCCGTTGTAGAATCGGTCGAACCGATTGATCCAGTAACCACCTGAGACCACGAAACCAAAATAAGAATTGGTCCAACTTTTGATTCAACCGATGAAACTTGACCAAAATTGGAACGCACCTCCCTAAGGATATCTGGAACCTATTCCTAGCGACGATCGTCCAGATCCACGTCAAAGAATTGATCTGTTTAGGTTTTACCAAGGGAGTGTCCAAAACCTAGCAAAATGAAAAACTTGATCCAAATCTTGCTAGTGAGGGATTGATGATTTAGATGGTCCTAGGAGTATTCCCACACATCATAGCAAGGTAAAAGAGGTCAAGAGACCAACAAAAAACAACCGGATCAAGGAAGCACCAAAATCACCAAAAGAGAGAGGAAAACACATGAGACCTCATCTTAGAACAAGCATCCATTGATTGATTCAAGATGTTGCTTACAAAGCCACTTCCACAAGGAGGACATGAGCTCAATCCAAGAACACACACAAGTTTCCTCTCCTCTCCAAACCCTAACCCTAACTAGGGTTTTTACAAATGAAGTGCTTGGGGGTTTTCCAACTCCCCCTCTCTATTTATAGTAGGGCCTAGGGTTTAGAGAGAGTTCACTTAATGGGCTCCCGTTAAGGCTCAAAACACACGAGACACAAACACACATATTTCAGTTGAAGCAATCGCCTGCTTCACCACGTGTAGGTTGATCAGCGGCTCTCATCATGTCGGCAAGTCTCTCCCGTCCGAATCCCATCGGAACCTCCAAGGCACTTGCACCGACCCCCGCGCCGCTTGATCCAACCAGCTGCAACAAACTGCCCGTTCGAACCATCTTGTCCATTCTGCACCATGCTTGAGTCACACGACTTCACTCGATATCCATGATCGTTCTGGACCTCAGCTCTCCAAGCTTAGTCCCGATCCTCCTCTCCATTGACGCCGTTGACCTGCAAGCCGCCTGCACAGCAATAGACAAAGAAATCGTTTCCAAAAATAACTTCTTCACAACTTGACCCACGTTAGCTCAATCATGCAATATGCAACATTAAAGCATTGAACCTCATGCACTAGACACAATCGAAACACAACAATGCCAAGTTGGCCGAAGAACAAGTGGAAACCGGTCGACCAGCCCTACCTGCGGTCGACCGATTCACAACCGATCGACCGATTCTATAACTTATTGGTCGGACCGCCCAAAAGACTTAGCCAAATTTTAACTTAAAAATCCGAAACTCTCTGGAATTTTCATTTGAATAGAACTTTTTACTGGGAGCTCCAAAAATTATGTGACCACATCCAGGAGACTCCCCTCTTATGCCTACACAACCTATTTTTGGCCTAGCTCCAAATTCCATCAAGAACCGTGGCCGGTCGGACCGGCAATGACTGCCGGTCGGACTGCCACACGGCCGGTCTGATCGGCGGCAGCGGTCGGCCCGGGTAACTCGACATCATGAAGCTTTTTGAAAATATGAGATTCGGCAAACCAACAACGCCATTACCAATTGACTCATCATCCTAAGATCATGCACATATCCCCACGATATCCACACTCCGGGACTAGGCCTTTAGAACAACTTAGCATACATATTAGTCCCATAACACATTATCGTCATTAATTACCAAAATTATTTTTAGAGTGCGGATGCTTTCAAACACATGCAGTTAGAAGCGCACGGTGGGAGAAGTACTTGTAAAGTGCATACAATACAAAAATATGTATCATAGTCACTATTTTAAAAACATTATTGCATAATCCACATTTAGTCTTCTTATACTAAGGCCTTGTTTGGTTGGGCAAAAATCTCTGCTCGTCCATATGGATGGGTTGGGATTTTAGTTCAAATTCCCAACCCATCCACATAGATCTCAGTAAGAAATGGGCTTTCTAAAAAAGCCCTAATATGTCTCGTGAGTGTGGATTCTGCTAATTGAATTAATTTCAAAGTCGATGCTTTAATCCCTGTCCCCACGGGGTAAATTGACACCCCTATTTAAAACCGAAGAGGCACGACTGCTAGATATGGAAAAGATAAACTATATCTTAACTAATAAAGAAATGGGTTACCTCCGCATAGCAGGGGAATCGTCTCCCACCTTCCTCTTGTATTCGCATGCACCGACACATGGATCCTCCTCTACCATACTCCCCAACCGTCGCCCCATCTCTTCCTCTATCGAAAGATCACACAGATAAAAACTGAAGAATGCCCCCGACATCCCAATTAGTTACCATCTTCTTCAACTCCCCTCTCCCTTGTAACCTGATTCCCAGCCTTCCCCATCCTGATTCCCCGATGTCACTACCTGAATCACCGCGTTGGCGGTCGATTTCATCACAAGCAACCAGCGCAGTGGTGGGAGCAGTGATGATGATAAGGCAAAGGTTGATTAGACTATCATCTAGAGGACAACGATATTCAAGTAGCGAGGGATGGCGGTGGTGGACCTAGTATCCCATCAGCTACTAAGGCATGCCAAAACTTCTCTCCCTCTCGAATCGCCTCCTCTAATCCCATTCCCCTGTCACTGCCGCATCGTACTCCCCCCGCGCCTCCTCCTCCGCCTCCTTCATGCACACCACCATTGACGCCCTCTCGTCGGCGTACTCCACGACTCCACCTCTTCCTTCCCTTGTCGTCGCCTACCGAGCTCGTCCTTCGCAAATCCACCGTCGAGGGCCTAGGTGGTGTGTTGTTCAATTGCTATTTCTGAATCTTAGGACGGCACAAAGGTATAGCATATTGGCGCACCTTCAATAATTCTTCTCCTTCATCTCCACGTTAAGATCCCCCTCTCTTGCTTTCTAATTTTCTCTTCACATGACATGATTCTTAGTGCACACTAAGTGTTTGATACTTGTTCTGTTAGTGCACACCAATTGTTCGATCATTGTTCTATGTACATCTGTGGCATCTTATTCCACCTTTGGATCATATCGCATTATACGCTAGGTGAAGGACACACAACTGCTGTGGACTTGAGCACCTCAGGTCAGCTGATTACAATGAGGTTATTTTGGTCTGGTAGCAATTGGGGGAGACATGGACGTGCAATACATCTCAACTAATTTTGCAGGATCGTTACCAGGGCGAGTTCAATCTTTAATTTTCTTATTTAAACCAAATTTTAGAGGTATCTAACACTCTATCAGGATTTGTTATGTGTATGTTTGGGCAAGAGTAACTGTTGGTTAATTTGTTCTTTGCCACTTTCTTATGATTGTGAGCATCAACCATTCAGACCCATTCCCATATAATCCATACTTGTGCAATTTCTATCTCATTATAAACTACATTTTTTTCCATCAAGTTATTGTAATCCATGTTGATATGGACTTTCTATTTTTCTAGCCAAGCTGTGTAGATGATCGTTGTATGGAGAACATTTTACTTTCCTTCTATTTTGTTGTTTTTCATGGGACACGATAGAGTAGAACAGTACAAAAATATTAAAACAACTATACAAAAGATAAAGTAAAAAAGAAACAAATAATATAAAAGAAAAAACTTCAACAAAAACCAATGAGCAATGCCCGCCTCGACAAGAGGGATACCCAATACTAGACATATCAGAATCATGAGCTCTCCCAAAAAGAATATTTTGTTACTTAGCTTTTGAGTTTGCTCTTCTTAGTACTTCAAATATCTCGCAGATAACCCAAACAATTTCTAGTAAACTCTAGAAAACTTGACTAAATGAGTAGGGTATATCAAACAGATAACCCAAACAATTACTAGAAAACTCTAGCAAACTTTACTAAATTAAGTAGATGTTGTCAGTCCTCTGGCTGTCCATCGAAAAAGCACACAGATGATGAGGACATCACTTCCATGTACACCCAACACTCCTCATAATAGAGCTGAACCTATGCACTTGCAAGGTCCAATCACCAGTCAATTGAACTATCAGGTAGCTTCGTTTTTAGGAGCACATTTTGTTTGTAATAAGAATATGTTGCTACCTAATGCATATGATGTTCTTTTAATCAGAAACTTAAGAGCTGATCATGAAGGTAAGTATGTGCAATCAATTCGGTCTTGGAGATAGTACCAACTTCAAGCGTGCATAACTTTCACATCTGAGTCCGTTGGATGTGCGAGAGTACTTGATGGAAAGCTTATCTTGCCATCTTTCTAATGGATTCATCCCCACCTCCAAATTCATTACGAGCATCTGCAATAGCCAAAACAATCTAGCACTATTTACGAGCGAGTCAAAGGGTCTTTGCGCCATCTCCACTTGGGCCCATGGGCCTTGTAACCCTAGGTGATGAGGACATGACCCCTATAGATACAACCATATTTGCTATGCTTGCTGTTCCAAGTACAAGAGCTCATACGCTTTACTTAAATTATCATGTGAGCTTGTTTTTAGAAGTGTCTTTATATTATATGAACTATATGATGCTACATAATGATGAAATATATATATGTGCAGCACCATGTCACTTTTGGTCCAAGACAAGCAAGCATTTCAAGCTGTACCCGTTTTGGAATCCGGTTCGGCCTCCAGAATCAGCCTGACAGCACCAACTTAAAACAGACATAAATTTCACATATGGAGTCCGTTGGAGGTCCACGAGTACTGGATGGAAAACTTATTTCGTCCTCTTTCTAATGGATTCAGCCTCACCTCCAAATTTCTTCTGGACTGACTGCAATCATCAAAAGAAGATATCATATTTCCTTTTTAGGCCAAATTGGGCTTTGTAATCATACTCAACTTGGCCCATATGTGGCTGCCCACAGTGGTGTGGTTCTTGTTCATGTGAGCGATAACCCACGAGTTTAATCCCACCCCGCTATTTCCTTTAGATTTGTGGCTCCTCATCCCCTATTTAAGGAGGACGCACCCCTCTAGGTTACTTGGATTTTGTTTATATTTAGTTTGCCTTCGTTGCAACTTGTATCTTTTGCGTGTGTCAAATAGACCACCCAATTAAGATCCTTATTCAAAATCCCAATTCAATTCAATATTTCAATTCCTATTTGCAATTTCAGATTGCTTTATCTTGTTCTTGCGTGTTTCTTGGTGTATGCGAGGAATCGACATTAGTGGTCGAGTCATCAGGTATTCGTGCGCGGTTGATAACGACTTGTCAATCGATTCGGCGATTCGTGGTTTCGAGCCTTGCGTGTTCGTAGCCAGGATCGTGAGAATTGAGCGACGACTACCGAACTTATCGTTCTAATCGAAACATCGGGCCAACAAACAAGGACCTTCGGGTTCATCAAGTGGTATCAGAGCTACAGTTCATCGGTGAGAGTTTCCAGTTTTCTAGCAGTATATTCGATTTTCATACCTAGAGTCCAGAAAATTGCCAAAGGAAAAAAAATTCGCATTTATCATCCATACTGAGCCCTTTGAGCCTTTGTAATTTTTTCTTTTCAGTTTGCTTGTTGAATCTTTGGTTGCACTGTCGTGTCTAGTTGCTGATCTTTAGTTCTAGTTTTTGTCTAGTTGATCGTTTTGTAGATTGCTTCTCGTGTTTTTTCTTTGCATCGCTTAATCGTTCTTTAGGCTTCTTAGTTTTTGCATCTAAAACAGAAAACTCGTGTGTTAGAATTCCTCTAATATGCACCCAAAAAAAAGAGAGAACACTTTGCTGTTATTCACGACTTGTGGAAAACCCTAGGGCCGGCAAATAATAGAAGGAGAAACAGGCCGTCACACAGAACAAAAGCCATGGTAGAAAAAAAAAGAAAAACAATCTTACACCAAAAACCATTGAAAATTGGTGGAGTCCTTCTACATATAGCCATAAGCTTGCACAAAAAATTTCGACAAGTTTGGCTCACGGAATCAAAAGATATAGCAGTTTCAAGATTGAACCTGAGTCGGTTTCGAGTTCGAGTACGATTCCGTTTCTGAGACTCCTTCAGTAAAACAGGCATAACCTTTGTATACGGTGTCCGTTTTGGACGTTATGGTGCTCGTTGGAAATCTAACGACGAGGCGCATCCTTTCCACTTAAGCCACTTGTCGCCCTCTGGGCCCCCCAAAATCTGCCATCTTCAGCCCCGAATTCGCGTCACAAGGTTTCGGTTTCGGTTTTTGCCGTTTCTTTCGGTCTTCCCTTCGGAATTTAGGGTTCGCCTCAACTGCAAAGTTGTAGATCTTGTCGAAACCTTTCTAACGAGTATATATAAGCCATATAAAACTTTGATCTTCCACCTTTTGAGACTAGCTTTTGTTTACTACTTCAACTAGAGGATTGTTTACATTGCATGTTATTCTGGTTTTGTACTCTACATCGTGTGAACAATCTTGTGCCCCAACAAAGAAGTTAGAGTAGTTGTCTAGCGTCTCTCCTAGCACTTAGTGTGAGAATTTTCTTTGCTTACATCAAGTCACATTGATCTTTGTATGTGCGTTCATACACTTCTCTTAGTAGGCTTTGATTAACTAGCTCTTTCTAGGCTAGGATCATCAATTTTAACTAGTACTTTGAATAATTTTTCAATTTTGCATACTGATCTGAATAATTGCTACTCCCTTGCTACATATTAGCCTTTCGAGCTCCACTTCCTACTAACTCAGCAGGTGCCGTCTCTCGCAATCATTGGGCTGATCGCAAGTAAGAGTATCACGAACCAGCCACTGGTTGTACCACTTCTTTGTTGCATTGGTAAGAATTTGTAAGAATTGAGTATAAGCTTGAGTGTGAGTGACTTGGTTGAGTCTCCAGAACCTAGTAGTTGATAGGGACATATACTTCTGATTTGTTTTCTTGTTTTCTACTAACTATGGCAGGTTCACGGGATGAGTGCAAGATATATGTGAGACCCCGGTTTATCCGGCTTGTAATGCTTAACCATCCACTTGGTCCTAGCATCACAAATCAGATAATCCGAGACTCGAGACATGTATACTTCCCAGAGTGCAGTATACACACCTCTTTACAAAGCTCATGCATCAATTCCATTCATTCACATAGAACCGAAGCAAAAACAACAACCAGAAGATGACATACATAAAGGATAGTTATTACAAAAGAGAGGCCAACCGGCCAAATGACATCATACATAAAGAAATATAACAATGAAGCAAAAGTGCCATAAGATGGCCATAAACCAAAAGAGCCAATCGGTGTGCCTTTAACCCACAAGGCAACCGGCCAGGACCGCCAAGCTAGTCGTCGAAACCACGGCACATCTCACAAAAGTGAGGCCCTTGGGGCTCACCTTCTTCCTCTGCAAACAAAAGCATTGACAAAAAAAGTGGGTGAGTACTTTGAATGTACTACTTAAGATATACAAGAATGATAACAGATCTACACAATAACTATATGCAAGCTTAATTAAGTGGGCGAGGCTAGGACTCAAAATTTTAAGCATAAAGAAAGTTTTATTTGCAATAATGTAATAGATTGAAAGCAATTTAACAAATCTGATTTTATTTGATACAAGCAGTAGTAATCAAGTATCAACAACGATAAAAGCAGTCACTGGAAGTGACTAGACCATTAGTCACCACAATAGCATGAATTACCCATTCATGCCAACCATATCAAGTTTTAATTTTAAAACAAAAGCAGTTGTTGAAGTCTAGATCTTACGGAAATCACCAAGCGTGTCCATAACCTAGGGCGAGGCTATTGAATAGTTTTATCCTGCGGGGTGTACCAACTTACCCACATGTCGGACCGCCTTTTGCCAAGCTATTAAGCACACTTCCTTAGGTATCTTGCACGCGGCTAAGTCCTCTGAGACATTTCCAATATTGTGAATTATTCACGAGCCACCCGTATGGATAGAAACCCATACGTTGTGTCGAGTCATCGTAAAGCCTCGGTCAACTACCCTTCGGGTAAAGCCTTGGACAACTACGGCGCTCCTCGAGGTGGAGAGCCTACCGGAATCTCCACCACCGCACACCCAACACAAGAACACGAGAACACATATCATGTTTCACACAACACACACAACCCCCTCCGTGACTCGGAGATAACCCACGCCAAAGCACTAGGTCAAGAGGG
Source organism: Hsuehochloa calcarea (assembly GCA_036346395.1). Classification (NCBI taxonomy): domain Eukaryota; kingdom Viridiplantae; phylum Streptophyta; class Magnoliopsida; order Poales; family Poaceae; genus Hsuehochloa; species Hsuehochloa calcarea. The sequence goes on from CM070613.1 coordinate 28,863, forward strand.
TCCCATATAACCCTCATGTGGTTAGTACGCAAAAGTGCTTGGATCAATGGCGCAAGCAACATTTTCGGTCCTTAGGGACACAGGCACCTTTCCTTGTCACACCCAACAATCACACCAACATGCCATTGTGCCCAAGTCAAATCATTTTGTTTCATTTTCGGTTTTACAAAACAAAAGCATTAGGTGCTGAACCAAAAATAAACAAAATGATTTGTGTGATCAAGGTCATCGACTAAGTCGATAACCGCCCAATTCTCTGGTAGCTAAGCATTTCTAAGCATAACATCGCAAAGGCAGTAAAGAGCATAATTAAATCACGGGCTCTAATTCACGTGATTATAATAACTTATGGTTGTGGCGAGGGGTAACATTTTAATGGCAACAATGCATTAGGAATAGCTACCTCTAAACAGGGCAAAGATAATTGGACACAAAAGCAATGCATACATATAGTTTGTAAACAAGATATTAGACTTTGAAAGTAATGGGACATTTATGATCAAATATCTTGCACCTTCTTTGAGGTTAGGTCTTCTTGAGGATCGACAATATTATCAACGTGCTCTTGGATCCTATCGAAAGAACCAAACAGAACCAATAAGGCAAAAGAAACCGAAAAGATCCCACAGTCAACTTCAGCAAAAAGCTCTCAAATTTTTACAGTAGCAAGATCATGATTTATAAAGAATTTAGCAACAAGAACCAATTGATTTGGATTCTTAATGCCAAAGATATGACCAAAACGATTTTGCTCGGCTTTTATAAATCAAAATGCTACTATTCATTAGCAAAATTTTCTGGAGCTATACTGGGGTTGGAAACATTTTAAATTAAAGTTGAGTCGAAAACATAACCAACAAAATTTGAATCAACGAAAAGGATTTAAAATGAATTAGTTATGCATTTTACAAGTTATCACATTTTTCAGTTGATAACTAAATCCTTTCGGGAAAATCAGAATTTTGAAAAGACGTGGCCGAACCTGGGACGTTGATCTTGGATCCAACGGCCCAAGCTCGGCTTGTGAGACGCCTTGTGTGGGATTTACAAACCCTAAGCGTTCACCGTTGGATCGGATCAACGGTTCACGTGGATCGGGGCGTTCGGGCGGTCCGAGCGTTCACACGCATAGAGCCGTTGATCTTGGATCCAGCGGTCCACGCGGATCGAACCTTTCGGACGGTCGAGCGTTCACTCGAATCGGGACCGTTGATCTTGGATCAACGGTCCGCGATTAGGCGCGCGATTAATTCAAAAATTTCCACGACGCGGCGCCGTAGATCTAAGGATCGGCGGTTCCCAGCGACTCAAGTTCAAACTCCGTCTGTTTTCGTCAAGCCAAAACAAGCGACGGAGAAGAACGCTTCGCCGCCCGGTGACTCGGCGTGGTGGTGCGAGCAAAAGCCTAAAATGAGTTGCTAACAACCTAGCGCACACAATGGTACGGCGGTTTTGGTGCGGCGGCCTAGAAACGCCGCAGCGGAGATAACCGAGGTGACCCAAAATGACCAGCGAAAAATGCAAAAGCGCTCATTGCGGTTCGAGGAGCTAGTGCCAATCAACTAGGGACTAATAAGGGGGTACTGAGCCCAAAGAAGGCAGGAGGAAGCGAAGTGGCTCGGCGAAGAAGAATAGCGATTTCGGCGAATTGGGGAAATCAGAAATTGATCCGCTTTCTTCGGCAAAAGCAAAATCGACAGAGGTTAATACTCGGTGAGATGCTAAGAAATTTGGGAAGCAAGGGTTTAGAAGGAGAGAGCGGAACACCACTTTCAGAAGGACCGAAGCTCAACAATGGCGGTAGAGAGCAAATTTGAAATGGAGCTCGGCGGCGCACTACGATGGTCTTTGGAGCTCAAGAGTGTTCAAAGGATGCTAAGGAAGCCTTTGGAGGAGTTTTATAGCCGAAGGGTAAGGAAGAAGCAACGGGAAGAAAAGGGAAGCTTGTCTTTGAGGTCGGTGAGGCGATGGGGGCAAGTGCACTCGAGGAGGGCGAAGACTTGAGGCGGCGGGGCGGAAGCATTAAATGCGGAAGAGCCGTTGGCCAAAGGAGAAGTGACCCGTATTTGCCACGCTCTGAAATTTTCACCCTCTCATCATTGACCACGGCGGCGGCGTGACGGAGGTGAGACGATAGCCGCCGGCCGTTGGATTTAATCGGACGGTGAGAAAAGAGCGGGTCGATTATAACGATTCAACGCTCACTTAATCTGGACCGTTGATTTGGATCCTCACGGTTCACGTCGCGCGGCGTTGGACGGTCGAACGTTCACGCGATCGTGGGCCGTTGATTTAGAATCAACGGTTCAAATGGATCGGCGCTCGGATGGTCGACGTTCGCGCGATCGTGGGCGTTCGATGCGATCAACGACACGCAAATCGCGGCATTGCGTCGTGGCGGTGCGGTTAGTTGGTGAACCAAATCAAGTGGCTCGAGCGAGTCGACCGAACAGAGAGCGGTGACAACAGTTAGGGTTTGAATTTGAATCACGATTTTTGGGAATTATTTGGGATAGCAAACAAACTCCAAAATTATGAAATTTTAACTGGAGCTTCTTGAAGAAGGAACCTTATATAAAATTTTCAGAGACTTTTATGCACTGCATTTTTCTCTAAAAATTCAGAAGGCTGTTTTAGGAGTTTGACTAATGTTTGACTTGTCTCAAAATTATCAAATAATTTCTGAAAATTATGAAATAATTCGAGGTGTTAAACATCACTCCTAGGTCCACTGAAAATTATTTTCAGGGTTGGGCACAGATTTTCATGAAGGAGATTTGTGTTGGTGTCCAAATGGCAATTTGATTTTGATTTCACATAATTCCTTTACAAAAATTATGGGCTGATTACAAAAATCAAGATCGGAGAAAAAGTTTTAATTTCTCCTCATTTTTATTACATTTGAAACACAAACCAATTTTGGGATGTTACAAAACCTCCCCCTTACAAAAATCTCGTCCCGAGATTTGGCTCACTCAGAAAGAAAGATGGATAGTGCGCGGGAGGCGATCTTCCCTTTCCCAAGTAGCCTCATCCTCGAATGGTTTGACCACTTTGAACTTTGAGGAATCGATGGTCTTATTCCTCGTTCTTCGTTCGACCTCATCGAGTATGCGAGCAGGATGCTCGCGATAGGTCAAATCTTCTTGGACATCGAGGGTTTCCAGCGGAGCTTCCTCGGTTGGAACACGGAGGCACTTCTTTAATTGGGACACATGGAAAACATCATGTACCCTTCGAGTGCGGTGGCAATTCGAACTTATAGCGCGGCTCCCTTCTTCTCGGCGACTCGGTATGGACCGACATATCGAGCCAACTTGCCCTTGGCGCGAATCGATGACCCTTCAAAGGAGAGACTTTGAGATACACAAAGTCATCGGGCTCAAAGCTCAACTCATGGCGGCGGCGATCCGCATAGCTCTTACGCTGGATTGAGCGGTGCGCAAGCGATCACGAATAAATTTGGACTTGACTCTCGGCCTCATTGATCGAGTCGGGCCAAAGAAAGGTCTTCGCCGTCTCAGACCAATTCAGCGGGGTTACGCACTTTCTCCGTATAAGGCCTCGAAAGGTGCCATGCCGAGGCGGCACGAAAAGTTGTTGTAGGAAAACTTCGGCAAATGGCAAGCACTTCTCCCAGTTCTTTCCATAGGAGAGGACACAAGCACGAGTATGTCTTCCAACACTTGGTTGACTCTTCGGTCAGCCATCGGTTTGAGGATGATATCTTTGGCCCGAAAGAAAGGCGAGTGCCCATAGCTTCTTGCGAGACCATGCCAAAGCGGGAGGTAAATAGTGAACCACGGTCGAAATGATCGTCTTTGGTACACCATGCAAGCTCACAATCACAGGCGTGAGCTCGGCTAGGCGATCGGACGAAGCTTGGTCTTGGCGGAAGAAAATGTGCCACTTTGGTTAATCGATCAATAATTACCCGGATAGCATCATTCCCTTTTGTGGCGTGGGCGGACCGGTGATAAAGTCCATCCGATCGAATCCACTTCCATTCGGAATAGGCAAAGGTGAAGCAAGCTGCTGGGCCGATGCTCGGCCTTGACACGGCGACACACGTCGCACTCGACAACGAACCGCGATCTCCCTCTTCATTCGGGTCCACCAAAATCTCGGCGGAGATCTTGATACATCTTTGTGGCCGGGATGGATAGACAAAGGCGAATCATGGGCCTCGCGGAGAATCAAATCCGCGATTCCATATCCTTTGGAACCACAAGTATTGCCGAACCTTACAACACCATGCTCATCCTCGGAGAAGCACTTGGTCGTTCCGTTCTTGACATTTTCCTTGATGCGGCTTATTCCAAACATCCGATTCTTTGGCGACCTTAATCCGATCTACCAAGGTTGGTTGCACAACCAAGGCGGCGAGGAACCACGCTCAACCAAACCTAAGTTGAGGCGCTGAAATTCCTCCGAAGGGTGGGTTGACATCCTGGAGCAACAAGGCATTGCAATGTGCTGCGTGGCGCATCGACAGCGGCGTTAGCCTTGCCGGATGGTAGTGAATACCCATGTCATAATCTTTGACCAACTCCAACCATCTCTTTTGCACGAGGTTCGGATCGGTTGGGTGAACAAATACTTTAGGCTTTTGTGATCGAATACACTTCACAGCGATTACCGATTAGGTAATGTCGCCAAATCTTAAGTGCATGAATCACGACCAATTCCAAGTCATGGGTAGGGTAGTTGAGTTCATGAGGTCTCAATTGCCTTGATGCATAGGCTACTACCTTGCCTTCTTGCATAAGGACACAGCCGAGTCCTCGGCGAAGCATCGCAAAAGATATCGAAACCGATGAATATCGGGAAGAACAAGGGCGGGAGCGGTGGTCAAGCGCTTCTTGAGTACTTGGAAGCTTTCCTCACAATCATCGGACCACAAGAACTTCTTGTCCTTCTTGAGCAACTCCGTCATCGGCCGCGATCTTGGAGAAGTTCTCGATAAAGCGGCGATAATATCCGGCTAAGCGAGAAAACTCCGCGCCGGCCACAAGTAGGTGACACCAAGAAAGAACATCGCCGATCTTGCTAGGATCAGCGGCTCGCCTCTATTTGAAAGAACATGACCGGAAGGTCACTTCCTTCAACGAGCAGCGCGCTTGCGAACTTTGCATACAGCTGGTGTTCACGAAGCTTGCCTAACACGAGCCTCAGATGCTCATCATGTTCCTCATCGTTCTTAGAATAGATAAGAATATCATCGATGAAGACCACAACAAACTTATCCAAATACTCCATGAATACCGAATTCATGAGGTTCATGAACAAGGCGGGAGCATTGGTTAAGCCAAATGACATGACGGTATACTCATACAAGCCATAGCGAGTAGAGAAAGCCGTCTTTGGAATATCCTCGGGTCGTATCCGAACTTGATGATATCCCATTCTCAAATCAATCTTGGAGAATACTCGGGCTCCAGTTAATTGATCAAAGAGATCATCAATGCGGGGCAATGGATACTTGTTCTTTACCGTTACCTCATTAAGCGGACGGTAGTCAACGCACATGCGCAAAGTATCGTCTTTCTTCTTTACGAAGATTGCAGGACAACCCCACGGAGATGAGCTAGGGCGAATGAAACCTTTTTCTTGCAGCTCATTCAGTTGCTTCTTCAACTCCACCAACTCGTTCGGTGGCATCCGATAATGCCTCTTTGAAATAGGGGCAGTACCGGGAACCAACTCAATGACAAACTCTAGGTCTCGAACTGGTGGCATCCCTGGAAGAGCTTCAGGAAAGACATCAACAAAGTCACGAACTGTGGGGACTTCACTAATATCTAGAGCGGGCTTCGCTGGCGCGAAAAGATGCGGACCTAGCGGCCGCGTAGCGAAACCTTGCTCACGGAAGGACTAGATAGAGACACACTTCTTGGCGCAATCGATTTGTCCCTTATCTTTGAGACAACCAATCCATACCAAGAATCACATCTAGACTTGCTGAATGGAGGAGGATAAGATTCGCAGGAATCTTACTCCCTCGATCTCAATTGGGACATCCCTACACTCAGTTGACCCTCAACTCCGAAACGGAGGCGAATGAGCAATGGGACCAATAATGGCGTAAAGGCAGCTCACTAATGGCAGCAAAGACTGAAACAAAAGAATGAGGCGCTCTGAATCAAACAAAGCGATGGCAGGATAAGAGTTAACGAAAGGGTACCCGGCCACGGCGTCGGGTGCCTCCTGTGCCTCCTCCGTGAGATGAGGTTGACGCGACCACTACCCACGCCTTGGGTAGTAGGGACTATCTTGAGTCACGAGAAGGACCACCTCGACCGCGTCCTCCATTAGGGCGAGGGCGCTCTGTCTTCTTAGGGCATTGGTTCGCATAATGCCCCTAAAGGCTGCGGCGAAGCAAGTGACCGGCGGCCGGGTTGCGAGGGGCCACCTGGCGACTCGCAGTGCGTGGTGGGGCACGGCTGCGAAGGGCGAAAAGCAGTCTTGGCGGCCTCGAAGTCTTTGGCTTCTTGTGCGACCCGAGGCGGGTCAAGCGAGGATAGCTAGCCTGGATGACTTCGGGCCTCCACTTACGCTTGCGGGAATCCAAGCGCTCTCCACGAGTGCTCGGCGGCGATGGCCTTGTCCACCAAGGCACGGAAATCCGGAAGTCGGCGATGGATAGCTTGTCTCAAGCTCCTCGGACAAACCATCCTTGAACTTCTCTTGCTTGGCCTCATCGGTGGCCACCTCCTCCGAGCATAACGAGCCAAATGGTTGAACTCGTGCAGGTACTCAAATGGCGAGAGGCGCCCTGTCGGCGACAAGAACTCCTTCTTCTTGACCTCATCAAGCGGAAGGAATGTGAGAGCGACGGAGGCGTCTGGAACTCCTCCCAAGTGACGGTGTGGCCGTCGGTCGCATGGCGAAAGCTCTCCCACCAAGACAAAGCTGCACCCTCCGGTGGTGCGATGCGAATAGCGCCTTCTCGTGCTCACGGCGCTGCGCTATCTGGCTTCGCTCGACAGCGAAGCCAATCGTCTGCGTCAAGCGGGTCCTCGAACTGGAGAGCGTGGGGGTTGAGTGCGAAGAAACTCCGCGAGTCCCCACGCGGTGATGACCACTCCCTTGCCGGATCTGAAGCACCGTAAGGGCGGAAGTGTTGCGCGCAATGGCGTCGAAGAACCCTCATCCTCTGCGGTTCGCTCGATGACGAAGAAGGACCTCGGCCATGGTCGGAGGAGGAGGAAGATCCTCGTCGGACGGTGGTCGGCCTTGGCGCTACTGAGTGCGTCCGGCCATCCTGTTACAAGAAACTTTGGTTAAAACTAGACTCAAAGATTAAAGCCGAAAGAAAGCGAAAAGCTAACGACTAGGGGAATGGAATATCACCCTAACCGAAAGCCAAAAACAGCAAGTGTATAAACTTAAACCGCTTATAAAAAGACTCCAAAACGGCAAGGAATCATAAAACCAAAGCTCAACTTCCCAATGCAACTAGCCCGTATTGAATGAGCGAGTAATTGATTGAGAAGATAAAAACTCGAGAAGATTAAGGTAAGATCTATTACCACTAAAGAGCAAGGTTCAGTCAACGAAAATAGTGTTAGATACATAGCTAACTAGTATCACATCTTACCCTTTTAAACCCACCAGTTTTAGTTGATTATCCTCTCATTTTCTACCCCATTAGAAACCATCGAGCCTGCTGTCCGGAAATTGAGGTTCTTGTAGTGATTTTGCATCAAGCTTCGGTGAAGTCTTCCATTCTAGAAACTTCAAAATCGGCACACTTCAATTTGCCAAGCTCGGTGATCTATCGAAACCATTGAGCTCATTGTCTGAAATTGAGGCGTCTTGTCGATTCGCATCAAGCCCTAGCGAAATCTTGATCCGAAACTTCAAAACCCTAAGAACTTCAATTTGCCAAACTCAGTGGTTCCCAAAACCCATTTAATCGATAACACTATCTTTGAAGGAAGAAGAGGTAAACAATTTTCAAAACTCAAATTAGAGCGAGATGAGAGGAGAAAGCTAAGATAGGTAAGGAATAAAATCGAGAATTCCTTAAGCTTTCAAAAATCATTTGATACTTGAAAATAAAGTTTTCCAAAATATCCTAAAGGCGACCAACTTGGGTTACTACGGTCGGTATGGCTCGATACAAACCTTGTGAGACCCGGTTTATTCGACATGTAATGTAACCATCCACTTGGTCCTAGCATCACAAATCAGATAATCCGAGACTCGAGACATGTATACTTCCCAGAGTGCAGTATACACACCTCTTTACAAAGCTAATGCATCAATTCCATTCATTCACATAGAACCGAAGCAAAAACAACAACCAGAAGATGACATACATAAAGGATAGTTATTACAAAAGAGAGGCCAACCGGCCAAATGACATCATACATAAAGAAATATAACAGTGAAGCAAAAGTGCCATAAGATGGCCATAAACCAAAAGAGCCAATCGGTGTGCCTTTAACCCACAAGGCAACCGACCGGACCGCCAAGCTAGTCGTCGAAACCACAGCACATCTCACAAAAGTGAGGCCCTTGGGGCTCACCTTCTTCCTCTGCAAACAAAAGCGACCCAAAAAAAGTCGGGTGAGTACTTTGAATGTACTACATAAGATATACAAGAATGATAACAGATCTACACAATAACTATATGCAGGCTTAATTAAGTGGAGCAGGCTAGGACTCAAAATTTTAAGCATAAAGCAAGTTTTATTTGCAATAATGTAATAGATTGAAAGCAATTTAACAAATCTGATTTTATTTGATACAAGCAGTAGTAATCAAGTATCAACAACGATAAAGCAGATCTGGAAGTGACTAGACCATTAGTCACCACAATAGCATGAATTACCCATTCATGCCAACCATATCAAGTTTTAATTTTAAAACAAAAGCAGTTGTTGAAGTCTAGATCTTACGGAAATCACCAAGCGTGTCCATAACCTAGGGCGAGGCTATTCGAATAGTTTTATCCTGCGGGGTGTACCAACTTACCCACATGTCGGACCGCCTTTTGCCAAGCTATTAAGCACACTTCCTTAGGTATGCTGCACACGGCTAAGTCCTCGAGACATTTCCAATATTGTGAATTATTCACGAGCCGCCCGTATGGATAGAAACCCATACGTTGTGTCGGAGTCATCGTAAAGCCTCGGTCAACTACCCTTCGGGTAAAGCCTTGGACAACTCTGACGCTCCTCGAGGTGGAGAGCCTACCGGAATCTCCACCACCGCACACCCAACACAAGAACACGAGAACACATATCATGTTTCACACAACACACACAACCCCCTCCTGCGACTCGGAGATAACCCACGCCAAAGTACTAGGTCAAGAGGGTCCCATATAACCCTCATGTGGTTAGTACGCAAAAGTGCTTGGATCAATGGCGCAAGCAACATTTTCGGTCCTTAGGGACACAGGCACCTTTCCTTGTCACACCCAACAATCACACCAACATGCCATTGTGCCCAAGTCAAATCATTTTGTTTCATTTTGGTTTTACAAAACAAAAGCATAAGGTCTTGAACCAAAAATAAACAAAATGATTTGTGTGATCAAGGTCATCGACTAAGTCGATAACAGCCCAATTCTACGGTAGCTAAGCATTTCTAAGCATAACATCGCAAAGACGGTAAAGAGCATAATTAAATCACGGGCTCTAATTCACCGTGATTATAATAACTTATGGTTGTGGCGGGGGTAACATTTTAATGGCAACAATGCATTAGGAATAGCTACCTCTAAACAGGGCAAAGATAATTGGACACAAAAGCAATGCATACATATAGTTTGTAAACAAGATATTAGACTTTGAAAGTAATGGGACATTTATGATCAAATATCTTGCACCTTCTTTGAGGTTAGGGTCTTCTTGAGGATCGACAATATTATCAACGTGCTCTTGGATCCTATCGAAAGAACCAAAGAACCAATAAGGCAAAAGAAACCGAAAAGATCCCACAGTCAACTTCAACAAAAAGCTCTCAAATTTTTACAGTAGCAAGATCATGATTTATAAAGAATTTAGCAACAAGAACCAATTGATTTGGATTCTTAATGCCAAAGATATGACCAAAACGATTTTGCTCAGCTTTTATAAATAAAAATGCTACTATTCATTAGCAAAATTTTCTGGAGCTATACTGGGGTTGGAAACATTTTTAAATTAAAGTTGAGTCGAAAACATAACCAACAAAATTTGAATCAACCGAAAAGGATTTAAAATGAATTAGTTATGCATTTTACAAGTTATCATATTTTTCAGTTGATAACTAAATCCTTTCGGGAAAATCAGAATTTTGAAAAGACGTGGCGAACACGGGGCGTTGATCTTGGATCCAACGGCCCAAGCTCGGCGGCGAGGCCTTGCAGCGGATTTACAAACCCTAAGCGTTCACCGTTGGATGCGGATCCAACGGTTCACGTCAGATCGGGGCGTTCGGGCGGTCCGAGCGTTCACGCGCATAGAGGCCGTTGATCTTGGATCCAGCGGTCCACGCGGATCGAACCTTCGGACGGTCGAGCGTTCACTCGAATCGGGACCGTTGATCTTGGATCCAACGGTCCACCGATTAGGCGTCGCGATTAATTCAAAAATTTCCGCTGACGCGGCCGTAGATCTAAGGATCGGCGGTTCCCAACGACTCAAGTTCAAACTCCGTCTGTTTTCGTCCGGCAAAACAAGCGACGGAGAAGAACGGCTTCGCCGCCGGTGACTCGGCGCGGTGGTGCGAGCAAAAGCCTAAAATGAGTTGCTAACAACCTAGCGCACACAATGGTACGGCGCGGTTTTGGCTGCGGCCTAGAACGCCAAGCAAGCGAGATAACCGAGGTGACCCAAAATGACCAGCGAAAAATGCAAAAGCGCTCAGTTTGCGGTTCGAGGAGCTAGTGCCAATCAACTAGGGACTAATAAGGGGTACTGAGCCCAAAGAAGGCGAGGAGAAGCGAGTGGCTCAGGCGAAGAAGAATAGCGATTTCGGCGAATTGGGGAAATCCAAATTGATCCGCTTTCTTACGGCAAAAGCAAAATCGACGGAGGGTTAATACTCGGTGAGATGCTAAAAATTCGGGAAGCAAGGGTTTAGAAGGAGAGAGCAGGAACACCACTTTCACCGAAGGACGAAGCTCCAACAATGGCGTAGAGAGCAAATTTGAAATGGAGCTCGGCGGCGCACTATGAAGTCTTTGGAGCTCAAGAGTGTTCAAAGGATGCTAAGGAAGCCTTGGAGAGTTTTATAGCGAAGGGGCAAGGAAGAAGCAACGGGAAGAAAAGGGGAAGCACGTCTTGAGGTCGATTGAGGCGATGGGAGCAAGTGCACTCGAGGAGGGCGAAGACTTGGGCGGCGGGGCGGAAGCATTAAATGCGGAAGAGCCGTTGGCCAAAGGAGAAGTGACCCGATTTGCCACGCTCTGAAATTTTCACCACTCTCGTTGACCACAGCGAAAGCTGGTGAGGTAGAGCGATAGCCGCCGGTAGTTGGATTTAATCGGACGGTGAGAAAAGAGCGGGTCGATTATAACGATTCAAGCGCTCACTTAATCTGGACCGTTGATTTGGATCCTCACGGTTCACGTCGCGCGGCGTTGGACGGTCGACGTTCACGCGATCGTGGCCGTTGATTTAGAATCAACGGTTCAAATGGATCAACAGCTCGGATGGTCGAACGTTCACGCGATCGTGGGCGTTCGATGCCGATCAACGACTTCGCAAATCCCGCGCCCGATCGCATCGCGCGGTGCGGTTAGTTGACTGAACCAAATCAAGTGGCTCGAGCCGAGTCGGCCGAACGAGAACGGTGACAACCGATTAGGGTTTGAATTTGAATCACTGATTTTTGGGAATTATTTGGGATAGCAAACAAACTCCAAAATTATGAAATTTTAACTGGAGCTTCTTGTGACGAAGAAGGAACCTTATATAAAATTTTCAGATACTTTTATGCACTGCATTTTTCTCTAAAAATTCCAGAAGGCTGTTTTAGGAGTTTGACTAATGTTTGACTTGTCTCAAAAATTATCAAATAATTTCTGAAAATTATGAAATAATTCTGAGGTGTTAAACATCACTCCTAGGTCCACTGAAACTTATTTTCAGGGGTTGGGCACCAGATTTTCATGAAGGAGATTTGTGTTGGTGTCCAAATGGCAATTTGATTTTTGATTTCACATAATTCCTTTACAAAAATTATGGAACTGATTACAAAAATCAAGATCAGAGAAAAAGTTTTAATTTCTCCTCATTTTTATTACATTTGAAACACAAACCAATTTTGGGATGTTACAATATATCCACATCTTCTTCGAACCGTTAGACGGGAGTGCAAGAAAGTGTACGAGGAAGATGCACGCTTGAGACAATTTTCTCCACCACGGGAGGTATATGATTGTGATAGTACGTCTTGTAAAATTAAACTTACTGTGCCTTCTTTTGCTGGGAATTATGATCCTGATGCTTATCTCACATGGGAATTAGCTGTACAACAATTATTTGCATGCCATAAATTTCCTGATCATCTAAAAGTTAGGACTGTTATCTGTGTGTTTTATGATTTTGCATCTATTTGGTGGAGTGAATACTGTCGTACTAATCAGAACATGCCTAGAACTTGGGATGCTATGAAGAGAGCTATAAGAGCTAGATTTGTGCCTTCATATTATTCTCGTGATTTGCTGAATAAATTACAACATTTACGCCAAGGTAGTAACACTGTAGAAGAGTACTATCAAGAATTGTAAACTGTCTGGTCTCGTTGTGGCTTAGAAGAAACTGAAGATGCTAAAATGACTAGATTTTTAGAAGGATTAAACCGTCACATTCAGGATAAACTTGTTTATAAACCTCCAACTGTCACTTGCTTATTTCGTCTTGCTTTTGTTGAAAATGAAATGCGAGGGCGACAATCTATGACTAGTCATGCACTTTCATCGACTTTCACTACACCTTCACGTGTACATGACACAAACAAGCGCATGATACACACCTCGACTTTAAGATCATCTTGATTGCTCCTTCTCTGCTTTGCTCCTACTATGATTACCGCCCCCACATCTTTGTGGCGTCACTCTATCTCATAGCCTTACATCATTAGCTCGCTCATTGGCGATTGAAGCTCGCCTCATTGGTAATTGAGCTAGAGCAAGAAGAAGAAAGAAAGTTTGTGACAATTCCACGACCTCGGTACCAACATCATCGAGTCGAGCCTACAAGGAATACCAAAGTACTGATTTGAACACTCAATCGATATTAATATCCATTATTTTATTCCTAGTATCATTGAACAAAGGAAAATCAGTTGTAGTAGAAACTATTGAATCACATGAGGTGAAGGAACCTAGTGTTGAGAATCTGATATTATTAATAATTTGCATGAATCATGTGATAATTTGATTGATTTGCCTGCTAACTTGAGTGCACCATGTGATAACATTGTTGATTTACCTCTTGACTTGAGTACACCATGTGATGAAATAATTGAATTGCCTGCTGTTGTGAGTACTTCATGTGATGAGTTAATCGCATACAATGATCATGTGGAATTAGTTAGATATAAAGAAGTTTTGACTAGAATTTCTCCTGCTGACTCTTTATGTTATATTATGTTGGATCCACCTATGAAATTGTCACATGCTATGGAGAAAGTTTTTATAATTGCATGTTCAAAATCCTTATTTAGTGCCTACACCCCTAAATATAAGGTTAATTTGATTGGAGATTATGGTGTAGACAATCAATTTCTGGTATATCGAATATGCATAACTTGTCATCACATGGATGAATTAAAGCTTGATGTTTTGGATAACAATTATTATGTGTTGAATCTTGTTCAATATGAGAGTAAGATAAAATTTATTGCTCATCCAATGCATATGTGTTCATCCCTTATTGCACCATCTCGTATTGACAATCCGAATATTGATGCTGGAGTATGGAAGAACTTACAATTCTTTTCACCATTGCTGGATGAATTTGCTATTGCTCGATTGAAATACGATTATATGGATGAATGTTGTTTGATTCTAAAAGTTGTAGATTTGCCCATATGTGCTACCAATGCAAGTTTACAACTTTAGATATTTCAATTGCATAAACGCTTCACTTACATTTGCAAAACTAGTTGCAATAATTGTTGTGTGAGAAATTTTGTTTTGATCGTTCGCATATATGATTACTCTTGGGTTAATAATACAATGATCTTTTATGATCGTTGCTGTCTTCTAACATTAATTGTGCAACAACGAAAAATCGTTAAAACAGATTACATATACATATACATATACCATGCATACACCTTGGCTTCTTTGTTACCCTATTTTCAGCTTATCAAAAGCCGATGACGGCTTTGTTTTCAAGAAAGGGAGGATGATGAGGACATGACCCCTATGGATACAACCATATTTGCTATGCTTGCTGTTCCAAGTACAAGAGCTCGTACGCTTCACTTAAATTATCAGGTGAGCTTGTTTTTTGGAGTGTCTTTATATTATATGAACTATATGATGCTACATAATGATGAAATATATATATGTGCAGCACCATGTCCCTTTTGGTCCAAGACAAGCAAGCAGTTCAAGCTGTACCCGTTTTGGAATCCAGTTCGGCCTCCGGAATCAGCTTGACAGCACCAACTTAAAACAGACATAACTTTCACATACGGAGTCCGTTGGAGATCCACAAGTACTTGATGGAAAGCTTATTTCGTCCTCTTTCCAACGAATCCGACCTCACCTCTAAATTCCTTCTACACTAACTGCAATCATCAAAAGACTGTTATATTTCCTTTATGGGCCAAATTGGGCTTTGTAATCATACTCAACTTGGCCCATATACCGACGGACCACCTGAGGTGTGGTTACTATTCATGTGAACAGTAACCCACGAGTTTAGTCCTACCCCGCTATTTTTTCTAAGATTTGTGGCTCCTCATCCCCTATTTAAGGAGGATGCACTCCCTCTAGTTTCCTTAGATTTTGTTTATGTTTAGTTTGCTTTCTTTGCAACTTGTATCTTTTGTGTGTGTCGACTAGACCACCCAATTAAGATCATTATTCAAAATTCTAATTCAATTCAATATTTCAATTCCTATTTGCAATTTCAGATTGATTTATCTTGTTATTGCGTGCTTCTTCGGTGTATGTAGGAATCAACCTTCGTGGTCAGGTCATCCAAGTATTCGTACACGATTGATAACGACTTGTCAATCAATTCAGCGATTGCGTAGTTTCGAACCTTGCATGTTCGTAGCTAGGATCGTGAGAGTTGAGCGACGACTACCGAACTTATCGTTCTCATCGAAAGATCGGGCCAACAAACAAGGACCTTCTGGTTCATCGCTAGGGGCGTGCATCCACTTCCCTGGCTGCCACCCCTGGTCGTCTCCCTATATAAGAGCCGCCGCCTCCCTTTACTAGAACTCGAATTTTATTTATGTTTAGTTTACCTTCGTTGCAACTTGTATCTTACGTGTGTGTCGAGTAGACAATCCGGTCAAGATCCTTATTCGGAATCCCACCTTATCAGTACCTTTATCAATATTTGTAATACATCAGATTGTGTTTCACCTTGTTCTTGGGTGTTTCTTCGGTGTATGCAGGTATTGATATTTGTGATCAGGTCATTCAGGTATTCGTACATGGTTGATAACGACTTGTCGAGCAGTTCAACAATTGAGTGGTTTCGGGCCTTGTGAGTTCGTAGCGAGTTGTGAGAGTTGGCGACTTCTACCAAATTACCTTCTCATCGAAAGATCGGGCGAATCGGGACCTCGGTGGTTCATCAACACTCTCTAAATAAAATCATTTTTAACATTGCTCTAGCATTCTTTACCATGGAGCAGCGCCCAAAAGAAAACACAATGTTAGTATCTGGTATTCTTCTAACCTCTTTGCAAGCCTTTTATTTGCTTTATTCATCTGTGCCTCACATATATTCCTCACTTCTGGCCAGTTGTTTCAGAAATTGCAACTCTGCAACTACAGATAGTGGTAAATGAAATGCATCCTGAAGATTCTTGAAATTCCTGAAATAATATGGTGCTGTCCTTAGTGTAATATGAACAAATCTTCGCAGAATAGGACTGAGTTCCATTACCCTAAAACAGGTTTGGAGATTTAGCAATATGGGTGTAATTTCTTTGAGGTGTCCAATCAAAATGAACCTTTAATATTAGTTGCATGCGGTTTTGGTTTTAGATAATACCATTGCCATATGAAGCATGATTCTGTTGTAAAACTTGTGTAAGAAATTACCAAGACAATATTTTAATTTTGATTTTTTTTTTCTTTATGGCTCTCAAATCACCAAAACAATTGTCAAGCTGACAATCTGCCTTCCATTTTATTGTAACAATCAGCCTTCCACTTTATTTTAAGTTATCGCCCAGATCCTATCTAAATTTGATTTGTGCAATTGTTTTTCATTAGGATGAGTGGAATAGAAAACAAAAAGAGGAAATATAACTTGCTAGACATACACACGGGTTAGATGAAGCTAGAATTTATGTCCTCTTTACCCATGATGACATGCGTTGCATAATACAGTGTTTGTCTTTAGATGACCAACCATCTTCCAAGATGATGTCTGTTTGCCTCATAAGGAATGTAAACGCCAGATTTTTCTTTAGCAGAAATTTATATTTAGCTTTGAATATGAATAGTTAGGATTATTAGTACCACAAAATAGATCTACTGTCAAAGCTTACTATTCTGCTTTGTTATATGCATTCCCGCTTCATTGTTGTAGTGCTCATACATTAAAAGCTTGCACATCTTACTGTGACATCCCGTTTTCTTTTCTGGCCCGGCCCGCTCATTTTCGCCGGCCCAACCGACTCCCGGCCCAACCCCGCAGCTCTCTCTCTCTCCGCCATCCATTTCTCCGCCTCAGCCCGGCCGACTCGCCCTTCTCCTTCTCCCTTATCTCCTCCGAGCGCGTCGCCTCCTCCCTTCCGTCTCCCTCTCTCTTCGTCTCGGCCGATCCGCCGTCTCCCCCATCTCTCTCCCGTCAACCCTCGACTCCCATTCCCCACTCCTCCCACGTGCGCCGCCTCCGCCCGCCGGCCTTCTTCTCCGACTCGGCCCAGCCTTGCTTTTCCCCGGCCCGGCTGAAGGATCTAGACCCGCCATTATGAGTTAATGGAGTGTTTTAGTGATTAATGATAAATCTAATTGTGAGACTAACAATTCTATTGTTATATCTAGTATGTAGTCTCATTTGGATATAAAGGTGAAATTCAATGAGGTATGCATTTGACTTATACTCTTATATATTGTTGCATTCCTCGGATCCAAAATATAGGTTGAACTCCACCATAAGTTAAACTTGAATATGTGCACATGTTTCTATTTACACATTTGTGTATGCACACATTTAGGGGAAGCTCATTCTATATTTTGTGGTTTCATTAGTATTGATCCATATTCCATTTTTCACATATATTTGGGATCTTTACTTTGAAGCATATCCGTTTAAGTATACAAAACTTGTGTAGTTTTTGTGTACTTATGTTTTGAGTATATAGAACTTGTGTAGTTCTTGTATACTCATATTTCGAATATATAAAACTTGTGTAGTTTTTGTATATTCATGTTTTGAGTATATAGAACTTATATGTTCTCGTATACTCAAGTTTGGAGTATGTAGAACTTGTGTAGTTCTCACATACTCATGTTGTGAGTATATATATAACTTGTGTAGTTTATATATACTCATAACGTGTTACTTTATCAATTCAATTTATGTGTGATTGAAATGGTTATCATCAATTACCAAAGAGGGAAAGATTGAAGTATCTTGTCCCACCATTATGTGTTAATGGTATGTTGTGGTAATTAATGATAATTATATTGTGGAACTAACATTTTTCATGAGTTGGATGTATATGTTATGTTCCAGGATGATGAAAACTTGGGATGATCATGAGTTGATCATCAAGTCAAGAAGGATACATCATGTGTTGATGCATATGAAGATTTGAAGTAAAGATTGCATCATGTGTTGATGCACATCAAATCAAGAGAAGGCCCAAAATGTGTTGATGGAGGTCAAGTGAAGGAATACATCATGTGTTGATGCATGTCAAGACTCGGGATGAAGAAATCATCATGTGTTGATGATGTTCAAGACAAGATCTCAAAGTGAGGAAATCATCATGTCTTGATGATTGTCAAAGTCAAGGACCCGGACTTGAAGTATTGATGTGCGTCATCAAGCTTCAAGAAGATGCAAGGTAAAGGTATGACTTGCTAGTGCTAAGGATGTGTTCCTGGTCTTTTACCGGTCTTGGTGTTTGGTTGGTAGACCGGATTACTAGTATAGGATTACCGTACTATTAAGAGAGGTCTTGACTAGTAGCATGAGTTAGTCATGTGTTGATAGCTCATTATGTTTGCTCTAGCTCATCCACGCATGGAGCTATTATTTGTGAATGTGTTTTGCAAATAGTTAATGCTCGTGCATTTAATCTTTGTAGCATGGGACTATAATTTGTAAATGTGTTTTGCAAATGGTTGAAGTCCGTGCACCTTAGCCTTGTGGCATGATGCTGTTATTTGCGAATGTGTTTTGCAAATAGTTGATGCTCATGTTTGATTTCTTGTAGCACGTGACTTAAGTTTGCAAATATGTTTTACAAATAGTTTGAGTCCATGTACATTTTTCCTTGTGGTATTATTATAAAAGTTGGCAAATGTGTTTTGCAACTTGTTAGGAATCTTGCCTTTGATGCTTGTTAGGCATGGCTCATCAATTGGCAAATGTGTTTTGCAATTGAAGTTGTTTTCAAAGCCATTGCTGCTTTGTTAGGATAATCGGTAGTTCCAGCGTTCTAACTGCGGAACTACCGCTGAACGGAACTACCGGTGTGCGGAAGTACTGGTGCGTTCGCGGTACGTTTATTCCAGAGAAGCACCTTTTTTGGGACTTAGCCGATTTTCTGGAAGCACGGTAGTACCGCCATGTTGGGAGCGGAACTACCGCACCGCGGAAGTTCTGATTTTCACGCGGAATGTTTTTTTTCCAGAAAGGGTCTTTTTGCGCTTCATTGAAGAGCGGTAGTACCGCAAGAAATTTGCGAAACTTCCCATAATCGGAACTACCGCAAATTAGTTGGCGGTAGTTCCGCGCTGGTTTTTTCAACGGCTAGTTTCTCGTCTGATATAGTCGTTGCTGTGTTTGTCGTGAAGGTGTGGAAATGCAGAAGTAGTATAGCGGCGGAAGTTCTGCATTCTTGATTTTTGTGATTCTCCTCCAACGGCTAGTTTTTATGTGTGGGCTATAAATACTCACCTTGGCGGTTGGGGATGATTGTTGAGGTTCTTGAGATTCTTTGAGGTTGTTGTAGAGCCTCTATTGAGCTAAGAGGAAGCCTTTCCTCTCATATGTGTATGTGTTCCACTTAATGAGCTTAGATAGCAAACCCTAAGTGCATGTGTTGCCTTAGGTAGTGGATTGTGTATCTACTTGAGCTTAGACACTTGATTAGTTCAAGTGAAGGTTGAGATTTATTTCTCTTGGTGTTTGCCGACACCTAGACTGCGTGGAGGCGTCATGCCCGGTGATCTTCTCAAGAAGCTTGTGAGAAGGCCCGGCGTAGTTGTGAGTAGTTTGGTGCTCGCCATCTCCAGAGTGGAGGAAGAGCAACCCTAGTGGAGCGAGGTGTTGGTTAGTGGTTGGAACCGGTCCAAGTGGTTGGACTTACCTCGGAGGTGTTGGCTTAATTCGTGAGGTGGTCCAATTCGTTTGGGCTTACCTCAGCGTGGATTAGGGAGACCAGGTAAGTCTCCGAATACCACGGTAAAGCATAATTGTGTTCATCTTGTTTTATCTTGTGCTTTCATTTGAGCAATTTACATTACATGCTTTAATTGCTTATATATCTTTGTATGATTGCTCTCTTTGAATTGTATTCATATTGTTGGTGCACTTAGGGAGGCCTAGTTGATTTAGATTTTAATTGTGCAAAACTAATTTGTTATTAGCTTCCGTATTATATATTGGTTTTAGTGCTAAAGAATTTTAAAACCTCCTATTCACCTCCTCTAGTCGGCCACCTCGATCTTACACCGACTCGCCTCCACCTACCACACCGTCCCCACCGCGTCGCCTTCATTGGGCCCCGGCCGTGTCGCCCACCACCACCTCCCATGCGCGCCGCCCCCCACTCAAAGACGTCTTCTCCACCGACTCCGCCATACCGCCACTCCGTCGCCATCCCGCCTGACGTCGGCGCTGTCCTCTCGGCTCCCGTGCGTGCTTCGGACCGGTCCAAGCCACGCGTCGCCCTTCGTCAACGGCTGCATCGCCCGGACCGTCGCCTGCCTCGGCCTGCGGTGTCCTCCCGCCATGCCGCCTACTCCACCGACTCCGCAGCGCCATACCACGCCCACGTCGACGCCCATGCCGCCATCCACGTCATCCTCTCCACCAACCCTCCCCCCTCCATAGGCTATTTATAGTCCGGCGTGATGAATCACAGCGGCCCGATCTTCCGATAGGTTCGATTTGGTTCGTCGTGAGGACGTTGACGCTTTGAGGCTTCCGACCAACAGATCGTCACCTCGCAATTCGCTACACCCGCACGCCTGTCGTTATCGACTACGCTTGCACGCGATCGACCTTACCACGAAGGTTATTGTTCCTGCAAGCAATCGAAGCAACTCACAAGAACAAGGTAGATGCAATCTGAATTGTATTGCAGATATGGATGAAGTTTACAAGTGGGGTTCCTCAAACCGATAATCGGCGAAACTGCAATTGGCAGAATAATCTAAAAAAACCCACCTCTAAACTATGGCGGCTACTGTATATATATAGGGGAACGTGAGGAGGTCGACCTAGGGTTGTGCGGCCGTGGGATGAAGCGTACACAACCTGGACTCCGACCTTGTTACGTTTACAAAGTCTTACTAGTTTCCAAAACGGTGACGCAAAGACACCTTGTGTTGCGTATTTCTGGTCGAAGATCTGGTCGTAGGACTGGTCCTAGGGTGGTCTTGAGGAGTCCATGCTATCTTTGGACGTAGATTGTGTCCAACGAGTACTGTGCTCGCTTTTTTGGTTGTAGATTGCTCCAATCGATTCAACTAGTCGTAGATCTTCTTGTAGTGGTCGTAGATCTTCTTGCAGTGGTCGTAGACCTTCTAGAACTGGTCGTAGTCCTAGATTCCTGATCGATTAAGTGACGTGCTCTAGCTCTTGTCATAGGATCGTGTAGTTCAGCACCCAGATCTGTAGGGTCTTGTGTCGTGCGTGTATCCGAAGGAGGGATATCCTCATCACGGCGCCCTCTGCCTCTTCCCCGTCTCCTCCCTCTCCGTCGGGTAAGTCTCTCCAGAGCTCCGCCGATTTCTCTCCTTCGCCTCCTTCGGCCGAAGCCCTACCTCCGCCGGCTGCCTCCGTTGCCGCCCCGGGCCAACCACCGGCACTCGGATCGCCGCGGTGACGCCCCGAGCCTCCCCAGCAGCTGGCCGCAGCTCTCGGCCACCAAGGATCGTCGCCACCAAGCTCCTCCCCGCGCCGCCCTCGACTCCGACCTCCTCTGGTGCACCTCTGCCCCCACCAAACCCTCGGTAAGGCTCTCCGCATCTCTCTGATGCTCGTGCACACCCCATCTCTTTCCCCCTCTGTCCAGTTGTCATCACCACCGGTTGACCCCAGTGATGTCCCTCCCGGCCATCGCTAGCTCCTCCTCGTCGCCGCTCCAGCCACAGTGACGCCTCCATTGGCAACCCCTCCCCTCCAGTGCTCCGATTTGTCCACCTCCGGCACCCCTCCGGCCTCCACCCGTCGCCAGCAGCCATCACCCGAAGCCCCTTTTCCCTGCTTCCCTCCCCATGTGTGACCTGCTGCTCTCTGTGTGTGTGTCTGGCCGAGCCCCCTCTCAGCAGAAAATTTGGACAGCATGGTGCATTGCCCTTGCTAGCTGCCAATGTTTCCATTTTTTATGTTAAGCATTGAGTATGTTGGTGACTGTATGCTCATCAGTATAAGGGTCTGACAGTAATTTGAATATCGTTTTCGATGGCAGTGATTGGTTTGTCAATTGTTGTCTGTGTCCCTTTGATCATCAATAGATGTTATTGACAGTGGGAATGTAATTGTTGCCGAATGTGTGTTCTCCGGTTTAGTGGTTAAATTTTGAATTGTAATGATTGTGCATTGCTTCTCCAGTATCGATGTTGTTAGCGGCGACCTTCAGTGGCAATATTGTCAGAAGCGTGTGTTTTGTGTCTGGCAGTAAGTGATTGATGTCAGTAAAGGTGTTCTGACATTTTGAAACCTTGCTTTGAAACCCTAGTGTAATCCGGCAATGGATTGAACTCTGTTACTAATTGCTCTGACAATTGAGGATTGTAATATGACTTTTGAAACCCTATTTACAAATCTTGCATTTGTGAATTGGCTCGTTAGGTCGATAGTCTGTATGGCTTGCAATTGGAAAGTCTGTGATCAACCGATAGCTGAGTTTGTGTTAATCTGTCAATTGAGTTTTTGTGTTGTAGAATTGCGATCAATTTTTATTCGTCCACTTCAATTATCAACGTTTGATTCGTAGTTATTTCCCCAGAGCATAGCGGTAGCAATGAGGTTGCAATCGATCTGACAATTGAGAAATGTTGCAATAGGATAGTAGGATGTTTTGCTGGTAGTAAATTGATTATTGATTAATTGTCTGTGATTACTGATCATCAGTATAAGTATTTTGGCAGTAAATTGAATTGTTGCTTATGATCCTAATTATTAGGGATAGCTTTGATCTTCAGTAGCCGTATTGTCTACCGGTTTTGTTAATCAATTGTTAGCTATTGGTTAGTGTTTCGTCAATAGGTCAATGATTGTTGGAAGTAATTGTATTTGGTCAAAGCCGAAAGTATTGATTTGATTACTTTATCAACCCGTATTGTTGGCAACGATTGGTGTTCTGGCATCGATTAGTTGGCGATAGAATCTGTGTCTTGATTTGGCAGTAGGTTGTAGTAGTAGGTTGAGTAGCTAGCAATTGAATCGTTGAGTATTATCTGGCAGCTGAGATTGGTATTAAATTATCATTGGATTGTGTGTCGATCTGGTATCCTAGATTTGGTGTAGAACCTGTAGTCAAGTTGCTTTATCGTCTAAAGAAGGATAGTCTTGCAGTCTTCCAAATCCGCGGTAGAGTGGTAAAAACCCCTTCAACCTTACCCTCCTTTGTATCCCCCCTCTGGGCAGAAATTCTCTGTTATTTCTCCTTTAGCCCAACTGGACGTTTGACTCTGTCAAACCTTCCAGGGTCGCTCAAACCCTTCTCTCAAGCCCGTTCTCCGTAATATTTCTGAGGCTCTTGTGTTTTATTGGTCTTTTGAGTTCTTTTGATTTATTTAGTTTTTCAATCGTTATTGCGTAATTAGAAATCGAAGTCCAGAAGAATCGATGGCTCAAGCAGATCCAAGATTCAAGCAAAGACGCCGACCAAGATTTCGAACATTTGTCTAATCAGACTTTGAGTAAGATCAAGGCCACGGTAAAAATAGCCCAAGCGAGTCAACACTTTGATCATATTGATCCTACATTTTATGCAAATTATATTCTTTTAACATATCAAATTGCATGCTTTAATTTCTAGACAAATGTATGTCAAACACTCTAAGGTAGTTAAATGCCTATTTGATGATTAAATAATTATTATACTATTTTCTTGAAAATTGAACTCCCAATATCCTTGTCACCCTAGTAAATATCTGGTAACCTACTAGTTATAGGTCGTACTTAAACACCATGCTAGACTTGTTTAAGTACCAGGGTATTACTACCCCAAATCATCATTTTTTAATCTTGACAATTGTTTTGGGCAGTCATTGGGGAGAATGACTGGACTGGTTAGATAATTTATTTTATACTTCTTCAAAACCCTAAAACTTGCTAATACCCTATCTGGGCGGATGGTAGGCTGGAGGGTGCATGGTTGGGTGCTAATGTAGCCCATGATATTTTTGTGGTGGGTATGTGGTAAGAGCAGCCCAGATGATCTTAAGGACTTAATCATGTGATGACCTCTAATTGTAAAACAATACAAACACAAGTCTATAATGGTGTCGACCTGGCTAACTAATTGGTGTCCACCGGTACGAGTTGCACCATTGGAGGGACACCCCTTCACCGTGAGCCCACAAGGCTACGGGTTGGGGTATTCGATTTGCGGGACCCTAGGTGTAAGTCGTATGGCGCAAGAGGGGGTCTGGGTAAGTGGTTGTCGGATCCTAGCAACCGAGACCCTACTCAGGTGAAACCTTAGCGGGTGTAGCAAATACCGAGAGATGCCTTGTAAAAGCATTGTGATAATCTCCCCTTGATTCACATGTCAAAGGCAACATGTGTATATATCAAGACGATTATCTCTTGTGGGTAAAGATGTACAATCTCTGCAGAGAAAAAAAAAACTGTTCGAACAACCGTGCCCACGGTCACGGGCGAGCATGCCGAGCTTACGAGAGTTAGTTCTATTTCAAAAACTTTGTGGATGGGTTGAAAAATGTGCGGGGCTCACCTAGCCCTTTATTCGGATTTTTCCTGGGTATCCCTACCCAGCGTTGGTAATATGTGGGTATGACCACTAACAAAAAATATAAGCATAAAGGTGGAGGTAGCCTCTGCTTTTATAAATTATTACACAATTAATCTCTTTAAAAAAATACAATTTGGTTAAAATGCTAAGTGATAGAATTTTCTAATATCTGTATTTATAAATGCTGCTTTACGCAAATAAAAAAATCCGAGCCATCCTTGTTACGCCTTGCATGTATATTATTGCATCTGTTGTGTTGACTCGCGAGCATGGTAGTTGTGCTCATCCTCGCTCTTTCCCCAAACCCTCAGAAACAGGAACCCTGGAGGTATCAACTACCACGAGGATCTAGAAGTCTGAAGACCTATGAATCGTTGAAGTGTAGTTTAGTCCTTAGCTGTTCTAGTCTCACCCCAGTCTAGCTGACTCCGTCGGTTCTTGTGTACCTCCCATATTGTCCGAAGTTTTCGGATAATATCGGACGTACACGGGTTCTCCAGTCACTTGCCTGTGGTAAGATGTGCCTTCACCCTTTTGCTTCCGTTGTCGCTTCCGCTATCTTTTGTAATGTAGTCATTTGGCCTGTTCGGTCCTTATTGTACAAATTGATCCGAAGCCGTCTATGTAAAATCTGATGTGTAAATTAATGAATGAAATGATTTTACGCTATATATAGTTTGATTCAGTAATGTGCCTGTGAAGTGCTGTCTACTGATCTAGAGAATAGCACAGTAGTTTCACAGAGGAATTTAGATGCAGAAATCCGGGGTCCAACACTTACGTTGCATAAAATTATGCTGTTCCTTTGCCTTTTTAATCGTATTTAGTTAAATTTGCACTTCTACTAACATCTTGTTTATATTTTGTATATCAGTTTGCGGACAACTCTCTGTGTACGATTCAAAAGTGAAGTAGTAGCATGCGTAGTTGTGTACGCTGCAGCTAGGATGCACTGGGTTCCCCTTCCTGAAGATCCTCCTTGGTGGACTGTCTTTGATGCTGATGAGAAAGAAATTCAGGAAGTTTGCAGAGTTCTTGTTCACCTTTATAGCCTCCCTAAGCCATAATATATACCAGTGTATAAAGACATTGACTCTTTTACTGTTAGAAGGACCTCTGATGCTCGAGCTTCGAAGGTTAAAAAGAAGAACAGTCAAAATGATTAGACTTATGAAGTTTATTTTTTAAAATGATTACTGAATTTACATCATTTGCACTTCTATGCAGGAAGCAGGTTTACTGACAAAGGCAGGATCAGACAAGGTGAAGGAGAAAAGTGATGACGAAGTTAAGCCATTGCTTGCTGAACTCAATGGAAAAGAAGATCCGGCAATGAAATCAAAGAGAGTTAAATCAGAGTTCAATGTTGACCGCACTCGGGAAGAGAAAGAGATGGATCAAGAGGTCGGGAGAGTGATAGCGGTGATAGGGATTCTGATCATGATAGCAAGGGCTGGGACTCCGATCGCGAGAGGGATCGTGATAGAGAAGCAGAGTGGAGACACTGTTCTAGGGACAAAAGTTCAGGTATTGTCACGAATATTTATGATTTTGGGAGATTTGTTTGAAGTATATTATGTTATTCTCATATTGCATGATGTCCCTCCAACGCAGGATACTCGGACAAGGAGAAGCCAAGGCATCGCACATCATGAGGTATATTTGCACAGCAGCCTCCCTTCATCACCCCATTTTGTTTACCCAAAATTTATGTTTCTTATCTTCATTCTTTGTTACCTTTTCAGACCGTGGTGATTACTACAGTTCACACTCATCTCATGACAAAGATCGGCACAGACACCATTGATCTAGCCGAGCTTATGAAGATTATCTGCATTGGTACCAGTAAGTGACTAAGGAAGCATAAGAGAAATCCAGAAGGCGGGTATCATTTGTAGCAAGTCAGGCCTTATCTCCATTATTTCACAACCTGTACACAACTAGAACAAATAGTATCGAAACATGAGATTAACATAAATTAATATAAGTCGTATATAAATTAATATTTACACTACAAGACTGATACATCTACCCGAGGGCCCTTTTGGGGCGTACCCCACATGTGGTCCCTGCCCTCGCCCGGGGTGGCTGCGGACACTGGTGCGAGTATGTTAAAAGCTCTGGCGGCTGAGGTATCCTACTAACGCGAGAAGACTAAGGAGGTGTCGTGAGAGGGAGCGTGTCCCGAGGGGGTGCTGCGTCGGCTGGCTCCCTCCTGGTGCACCATGCAACTGTGAAGTCTCAACGGAGACATGGTTACTCTCGCCGTATAAAGGCCCACCACCCACTTGCTGTAGAGCCAACTCCCTCCTGCAACCCTAGCTCCTTGTCCGGTAGGGATCTACGACCTGTAGAACAACACGTTACACATGTAAACAACAAGAAAATGCTGAAATAGTACGTTATGCGTGTAAATTGTTAGTGATATGCCCTAGAGGCAATCATAGAGATGATTATATCATGTCTATGTTTATGAGTTATAGAATAAATGTTATTATGTTCCTTGGATGAATCATCATTGATAAAGATTAACAAGTATGTGAATTTTTAGTGAAGCTCTTTAACTTATATGTTGTCATTCTAAATGTATCACTGGTCAAATGTCACTAGTCGGGACACTAATGACTCTATCGACCAGTACAAGTATTAATTCATGACCATGTTTCATTGGTCATAGATATAGGATATCAAATCAATAATGTGAATACATGTTAGAGAATATGGTTTTGGATTGACCCACCTTGAGACACTATTGAGATTGTTAACAAGTCCAAAACTCTTTATAAGAAGTAAGGGTTAGGATACAACTTTGGCAAAGACAAGTCCAAACTAAATATCATTCAAGTCTTGGAAAATGGCTTACTTAAGTTCAAAACCCAACCTACAAATGTGCCTAACCATCTGTTGAGTCAAAATGTGCTTCTCCCAGTGGTACCAAGTACCATTACACCTATTGCGAGAATGATAGTCATTTGTTTGAGTTCTGTTGGTGCAGGTTGAAAAATACTATGAAAAATCTTACTAGAATATCATATCATCAACCTAGAGCCTTCATGAAACATGTTCATCTAGAAAAGAAGAAACCTGGACTATGATTTATTTTACATACTCATCATCATCATGTTCCTAGACAGAATGCTTCTCATATTCATGTAATCATTGCTCATGATAGAACCTCAAGTAGGATCAAGGCTAGCAATTCTACTGTTTATACTACTCGCAGACATGTGTCTCAATACTGGGTTCCTAAGTCATGTTTAACTAACCCCAGTATTGAGACATATCGATCTTCTGTGTCTTGATTTTCAGGATAGTCGTGGAAGGGGGAGAACACATGGTTCGTCGACTCCTGCTATTCACGCCAGATGACTGGAGACTCAAGATGGTTCACCTTCTTCATGCGGTCGATGGTTGATGACTTCATCACCTTTGGAGATGATACACAAGGGTGGATTGAAGTAACGAGATCAATTAGGGTGAACGACAAGTTCATCCTTAAGGACGTCGCCCATGTGGACAAGCTAAGGTACAACTGGCTTTCTGTCTCGCAGCTTCTTGATGATGGCTATGAGACTAGATTTAAGAAAAATATTTGTCGTGTGCTTGATTCAGCTGGTGAGCTTATTTTTGGGATTTCTAGAGTTGGTAAGATCTTTGGAGCTGACTTTTTTGAATATCTTACTGGATCTCTCAAGTGTTTGATTACATCTTCTTCTGAATTCTGGTTTTGGCACCGTCGTTTGGGGCACATTGGTTTTGATCATCTGACTCGAGTTAGGAGTCTTGATCTCATGAGAGATTTGACCAAACTCAAAGCTGTCAAGGATGTTGTATATGCGCCCTGTAGGCATGGCAAACAAGTTGCCGCCTCACACCCTTCATTGACTATGGTCAGGACTGACGGATCAGGACAGTTGCTTCACATGGATACTGTTGGTCCTGCTAGGATTCGGTTAGCCGGTGGAAAATGGTATATTCTTGTCATAGTCGATGATTTTTTGAGATACTCTTGGGTGTTATTTCTTGCTTTGAATGATGAAGCTTTTGATCATTTTTATGATATTGTTCTTCGTTTGGCTTCTGAACTCCTTGGTACCCTAAGAGCGATTCTTAGTGACAATAGCACGGAGTTCAAGAATACCTCATTTGCCTCTTTTTGTGCTGAACGTGGTATTGAGCATTAGTTCTCTTCTCTACACGTCTCTCAAAAAAATGGTGTGGTGGAAAGGAAGAACAGAACCTCAGTTGAGATGGCTAGGACGATGCTGGATGAGTATAGCACTCTGAGGAGGTTACAGGTCAAACCTATTGCTCTGATTTGCCATATTGTCAATCGTGTCTTCTTGAGGCGTCTTTGGGCAAGACATCATATGATCTTGGTTTGGTAGAAAACCCTCTATTTCTCATTTTTCAAGTTTTTGAAGCTAAGTGTTTCATTCTCAAGATAGAAAATCTAGATTAATTTGAGTCAAGAACTTTTGATAGTTTATTTCAGGTTATCCCGCACATTCGAGGGTTTTGGGTTTTAATATTGAGACTAACGTTGTCCAGAGACATGCAATGTTACCTTTGATGAGACTAGCCCGGAGCTAGATCGGATGTTTGAGTGACACAGTGTGAGAGCATCTTTATAGAGGAAGATGATGATGGAGTTGATGATGCTTATCAACCTTTTGCTGACGCTCCTTGTCACATCCCCAACTTAATAAATGAATTATTATGCATCTCATGAGCATCAATGGCATTCTTGAAATATTTGCACCAATTATTGCATTAGAAAATCTCAAATAAAGTTTAAACCTACACTTCAAATTTAAGCTCAAAAAGAAAATTGAGATAAAAGCATATGGTCATCTTATAGAAATAATTTATTCAAATACTATATTAATTATCATGAATTAATATAATTTTTATTACATTTTTGGAACTGAATTCAAACACATTTCAATGACCTATGCTAAGTTTGAATTTAAATTAAGCAAATAACTCTTGAACAGTAGGGTTTTAAATTTTATATGGGTACTAGGTCACCCCAGGAACCCCTATTTATTTCAGATTTTTAGGATTTTATTTGATATATTTTGTAGCTCAGTCAAACTTGAATCAATAAAATTCAATTCAGTCAAATGTCGCACTGTTGCACCGACTCAAACTCAGCCCCGTTTTGATTCAGACCAACCAACTCGCCGTGCCACCTGCACAGGACTCCGGCTCAGGCCCGCTCATTGTTCCTCGGGTTTGAACCCCGACTCGCGTCCGACTTGCCGACCTGACTTGGCTGAACCCCCTAGCTGCACCGTGCCGCATCGCGCCTAACCGCGTCGCGCCGCTTTCTGCCGCTGCCGCACCGGTCCCACCTGTTAGGAGCGTCATCTTCCTCCCGCTGGCATGTGCACAGAGTTGCGTCGCCACATCGCTGCTGCATGCTGCGTCGATCCGTCGACGTCGTGAGTCACCGCCTCTATTGACCACTCAGGAGCCTCCTCCATCTCACGCCGCCTCCATTGACGTCATCTCATGGGGATAATACCCCCTTCGCGCCTCTCTCTCCACTCACTTCTTCTCGGGCGTTGAGAAGAAGGGAGCTCCTCTCTATGCTCTACTCCGGTGAGCTTCTGCCTCTGGTGTCCCCTCTTCTCTACCTACGGTGCCGGTTTCATTTTGGCTAATGCTGGACCCTCATTTTGCTTGTAGATCCTGGAACGTTGGTGCGTCTTCCTAGGCTGCGGTTCGCATCCAGAGCTTGCCCCCGAGGACACCTTCGTGCTTTCTTTGTTTCCGATGAGTACTATCCTCACTCAAGTGTGTCACCTAGTGTGCTGAGCATGTTTAGCTAAACCCCCCAGTCAATTTTTCCTTTGCATAACAGGAGCTCGTGAATTCGAAGGTTGGTCCATTTTCGATCGAACGACAACTCTTCGTCTCCCACTTTGATCCAGTAAGGCACTCTTCAATTCCTTGCTACTAGAGCATACTCTAGTGATTCTTAAGCTATTCCAAAGCTTCATTATCCTTCTTGTTGCTCAGAACGTCCTCTTTGCTTTGACCGTGCATGTAGTGGACCTCTTCGTCGCTTGATCAAACTCGGCGACTTCTCCTCTCCGATGCTCAAGTAGCCTCCTTGTAGTCCCTAGTAGCTCGGGCACCATTGGAATGAGCATTTGTGGAGCTCTTTCCTTTGGGTGCACATTTGCCGCTTTCACACTACCTCTCATCTCCAGTGCACCACATTCTGGCCGCCATTGAGATCGCCACCACCACCCAAGTGTGCGCAGTGCTATTGCGCACCCATCCTTGCCCTCGGCGCTGTCGTAGGCGGAATCTCCGTCAATGCGCCGGCAAATGCAGCTTAGTATTGTCGGATTACCAACAATACTATATCAAATCCATTAGGGCAATGATCCGGTCATTAATGACTAATCATTGCTTACTGTAGTTAATGCGGTCTTAGATTCACTAATGAGACTATTACATGTGGGACCATAAATAAAAAACGAGGTCTAAATAACGGTTTAAATGAGATATTGACATGTGGGCCCGAGGGTTAAGTGCACAGTCGTGGACCTTGTGAACCGACCCGTGGACTCGCGGTTCACGACTTTGTCTTTGTGGGACCGTATCGCTTTAAAGGGCCCCACTTGTCAGCGCGGTTTTAAATCTAAAATTAAAATTGAAAAATGAACTGTTCACCGGGCCCCACCAGTCAGCGGCTGTGGCTGGCGCAGCGCCCGGTAAGAAAAGTAATAAATACTTTACAAAATCCAGAAATGAATTATTTGCACACTGAAAAATCAATTAACTTCAAAAATGTATAACTAATTAATTTTAACTCCAAGAACAGTGAAACCAATTTTGATAATATTCATTTTAAGTGAACTTTATTTTAAAATAGGTTTTAAGCATGTATATATAGCAGAGAATATAGTTTTGGAAAATGATCCATAACTTTATTATTTTTACAATAGAAAAATCTGATAACTTTGCAAATTCATAACTAATTCATAAAAACTCCAAATGAGATTAACAAAATTATTTTGGTCTTATTATAATACTCTCTAACCATCCATATAATCCTTATCCTCACCACTACTCTGCAAATTTTTGTGAAAAATTTCAAGTGATGAACAGTAACTAGTTGGAATTTTTTGGAATTTCCAGATAACTAATTTTCAAACGGCTATAACTCTCTCATATCAAATCCAAATTGAATAATTCTTTCACCTAAATTCATCTAAAATCGTCTTCTATCAACTGTAGAAATTTCATGCATTTTTTAGCACTTTGAACTTCTTGCCTTTTATCGACGTTTATTTGGTATTATCGTTTCATAAATTCCGAAGCTATTGACATTGACTCGTATGCCACCGAAAGCGAGCAATTAATCTACCAGCAAGGCAAGCATCATTTGAACTTTCTTTTGTGTCATATTGATTCCAGTTTTGATAAGTAGTGTTTTGAAATGCAATGTTAATTGCTTGCATGCTATTTCGGTATATCAATATTTTTGTGATTTGTCGTTAGTTATATCCAAATCTTGTTGTCATCCTTGTTAAACTCCAGTACACATATATGCTTAGGAATAGATGGATGTGATGATGATGTTCTTTTGTGTATTGAGTGCTTAGCAATGCAAGTCTAGATTATACATTAGTAAGGTTGACGGGATTAACCCGTCGATCGTGGCAAACACCTCACTCTTATCAATTATAAATTTTTGTCCAGATCGTCGCATCTGGTTATTTTGAGTATAAATTTTGTTGTTTCAAGTAGTTTTGGTTCGGACTAGAGGTTTCTAGTGATGGTGCCTTCGTGCACGAGATCAGGTATGTGGTTGACTTGTCCAGACCACTAAGGACCGAGCTATGGGCTGTCATTCCAAGTAACTATTGTGCTACCACGTGCGATATATGGGTGCCGCTTCATCAAGTAGGGGGAAGGTTTTGATTGGGTTGGGTCTCAGGTGGTTTCTGGTTACGTGAGCACATTTATGTTCGATCATTTGTTTGTAGGAGCCAATACAATTTTCTATAATGTGCATGGGAGTACTATTTTTCTTTATCTACATTGCATCGGTATATCCAACATAACTTACGAGCCTGCTTACTAAGCGCTATCCGTCGTTTGTACTAAGTTTGGGGTTCATGTCGCAAGGGGAACCTGGCTTAATACCACCTTCTTGCCGAAAAGTACCAAATCTTGACGTCCCCGGCCGACACACTATAGGAAGTGTGTTTATTCCGGTGTCTTACGGGCTAGTCGAGTTGTGTGGATAAAGTAGTACTCCCCTACAGGGATCAAACTATTCGAATAGCATGTCCACGGTTATGGACAACACTTGGTTTTGGGAGACATCATCGCTAGACTTTTTCAATTAAAATTTATGGTTACAACTTGGTCTTCGGCATGAACGGGTGTTCATGAATTTTAGTGCAGCAAAGTGAGCTGTCACTTTGGTATTTGTTTGATTCATTTATTTATCAATGTATTCCTCTATCACATGCTTTATTTCTACTTCAAATCTATTTTTGAAATGGCAATTGAAAATTGTTGCATCTTTCGCAAAAACTAAAGCCACTAATGCCATTCTTTGATTGACCATTATGCATAACTAATTTTACCTTTGTGTAAGACTTGTGAGTACATTTTGTACTCAACCCACTTGCTGCAATTACAGGTGAAGATGAATTACCGATCGATGAGTTCATTAGCGCCGACTATGGCGACGCTAACGAATAGTGCTATTATTTGACTCCTAGTCGGTTGCCTTGGGCTATGGGCACACCAAGCTAGACCTTTTGGTTTATTTACCTTGCTTCCGCTGCTACTTAGTACTTGTATTTGAATTTAGCCGGTCGACCGTCATATAATAGTTGTAGACTTAACTATATTGTTGTATATCTTTTGGATTATCAAGGTATATTGTTGTATGTCTGTTATTGACATTAAATGAGAGTATGAGCATGTTGGTCGCTAATCCTGGGAGCCAGCACGGTCTCATACTCACTATTGTGAATCCCCTTCTAACTTGTCCAAGTGCGGACTTGGACCGTTTGGAGAACCGATCATCATGTAGTGCTCGTAGAGGCGGTCGCATGATTACGGTGCTCTAGTTTCGGTCAGACCCTCTCACTTGGGTAGAGTTAGGATGGAATTCATTCACTTGAGGCCATTAGTTATTTCCATAAGATCGGAAAGGCCTTGGTCCAACGAAAATAACCCAGGGGTCCTCACACTCCTATTCCAGCTCAAGAACCTGCCTCGACTACTTCACCTTTAATTGAGGCTCATGATGCATCTTCATCATCAGCAGTACCTGCGGAGGTCGAAGAGATACTATCTTCCCTGGGCGCTCTACTTCACATTCAGAGGTGTCACCCTCCGGATCAGATGATTGGCCATCTTCATGAGCGAGTCACTCGCTCCAGGTAGCACGATCCGAGTCTCTACTCCCATTCTGCATTTATTGCTTCTTTCGAACCCCGCGATATATCACATGCCTTATCTAATTCTAGTGGGGTCAATGTCATACATGAGGAGTTAGAGAACTTTGAGAGGAACAGGGTCTAGAATCTAGTAGAGCCCCCTAGTGGTCGTAATATGATAGGAACTCATTGGGTATTCAAAAACAAACAAAGTGAGGATGGTTCTGTGATTAGAAACTAGACTAGATTGGTAGTTCAGGGTTTTAGCCAAGTTGAGGGGTTAGACATCGATGAAACCTTTGCTACTGTTACTAAATTAGAAGTCATTCGTATTCTGCTTTCATTTGCTGCATCTAAGAGCTTTAGGCTGCACCAGATGGATGTCAAGATTGCATTTCTGAATGATTACATAGAGGAGGAATTGTATATTAGGCAACCCCCCAAGTTTTAAGAATTTCAAGCATCCACATCATGTTTTCAAGCTATCTAAAGCTTTGTATGGTCTTAAGCAAGCCCTCAGAGCTTGGTATAATAGACTTAAGACCTTCTTGCTTAAGAATAAATTTGAGATGGGTAAGATAATAAATTTGAGATGGGTAAGATAGACAAGACTCTATTCATTCTTAGGCATGGCAATGACTTCTTGCTTCTTCAGATTTACGTATATGATATTATCTTCGGTGGTTTTTCTCATGCTCATATTTCTAGTTTTTCTGAGACTATGTCCAGGGAATTTGAGATAAGTATGATGGGAGAGCTCAAATACTTTATGGGACTTCAAATCAAGCAATGCAAGGAAGGGATCTTCATCTATCAGACGAAGTACACTAAGGATCTACTCAAGCGCTTCGAGATGTGTGACTACAAACCGATCGCCACTCCCATGGCGACTTTGACTGCTTTGGATCTAGACGAGGAAGGAGAAGCCGTGGATCAACGTGAGTATCGTAGCATAATCGGCTCCGTCCTGTACCTGACGGCGTCAAGACCTGACATCCACTTTGCGGTCTGCCTCTATGGGAGGTTTCAGGCATCTCCGAGGATTTCCCATCGCCAAGCCGTCAAGCGCATTTTCAGGCACCTTCACTCTACCCTCCAGTATGGTATTTGGTATTTCTGCTCTTCTTCCTTGTCCATTCGGGGGTTTTCTGATTCTGATTTTACGGGCTGTCGGCTAGATAGGAAGAGTTCCTCAGGCACTTATCACTTCTTAAGCACTTCTCTTGTCTCTTGGTCTTCTAGGAAGCAGTCCTGTCGACGATCAAATCACTAAACTTACAAATATATAAAAAATAGAGGAAAAATGGCATGTATCCCCTGGAAAGGAATGGGGTTTCCCTTTATTACTATGAACTGGCTATTAAAAGGGGTGTCTATAATCTGGACAAAGAGGCTAATCCTAGTAACACTGGAGCGTAATGCCTGCTATGGTGTTGTAAACTAATCGAATGGTAGTCTTTTGAAGTGCCTTCCAAACAATCTCTCTTCTGATCCCCCCTCTCCACCTTCCGCGATCCTCCTTATGTAGTTGATGAAGCGTTGGCAGTTATCCTTTGGAGAGACGCCTGTTGGAAAGTGACGTGTCTGGTCGGAGAGAGGCATTAGTTGACAATGACTTGACCAAGGGAATACCCGATAGGTACGACCACTTTGTGGGCTTGAAAGTAATATCTTAGTTTCCTTGAAGCCATAAGGAGACCATAGAGCAGCTTTTGTACCTGTGGGTATATTTCCTTTGGTCCATGTAAGACTTCGCTTACGTAATATAGTAGTCGTTGGACGTTTTCACGTTCTACGACCAGTACACCGTTGACAGTTTGCGGTATTGTAGCCACATAAATCAGCAATGTTTCTTCGCTTACGTAATATAGAGGTTTCAATCCTCGTCGACTAGCCCCCGAACTTTAAATGAATTGGTTGTGTGGACGCTTCCTTCCGATGAAGTCGTATCGGGCAAACCCCTCATTAAATGTCGTGATACTCGAGGTGGTCTGTATTCATTTTTAAAGTAGAGAAATTACCTTGGAAGTTGAAAAAAGCTTTTTTGTCCGCTGGTTAAAAAGATTTTTGTCCATTGGACTTCTCCCTGAAGCGGTTACAGTGTTGTGGCTATAAAAACCCCTTAGCACTAGGTGTTAGGGCTTCTACGCCTTCTGCTTTCCTCTTCATCTTCTAAAAGATCATCTCTGATCACCTTTGAATTCTTCACCCGAAAGAAATCATCATGTCGGAACTCATCACCAAGCCGGTCGATTTCCGATCCGAGAGAAAAGCGGAAAGTTTGGAGAAGGTTGGATTACTACCCGGCAGAACTCTGATCCCATGGAGATCAGCAATCGGGGAACATTCTCCAAGTGATGAAGATGGAGAAATTCCGGTATTCCTCGCATACATCGAATGCGACGGACTCAGCCACTCCTTTCTTTCCCAAGTTTTGGAATATTATGGATACGAACTGATTAATCTGGCCCCCAACGCCATAGCCAACCTCAGCATCTTCGTCTGTCTCGGCGAATCGTACTTGGGAATTCTAGTAACTCTGGATCTCTTCAAGTACTACTACAGACTGGCGAATGCGAAGAAGATGACTGGTACACCTGGAGAGTGTACTTTGTGTCTCCATGACGGGAAGGCCGATAAGTACATTTCTATGTACTCCAAATCTTCATGGTCGTCATGGAAGAAGAGTTGGTTTTATATGAAGATTACGCAAGGTGATTGCCTTTATTACAGCAGTAAGAAGGCTGTCGAGAACCTGGAATGGCTTTCCTCCTCGAAGAAGGAGGGGAAAATTGAGAGATGGGTTGAAGCCATCCATCTCCTGAGTGTCAGGGGTTTAACCTCCTGGCACGTGGTGAGGGACTTTTCCATGCGGAGGATTAGTCCTTTGAAGGCCAGAGCTCATTCAATGCTCTGGTACATTGGTCGTGATGATACGACCAGAGACTCTAGGGAAGGTAAATCCCAGTAGAGTCTGACCAGTTTATCTTTCTGGTTAATCGCTTTCAAAACCCTAGGGCCTCTCTTTCATTACAGCCTTGTCTCCTCATGATATCAGAAGTCGGATCAAGATGATCTGCGCTGGAGAGTCTAACGAAAAGGCTAGTTTCCCTCTGATCTTAGCGGTTACTACCGCCGAAGATAGGGCTGAGAGACTCCAGGTAAGCATGTCAATTACTTTTCATCTTTATAATTTCTTCTGACCAGTATTTACCTAAAAATCCTCTTTAATATGTAGTCGGTTGGTCTAAGAATTGATCAGGCCACTGAAACATGTGAGCCAATTGACGAACCGACTAGTCTTACGATCACTAGGGATCGTGAACGTGTAGAGGTAGGTAACCGAAGGAAGTACTTTTCGTTTAGATGAAAAAATATGTTCATCACCCGACTAACTTTTTTGTTAATCCAGGCGGTAATCGTTGAGTCTCACACAGTTGCTCAAGAATTGCCAGCAGCTGTTGAGGCAACTGCTTTGGTGACCAACGAACCGACACCTTATGATCCAACGGTCAGGGATTCTACTTTCGACCAGTTGGTCGAAAGTATTACTTCTGACCCTCTATTGGAGGGTGTTGAGGGTGCAACCAACCATACCAGTTCAAAACTGGTGAAATTGGTTGAAAGGAAAAGAAAAGCAATCGCTACGGACTTCAAGCCGGCACGTTACAGAGTCAAGATAAAGAAGATGACCAGGTATACTCAAATAAAATAATCGTATGAATGCATACCTTTTATGTTCTCGGTGAACTTGAACTCTGAAATTCCTTTCTTTTATACAGATCTGCTGGTGTTCCAGTCGTTTCCGACCAGGTCATTCCATCAGATCAGGTGATCGAGGGAACCTCCGACTAGGGCTTTCCTCAGGTTAGAAACCCTGAGGAGAAAGTGGATAGTGGAACCCTCGAGCACCTTGATCTTAGGAATCTGGTTTGGATTCTGTCGTGATTTTTACTCCATCAGCGGAGGTAGGCATTCCTGCAGATCCTCAACAGATTCTGATCTCTGCAAACAACCCCTCCCAAACTGACAAGTTTCCAAGCTCTCCTAGATTTATCGAGGATAAGGAGCTTGATGAAACTTGGGGAGAATATCAGATCATCTTGCAAAGGCGAATCCTGATAAACTTTTTGCCGATTAAAATGACGTGGCAATTCGAGTAAGTGTCTTCAACCATCCTTATATTTTCTTTGAAGTTTATTAGAAACTTGAAGAAGAAATGCTAGCATATGGTTGAAAATTTTGTCGCGATCGGAGGCCTGGTGAGCGAATAAAAATCTGAAGCAAAAACACTCCGAATTAGAAAGTAAAAACTTTCCCCTTAACTCTTTCTTCTTCATGTCTTTGTTTTTCTCTTTTAATTATTCTCCCTTTTCATATTTGATAGATTTGGAGAAAATAAAAGAAGATATGGCTCAAAAGGCCAGAAGACTAAAGCTTGAAGAAGAAAAACAAGTTAAGAACCGGTCGATCGAAGACTCGACGACCAGAAATAAAGAAATCTTAGAAAATTCCAAGAAGAAGGCCGAAGGTAACTAGTAAATAAACTTGACATAATATCTCTTCTAATCCTTCTTGCATAATACTTGTTTTGCTTATACATAACAAAATCACGTATTAATCAAAGCAAAGGAAGCTTTGGAATTTGAGTAAGACAAGGGGCAGCACTCATGCTTAATCTCAATTTAAAGATCACTACACTCAATAAAATGATCTTCGATATGGGATCAGGATCGAACTTGCCCTCCTTGAGTGATCCAATGGAAAAGGTAAATTACCTTGGCCACCTTTTGGAGGACCTTAAGGATTTTCTCAAGACTACCGGAGAGAATTATGCGCGATACGTGTCGGGACCCAAATATGCAAATATGGACCCTCTGTGTATTCTGCACTAGTCCAGGATCACGCTAGTGCACACAGTGTCAACATCGATGAAATATCACATCCATACAACGAATATAAGAATAAACGAGTACTTTGATTAACAAATAACTGTTGGGACCTTACGGTCGAGTTTTACATTTATTAAGCCATACAAGGCTGACAATAAAGAAATAAGCTGCGTGAAGCGAAATAAACTCCGGTGGGCTCCCATCAATTTACCACAGGCAACTGACTGGGATCAAGACCCTAACGCTCAACCTTCGTAGAACTCTTCTTCAAAAGCAGGCGACGACTCCTCCACTTCTGTTGATTGGTTTAGCAAGAGTGAGTACACACCGTACTCGCAAGTCATACCACAGAATGCAATTTATAGATGATGGCTTATTCCAAAGGAATGGCTTCTGTGATTATTTTGCAGAAATGCAACATTTGCAATTGAATACAAATAATAGATTGAAAGCATAATTCAAAACAAAATAGACAATAATAAGTTAACAATTGATTTCACAAAGGACACACAGTCTAATCAAGTTATTCACACAGCTGTACAAGTTATCTCACACAGCTGACCCTTCCCATTTGTTTTTATGAAAATCTACCCCTCGTGTGAAATTCCCGAGCATGTCCATAACCGAGGACGCGGCTATTCGAATAGATTGATGTAACACTCTGCGAGAGGTTGTACACTTTACCCACACGATACAATCGGTGGAGCCAAGATCGACCATAACAAAACCTTTCGAGATTTCATCTCAAACAATGACACTCCGATGTGCTTTCTGCCGTCAATTTGTACACACAACCCTTGGAGCGACACACACCGTTGGGCGTGGATGCGTGAACCGTCCGCGATGTGACATATCACACCTCCAGCTCATCACACAGTTTAAATACAACTTGAGTTGTCAATGTTAAGAATCCATAACTTACTAAGTTAGGCCTAGCCCATACTAGGCATGTGGTTGTACAGTAAGGCCCAGTTCAATAGCGCACAAAGTTAAGTCCTTAATTGACCAAGGCAAGACTTCCAGTTTTAACCCAAATCACAAAGTTTATATCACCCAGTTCCACCATTCACACAGATCCACCACTTGCCTCAGTCCAAATCTTTTCCCACCTTGTTGATTAAGTGCAACACATGCCATCAACGAGTAACAGCACACAGCACACATAGTTTTATCACACAGTTCCATAATCACTTAGTCAAGTTTGTAATTGCAACTCTCACATGAAATGATGACTCGTGGCATGGCTAAGCAGTCTAATCGTATCTAACCATCCCACATTGGTGCTACGATAATACCAACTAATAATTAACCAACCTAGGGTGACAAGAGATCATGGCATACAATAGACAAGGTGGCATAACAAATTGGATTAATAACTACACCCAAAAGCATTTAAATAAATACTTGAAATAGAATGCAATACATTGAAACAAAGTATTTTGAAAACTGGGTTCAATATGATCAAAGGTATAATTTGCCTTGGAATAGATCTAGATATTGGTCTTGGTCTTGAGGTGCTCCTTCTTCTGCAAAATTTCCCGAAGTATCGACGTCTACTCGCAAACGAGACAAAAGAAACAAAAACAATAAATAACAGAGGTAAAACAACTCCAAAAATTCAAATAAAATTCACTATTAAATAGATCTTAATTTTATATGAATTTACAAATTTGAATGGGCTCAATCGGAGTTCGGATGCAAAAGATATGGGCTTTGGAAGTTTGAAAATCAAATAAAACCCTAATTTGGATTTTATTGAATTTCTGAATTATTTTT
This sequence comes from Hsuehochloa calcarea, assembly GCA_036346395.1. Lineage (NCBI taxonomy): Eukaryota > Viridiplantae > Streptophyta > Magnoliopsida > Poales > Poaceae > Hsuehochloa > Hsuehochloa calcarea. The sequence continues at coordinate 69,484 of CM070613.1, forward strand.
ATAAAGGAAAATAGAATTATTGCGCAATGCTTGCGTCAGCCGAGAATTTCCGGAAAGTCTCAGGGTTCACGGTGGACCGAGTGCACCAAACCGAGGGAGATCCGGCGCGATGGACCGAGCCACGCACGCGTGTGCTGGCGCTGGTCTGGCGCCACGCGGCTGCCACACCAAAGAATGGCCGACGGCGGCGCCGAGTGTGGCGACTCGGGACGGATAGTCGGGACCGATGGTCACCGGCGAACGGCGACTTCGCCGATAGTGGAGGGTACAGATTGTTCCCGTGCTATTGCGACTCGGGGTGCCCTTACCGTGCCGGGCAGCAGCGGTGGCGGCCGCGAGGAAGAAGCGGCGGTGCGAGCTCGGGTTTTGTCGGGAGAGTGCTCGGCGATGCTCCGGCGACGAGGAGTGCGCCGAGGTAGCACAGGACTTGCCGATCACGGTGGTGTAGTCCGCGAGGCAAGGGCGGCAACGATGGCGGCGCAATTCACGGAGAAGAAGCTCGGCGAAAACCCTAAAACTCAAATGCGGCGGTGCTATCGGGCGTCGAGGGTGGCGGTTTTGGGTTCGGAGGTCGGCGGTGCTAAGGGGTATTTATAGGCCGAGACACCGAGATTTGGAAACCCCCAAATCGGGTTCGAAACGGCCGCGATTTGAATTTCGAGATTCGGGGAGATTGAAAGGGATCCGGGGTTTGATTCGGTTTGGAATGGATAAGAAATCAACCGAGCTACGATTTGGTGGGGTCGGCGCGAAAAATCAGCAACCGAAACGGTTTTGTCGCACGAACCACGAAGCTCCAGCAATGGCGGGCGAAGCGCGGGCGTGAGGAAGAAGAAGGCTCCGCGGAGACGACGACTCGGTGGCGGTCCCACCTGGCAGCGGCAGCGAGGCGCGGGCGAGCGAGCGAGCGAGATCCGCGGGCGAAGCCACGCGGCGAACATCCAACGGAGGAAGGCGGGGTTAAGCGTGTGCGTTCGATCGGAAACGAGGGGCACGCGTCAAGCATCCAACGAACGAGGGCACGGCCGGGACGAGATGGGCTGGCGCGGCTGGAATAGTGTTGGGCTTCGGCCCAGCACTGTTCCGAAGGATTTTCTTTTGATTTTTCTTTAAAATAAATCCAGAAAATACAAATAGCAAATAGAAAATAGCAAATGACTTTGGAAAAATTCCAGAAAATTCTATAAAATATATCCAAGCATGTAGAATCTAAATAAAATAGTTTTGACAATTGTTGATGTTGGGATTAAGCACATTAAATCAGTTTGTCCTTAAAGTCCATATTAAGCTTTTTAATTTAATATTCAAATAAATCCAAATGGTGAATTTTCTCACTACCACTATTAAAAGATTTTTAAAGCTCTGAAAATTGGGATGTTACAATACGTAAAATAATCTATTACTAGTGGAGTTAGTCTTGCTTTGGCAAAACTGAAGGCGTCAGACCCCTCACTAATCTTCAAGCTATTGAAGAAGATTTCAACTACTTGATTGAGGAGGTGACCAAGTTTCTCAAGGAAGTAAAACCTCTTGGAGACAAGGTTGCATAAGAAATGGAGGTCGGATCTCCATCAGTGATTAGATGGGCAATCTCTAGTAATAAGAAAAAATGCAAAAAAAAAAGTATGCAAAATGTAAAACTTACCTCTCTCTTATCAATGAAATCTTTTGTTCATCCGATCGACTTATAGATATTCATATATTACCTAGCCCCCGACTGTTTTATAGTAGAAGGACTTTACTATATAAGCAGTAGGCCAAGAATATGAACTTAAGTCTCAACCATTGTTTGAAAGTATGTACCGATTGTTGAAAAACTGATCGTGATAATACTAGGAAACCTTTTTTGGTTGGAACCAGCGCTAGGTTTCGACTAATTGTAAATCTGTTTTTCGTAATCAAAGTACATACTAAGACAATATATGGTTGGAAGAAAAAAGGACTTTCCTTGTTAAGCGAAAATTATATGCAAAGACATATATAATAAATCATAAGTGGTTTTATTTCTATGTAGTACTCAGCGCTGGTCGGAATGAATCACTAAGAAATGAAGATATAAAGTATATTTCGCAATACATGCTCATGCTCTAGTCCAACTGGCAGCGAGGATCGTAGGAAAAGGACGGTCGCTAGGAAGCTCCTTCCAGTGGGCGGAACCACGTGCAAAAAAGGAGAGACTTCGACTAGGAGGTTTTGCGTGTCCTGACCAGTAGCCAAACAAGAGTATAACAGAATTTTAAAATAAAAAATATAATCTTCGTAATCTTAAGCATATGAACCGCGTCGACCAGAGTTATGTACCATCATATAAATAACATCACTTGCTTCTTTGAATTTAACTAACCTTTATTAAATTTAATGGAAATAAAATGAAATTTAAATGAAAAACTTACACAGTTGATCAATATTCCAAGAATTGGACAAAATTCTTCCATTGAACATGGCTAATCGTACCGAGCCTGGTCGGGTGACTTCGACCACAGTGTAAGGACCTTCCCACTTAGGAGAAAGTTTGTTGCGGTTTACTTGGCTCTGAATTTTTCTGAGAACCAGATCACCTACAGCTAGGCTGCGAGGCTGCACCTTACGACTGTGGTACCTTCGCATGGCTTGTTGATAGATTGCCGAACGTATCAAGGCTTGGTTCCGTCGCTCTTCAAGGAAATTGACATCGTCGAGTCGTCGTTCCTCCTGATCATTTACATTAAAACAATCACTACGAGAAGAGCCAATTTTTAATTCCGGAGGAAACTTGACCACCGAGGGTGAATCGAGTTGCTCGAGAAAAACTCCCGGCGGGACGGTTGACCTTCTGGAGGACATCTGTGCCAACTGGTCTGCTAGAACGTTCTACTTTCTAGGAATGTGTTGGATCTGGAAACCGAAGAAGTGCTTTTTGATTTTCCGTACTTCCGCCATATAAGACGACATCTTGGTACTCGAGCATTGATACTGTTTCCCTACTTGATTAGCTACTAGTTAAGAATCACCTTTCACTACCAATTTGCGAATCCCGAGCGAATGAGTTGCTCGAAATCCTCGCAGTAAACCTTCATATTCCGCTACATTGTTCGTAGCGGGAAAATTAAACTGGATGGCGTACTGGTTTCTGCTTAGGTTCAGGGTTTGTCCATTCAGCAATGAATTCTGCTATTGCCTGGGACTTTATTGTTGTCCGTGGCAATGAAATGGAAGTCGAACGTCCCTAGTTCAACCACCCATTTTGCTATTCGTCCTGATGATTCCCTATTTTCAAGAACTTGACCAAGCGGATACCCGGTAGGTACGACCACTTTGTGGGCTTGAAAGTAATGTCCTTGAAGCCATAAGGAGACCATAGAGCAACTTTTGTACCTGTGGGTATCTTTTCTTTGGTCCATGTAAGACTTCGCTTACGTAATATACGGGTCGTTGGACATTTTCACGTTCTACGACCAGTACACCGCCGATAGTTTGTGGTGTTGCAGCCACGTAAATCAGAATGTTTCTTCTAGTCCCGGAGAGACTAAGACCGGGGCACTCGTAAGGTACTCTTTGAGCTTTTCAAAAGCATCATTGGCCTCCTTAGTCCATTCGAAACTCCCGTTCTTCCGAAGAAGCTTAAAGAAAGGTAATCCTTTTTCACCTAACCTGACTATGAAATGGCTTAGCGCTGTCATACAGTCAGTTAGTTTTTGGACTTCTTTCTTCATGGTCGGATGGCGCATCTGGTTGATGGCCGATATCTTCACAGGATTTGCTTCGATACCTCTAGCCGAAAATAGGAAACCGAGAAGTTTTCCAGCGAAAAATCTGAACACACATTTCTCTGGATTCAACTTGAGGTTATGTCTTCTCAAGTTGTTGAAAGTTTCTTGTAAGTCAAGAATGTGATCGCCCGCGTTGATGCTCTTCACAACCAAATCATCCACATAGGCTTCTAGATTCCGACCTATTTGTGGGCTAAAGGTTTTCTACATTAACCTTTGAAAAGTTGCACCAGCATTTTTGATACCAAAAGGCATCTTAACATAACAGTAAGTGTCGTATGGAGTGATGAATGAAGTTTTCTCTTCAAATTCTTTACTTATGTTAATCTGGTGGTACCCTGAATATGCATCTAAAAACTTAATAATTCATACCCGGAGGTGGAATCTACATGTTGATCAATGCGGGGAAGGGGAAAATCATCCTTCGGACAAGCTTTATTCAAATCTGTAAAGTCTATACACATTCATCACTTCCCAATATTCTTTCTAACCATTACTGGGTTGGCGAGCCAATGAGGGTGATGGATTTCACAGATAAATCCAGCCTTGAGGAGTTTGTCAATCTCCGTCTGGATCGCTTCCTTCCGGTCAGGCACCAAGCGCCTTAGCTTACGCTTGGCCGGTTTTGTCGAGCTAGAGAGCTAGCACGTGCTCGATCACCTCCACAGGGACTCGGGCATGTCGGATGCACGCTTAGCGAATACGTCCTGGTTTGCTCGGAGGAAGGAGACGAGTGACTCTTCCTATTTTAGGTTGAGCCCTTCTCCGACCAGCACTTTTGGGATAGACCCGTTAGTGTCTCCTAACTTGATGTTTCCCGGAGGAACGCCTTTGTCGAGTAATATCTCTTTTTTCTAGTCGGACGGCTTGGGTGTCAACCAGCACTTTGGCCTGCATTGCAGATGAGTCAGTGTTTCTGGTCGAAAGTTCATCGACCAGTTCTAAAGACCTCCGATCGCATGCATAAGCCATCTTCTGATCTCCTCGAACCATGATGACACCTTTTGGTCCTGACATCTTTAAACTTTGATAACCGTAATGCGTGGATATCAGAAATTTGGCTAGAGCCGGACAACCAAGGATTCCGTTATATGCGGTTTTAAAATCAACCACGTCAAACCAAACCTTTTCTGTTCGGAAGTTATTAGGGCTTCCGAACGTAACCGGTAAGGACACATGTCCTATCGGTTTGGCGGTAGAACCAGGGACTATGCCATGGAAGGCATATCTTACTGGTTTCACATTTGATCTAGGAACCTACATTTCTTCTAATGCTCCAGAAAAAAAAATGTTTAAAGAACTACCACCATCTATCAAGACTCTATTTACCTTGCAATTGTTAATAGTAGGTTCAACTATAATATGAAACCTACCCGGTCGAGTCGACGGAATGGGGCAGTCTTCTTTGCCGAAGGAGATTACTATATCTGCCCACCTTGATGGCTTGGTGGCGATCAAAGACTTCGCAAGGTTGACCTCCCACTCCATTGCCTTCAGATGACGTCGTGAGTCGTACGATGAAGTTCCTCCAAAGATCATATTGACCGTATGTTGAGGTTCTTGGTACTCCATCTCCTCGTCGCCATCATTGTCTCTTTTGGAGTTTGCTTCCCCTAATTCTTGTATTGATGGAAGAGGTCCTTTACCTGCATAATAATCTTCTAATTTCTTTTGCCAAGCACGGCAGCTGTGCAGATCATACCCTTCGTGTTGGTGAAGTGGGCACCACTTCTTATTCTTCTTATAACCATCAATCAGAATTTTTGCCTTGCCTCGACCGGTATAATATCTCTTATCTTTGGTAAGCTTGTCTGGGACCACTAGGACTTCCTTATCATCCATCTTGCGGTGTTTCTTATTCTTGAGAACATTTTTATGCTTCTTTTCTAGCTTCTCCAAGCCAGGTTGAGGGGCTTTATCCTTTCGATCTATGGCTTCGCTCCATTCAACCGCTTCACTAGCGACGACGTATTTATCAGCCATGTCAAAAAGTTCGACGGTTGTTCGTGGAGGATTCATGGCAATGTCCTCTGTAAATCGCCGATTCCTCAAACCTGCCTTGAAAGCTTGAATCACAGAGGACTCTGCAGTCTCTGGTATTGAGTTACGAACCTGGCTAAACCTCTTGATATATTGACGAAGAGTCTCTTTCGAGTTTTGCCGGATCCGATGGAGGTCATCCTCCTTTCCAGGGCGGTCATATGTACCCTGGAAATTTACAATCACAAGATCGCAGAGTTGTTCCTAAGTATAGATTGATCCGACCGGCTGATTGAGCAACCAAGACCGGGCAGATCCCTCCAATACCGTAGGTAAGTAGTTAGCCATCACATTTTCATCACTGCCGGCAGCTCTGATGGCGGTGGTATAAATCTGAAGAAATTCTAACGGGTTATGGGACCCACTGAACTTATCCATGTTGGCCGATCGAAACCGGTTAGGCCAACGTACAGCTTGGAGCCCTGCGGAGAAAACTCGGCAGCACGTGACTGACTCATGGCGCCTTCTTTGAACAGGTGCCGGATTGTGATCAGTCGGATACCAGTTTATTAGATTAGAATACCGGGGCTCTGGTGTTCCGATCTGATCGTGGGCGTTAGGATAACACCTTTGATCACCTACTCGGCCCAAACAATGTCGTAGATCATCGGGGTCAAGCGAATAACTCTCTCGACGAGGGGAAAGTGTGGTTGTTTGGAATAACCTCCTTCCTTCATGACTCGTTGGTCGGAATCATCGAGGAGGTCTTGGTATCGATCGATTCCCAACATAACCATACCGCCCTCAGAGGGAGGAACGTTGGGACGAAGTCATAGTTTGACTTTGTGATGTCCTCTGTTCCTGGTATGCTTATGTACATTGCATAGTTTGTTGAAGGATTTTCGATACCTGTCCCACCAACTGGACAAAACCTGGAGCTCCTGCTAGAGCAGGTCAATGTTATTTAAAATATCCTGAATAGGCTGCAGGTTTTGTACCGTTACTGAAGGTCTCAGAGGATTCATCGAGGTTGTTGGCGTTCGTAGATCTAAACCTTCTCTTGACCTTGCGCATGGACCCATCATCCTTGGTGGGGCAGAACTAGGTGAATTAACTGATGGACATCCATCAGTTCTGTTGCCTCTGGTAACTGGTGCTTGATTGCCCGTGCCATCTCCATCAATAGGTGGTGGCGAGGCAGTGTGTGTAGGACCGTACACGGCATTACGATCAGTATTTCCAATCGCATTGGACTCGTGTTTCCAGGAGCGATCCTCCGAAGAGCTTCCACTGTAACCAGTGGAGAGCTTTTCAATGCTTCTACCAGAGACTTCCACGATGGAGACTGATCGGAGATAAGCACCTCCTGAGGTCTTCGTGGCGAACTCAGCCTGACCTGGCGAATTGCCGATCGTATGCTGAGCCTTATTGTTCCCACTCGGTCCATAACCGGTGAGGGTTTCATCGACACTGTTACCAGATGTCGGTTGGCTCCTGGAATTTCCAGAAGCCGTTGGTGAGTACCTGTCAACCATGATTGTATCGAGAATGTATTGATTCTTGGATTGCAAGGCTGAGGGCTCATTACCTTTTTCACCGATCGGAAGGACCAGGCTTGGAGAGATTTTCGGACGCTCTGAGCTGGTCGGAGTGACCAGTCCCTCGGGAAGCACCACTTGTCGTAGTGGTGCATCCTTATCCATCCGCTCGACTTCACTATCGTCAACGACCTACGAACCAGCGGATGAGGAAGATGATGACATCCAGTCCTCTTGCATGGCCTGAATGTAGGCTTCCATGTCGAGATTGGAGTAGTCATCCAAATCGAACCAGTTCTCCTCGTCCCAAGTTTCTGCCATAGTCGCATGAACGATTATGAAGGATGGGTGAGGATTTGACGATCGAAGAACTTCTTTAGGAGAATTGCGCCTTCTTCCCCACGGACGGTGCCAGCTGTCAACGATCAAATCACCGAACTTACAAATATATAAAAAAGTAGAGGAAAAATAGCATGTGTCTCCTGGAAAGAAATGGAGCTGCTCTTTATTGCTATGAACTGGTTATTACAAGGAGTGCCTGTAATCTGGACAAAGAGGCTAATCCTAGTAACATTGGAGCCTAATGTCTGTTGTGGTGTTGTAAACTAATCGAATGGTGGTCTTCTAAAGTGCCTTCCAATCGATCTCTCTTCTCATCCCCCCTCTCCACCTTCTGCGAACCTCCTTATGTAGTTGATGAAGTGTTAGTAGTTATCCCTTGGAGAGACGCCTGTTGGGAAGTGACGTGTCTGGTCGGAGTGAGGCTTTAGTTGACAATGTATCAATTGTTGTGTGGTTATATGTCAGTGAGTCATTTAACTGTACTCCAGTGTCTTAGAGTTATGTAACGTCGTGTGGTATGGAATATACAGCACATGTTCTATTCGTCACACGGTAAAGGATATACCTGGTCTTAGACCCAGATACCAGTTCAAAGCCTTATGAGCATTCGACTGGTCGGAGAGTAGGTTAGGAACCCTATCCGATTAGACTATATATTATGTAACCTCTTGAATCCTTACGACCAGTGAGGTCATTAACCTTAGTGGTTACGACCATGAAGACGTATGGTCTTTTCTTATGTATTAAATAATATATAGAGGTTTCAATCCTCGTCAGTAGTCCATCTCCTCGTCGCCATCCTTGTCCTTTTTGGAGCTTGCTTCTCCTAATTCTTTTATTGAGAGAAGATGGTCTTTACCTGCATAGTAATCTTCTAATTTCTTTTGCCAAGCACGGCAGGTGCGCAAATCATGCCATGCTTGTTGGTGCAGTGGGCACCACTTCTTATTCTTCTTATACCCATCGGTCGGAATTTTCGCCTTGCCTCGACCGGTATAATCTCTCTTACCTTTGGTAAGCTTGTCTGGGACCGCTAGGACTTTCTTATCGTCCATTTTGCGGTGTTTCTTCTTCTTAAGAACCTGGCTTGAAAAGTTCAGCGGTTGTTCGTGGAGGATTCATGGCAATGTCCTCCGTAAACTGGCGATTCCTCAAACTTGCCTTGAAAGCTTGAATCACAGAAGACTCTGCAATCTCTGGTATTGAGTTACGAACCTGGCTAAACCTCTTGATATATTGACGAAGAGTCTCTTTCGGGTTTTGCCGGATCCGATGGAGGTCATCCTCCTTTCCAGGGCGGTCGTACGTACCCTGGAAATTTACAATCAAAAGATCGCAGAGTTGTTCCTAAGTGTAAATTGATCCGACCGACTGGTTGAGCAACCAAGACAGGGCAGATCCCTCCAATACCGTAGGTAAGTAGTTAGCCATCACTTTTTCATCACCGCCAGCAGCTCTGATGGCGGTGGTATAAATCTGGAGAAATTCTAACAGGTTCTGGGACCCATTGAACTTATCCATGTTGGTCGGTCGAAACCTGTTAGGCCAACGCACAGTCTCAAGCCCTGCGGAGAAAACTCAGCAGCCCGTGACTGACTCATGGCGCCTTCTTTGAAAAAGTGTCGGATTGTGATCGGTCAGAGACCGGTTTCTTAGATTAGAATACCAGGGCTCCGGTGTTTCGATCTGATTGTGGGTGTTAGGATGACGCCTTTGATCACCTGCTTGGCCCAGACGATGTCGTAGATCATCGGGGCCAAGCGAATAACTCTCTCGACGAGGGGAAGGTGTGGTTGTTTCGAATAATCTCCTTCATGACTCGTTGGTTGGAATCGTCGAGGAGGTCTTGGTATCGATCGATTCCCAACATAACCATGCCGCCCTCTGCTGAGGGAGGAACGTTGGGATGAAGTCATAATTTAACTTTGTGATTTCCTATATTCCCGGTATGCTTCCGTACGTTGCACGGTTTATTGAAGGATTTCCGATACCTGTCCCACCAACTGGACAAAACCTGGAGCTCCTGCTAGAGCAGGGTCAATGTTTTTTAAAATATTCTGAATACGCTGCAGGTTTTGTACCGTTACTGAAGGTCTCAGAGGATTCATTGAGGTTGTTGGCGTTCGTAGATCTAAACCTTTTCTTGACCTTGCGCCTGGTCCCATCCGACCCATCATCCTTGGTGGGCAGAACCAGGTGAATTAACTGATGGACGCCCATCAGTTCTGTTGCCTCTGGTAATTGGTGCTTGATTGCTCGTGCCATCTCCATCAGTATGTGGTGGCAAGGCAGTATGTGCAGGACCGTACACGGCATTACGATCAGTATTTCCGATCGCATTGACCTCGTGTTTCCAGCAGCGATCCTCCGAAGAGCTTCCACTGTAACCAGTGGAGAGCTTTTCAATGTTTCTACCAGAGACTTCCACGATGGAGACTGATCGGAGATAAGCACCTCCTGAGGTCTTCGTGGCGAACTCAGCCTGACCTGGTGGATTGCCGATCGTATGCTGAGCCTTATTGTTCCCACTCGGTCCATAACCGGTGAGGGTTTCATCGACACTGTTACCAGATGTCGGTTGGCTCCTGAAATTTCCAGAAGCCGTTGGTGAGTACCTGTCAACCATGATTGTATCGAGAATGTATTGATTCTTGGATTGCAAGGCTGAGGGCTCATTACCTTTTTCACCGATCGGAAGGACCAGGCTTGGAGAGATTTTCGGACGCTCTGAGCTGGTCGGAGTGACCAGTCCCTCGGGAAGCACCACTTGTCGTAGTGGTGCATCCTTATCCATCCGCTCAACTTCACTATCGTCAACGACCTACGAACCAGCGGATGAGGAAGATGATGACATCCAGTCCTCTTGCATGGCCTGAATGTAGGCTTCCATGTCGAGATTGGAGTAGTCATCCAAATCGAACCAGTTCTCCTCGTCCCAAGTTCCTTCCATAGTCGCATGAACAATTATGTAGGATGGGCGAGAATTTGACGAGCGAAGAACTTCTTCAGGAGAATTGCGCCTTCTTCCCCACGGACGGCGCCAGCTGTCGACGATCAAATCACCGAACTTTCAAATATATAAAAAACAGAGGAAAAATGGCACGTATCTCCTAAAAAGGAATGGGGTTGCTCTTTATTGCTATGAACTGGCTATTACAAGGAGTGTCTATAATCTAGACAAAGAGGCTAATCCTAGTAACACTGGATCGTAATGCCTGCTATGGTGTTGTAAACTAATCGAATGGTGGTCTTCTGAAGTGCCTTCCAATTGATCTCTCTTCTGATCCCCCTCTCCACCTTCTGCGATCCTCCTTATGTACTTGATGAAGCGTTGGCAGTTATCCTTTGGAGAGACGCTTGTTGGGAAGTGACGCATCTGGTCGGAGAGAGGCGTTAGTTGACAATGTATCAACTGTTGTGCGGTTATATGTTAGTGAGTCATTTACCAGTACTCCAGTGTCTTAGAATTAGGTAACGTCGCGTGGTATGGAATATTCAGCACGTGTTCCATTCATCACACGATAAATGATATACCTAGACTCATACCCAGATACCAGTTAAAAGCCTTATGAGCATTTGACTGGTCGGAGACTAGGTTAGGAACCTTATCAAACTAGGGTATGTATTATGTAACCTCTGGAATCCTTACGACCAGTGAGGTCGTTAGCCTTAGGGGTTACGACCATGAAGACGTATGATCTTTTCTTATGTATTAAATAATATATAGAGGTTTCAATCCTCGTCAAGTCCTCTGTTGCACAATCTACTGCAGAAGCTGAATATACAGCTGCCGCTAGTTGTTGTAGTCAGGTTCTGTGGATGATGTCCACTCTAAAGGACTATGGGTTAACTTTTGCTAGTGTTCCTCTTCTCTGTGATAACACTTCTGCCATTAATATTGCTAAGAACCCTGTGCAACATTCTAGGACTAAGGACATGACATTCGTTATCACTTTCTCAAAGACCATGTAGAGAACGATGATATTGTGCTAGAATTTGTGGAGTCCAAGGCTCAGTTAGCTAATATCCTCACCAAGCCTTTAGACCCAACTAGGTTTTCCACCTTAAGGAGTGAGTTAGGGGCTATTTACCCCCTATAGGTTGGTTTGAGGGGGAGTTGGTAATCTTCTGAGCTTTTCTTGTTCATCTAATATTTTCTTGATCTTCTGAACTTGCTGATTCTTTTTTATCTTTTCGGGTTTTTAAGTTTTTCTTGCATCTCATTGTATCATATTGCATTCATATGAAAACCACAAAAAGATGCATTGTTATATAAGCTTTACTGCTTGTCATTTAAATTGATGAAGTTTTGCTTATTACCATTTTGAGCCTTAGTGTTTCAATTTTTGCTCAGTTTTATGTTTAGTTTTTTGACTTGTTAGAATTATCATGCTTTCACATGTGTAGCTAAGTCTTTGCTAAATGAGCTATAACTTTAAGACAACTTGAACAAAAATTATAATTTGTGGATCTTTTAGCTAGTTGCACAATTAGTGATCTTTTTGTGATATTGGCTCTGTCAAAATTGCTTTGTTAGCTCTTAAATCTAGGATTGAACATCTCTTGAGATTCTTGTTCCTTTGTGAATCTAAAAATGCTCTTGTGCAAAATAAAAAATCAAATTTCAAGATTCTCATGTGATTAAATTGTGCCAAACTATTCTCACGCAACTGCATGTCAAAAACATGAACTTGGAGATAGTTTGATGATCCAGACAATCTCATGGGGACTGCTTGTCAAAATTGACATGAACCACAAGATTTGTCGCCCTGGTTGAAGCTTAGGAAGAGTTTGTGTATGGCTCCTAGTCCAGAATCTTGTTCACTAAGATAGACCTTTAACCAACATCAATACCCATTACAAATAAAAATTGTTGTAAAAATTGGGTGATTGAGGTACTTCAAGCAAAATAATTCAAATTCATGACTTTTTATCTCTAGGATGGTCATTGTTAGCTTCTTGATCTCACATTTACATTCTGACATGGTCATTATCTCTTTAAGATCCCTGTTGATGAACTTACTAATTTTGAAGCTTTGTTTAAACTGTTACAATTCATTGCTTTATCTTGAGCCTTCTAGCTTAGCTTTGGTATATATGTCTTAACATGATCTTGCTAGAACTTTCAGACTTGATATGTATTGAGTAATAGTAGAAATACTAGCTTGCTCTTTTGGGTAATCTCTAAAACTTCTTGTACTCAAAATTAACAATTTCAAAAAAAATAAAGCCACTCTATTGCATTTCATGCATGCTCTTTCTTATGCTTCTTTCTCATTTCTCGCACTTATCATCTCCGGATGAGAGGAAGACGTGATTTCTTGATAACTCCATTGTCAAAGGGGAGAAGGTATAACAAAAATGATAGAAGGGGGAGCCTTTTGGAGAAAAAGAGAGAAAATAAAATTTTATGAAAAATAGTGATCATAGTGAGGGGGGTATCTTTTTGCATTCTTATGATCTTATTGCTATTTCTGAACTTGAATTGCAATTCTTGGAACCTCACAATGATCAAAAGTCAAATTGAACACTTGTTCTCTCATATGGACCTTAAGTGAGATTTTGACTCTTCTCTGGTTATTGAAACTTTCTCTCTTTTGCCTTATCTCGCTTGCCTATGCTAATCTAAAGTTAACTTGGTTATTTCCATTGCGTTCTCTTACTTTTGGACCAAGTTGTGTCTTTGTGCGAAAACGTCGAGTTTTTCCATTCCTCAAACTTACATTTTTGGAAAATTATCAACGTGTTCATCAAGGGGGAGAGTGTGGATATCATGAGGATATGTTCATGATCTTATGTTGATGCTACAATTGGCAATGGTATTAAGGGGTTGTCGAAACACTTATTTCAGCAAAATTCAGTTTCTGTGAAGTAGTAGGTGGTCGATCGACCAGTATGGCGGTCCGACCGGCCCGTGTGGCGATCGATCGCCACCTCGGGCGGTCGAGACCGCCGGGGTTTGGCCAAGAGGTCGACGGTCGGACCCGGCCAGGCGCGTGTCTAATCGAGTGCTGTGGCGGTCGACCGACCACCTCTGGTGGTCAGACCGGCCAGAGTTTTGGCTAATAGGCTGGCGGACTGACCGGCCAGGGCGGCGGTCTAACTAGCATGTGTGGCAGTCAGACCGGCCACCTCTGGTGGTCAGACCGGCCAGAGTTTTGGCTAAGAGGCTAGCGGACTGACCGGCCAATGGGCAGCGATCTGACCGGCCATAAAAGTGGTTTTGAGTTTGGAGCTGGGCCAAAAATAGAGGGTGTAGGTAAGAGAGGGGATTCTCCTACACTTGATCTCATAATTTTTGGAGCTTCAAGTCAAAAGTCCTATTTGTTTAAAATTTCCAGAGGGGCTGCGGATTTCCAGGGAGGAAATTTGGCTAAATCCTTTTGCTGGGTGATTAGACTGGCCAGGGGGCGGTCAGATGACCGAACAGGAAGTTCGGTGCGACAGGTTGCATCAAGTGGTGCGGGGGTCGGTGCAAGTGCCATGGTGGTTTCGGTGAGAGCCGGATGGAAGAGACTTGCCGACATGAAAAGAGTTGTTGATCAACCTACACATGGCGAAGCATGTGATTACTTCATGAAGATTGGACTTGGTCTTTAGAGAAGGATCGAGAAGGGGTATTTTGGTAACTTCACCAAAATACCACCTTGATGGCTTTTGGCTAAACCGCGGCGCAAGACAGCGCAAGGAGAAGTGGTTTAGGTCAAGAGAAGATGAAGACGGCGCTTTGAAATGCATGCATGAGTGAAACCCGTTTGTGTGTGCGCTTAACGGGTGCCCATTAGGGATATCCTTCTAGAAGGTAGCCTCCACTATAAATAGGGGAGGGTGCTGGTTGTGCACCTCCGGGTTGTATTGAAGAAACCCTAGTTTGTGTTTAGAGAGAGGAAAGTGAAGAGGTTGGGGTTCTAGAGAGTTGGATTGATTGTGTACTCAAGTGTTAAGCCTTTGTCCTCTAGGATGGAGTGGCTGTAAACTAACATCGATCTCAAATCAATCCAAACAAGATTCCTTAAGATGAGTCTTTTCTTGTTCTTGCTCTCTCTTTTGTGATTTTGGGGTTTTCTTTTATCCTTCGATTTTTCTTTGGTTTCTGGGCTGGATCTTACTTGCTGTGATATGTGGGAATGCATCTAGGATCATCTTGATCATTTATTACCAACGAACAAGTTTTTGGATCATATTTTGGTTTTGACTCGTTTTGAAGTAACCTTCACTTAAACGGAAAAAGATCGGAACTTTGGCAATGATCTTCACTATTCTTGATTAAAATAGGTTTCTGACATCTCAGAGAAGGTATGTTTCAAGTTTCGTGAAGTTTGGAGTTGCGGATCAAAAGTTAGACCAATTTGTGATTTCGAGTTCGGGCTGATTTTACTGTTCATCATGCTTGAGGTCAGACCGCTAGGCTGAGATTTCTGACCACTCAACTCATTGTGAATTGAGTTTTTGGTTATTTTGGTTATTTTGCTTCGGAGTTTCGATTAGATTCAATACAAGTCTTCCGCTATACTTATACATTGATCTTCATAGCTCTCATAGCTATTGGAGTGAAAAACGTGTTGAATCCGATCAAAGTAAAAAAGATAGCTATTGGAGTGAAAAACGTGTTGAATCCGATCAAAGTAAAAAAGAGATTATGCTCCTATTCACCCTTCTCTAATCGCCGTTTTGGTCCAACAGTATATGATCTTATGACAGAGTAGTTGAACAGCTACTACCGTGTTGGAACGGCATGTATGTACTATCCACAGCAACTCCTGATAGTATACTTTTCCGTAGCTCTACAGTTTCAACGACAGAGTTGGCGTTGTAAATTCATGAGCGATTGGTAATGCAGCCATGCATAGTCTGCTTAGCCAGTTGTGCATGAAAAGCCCACCCAACATTTGTGGTGCTGCGATTGTATTTTCTAAGGCCTATGTTGAGCATTGCCAAATTAGCATTTCGTGTAGAAATAGTTTCAAATGATGTGTCATGTTCCTGTTGTTGTTTAGCAATTGACGATATTATACACTGATATTTTTCATCTACTTTAAACTGATCTCGCTGTTGCAATCTGTCATTGCTACTTGGTCCTAGAAGGGGATGTGTGTTTGTTCATGTGCAACAGGGTGAAACTTGAATACATATCGATGGTAGATTGCAGAAGCTGTAGACTGACTAGAAAATGCACAGATTGCCGAGATTGCAGGCAGCACACACACCCTCAAGCCTCAACTTGGACTCTTTTCTTTCACAGTACAGACCAACATGTGCTCCTCCCCATGGTTTGGCTACCAAAGATCAACATAGCACAAACTCATTTTGTTTCTGAAGCAATACCGGTCATACGCTCTTATTAATAGTATTCCACTTTGTTCCTGGGCAAGTGTTGTGACTGCAGCAACGTATCAGCCTTGGGAACGTGCAAACGTATAGAATACAGAATCCAGAAGCCAACAAGGCTACTATAGCATTTTCATTCAGTATACAAATTGCTAAGTCCAACTGTATTTGAGGCTAAAAACACTGATCAAACTATAGCCGTTCCAAAAGCGCCTTCATATGTTTTGACCATGTTCTTTGTCGAGGGCAAACCAGCAACAACGTCTTCTTCAATGCCACATTCATTATTGCCCCTGATGATTTTGAAGTACCCGTCCTACAGAGTACAACCACCAAAGTTTATTAATAGCTGAACACATGTTACTACATTTCACTGTGGTACTTTCATAAAACAGGGCATTTGTCACAAACTTACATCACCCCAGCCTCTGTTCCACTGGTTTGCAAGAAGCTGCGTGGCAGAAAGGACGAAACAAAACAAGTTAGGATTTGACCATTGAAGATATTATTCCTGGCTGGCAACTACGAGGAGTCTCTTCAATGCAGTATGCAAGTAACGAGGCGTTTCTTTAATGTAGTATGAAAGCGTTTCAGGAGTAGCTAAATGGTCAGTATGAATGCATTTCAAGAGTAGCTGAATAGTCAGTATGAATGCGTGAGTCCATGTGTTCTATAAATAGCAGTAGCTAGAAACATTGTAAGCAAGCAAGTAGTAGTCTTGTTTCCAAGAGAAAAGAACCAGAAAAATTGCCCCAAGTTCTTTGTTCTTGAGTATTCTTTTCCCTGTCTTACTGGTCGGAACCTACTGGTCGGACCCTTACCACAAAAGTGAGAGATCGGGTGTGCGGTCCTGTGCTATTTCCCAACAATTGGTATCAGAGCGCTCCAGGTTGCATGCCCAAAATCCTTCGGTTAAACCCAATGTCGATTGTTGTGGGAGAGACATCGAGGGTGCAGCAGAGCAGTGGTACGTTCCAGTACCCACGCTGACGAACACGAATTACACTAGCTGGGTGATTCGTGTTCAAGCCATGATGGAGGATCAAGGAGTTTGGGAGGCTGTCGAGTCGGCGGAAGTCGATGCACGGCTCGACAAGAAGGCAAGGTCGCACCTTCTTCAAGCGCTTCCTGAAGACCTCCTTATGCAAGTGGCGAAGAAGACGACAGCTAAGCAGGTGTCGGACTGCCTCAAGACGAGGTTCGTCGGCGCGGAGTTCGACGTCATGCACATGAACGCCGGTGAGTCCCTCGACCAGTATGTCGGTCGGCTCACCACCATGTCTGTCAAGTACTCAAGTCTCGGCGAAACGCTGAGCGATGCCATGCTCGTGAAGAAGCTGTTCGACACGGTGCCAGAACGGTTTATCAGTGTGATAGCCGGCATCGAGCAGTTCTTTGATCTCAACACTTTGGCATTCGAGGAGGCCGTGGGACGGCTCAAGACTTTTGAGGAGCGCACGCGCAAAAGGGCATTGGCTTCGGCGGGAACGCCGATGGCGAGTGCTCTCAGCTCGGTGCGGGAGGCGCGGTTTAAGAAGGATAGCGGGGATTCATCATCAAGAAAGAAGAACAAGGCTCCCGCAGATGGCGGGAACCGCGACCGGGATGGTCATGGTCGCGGCAGTGGTCGTGCCAGAGGAGGTCGTGGCGGACCACCACACAAAGATGGGGCAAATGGCTCAGGCGGCGGTGGTCGTGACAAGAGTCACATTCGTTGCTTTAATTGCGACGAGATGGGGCACTATTCGACACAATGTCGAGCCCCGAAGAAGAAGGAGGAAGCTCACCTCGCGAGCCGGCGACGCCGAGCCGGCACTATTATTGGCGGGCGGTCTCGAGGAGATCTGGCCGGCCGGCGAAGCGACAAGATGTCGTTATGCTCAATGAGGAGGAGCTGTGGCCGGAGCTGCACAATGCCGAGCACGTTCAGGCACCAACTGATATTTGGTACCTGGACAACGGTGCCAGCAACCACATGACTGGCGACAAGGAGAAATTCGCTGGTGGGCCGGCAAGCGATCACGAAAGGGTGAAATTCGGTGACGGCTCAACGGTGCAGATCAAGGGCAAGGGCTCAATTCTTTTCGCATGCAGAAACAGTGACCAATGGCTTCTCCAGGAGGTATACTATATACCCAGACTTTGCAGCAATCTAGTGAGCCTCGGTCAACTCACTGAGACTGGTCACCGGGTTAACATGGATGAAGATGAACTTGAGGTGTTTTTCAAGAATCCTCTACGATTGATCATGAAGGTGAGACGAACCCAAAATCGCCTCTATCGCATCAAGCTGCAATTGGCAAGGCCAGTTTGTCTCCTGACAAGCCTCGATAATCCGGCATGGTTATGGCATGCACGCCTTGGTCATGTGAACTTCCAAGCCTTGAAGATGCTCGTTATCAAAGGAATGGCGGCAGGTGTGCCGCCGATAACACACCCTGAACAGTTGTGTCGGGCGTGTTTGGTGGCAGCAGAACTAGGATCATTGTTCCCAAAGAAGAGCTAGATCTGAGCGAGGAGCCGCTCGAACTCCTGCACATCGATTTGTGCGGACCGATCACGCCAGTAACTCCAGCCGGTAGTCGTTACTTTATGCTAATTGTTGATGATTACTCCCGGTGGATGTGGTTACATGTTATCAAAACAAAGGACCAGGCGTGCTCGGCATTCATGAAGACCAAGGTGCTCGCCGAGAACACGAGTGGTCACCGCGTCAAGATTCTTAGGTCGGGCCGTGGCGGCGAAGTTTATTTTCGGCGAGGAGCTCGCAAAGGTGTGCGAAAGCGGCGAGAATTGAACGCCATTTCACCGCACTATATTCTCCTCAAGAAAGCGGTGTAGTGGAACGGCGCAACAGGACGGTAATGGGTATGGCACGATCACTTCTTAAAAGCATGAGCGTGCCCGGCAGATTTTGGGGGGAGGCGGTGCGGCATGCCGTCTATCTCCTGAACCGGCTCCCAACCAAGACGATGGGTGATCGTACCGCTCGAGGCATGGGCGGAGGAAGCCGCGACTTTGGCACACATTCGTGTGTTGGTGACGCAGACGCCAAGGTGACTACGCCAAATCTAAAGAAGCTCGACGACCGCCCGACCATTGGTGTACTTGGGCATCGAGGAAGGATGCAAAGCTCACCGACCATCGGACCCACATCGCGCAAAATCCATGTAAGTCGTGATGTTATATTTGAAGAAAATGTGGAATGGAAGTGGTCGGACCATGCAGGAGTAATCGGCCACCGACTTTGTGATCGAAGAGGGTGCCACCACACGGAAGAACCCGACCACTCCACAAGTCGTGGTGACCCGGTGCATCCTGGTCGGATGCACCATCGACGCGAGGTGCGCCACCACAAGAAGAACCCGACCACTCCACAAGTCGTGGCGACGGTGCATCCCGGTCGGATGCACCACCGACGGCAGAGGTGCCGACCACGGCAAGAAGAACCCGACCACTCCACAAGTCGTGGACGACGGTGCGCCTGGCCGGATGAATCATCGACGGCAGAGGGTGCCGAGCTGTGGCAAGAACCCGCCCACACCGTGGTTTGGCGAACACGTCGGCAGCAATGATGGACCTTGTTGGACCGTAAAGGCGACTAGAGGGGGGGTGAATACGAGCACGCTCACTTTTTCACAAATTATGAACTCAATACAATTTCACTCCGGTAGCTATTAGAAAGCTATGAAGATCAATATACCAAGACAACGGAAGACTAGTATTGAATCCAATAAAAACCCTAAGCAATGCGACAATAATCGCTAAGAATCAAAGCAATACAAATCATCGCGGTCGACCGTCAGAGTGAACCGGTCGGACCGATTGTCGGCGGTCGGATCATTGTTATCAAGGCGGTCGGACCGCTCAAAATCGTCGGGACCGTGGTGACAATGATCGGCCGGACCGGCAACAATGTAACCGATCCAAGAAAATCACCCGATGACGGTTGCAATTAGGTCTAACTTTTGATTCTCAACTCCAAACTTCATGAAACTTTGCACACACCTTCTCTATGCTATTGAGGACCTATTCCAATCGAATATTATGATAATTCTTGGAACGATCTTGAGCAATTGCCAATTGATTAACGAAGGTCTAAAGCGGGCAAGAACGAAAACTTGATCCTAAAGCTTGTTCGTGAGAGATTGATGATCAAGATGATGCTAGATAGATTCACACATATCACAAACAAGCTAATTCACGTGAAAGAATCAATCACAAACTCGCGGATCAAAGAAAGCCCTAAAAACACGAAATTGAAAGCAAGAACGAAAAGAGACTTATCTCAAGCAAACCTTGCATAGATTGATTTCGTGATTGTTTGGATTACATCCACACCATCATGGATCGATGGACAATCAAGGATCACGAAATTCACCACAAACCATCAAGAGCCCTAGCCTCCACCTCAACTCCCTAAAGACAATTAGGGTTTTGAAACATAAAAGGCGAGAGAGCGAGAGGTGCACCACCATCTCCTCCTATTTATAGTGGAGGCCTAAAACTCTTAGGGTTTGACTTAATTGGGCTCCGTTAAGGCCCACTAACAAGCGGGTCACATACGCACGCTTCGCAAAGCACCGCTTTAACCTTTTGACCTAAACCGCTTCACCATGTGCCATGGATTTGCCAATAGGTCACCCTTGTCCATCTTGTGTCACGCTTGAGTCGTTGACCTCACCCGCATCGCCGATCGCTCGACCTCAACTCTTCAAGTCTAGTCCCGATTCTCCTCGCCGTTGACCGTCGTTGACCACCAAGCTACCGCACAACCACGCATAAGAAAACACGATTCGGGAACAAGTTCTTCACAACTTGACCCATGTTAGTCAAAACATGCATCATGCAAATCATATGCCACAATACCAATGACTTTGACCTAACAAAACAATATCGCCACGGTTGGCCGATGTTCAGTATAACCGGTCCGACCGCTCCAGTGAGCCGGTCGGACGCCCATGGCGGTCGGACCGCCTGTGAGCGGTCGGACCGCCTTGGGACTTAGCCAAATTCAAGCTCCTAAAATCAAACCTTCGAAACTTTAAACCAATAGAACTTTTCACCGAGGCTCCAAAATCATGAGACCAAGTGCATTGGGATCCCTTACTTGTCTACAACACCTATTTTTGGCCCACTGATTTGAACACTTTTGGTCATCGCCGTCCGATCGCCTTCAGTATGGCCGGTCCGACCGATATGGGACCGGTCGGACCGCCAGACAAGAACCGGCCGGACCGCCCGAGCAAGAAGCTCAGTAACTTTGTCGAAAACGCGTGAAACGACAAACCGTAAACGCCATTGCCAATTGTCACATCATCCTAAGATCCGGAGCATATCCCCATGAAATCCACAATCTCCCTTGATGAACACATTGGCAATTACCCGTAAAGTGTAAGTAAGAGGTTTGAAAACGAGTTTACTCGCAGTTTTCGCACAAAGGCACAACTTGGTCCATAAGTAAGAAAAAGCAATGAAAATGACCAAGCCGGCATCGTAATAGTATAGGTATGTGAGACAAAGCAAAAGTAAGCATAAAACTTTATTTTTAAAGCAGGTCAAAATTATCACATAAGGTCCATATGAAAGAACAATTGTTCAATTAACCTATGATCATTGTGAGGATAAAAGAATGCAATTCAAGTTCGAATATTCAATAAGACAATAAGAATGCAACTCAAGAACTCCCCCTCACTATGATCATCAAATTTCAAATTTTCGTTTCTCCCTTTGTATAAACTTCTCCCCACTCTTCTTATTAACACATCCGCTCCAAATAAGAGTAGCAAAGAAATATTACACATCTTCTCCCAAAGAAATATCTTTTCATTTAACACATCTTCTCCCCTTTGACAATGGATTCATCAAGGAATCACGCCTTCCTCTCATCCAGGGATAACAAATAGAGAATAAAGAAAGAAGCAGAAACAAAAGAAGCATAAAGAGGAATTTTTGTATTTTTCAATTTTTGATTACAAGAAGCTTTGGAGATTACCCAAAAGAACAAGCTAGTATCTCGAATAATGCACAAACAGCATATCAAGCCTGACAGCGCTAGCAAGATCATGGTAAGACATATATATCAAAGCTAAGCACAAAGGCTCAAAAGTAAAGCAGTAGATTTGATCAATTTAAGCAACGCTTCAAATTCAGCAAGTTCATCAACAGAGATCCTAAAGTGAAATTGGCCATGTCAAACTGTCAAAGTGAGATCAAAAATCTAACAAAGACCACAGTAAGAGTCAATCAAGTCCCGTATTGAATCATTTTGCTCAATATTTTGTAAACGCCCATTTGTCAACATTTTTCTCATTTGTATTGAATATTGAAGTTGACTAATGATCTAACTTAGTGATAAGATCCTGGACTAGGAGCCATCCACAAACTCATCCTAAGCTTCGACCAAAAGTTGTTTTAAAGGTATATCTTAGTAAAGAAGATCCTGGACTAGGAGCCATCCACAAACTCTTTCTAAGCTTCTACCGGGGCGACAAATCTTGAGGTTCATGTCATTTCTGACAAGCAGTCCCCATGAGATCGTCTGGATCATCAAACTATCTCCAAGTTCATGTCATTTGACAAGCAGTCTCGTAAGAATAGTTTGGCACAATTTAAGCAAAAGACAATCTTGATTTTCATTTTTCACATGAGTACTTTTAGAATCTCAAGAACACAAAAGCTCAAGTAATGGTCAATTCTAGATCAAAGAGCTAACAAAGCAATTCTGACAGGGCCAATGTCACAAGAGGAGCACTAATTACGCAACTCGCTAAAACATCCACAAATTGCAATTTCTTAGTTTGAGTTGTTTAAAAGGTTCTAGCTCATATAGCAAAGACTTAGCTCCACATGTAAAAGCATGATAATTCTAGCAAGTCAAAGAACTAGACATGACATTGAGCAAGAATTGAAATACAAAGGCTCTAAAGGGTAATAGGCAAAGCTTCATCAATTTTTAAAGATAAGTAAAATCTTATATTACAATGCATCTTTTGGATTTTTCATACCACTTGTTGTAACCACTTGTTGTATTTTTCATATGAATGCAATATGACACAATGAGATGCAATTAAAAACCTAAAACCTAAAAAGTTCAAAAGATCACTAAGTTAGGAAAAGAACAATAAAAGACCAAAAGAACAAGAAAAATTAGAAAAGGACAAACTCCCTCAAACCAACCCATAGGGATAAATTACCCTAACTCACTTCTCAAGGTTGCAAACTGGTTTGATCTAATGGCTTGGTAAGAATATCCGCCAATTGAGCATCTCGGACTCTCTGAAGTGCATCACAATATCACCTTTTCAACATGATCTTTAAGAAAGTGAAAGCGAATGTCTATATGCTTAGTCCTAGAATGTTGCCTTTGGGTTTTTAGCAATATTAATAGCGAAGTGTTATCACGAAAAGAGGAACACTAGCAAAGTTTAACCCATAATCTTTCAAAGTAGACGTCATCCACAAAATCAAGCACAAAGAACTAGCAAAGTGACTACATACTCCGCCAAAGAAGTGGATTGTGCAATGTAAGACCGCTTCCTAGAAGACCAAGATACAAGTGAAGAGCCTAGGAAGTGACAGTGCTCGAGGTACTCTTCCTATCTAACCGACAACCGCAAAATCGAATCGAAAAACCTCTAATGGACAATGTCAAGAGCAGGAATACCAAATGCCATATAAGAGGGTAGAGTGTAAATACCGAATATGCGCTTAACGGCTTGGCGATGGGAAGTTCTTGAGACGCTCGAAATCTTGCACAAAGACATACCGTGAAGTGAATGTCCGGTCTCGAGGGTCAAATCTGAAGAGAGCCGATCATCTTTGCGGTACTCGCGTTGATCCACGACTTCTCCTTCCTCATCCGGATCCAAAAAATGGTTGCCATGGGAGTGGAAATTGGCTTGCGGTCACCCATGTTGAAGCGTTTAAGTAGATCTTTAGTGTACTTCGTCGATGGATGAAAGTTCCTTCCTTGCATTGCTTGATTTGAAGTCCCAAAAGTAATTAAGCTCTCCCATCATACTCATCTCAAATTCCACGGACATAGTGTCGTAAAAGTGGAAACAAGAGCATTAGAGGAACCACCAAAGATAATATCATCCACATAAATTTGAGCAAGTGAAGTCATTGTCACGCCTAAGAATAAATAGAGTTTTATCCACTTTACCCATCTCAAAATTATTTTTAAGCAAGAAGGTCTTAAGTCTATCATACTGTGCTCTAGGGGCTTGTTTAAGACCATATAATGCTTTAGATAGCTTGAAAACACGATTTGGATATTTAGGATCCTCAAAACCGGGGGTTGCTTAACATACACTTCCTCATCTATGAAACCATTTAAAAGGCACTTTTAACATCCATCCGATATAATTTAAAACCTTTTGATGCAGCAAATGCAAGCGAATGCGAATGGCTTCTAGTCTAGCAACAGAGCAAATGTCTCATCAAAATCTAACCCCTCAACTTGGTCAAACCCCGAGCTACCAATCTGCCTTATTTCTAACCACGTAACCATCCTCACCTTGTTTATTCTTAAACACCCAACGGGTTCCTATAACATTATGACCACTAGGAGGTTCTACTAGGTTCCAAACTTTGTTTCTTTCAAAATTCTCTAACTCCTCATGCATGGCATTTACCCGCTAGAATCGGATAAAGCATGTGATATATCGCGAGGTTCAAAAGAAGCAACAAAAGCCGAATGAGTAGAGATTTGGATCATTATACCGGAGCGAGTGACTCGCTCATGTAGATTACCTATTATCTGGGAGGAGGATGTCTCTGAATCTGAAGTGGAGCGCCGGGTGAGATGTCGTTTCTTGACCTCCGCAGTATCGCTGATGATGATGATGCAGCAGAGCCTCAATGAAGGTGAAGTAGGCGAGGTGTTCTTGTATCAATATGGGCGCCTCAGCAGCAGATGAGGGAATGACATTAGCTTCGCCCTCATCTTCCTCCACAAAAATACTCTCTCACACCAGAATCATCAGAGCAATTGATCTAGCTCTGTGGCTAGTCTCATCAAAAGTGACATTACAAGTCTCCTGAATAATGTTAGTCTCAGTATTAAAAACACGAAAACCCCTCGAATGAGCAGGATAACCCAGAAATACCCCATCAAAAGTTCTTGATTCAAATTTATCTAAGTTGCCTGTCTTAAGGATAAAACATTTTGATCCAAAAACTCAAAAATGCGAAACAGAGGGTTTTCTACCAAAACGAAGCTCATAAGGAGTCTTGCCTAAAGAAGGTCTCAAAAAGACACGATTGGCAATATGGCAAGCAGTAGCAATAGCTTCGGCCCAAAATCTCCTCGGTGTGCTATACTCATCTAGCATCGCCCTAGCCATTTCGACTAAGGTCCTATTCTTCCTTTCCACCACGCCATTTTGTTGAGGGACGTGGAGAGGAGAAGCGATGCTCAATACCACGCCAAAGACAAAAGAAGCAAAGAAGCATTTTGAACTCCGTGCCATTATCACTGCGAATCGCTCTCAAAGCACCAGGAAGCTCAGAAGCCAAACGAAGAACAAGGTCATGAAAATAACCAAAAGCTTCATCTTTTGAAGTAAGAAAGAACACCCAAGTATATCTAGAAAGATCATCGACTATGACAAGAATATACCATTTTCCACCGACCGGCCGGACTCTAGCAGACCAACAAGATCCATATGAAGCAACCGCCCCGTCCAAGTCTACCATAACCATAGTCACGTAAGGTGTGAGGCGGCAACTTGTTTGCCATGCCTACAGCGCACATACAAAGATCCTTGATGACTTTGAGTTTGGGCAAGCCTCTCATGAGATCAAGGTTGCTAACTCGTGTCAGATGATCAAAACCAATGTGCCCCAAACGTCGATGCCAAAGCCAGAAATCAGAAGAAGATGTAAGCAAACATTTAAGAGATCCAGCAAGAGATTCTGAAAAATCAGCCCAAAAATTCTACCAACTCTAGAGATTCCAAACACAAGCTCACCAAGAGAATCAAGCACACGACAAGCATTTTTGTTAAAAGCAGTCTCATAGCCATCATCAAGAAGTCGAGATACGGAAAGGAGATTATACCAAGCTTGTCCACAAGAGCGACATCTTTTAGAATGAATTTGTTGTTTACCCTAATTGATCCTGTTCCTTCAATTCGCCTTGTGTATCATCTCCAAAGGTGATGAAGTCATCACCGTTGCTCGCGTGAAAGAGGTGAACCATTTTGAGTTTCCGGTCATGTGGCGTGAACATCCGAGTCAACGAACCACGTGTTCTTCCCCTTTCGCGGTAATCACGAAAATCAAGGAGCAAAAGAACGATGTGTCTCAATCTCGGGATTAGATAAACAAGATTTAGGAATCCAAGATCGAGACACACGCCCGTCAAGGAGTATACAAACCGAAGTACTATCCTTGATTTCATTTAACATCTGGTTATGAGCAATGTTTAAATTAAAATGAGACTTGAATGTCCATGGGCGGTCCGACTTTGTCTTTGGCCGGGTCGATCGGTGACCAAACCAGTCGGGCCGGTGACCATCAATGATCGACCTTGATCTGATACACATTAGAATTAGGATGTCTAGAAACATAATGATTTGCATGAGATAAAAATCCTAATCCGTGTTTATTCTTTTCAAGTGTTACCATGTCTCATAGAAGCTCTAGGTTGCATGAATGAAATTCTATCAAAATTTTTCCTATCATTTTTCAACCTACGCCAACAATATTCAATCAAATGTCCACCCTTTTGCAATAAGTGCAATGGTACTTGGTACCACTAGAAGACGCACCATTTGAATTAATACAAGGTTGGGCAAAACCCGCAGATTTAAAAGATGTTTTTGCGAGGTTGAGTTTTGAATTCAATTAAACCTTTTCCAAGACTTGAATGACTTTTGGGTTTGAATTGTCTTGAAAAGAATTGAATCCTAAACCTTGCTTCTTATAAGGAGTTTTAGACTTGTCAAGAATCATGTTTAATTGTTTCTTACCTTTAGAAAATTTTTCTAATGTATCATGAAGGTAAGCATTTTCTTTTCTCAAGTTAACACAAGAATCACAAGTTTTATCCATAGATTTTTCCTTATACAAAGCAATTTCAAGCTTAAGAGTGGAACATGAAGCACAAGTAGTATTTTCAATATTGTCCTTAAGCTTAGCATATTTGACTCTAGCGACTTCTAAGATATCTTTGATTTCACGTTCTTTTCTAAGCATGAAGTGCAAGGGCTAGAATCAAAAACATCAAAAGCAATCAATTTACTAGATTCTAAACATTTTCACAAGGAGCACTTTTAATTTCATTTAGTTCAGATTTAGCATTCTCAAGTTGTTGTACACAAATATTATGAGCAGATTGTAACTTGGTAATTTGAATGCATAGCATGACAAGATAAACATTCATCAGTTCAAGAGTCTTAGCAGTTTTAAGCTCTACTTTCAGTTTGCTAATTTTTGACTCTAATTTCTTATTTTTTGTCATAACAAATTCAAGCGCTTCATCTTGACTAAGCAATTGCTCAACTATAGAATCATATTTAGCGTAAAGCTCATCATAAGAAAAAGATACCTCATTATCATCAATGTCGTCCGTGTCACCATGAAGCACATGCCGGTGAAGTCTTTGGCCTTCCTTTCTTTTACCTTGAGGATCTCCTCCTCCTTGTCCTCCTCACTCCCAGTATCCACATCGCTCAAGGATTGATCCTCAAAGCGGCAAGGACCCGGTGAGCGACCTTCACAAGCTTATTTGCCTCATACCTTGATTTGTTGAAAGGAGGCTTCTTCCAAACCGGCTTTCCTTCCTTATGATTGCTCTTACCTTTGACTTGGGGCAATTTGCTTGATATGATTGAGCTCACCACATTCATAGCATGTTACCGACCACCTCTCTTTTGTTTCTCACATTATTGTAGGCCGTGTGAATTTCTTAGCTAGAAGAGCTAACTCGCTTTGAGAATACTTTCAAGCTCCTCTTCATGAATAGCAGATAAACAAGCAAATGAAAATCCAGAAGAAGATTCACAAGAGTCATCAAAAGCCTTTTTGAGAGGATCTGCTACCAAAGCTAAATTATCTTTCTTAGGATGATCAACTCTTTTAATTTCATGAGTCTTGAGTTTACTATAAAGCAATTCTAAAGTAAGACTTGAAAGATCAACATTTTCTTCTATAGCAGTAGCTTTCATCTCCCACTCCTTGGTGTTGATTGCAGCCAAGAGATGGGTGGCATTTTGATTGAGAATATTCAATATCAATGACTTTCATTTGATTAATTACTTTATTAAAGCGATGAAAATGTCATCGATGCTCTCTCCAGACGCATCTCGAATTTATTGTACTCACGCTTGTAAACAGCTTGGCGCACCTTTTTATTTGGGACGAACCTCATGATATGTTTCGAGAGTGTTCCAAATTTCATGCGCAGTTGAAAGATTGCAAATTCTATCATATTCTTGTCTACCAAGTGCACCATATAAAAGATTCTTAGCCTTATTGTTGTTAGCCAAAAGAATTGCGTGTGTGTGTAGCAATTTCAGAATAACCAATGGCTCTAACAACATCCCAAATAGCTTGTCCTCGCTCTCAAGAAAGACGCGCATACGATTCTTCCAATAGGCATAGTCGTGCCCATCGAAGATATGCGGTTTAGTAGAAAACTTATCCATCGCCAAAGTTCAAAGTGACCGTTAAGATCAAGATTGAACTAACCTGGCTCGATACCACTTGTTGGACCGTAAAGGCGACTAGAGGGGGTGAATAGGAGCACGCCACTTTTTCACAAATTATGAACTCAATACAATTTCACTCCAAAGAGCTATTAGAAAGCTATGAAGATCAATATACCAGTACAACGGAAGACTAGTATTGAATCCAATAAAAACCCCTAAGCAATGCGACAATAATCAACAAGAATCAAAGCAATACAAGCATCTTGGCGGTCGACCATCAGAGTGAACCGGTCGGACCGATTGTCGGCGGTCGGATCATTGTTATGTTGGCGGTCGGACCGCTCCAAAATCGGTCGGACCGGTGGTGACGCTGATCGGACCGGCGATCTACGTAACCGATCCAAACAGATAAAATCAGCCGATGACGGTTGCAATTAGGTCTAACTTTTGATTCTCAACTCCAAACTTCATGAAACTTTGCACACACCTTCTCTATGCTATTGAGGACCTATTCCAATCGAATATTATGATAATTCTTGGAACGATCTTGAGCAATTGCCAATTGATTAACAGAAGGTCTAAAACCGGGCAAGAACGAAAACTTGATCCTAAAGCTTGTTCGTGAGAGATTGATGATCAAGATGATGCTAGATAGATTCACACATATCACAGCAAGCTAATTCACGTGAAAGAATCAATCACAAACTCGCGGATCAAAGAAAGCCCTAAAAACACGAAATTGAAAGCAAGAACGAAAAGAGACTTATCTCAAGCAAACCTTGCATAGATTGATTTCGTGATTGTTGCCGATTACATCCACACCATCATGGATCGATGGACAATCAAGGATCACGAAATTCACCACAAACCATCAAGAGCCCTAGCCTCCACCTCAACTCCCCTAAAGACAATTAGGGTTTTGAAACATAAAAGGCGAGAGAGCGAGAGGTGCAGCCACCATCTCCTCCTATTTATAGTGGAGGCCTAAAACTCTTAGGGTTTGACTTAATTGGGCTCCCGTTAAGGCCCACTAACAAACAGGTCACATACGCACGCTTCGCAAAGCACCGTCTTTAACCTTTTGACCTAAACCGCTTCACCATGTGCCATGGATTTGCCAATAGGTCACCCTTGTCCATCTTGTGTCACGCTTGAGTCGTTGACCTCACCCGCATCGCCGATCGCTCGACCTCAACTCTTCAAGTCTAGTCCCGATTCTCCTCGCCGCTGACCGTCGTTGACCACCAAGCTACCGCACAACCACGCATAAGAAACACGAATTCGGAACAAGTTCTTCACAACTTGACCCATGTTAGTCAAAACATGCATCATGCAAATCATATGCCACAATACCAATGACTTTGACCTAACAAAACAATATCGCCACGGTTGGCCGATGTTCAGTATAACCGGTCCGACCGCTCCAGTGAGTCGGCCGATCGCCCATGGCGGTCGGACCGCCTCCGTGGAGCGATCGGACCGCCTTTGGGACTTAGCCGAAATTCAAGCTCCTAAAATCCAAACCTTCCGAAACTTTAAACCAATAGAACTTTTCTTTGGAGGCTCCAAAATCATGAGACCAAGTGCATTGGGATCCCCTTACTTGTCTACAACACCTATTTTTGGCCCACTCGATTTGAACACTTTTGTCATCGCCGTCCGACCGCCCGGATGGCCTGGTCCGACCGATATGGGACCGGTCGGACCGCAGATAAGAACCGGTCGGACCGCCTCGAGCGAGAAGCTCAGAACTTTGTCGAAAACGCGTGAAACGACAAACCGTAAACGCCATTGCCAATTGTCACATCATCCTAAGATCTGGAGCATATCCCCATGAAATCCACAGACCTGTTCGGTACAGGCACATGGAGGAGATCATGCGCAATGCACCGCATGTGGAGCTGGAGTATGAAGAAGCTGGTGAGGAGGCAATGCTTGTGGAGATGGAGGAGCCATCCTCTTATCGCAAGGCTACTGGTCAGCCAGCGTGGGAGGAAGCCATGAACAAGGAAATTGAAGCCATCGAGAAGAACGCGATGTGGTCACTTACCACGTTGCCAGTCGGGCACAAAGCAATTGGGCTCAAATGGGTGTACAAATTAAAGAACTCAGATGGCGAGGTGATCAAACACAAGGCACGGTTGGTTGCCAAGGGGTATGTGCAGCGACAGGGTATCGACTTTGAAGAAGTCTTCGCACCGGTCGCTCGCCTGGACACTGTGTGTGTCATTCTTGCCATCTCAGCCAACCGCGGGTGGCAAGTGCATCACCTTGACGTAAAATCAGCATTCTTAAATGGCGAGCTCAAAGAGGAGGTTTATGTGACCCAGCCAGAGGGGTTCACAGTAAAAAACAAGGAGCACTTGGTGCTCAAGTTGAGCAAAGCACTCTATGGGCTTGGCGCGCGCGCGTGCATGGAATACGCGGCTTGACGAAGTCCGCAAGCGGCTGGCTTCACAAGGTGTGCACAGAGCAAGTCAGATACATAAGGGGCAAGAATGGCTACTGCATTATTGTCGGTGTCTATGTTGATGATCTGATCGTGGCCGGGGAGGATCCAGTGGCGATTGCAGCCTTCAAGCAGCAGATGATGGGGGAGTTTGAGATGAGCGACCTTGGCTTGCTCACGTTCTACCTCGGCATTGAGGTGGCACACGGAGACGGTGGTATTTCGATCAAGAAGACTGCCTATGCCAAAAAGGTATTAACTCAATTTGGAATGCTTGATTGTAATTCCACCAAAATTCCTATGGAGCCAAAGACCCAACTGCACAAGGATCCAGAAGGACACCCGGTTGACGCCACCGAGTATCGGCGCGTCATCGGATGCCTACGCTATCTCCTTCACACCAGGCCGGATCTTTCCTATGCCGTCGGCGTAGCGAGTAGATTCATGGAGAGGCCACGATGATGCATCACAAGGTCGGAAGCGAGATCCTCCGATATCTCAAAGGGACAATTGAGTTCGGGCTGGTGTATGGAAGAGGAGGCAGAGAAGAGGTGATCACAGGTTTTAGTGACAGTGATCTGGCCGGTGATATGGATGATCGGAAGAGCACAGGCGGCATGGTGTTCTACATCAACGATTGCCTGATTTCATGGAACTCACAAAAACAGAAGACAGTGGCTCTCTCATCCTGCGAGGCTGAATTCATGGCGGCGACTACGACAGCATGCCAGGCACTCTGGCTCAGGGCGTTGATGGCCGAACTAGTTGGGACAGAACCAAGGACGGTGAAGCTGTTTGTCGACAACAAGTCCGCGATCGCCCTCATGAAGAATCCGGTTTTTCATGGCCGGAGTAAGCACATCGACACAAGGTATCACTTTATCCGTGAATGTGTCGAAGGTGGACAAATTGGCATCGAGTTTGTTCGCACTAATGAACAACGGGCCGACGCACTGACAAAAGCATTACCGGCAGTGAGGCTAGCAACTATGCGGCACCTGCTCGGTGTCCGCAATCTTGGGCTACGCCAGGACTAAGGGGGAGAATGAAGATATTATTCCTGGCTGGCAACTACGAGGAGTCTCTTCAATGCAGTATGCAAGCAACGAGACGTTTCTTTAATGTAGTATGAAAGCGTTTCAGGAGTAGCTAAATGGTCAGTATGAATGCATTTCAAGAGTAGCTGAATAGTCAGTATGAATGCGTGAGTCCATGTGTTCTATAAATAGCAGTAGCTAGAAACATTGTAAGCAAGCAAGTAGTAGTCTTGTTTCCAAGAGAAAAAAACCAGAAAAATTGCCCCAAGTTCTTTGTTCTTGAGTATTCTTTTCCCTGTCTTACTGGTCGGAACCTACTGGTCGGACCCTTACCACAAAAGTGAGAGATCGGGTGTGCGGTCCTGTGCTATTTCCCAACAACCATCAATTAGTAAATAGCATAATATGGAGAATGAACAAAATACCCAGTAATCCTCCCCAGCATCACTGGCTCCCCATCCAATCAACTTGACAGCATGACCACCCATCATGCCACCTGTGATGTGCTTGTATACTCCTGATTTGTAGTGCGCGAAGTCCTTGACAATTTTGCAGTATTAAATCAGCACAATAGAAATATGTCCGAAAGATAGATTATTTTGTTTTTGTTCTGAAGATAGAATTTATAAGGTTATATATAATAGCAAAGGATATGAGCTGTATATTAGATGACTAGCCAATTGAAACAAACTCAACGCTTGAAAGATCACAACAGCATTTCACATTTCAATATGCACATGCTCCCGTGTAGTATACATAAAAAAATGCTGGGACAAACATTTCTGGTCCCAAAAAATAAAAATAAAAATAGAGTGCGTAGTTGCGTGTTTGGTATGTTTTTTACTTTTTCTCTTCTGTCCTGTACTTCCTAAGCTTTTATTTAAATTTATAGCCTTTCTGAGCTTTGTATTCTGTCTTCTGTTAACCAACATTTTTAACTTTGGGAATAGCAACTCAATGTTACCTCATAAACTGTGAAAGCAACTTCTACAGGGCCATTTTGGTAGACCTCTGCCATGATGTCATGTGGATCAGAATTTACTCTGTATGCATTGACGCTGAAATGCTTCTTTTCCTGCCAAACTTGGTTCTGCACCTTGCAATTCTTTTCGCACACTGGTGTAGGATAAGCAGGTTCACATCCTGGATGCTTGCAACCGACTTGATCAAAGTATGGATCGCACTGCAAAACAATGCAAAGGTTTAGCATTTTCTGGGTATGTCAAGCTGAAATTTTCATGATGGTGCATCTATTTCGTGTTATGTGCTATGCTATGAATACAAAAACGAAATCAATAACATGTCCTCACAAACAACAGAACGACAATTACGCTTCAACTAACTCATTGTGCAAAAGTAAATGATGCATGCACTAACTCAATAGTAATATGTCTTCACAAACAACAGAATGTCGATTACAGCTTGCATTAATAACTGATGTACCATCCAGTTTCCGTAACATTGTTTGGCATATTCACTACACCAACTATTGCTGTCAGAGCACAGAAAAGTTCCTCATAATAATAGGAATGCTGCTTCTAGTAGTGGAAAAGTAGAAACAGGCTTATACCTCGTCGGTAACAACACCATTTTGCACGAAGTAGCGCCATGCCATGATAGGGTAGCCTCCATCACAACCACCGCCACACATAAAACCGCAGCATGCTAGTAGGTCATTTACAGAAAGTGAAATGTTCTGCAAGGAATAGAAACAGTAGCTTGGTTATGTACGTGAAGGACCAAGCATGCCAGTTTAAAAGAAGCCATGACTCATGAGAACAGATATGTCCTTCGTATTCACTTGCCATGTTGAAATGAATGCAGAAACGATCCTGGAGACACTCCACAGCACCAAATGCCCAACATGAACCACAATGGCCCTGCATTGTGAACAAACATTCAATATCTTGAGCATCTTGCATTGACACGCAAGCCCTCAAGGGCCTGACACTTTAAGGTGGTGTACATAGCTTACTTGATCTGCTCATGAAGTCAGCATTTTCCAGGGTTTGGTGGAAAATGTATGAGAAAATGAAGCGGGTCAGTATATTCGTCAAGGAAGTAGAACTGGTTTCCGGCTCCGGCTGAAAGCGGGTTAGTGTTGAGGCAACTAATAAAACTTACCAAGTATGGTCCCAATTGTGCTACAATAAGACCATGCAGATCTGGCATCAAACTCCTTTGGGAGCTTCAGTGATCTTGAATAAGTTTTGGCAGGAACATCACTTAGTACACTCTGAGGTGTTGGCTTCACTCCAAGGATATGCTTAAATTGAGCAACCTGCACATAAGAGGATGATTTTGAAGTCACCAAACAAAGAGAAGATAAACGATACCTTGGATGCAATGTCAACAAGAGGGTGTTGTTATTTACAGTATAGTTTGCAAAGTAAGGATTCTGTGCAGCCGTCCACCCAGCATTGGGATGCTTGTTGATCGTCTCTATGATGTCGTTCTGTGACAATAGAATACCATACCATATGCTATATCATGAGTAAACATACAAACGAGAGGAGGTGAGCACGATTGGGGGCGAATCTCGATAGTAACCTGGATGATTCTTATGGAATTGTCTCCCTCCCCATCGCTGAGACTGAGATTGGGATTAGGGATTGGCTTCGTTGCTCTGACGACCTGCATGTACATATAAATGTGATTCAGTTCACTGTTAGTGATATGCCCAAAGAGGCAATCGTGGAGATATTGTATCATGTCTATTTTTATGAGTTATAGAGTAAATGTTATTATGTTCATTGGATGAATTATCGTTTATAAAGATTAGCAAATATGTGACTTGTTGGGGAAACTCTTTATTTGTCATATGATATCATTCTAAAAGGATCCCTGATCATATGTCACTGGTAGGGACACTAGTGACTTATAGACCAGTACATGTATTGATTGATCATGTCTCACTAGTCATAGATACAGGGATATCGAATCAATATTACGAGCACATGTTAGAGAACATGATGTTGAAGTTACTCGCCTTGAGATACTATTGAGATTGTTATGATTCTATGTGTCATCTGTTGGTCTCCAGCAATGATGATGTATAAATCCTTAGACCTAATATCAGCATGGTTTCCTACATGTGTAACACAATATACTGAAAGTTCAAATGATATTTTGTTCGTCAATGATACTAATTGATATCATAGCGATGCTGAGAGAAGTGGTAGCCATCACCATCAGAATGAACCTCAATCCCTAGAAAATAGCTCAATGGTCCAAAATACGAGCAGTTCGACCAGAAATTGTGAGGCAAAAGAAGAATATGTAAGCAGACTGTTTAGTCCGACTAGATATGAACTGGTCGTGCGGGGATACAGACTGGTCGTGAGCTGGTCGTACATTACCACAAACTGGTTGTAAGGTGTTACGAATTGGTCGTGACCATATGCAAGCTGGTCGTAAGGAGTTACGAACTGACCGTGAGTGATAAGGAATTGGTCGCATATCCTATTGCATAAGGTTCGTTCGATATAATCTTTATGTGTATTTGGGAGTCACTATGTTCTACTAAGAACCGCTACCAACATGTGATCGAAAAGAAGTTTCCAGGTCACGACCGATTACGCATGAATCTACAGGTCACATACTTAGCGAGTTGGAACAAACTAGTTCGGATTGGATCCATTATAAGCTCTTTATAAGGGGAGGCGTGGGGCTTTTGGGAGTACGAGTTACGCCACCTACTGAAACCCTAGCTGCCACCTCCCTGATGGTCCTACCATGCGCATTGGTGCTAGCACACCAACATACGTCGTTCCACCCCTGGACGTGTAGGTACCGTAGAGACGCTGCTACGATTGCTGCTGCGTTGATCAAGGACAATCCGCAACCTATGTAGGGAACGTGAGAGGCTGTGTGGATATCGTAGAGACGCTGCCGCAATTGCTACCGCTGATCAAGGACAATCTGCGACCTGTGTAGGGAACGCGAAAGGCTATTGAAGGAGACGACCGGTGGCCAACCACGTTGGATGATCGACTACAACCACTACATCGATGAGCGCAACGTTGGACCATACTGCTCTAACTCTTCTCCCGCTACACTACGCATCCCGTGGTAACGATGTACGATGTCTTACTCGCGTGGCTTCTAGGTTCATGCGGTATAATTTTGAATTGGGCACTAGTGTAGCCTGTCCATATCCTAACACTCACTACATAACTGATGGTATAGTTCCATTTCTTTTTCTTTTTTCGTTTGGAAGGAGCAGAAGGTCTTGCTTGTGTTTATTTCTATTCCCTTGAGTAAGACTGAGGAAAGAAAGTCCGCTTAAAAAAAAGACAACTCTCATGCGGCAGCGGGTTAAAGAAGCACACAAAAAAACTAGCACAAGTATGATTTGGTTTTTTAGTAATCAATTAATGGACAGAGCAGTTCTGTGCCAGAAACGAAAGAAGAAATTTCTGATTAGATTCCACCAGCAAAGACGTAATATTTGGTTGGATCTTAGTCTTAGGTACTGGTGTTGTTACTGTAGTAATTAGTTGAATTGCAGATTGAGACGGAGATGGATCGATGGAGAAGACTAACAAGCTCAAGGTGATGAACAGGGTACGGACCTGGGGGGCAGCAGCAGAGAATAATACTAGTGCTAGAGCTAGCAGCAGCAGCTCTAGTCGATTGCAGCTCATGTTCTTGTCGATTGCTTCAATGAAGCAATCCCTCTTCACTCTCAAGTAGGTCCTGCAAGTTAGTAGCATCACATATATGCAGGGAACAGAAGAGGGTTGGTAGGAACTCTCAAGGAGTTGCGGAGAAGCAAGAAAATACTAGCTTGGGATGAGTACCTGCCTTCCCTTGCTTCTCTTCTTGCCTCCCTCCCTCCCACTCACCCTGCCTGTATTTATTGTAACTTCCAATCCAAGAGGAAGTTAAACTGAAGACGTAAGCAGCAGTATGTAGACGCAGGGACGGGAGGTGAGGCTGGTTCAGACGATAGAGACCAGCGATCTTTTCTTTTTTCTCGGGATGGACGCGATGGCCCCAAAATCCTCATCATTCTGTAGCTCTCGCTACCTTCGTGCTGCCACACACAAACGCCCGTGCTGCCACGCCTGAATTAACGGCAACATGTCCATTTTAAAATAATATTATTTCAATTAATAATTACAAAATTAAATAGTTAAAAATATTAAAGAATATGGTAGTGATAGAAATAAACAAATCACCGAGCAATAAACAATCGACGTAGAGACAAATAGATGGAGGCACAATACAGGGAGCTTCTTTATTAATTGATTGATATCTTTCTGAATACAATGAGGTCCTATTTAAAGACTAAAACCCACCGGGTAGTTTCGATATTACGTCCATAAACCCTTCATCTATGGTTTCTCAACACCCCTCCTTAGGCGAATACCGCATCATGCACGTGTCTTATTAAAAACTTCTCATAAAAATCGAATGGGAAAAAAGGATCAGAGAAAAGAGTAGAGTGCATTCACAAGTTGTATTGCATCGTTACCTCGTTAAAAATCTTTAGGAAAAATCCACTAAGGGAAAAAGAGTGCAACCTCTCTACCTTCTGGGTTAATCTTCAAGATTAAGGTAAAACTTCAAGACCTTTAGTGGATTATGATTCAAGAGATTCTCCTCCTAGTCCCTGCAACTCTCCAGGTCGTCTCATTCTAATAACACGAACGCATCGTTGAAAACAGAACGTAGGCAAAGACTTAGTTAATAAATCTGACAAATTTTTACAAGATCTAGTTGATCTTCACATCATCATTCTTTTGGAGTTCATCAGGATAGAAGAATTTAGGAGCAATACACTTCATGATATTATTTTTAACATAACCTATTTGTATTTGTGCAACACAAGCAGCATTATCTTCATAGATAATTGTGGGAGTATCGACGGTGTTAATGCCACATGACTTTTGGATATGGCTAATCACATACTTGAGCCAAACACATTCACGTGAGGCTTCATATAGTGCAATAATTTCTGAGTGATTGGTAGAAATAGCTACCAAAGTCTGTTTAAATGATCGCCAAGAGATGGTTGTACCACCACATAGAAATACAAACCCAGTCTGAGATTTGGCATTATGAGGATTACACATATAGCCAGCATCCGTATGTCCCACCATGATCAAGTCTTGGTTCTTCTAGAAAAATAAGCCAAAATCTTGTATACCTTGGAGGTATCTTAAAAGAGTCTTAACGTCAGCCCAATGCCTTCTAGCTGGAGCTGCACTGTGTTTAGACAATAAGTTGATTGCGAATGCAATATCAAACCTGGTGCAATTTGCAAGGTACATCAGTGCTCCTATGGTGTTTAAGTATGAAACTTCTGGTTCTAAAACTTCTTCGTTTTACATCCTCAGTCTGAATGGGTCTTTATCCACATCTAGAGATCTTACTACTATGTGACCTTTAAAGGATGAGATTTATCCATGTTAAATTTCTCCAATACCTTCTAGGTACAGGTAGACCGGTGTACTAGGATTCCTTCAGGGAAGTGCTCTACCTGCAGGCTTGAGCAATACTTGGTTTTACCCAAGTCTTTCACCTCAAACTCTATCACAAGGTAAGAACTTGCTTCCTTTATATCCTCTGCGATTCCGATGATATCCAGATTATTGACATAAACTAAGATGATACAAAATCCATTTTGGTACTTCTTTATAAATACGCAGAGACAATCATCAGTATTTGAGTAAACTTTCTTCATGAGAAGGAAGGCTTAAAGGGTTGAATTTGCATAAAGCGGTATTTTTAGTTTAAATATTTGTACTAAGTTCCAAAGCAGATATTATATAACTAAAATCAGTTTTTATTTGAAATTGTCAAGTTTTATAGTAGGATAACCTCCATACATTTCTGGTGAAAGATATCCTACAATCATATGGCTAACCACCCAATTTCCCAATTGGATATATTATCCAAGATCATTTGTGTCAAAATTCTTTTGAAAACAAAACCAAAGTCTAATCCACAAAAATTTTTCTTCAGCATGTCCATGACCGTAGACGCGGCTATTCAAATAGTTTTACACTATGCAGAGGTTGTACAACTTTACCCACAAAAGATAATCAACTTTTAATGTTTATCTCACACACTTCCGTTGGTATGCGACTAAGTGATTATCACAAGATCTTTATAATGCTCCATCTCAAAGCAGTTATGTCTGCTAAGGTGTCACCTCCATTGGGCCACCAGCCCACCAAAAGTCTCACTATTGCGCCAAGTGAGAATTTCTGTCTACTCGACACCTACACAACTGAATGCCACAACTTCTGGAGGAATGTTACAAATTATTTAGCCGGGAAAAAAGGGCATTGGGCCCAGAAGAAATGGGTTTCAGACCGGGAGTGAAAAAGGAGATTTAATTTGATTTCCAAAATTCAAAAATACAACAAATCAAAAGGGTTTTTAGAAAATAACAAATAGAGTTTAAAAATTCTAGAACAATTCACATAAATTCCTTGAATTATTTTGAACTTAATAAAATTATTTCCAACTTAACGTTGGCTGTTATTTTAGCACATAAATTATTTTTATTTTTTGGAAAATAGGGACAACCTTTTTAAATTCCAGAAACTTCAAGAAATTAATTAAAATTTTATGTTTAACTTTAAATCCAAGAAAATCAAGAAAACTATTTTAAAACTCAAAAAATCTAATAAAATAATAACTTTATTTTTAGTAACAGAACTTTGGGATGTTACAAAGAGGGAGGAGGCGGCGCCGGCGCGTAAGGAGAGGAGGGGAGGCACGCAGCTGCAACGCGGGCGCGGAGGGAGAAGATAGGGGAGGCAGCGGGATGGCACGGGCAGGGAAGGCAAAGGGGCGCCGGGTGCGAGGGGCATCGGCGTGCGGTGCTACGGGGGAGGGGATCGAGGGGGAAGAGGGATGCGGGGAAGAGGGAGGCGGCAGGGTGACACCGGCGCGGAGGGAGAATAGGCGCGGCCGTGGGGGCAAACGAGCGTGCGGGTGCGACGTGCGGGTGTGACGTGCGGGTGCGACAGCAACGTGCGGCAAAGGAGAAAAGGGAACCAAGGAGGTGGGCCTCGCGGGGCACGATGGTTCGTACCTCACACGACATGGCCTGCCTAGGAAAACGCATGGGGGTGTTGGGCTGCCCACGGCACGGCGGGTCGTGCCCAGCATAGCACGGCCCATTTAACCAGTAACGTTAATAATTTTTAAAATTTTGATCTTTTTTACCGTTTGGGGCTTTAAAAATAGCAAAAAAAATATCAAAATGTTTTTTATAAATAAGCACCATGCCCCCCTTATTCAGCATCCATCAATTCCCCAATCTCTCTTTCAAATTTTGTTGTGTAAATTTAAATTCATTATGAGATAATTTGGCAAAAATCACAAAAATTCTGTCAAATTTTGGGAAATTTAAATTCTGGTAGCATGTCATCAAAATATGTACAATACTCTTTTTGCATATTTTTATTTTTAATATTTGTTATGCGAAGATAAATAATAATAGCATTAGTTTCAATTTTGCAGTTTTCGTTACAGAAAATTATGATATCTTCGATCTCTGTGAGTACGAAATTTCAAGGGAGGATGTTGCATCCACGGAGGAGACTGTGGCTAACTCAAACCAACCGGAGGTTTTACTGGAAGGGCTAGGCAGAGTTCTGTCATCAGGCTCTACAGTAGGATCTTGGTCGACGACCACTGGAGCAAAGAGGTCAAAGTTGTCTACATCCGGATCCTGGGAGCATTTTGACGGGACTACCAAGGTACATGCACAAGAAAAATAAGGTACCATATGTTGTTTGCAAAATTTATCATCAAAAATTGTCTGAAAAGTCTACAGGAGGGACGGGGCACTTGCAAAGACATGCTACAAGATGTCGGGCCAAGGAAGGATTGCTAATGAGGTAGACATAGCCGCAGTACAACTCTGATGGTACAGTACATAGCTAGGACTACAATCCTGAGATAGCCTGTCAATCTCTCTGTCGTTTATCGAACCTCATGTAGATCTAGAGCACCATATGGTCGGGAATGTCCTTGTCCTGACATTCAAAAAATACCAATTAACACAGTAACATACAATAGCAAACAAGTAAATGACACTAGATAGGATAGTAAATTATTGAAGAGTGTACACTCAGTAAATAGAATATCATACTGGTAGTAAAAAAACACACGCAAAGACCCGTAAAACACACATACTTGGGTGTATGTCCAATCGGTGTCTGGTGTCCTCATCTCGCTCGGAGAAACAGCGGAAGGTGGCGTGAGGATCAAGGCGTGGAGGAAAGGATCCCGGTTGTCGGAGGGCTTACAGCCAGGGGTACATCGTTTACCAGCAGCGTAGCCATCTGCATAGAGGAATTGGGGTGCCCGCCATTCTGTCGGGCATAGCAGTAAACGATGGAGGGACCTGCATGCACTGGAGGAAGATCTGACTGACACGAGCGATGGAGAATTAGCACCACCGAGCGTGGTTCCTCCTCGCCTGCAGGGGGATATCTGGTAGTCATTATCGCTGTGATTCGTCAGAAGGGGACGCTGGGGTAGCTGGGTGAAGCGATCATAATCAGGTAAACGTGGGAGGGGGTGGGCAGATTTTATGATCGGTTACGTGGGGAGCGCGTTTAGTGGAATGTGTAGGATTTTTCGTCTTTTTTTGTTCGTGCCGCAGGAGGACATGCGGGAGCGATTTTTTGTCGAGACGAACAGGGATCGAGTGAACATATTGAGAAGTTATGTTATACAGTAAAACTCATTTCGGAGTTAGGAGCAGTAATTACATACATACACACAGGCGGTAGCAATTCATGACACTACAGTAATATAGCTCAGAACAAACAACAAACCGCGTCGCACACAGTAAATGTTCGAGGGGACAGTAAACAGTGGGTGAGTCGGAAGTAAAAAAAGGTCGGGTACATGAGGGGGGAGGGAAAATGCATCCACATGTGTCTCCCGGTAGTTTTGTTTCCACCGTACCAGTGTTTTTTGAGACTAACTTTACCATCAACCACCGTCCGATCTGCAGTGTACTAGTGTTTTGCGGGTTTTACCATCGATTACATGAGTAACAGATCTTTTTACCACCGATGTGGGTTACGCAAGATCTTTTTTACTATCGACTTCACCGCTAATCGCGTGATATGGGGTTTTTACTGCCAGATTGGATGATACTTTTACCGCCGATTGCAACACACAGAATAACTATTATTAGAGTATGCTTGAATTGATAAAGAGGTATCATAGTATGCTTTAAGTGGTATATGAGAAGTGAGAGTACATACTCCCAGGAGTACCATACTATTTTCATGCACACACACACACACACACACACACACACATATATATATATATATAAGCGACTAGCCACACTGTTTGGCCATATATATAAATACAAAAAAAAAACTCGGTTGAATTTGTATTTACCATCTATAATGAAATCGTTTACTACGTGGCATGTTTTATATTACTGGTTTCACGATATATCTGGTTTGAATTTATGTTTACTGTCTATGGTGAAACCGTTTACTGTCTACGATGAAACTGTTTATTGTTCTACAAATGCATGTTTACTTCATTGGACCTACTTGGTACCCCCAACGCAATTACCTTACAAGATAGCTAGGGTTTACTATCACGACACTAACTTTTTATGTAAAAAAAAGAGATTGCAAAAAAGCGATGGTAAAAAAGGGAAGCTGATTCCTGTGTACGACGTTAAGTTTTACTAACTGACGTAGGAGCTCAGGAAAAAAACACGTTCTACTGAAACATGCAGAAAAAGGAATACGCATATTACTGTTACGACATCTGTTATTTACCGTCGAATCGAGACCCTCGCGACGCGAACGTTTATGGGTCTCCCCTGCAGTTGGTGGCCCAGCCATATGGGATTGCTTGTGCGCGCGTGGTGGGCTACCTTGGCGTAGAATAGCTATTCTACACTCGGCTACATAATAGTGTGTGTGTGTATATATATATATAATATCTGTCCTCTACATCTCTAAATGTTTTGGAGTTTTTGAAAACTTTAACACATGGGAAGCACGGAGGTAGAAAATACCTAAGGTGAGGAAGCACGGGATGTTTCCCATACACACACTACTACAAAACGGGTCATAGAAGACGTCTCATCACAAACGGTTCTTTGAAACCGTCTGTGATAAAATAATCACAGACAATTCTCTTAGAACCGTCTGTGATCGAACTGTCTGTGATGACTAACAGTATCACAGACGGTTCGTTGTCAGAACCGTCTGCGAAGTATCACATACGATTCTGACCACGAACCGTCTGTGATAAATTAGAGTATCACAGACGGTTTTTACTTATAACTGTCTGTGATAGTTCACAGACGGTTCTGACCACGAACCGTCTGTG
This sequence comes from Hsuehochloa calcarea, assembly GCA_036346395.1. Lineage (NCBI taxonomy): Eukaryota > Viridiplantae > Streptophyta > Magnoliopsida > Poales > Poaceae > Hsuehochloa > Hsuehochloa calcarea. The sequence continues at coordinate 112,909 of CM070613.1, forward strand.
ATAGCTTCATATCATAGACGGTTTGTAATTAGAACCGTCTGTGATATGCTACTAATATATGTACCTGGTCCCGACAGAACCCTATCCGAATCATTTGAGCCGCCACCCTGCTGCCTCCTTCCCCATTGTGCCACTACTACCTCCTCCACTATGCCAACTTGGAGAGGAGAAGGAATGGAAGAAAGGAGGCAGGGAGGAAAAGGAAGAGAGGAGATCTCACAGGATATTCGTCGTGAGCTCTGAGGCTAACGATCTGTACATAACACTTTATATTTTCTCTAGGTTAATCACTAATAAATTTGGTTAATAGTTAGAGTACTTGCGGTTTATTAATATAATTTAATACTAATTTGTTATGTGCGTTGTAGATGGATCAAAATTGGATGTACGTTGAGAACCGTGTGGGTGAAGAGTACATTAATGGCGTGTTTTCTTTTAGAAGAGCCGCCGAACAGAATATGTTGAAGAAGGGGATAAAATTTATGTATTGTCCATGTATTGATTGTGGTAATATGAAAATCTTTGACAACCCGGCGCAGATCGAAGCTCACTTGATTCGAAGGGGTTTCAAAAAAAGGGTATACATGTTGGGCCTGTCACGATGAAGATCATATTATACAGGAAGTTAATAATGACGACATTGCCGAGGAAGTCAACGATATATCGGATGTGGACTGTGCTTTTGATGAGGATAGGTCGCATGATGACAACCTGGATCAGATGCTACGCGATGCAGAAGGGAACTACAGTGAGAGAGAGTTTTGTAAATTTGAGGGCTTAGTGGAGGACCCGGGGAAACCTTTGTTCCCTGGCTGCAAGCTGAAATACACAAGGTTGTCAGCCGTGCTTGAACTTCTGAAATTGAAGGCAAGCAATGGTTGGTCCGACAAGAGTTTCACGGCGTTGTTAGGTCTCCTAGCGGACATCCTTCTGGAGGGAAACGTGCTGCCCAGCACCACCTACCAAGCCAAGAAGGTTCTTTGTCCATTAGGAATGGAAGTAGAAAGAACACATGCATGTCCGAACGATTGTATCATCTACCGTAAAGAGTATGCAGACATGCATTATTGTCCCGTGTGCAAAGCATCCCAATACAGGCGTAAGAATACTGCTAAGGTGAAGTAAGGACCTCCTGCTAAGATGTTGTGGTATTTGCCTGTGATCCCATGTTTGAAGCATTTATTTACAAATCGAAAGAAGACAAGATTGATGTGTTGGCACTCAAAGGAGCATAAGAAGGATGGAAAGCTAATACACCCTGCTGATTCTGCCCAGTGGAGAAACTTCGATAGGAGCTTCGAAGAGTTTGGTGCAGAACCGAGGAACTTAAGGTTAGGCTTGAGTACAGATGGAATGAATCCTTTCGGTAACATAAGTAGCTGACATAGAACCTGGCCTGTGAATCTATGTATTTACAACCTTCCTCCTTGGCTGTGTATGAAGCAGAAATACATTTTGATGTCACTACTTATCCAAGGGCCGAAGCAACCTGGGAACAATATTGATATGTACCTAGCACCATTGCTGGAAGATCTTGTGACACTGTGGAACGAAGGGGTACAAGTATGGGATGCGTACAAACGAGAGAACTTCACTTTACGCACCATGTTGTTCTGCACCATCAATGATTTTCCTGCCCTTGGTAACCTGTCGGGGTTCAGTACAAAAGGAGACAAAACCTGTCCACACTATTTAGATGGTACCGAGAGTGTATGGCTGAACAACTCGCGCAAAACTGTGTATATACGTCACCATAGGTTCGTTCCCAGGATTCACCCATACCGCAAGATAAGGAAACAATTCGACGAAAATAAGGAGGACGGTTCAGCTCCAAGGGATTTTAGAGGGAAAGAGGTCTATGATATGATTAAGGATATCGATGTTGTGCTTGGGAAGGAACGTAAATTAAGGACTCGTCAGAAAAATATCTGGAAGAAGCGGTCAATTTTTTGGGACTTGCCTTATTGGGAGCACTTAGAAGTTTGCCACTGCATCAACGTCATGCACGTGGAGAAAAATGTATGTGATAGCTTGATTGGTCTCTTACTGAATATTAGTGGCAAAACAAAGGATGGTGTTAACGCATAGTGTGACTTGGTTGATATGAACATAAGGACCGAGTTAGCACCAAAAGAGACCGATAAAGGACGAACGTACCTTCCCCCAGCTTGCTACACTTTGTCCAAGGCCGAGAGATATGAACTGTGCGAAAGCTTGCATGGTGTGAAAGTTCCGTCTGGTTACTCCGCCAATATTAAGAAACTTGTTTCTATGTAAGATTTAAAATTATTTGGTATGAAGTCTCATGATTGTCATGTGCTGATGACACAAATGCTTCCTGTTACAATTAGGAGTATCTTGCCGAACAAGGTCCGAGTGACAATCTGTGGATATCGTGGGGATATGTGCATGGTCTTAGGATGATGAGTCAATTGGCAATGGCGTTGTTGGTTTGCCGAATCTCACATTTTCGGAAAAGCTTCATGCTGTCAGGTTACAGCCGGTCAGACCGGTCGTGTGGCAGTCCGACTAGCAGGCATTACCGATCCGACCGGCCACGGTTCTTGATGGAATTTGGAGTTAGGCCAAAAATAGGTTGTGTAGGCATGAGAGGGGAGTCTCCTGGATGTGGTCACATAATTTTTGGAGCTCCCAGTCAAAAGTTCTATTCAAATGAAAATTCCAGAGAGTTTCGGATTTTCAAGTTAAAAATTTGGCTAAGTCTTTTTGGGCGGTCTGACCGGCGTTATAGAATCGGTCAGACCGGCAGGGTAGGGCGGTCGGACCGGTTTCCACTTGTTCTTCGGCCAACTTGGCATTGTTGTGTTTCGATTGTGTCTAGTGCATGAGGTTCAATGCTTTAATATTGCATATTGCATGATTGAGCTAACGTGGGTCAAGTTGTGAAGAACTTATTCCCGGAAATGATTTCTTTGTCTATTGCTGTGCAGGTGGCTTGCAGGTCAACGGCGTCAACGGCGAGGAGGATCGGGACTAAGCTTGGAGAGCTGAGGTCCAGAACGATCATGAATCCGGGTGCAGTCGTGTGACTCAAGCATGGTGCAGAATGGACAAGATGGTTCGAACGGGCAGTTCGTTGTAGCTGGTTGGATCAAGCAAGTGCGGGGGTCGGTGCAAGTGCCTTGGAGGTTTCGATGGGATTCGGACGGGAGAAACTTGCCGACATGATAAGAGCCGCTGATCAACCTACACGTGGTGAAGCAGGCGATTGCTTCAACTGAAATATGTGTGTTTGTGTCTCGTGTGTTTTGGGCCTTAACGGGAGCCCATTAAGTGAACTCTCTCTCTAAACCCTAGGCCCTACTATAAATAGAGAGGGGTAGTTGGAAAACCCCTAAGCACTTCATTTGTAAAAACCCTAGTTAGGGTTAGGGTTTGGAGAGGAGAGGAGAGGAGAGGAAATTTGTGTGTGTGCTCTTGGATTGAGCTCTTGTCCTCCTTGTGGGAGTGGCTTTGTAAGCAACATCTTGAATCAATCAATGGATGCTTGTTCTAAGATGATGTCGGATGTGTTTTCCTATCTCTTTTGGTGATTTTGGTGCTTTCTTGATCCGGTTATTTTTGGTTGGTCTCTTGACCTCTTTTAACTTGCTATGATGTGTGGGAATACTCCTAGGACCATCTAAATCATCAATCCCTCACTAGCAAGATTTGGATCAAGTTTTTCATTTTGCTAGGTTTTGGACACTCCCTTGGTAAAACATAAACAGATCAATTCTTTGACGTGGATCTGGATGATCGTCGCTAGGAATGGGTTCCAGATATCCTTAGGGAGGTGTGTTCCAATTTTGGTCAAGTTTCATCGGTTGAATCAAAAGTTGGACCAATTCTTGTTTTGGTTTCGGGTGGTCTACAGTGGTTCTGGACTGAATCGGTTCGACCGATTCTACAACAGCGGTCAGACCGCCAGCTATTCGGACCGCCAGTTTGCCGTCGGTCAGACCACCACCGTTCAGACCGCCAATTGGCCGTCGGTCAGACCGGTCCGGTGAAATCAATTCTTCATTATTGAATCTTGTGTTTAAGGGGGTAATCGGATTCAGCACAAGACTTTCTCTGTGTATTTACTGATCTTCTTAGCTTTCATAGCTATTGAAAAAGTGCGTGTTGAATTTGATTAAAGTCAAAAATTAAGAAGGCGTCTATTCACCCCCCCCCCCTCTAGTCGCCTTTCCGGTCCTACACAATCTTTAGGCTGTGTTATTTCTTTAACTCAATTGCTCAAAAGGCCATTGATCCTGAAGGACTAGATGCTCTCCAGGCTGAGGTTGTGACGACTCTATGTCATCTTGAGATGTATTTTCCTCCGTCATTTTTTGATATCATGGTCCATCTCATTGTTCACCTTATGAAAGAGATAAAGATATGAGGCCCTGTGTTCCTACGTCATATGTACCCGTTCGAGAGATACATCGGAATTCTCAAGTCCTACATACGGAATCAATCTCTGTCGGAGGGCAGCATCATCGAAGGTTATGCAACCGAAGAGGTCATTGAGTTCTGTGTCGACTACATGGCTGAGGTGGAACCGATATGTGTGCCTCTATCTCGTCATGAGGGAAGACTGGAGGGTATCCGGACCATCAGAAGTAAAGCAATCACTCCCGATCTAGATACGTACTCGCAAGCCCATTTGATGGTTTTGCAACACATGACCCAAGTGTCCCCGTACATCGACGAGCACAAAGACATTGTACGCCAACAGAATCCAAACAGGTCGGAGGTTTGGATCACGAGAGAGCACAACCGTTGGTTCAACGAATAGTTAAAGGTGTGATTCACAGGGAGGTTATTAAGTGATGATACACTGCTATGGTTGGCAAAAGGGCCAAAATTTACAATTGTGACATGGCAAGGATACGACATAAATGGGTACATATTTTATACGGCAGCTCAGGATAGGAGGAGCACAGTCCAGAACAGCTGTGTCTGCATAGATGCGTTTCACGAGCAGTTTAATACCGCCAGGGCACGTGGGTTGAAATCCAACTATGGGTTCGTAGAGGAGATTTGGAAGCTCGACTACGTACTTTTCAAGATCCCCCAGTTTCAATGCTATTGGGTTAAACTTCCGCAGGGGCGTGAAGGTTGACAAGTACGGCGTCACTACTGTGGACCTCAAACATGTCGGATATAAGAACGAACCATTCGTAATCACTAAGCAAGTTGTTCAAGTTTTTTATGTAACGGACCTGGCAAATAAGAACCGCCACGTAGTTCTTCATGGAAAAAGAAGGATTGTCGGAGTTGAGAATGTCGTGGACGAGGAAGAGTATAATCAATTTGATGAATTACCTCCTTTCGGAGACAGCATTAGGTTCGAGGAAGAACCCAGTGAAGAAGCTAACTATATGCGCGTCGATCATCACGAAGGGCTATATTTTAACTAAGAATATTTATTCCATTGCAATTTGATGTTAACGTGGAATTATCATGTGTTATGGACTTGTCATCTCTGATATTGATGTCAATGTGGACTTCATTGTAATGTGGAGAATCAAAATTGGTTTCACTTGATTTGGAGTTAAGTTGTATTATATATGAATTTTTTAAGACAAATGAATTTACATTCAAATGATTTGGAATTGTGTCAGGAAGTTGTCACAAATAGTTCGTTTATGGAACCGTCTGTGATGATTAGTTGTCACAAACAGTTCGTTTATGGAACCGTCTGTGATAAGTCATCACAGACGGTTCCATAACAGAACCGTCTTTGATACGACACATCACAGACGGTTCCGTTTTGAAACCGTCTCTGATGTGCTTATATCACAGACGGTTCTATTATGGAACTGTCTATGATGTGAGGGTTTAGGGTTTCTGTGCGAAGTCATCACAGACGGTTCTATTATGGAACCGTCTTTGATAGTTTCATATCACAGACGGTTCTGTTACAGAACCGCCTGTGATGACTTCTCACAGAAACCCTATGATGAGGACATCCCTCCTTCGGATACACACACGACACAAGACCCTCCAGATCTGGGTGCTGAACTACACGGTCCTATGACAAGAGCTAGAGCACGTCACTTAATCGATCAGGTAAAGTCGTTTCTAGGGCTGAGTGTATTATTTGAGAACTCTATGATGCTGCCTAATGGAGATGATTTACTTGTACTCAGGAATCTAGGACTACGACCAGTTCAAGAAGGTCTACGACCACTACAAGAAGACCTACGACTAGTTGATTCGATTGGAGCAATCTACGACCAGAAAAGCGAGCACAGTACTCGTTGGACACAATCTACGACCAAAGATAGCATGGACTCCTTAAGACCGCCTAGGACCAAATCCTACGACGGATCTTCGACCGTAAATACGCAATACAAGGTCTTTGCACACCGCTTTGAAACTAATAAGACTTTGTAAACGTAACGAGGTCGAGTCCGTGTTGTGTACGCTTCATCCCACTACCGCACAACCCTAGGTCGACCTCCTCACGTTCCCTATATATATCGAGAGTCGCCATAGTTTAGAGGCGGGTTTTCTTAGATTATTTCGCCAATTGCGGTTTCACCGATTATCGGTTTGAGAAACCCCACTTGTAAACTTCATCCATATCCGCAATACAATTCAGATTGCATCTACCTTGTTCTTGTGAGTTGCTTCGATTGCTTGTAGGAACAATAACCTTCGTGGTAAGGTCGATCGCGTGCAAGCGTGGTCGATAACGACAGGCGTGCGGGTGTAGCGAATTGCGAGGTGACGATCCGTTGGTGGAAGCCTCAAAGCGCCAACGCCCTCACGATTTAACCAAATCGAACCTATCGGAAGATCGGGCCGCCGTGACTCATCAAGTGGTATCAGAGCAAAGGTTGCCCGTTAGGTAATTTCGTTTACCCCCTTTTGTTAGTTGTGTTCCCTCACCTAGAGTCCAGAAAAAATTGCCCAACAAAAAGTTTTAGATCGTAATTATTCCGCTATCCAAACCACTTTGTGCCTTTCGCAATTTTGTTTTCAGTTTTCGCATTGTTGAGTTCGAGTCCATCGTCGGTGTCTTTGTTGCTGGCTTAGAGTAGCATTCTTGGTCTCTGGTCAGCACCGTCGCCCGCCGTGCCACCATCCATCCTGGACGCACGACCTCCTTTTTCGAGCGACACCCGTTCGACCACCCGCTCGGGATTTACCATCTGGTCGGAATCGAACATCTACTCGGATCCGACCACCTCTTCGAGCAACACCCATTCTACCATCCACTCAGGAACTACCACCTGGTCGGATTCGATCCCCTGGTCGGATTCCGTAGCCGCAATGTAAACCAGCCCAAGTTCGAGAGAGAGAGAGAGTATCTTTTAATTACCTATTTACCCTCGCTCTCCGAAAAGTTTGTGACCCAATCACCTCATCGGATCGAGAATAGGTAATGTAAGAATTTTGGGCTTGGGTCACGTTTGCAAAAAAAAAAAAAGGAAGCAAAAGTGCAAAAGAAAAGAAGAAGAAGCAATTCGACCACCCCTAGTTGGTCTACGACCGCCCGACCTTGCATCCTTTGGACTCCTTTGTATCGAGTCCTTGTTTCGATCAAGATTGTGCTAGGGCTAGAAGCACTTTTAGACCAAAGAATCGTGGCGAGCATGTGGGCTTTGGTTCAGCTTTGCTAACTGATTTCATTATTGCTATTCCTTGCTACTAAACATTGCATGTCCGAGCTCCACATACTTTCGACCCTCAGATTGGATCCTCGCATTCGCCTCCGCCGTGATCGTACATCCCACCTTCGCCGAATTGACCACCTGCTGCAATTTGGTAAGAAACTCATAAGAGCTTGGTAAGACGCTTGAGAGTGTGTGATTCCACCCTCCGACCACCTAATAGTGATAGGGATAATACCTTTTGTGTTGTCTTTTGTCTCCTACTAACCATATCAGGTGAAGGATTTGATGCGCAAGAGTGTGTCTTGAGGGAAGAGCTCATGACGCTATTGGATGAACAACGCACTACCGTTAATGAGGACATCGACAGGAAGCTTCAAGCTACCACGATCACATTACAACACTCAATCAACGATAGTATTGCGGCGCTCACTACACGCCTCGAAAGAATGGTGAACCGACCACCAAACGTTGGTCGTGTGGAACCTCATGGTGCAGCCCATGACCATGAGTTTGATAATGATAATGAGATGCATGACCACGACACCTTTGATACACGACAACGGAACCGACCGAACTTCAACCGTCAAGGTATGAGAGGTAATAATGTTCAGCAACAGAATGCACGTGTTAATGATGATCCATATGCTAAAGTTAAGTTCTCTATACCATCTTTTGCGGGTGCTTATGATGCTGAAATATATCTAGACTAGGAGATGACGGTAGAACAGAAATTGAATGCTCACCTAGTTCCCGAAGTGCATAGAGTTAGGCAAGCCACAAGTGAATTTAAAAACTTTGCCATCATTTGGTGGAATAGGGTATGCACCGAAGGATTAGCGCCTACTACGTGGGATGGTTTAAAGGTTGCTATGCGTAACAGATTTGTCCCACCTTCTTTTAAACGAGATTTGCGTAATAAATTGCAGCGCTTAAACCAAGGTAATAGACCCGTAGAAGAATATTATCAGGAGCTACAAATTAGCATGTTGCGTTGTGATATTATTGAGGATGAAGAAGCTGCAATGACACGTTTTTATGGAGGATTAAGACGTGAAATTCAGGACATAGTAGATTACAAAGAATACGATAGCGTCCCTAGATTGTTCCAACTTGCATGTTTGGCGTAAAAGGAATTGCGTGGACGACAACAGAGGCCAAGGAACAACTTTGGGAGCATGTCTACACCACGACCAAAGGTCTTGGGGCAAGCCAAAACAGCCCCACCTTCACTACACGATCTGCTGCCCTCCACGAGTAGGGCGCGTTCAGCAGCACCTCCGACCACATCACATGCACCCGAGGTAAGTAAAGTTACTAGTGTGCTGGCACCAGCTAAGAGTTCTTCGTCGGTTGCTTCCACTGGTCGTACCACTGGGATTGTGTGCCACCGTTGCAAGGGAATGGGGCACGTCATGAGGGACTGCCCCAGTCAGCGAGCATACCTTGCCACCAAAGACGGTGGTTATGTAAGTACTAGTGATATTGAGGATGAATATGTACTTGCAGCTAACATTGCAGGTGGAGGAGATGAGATAGACAGTGATGCTGATGATGTAGAGGAACAAGTAGCTGCTGTTGACACCGAGTATCATGTGAGTCTTGTTGCGCAACGAGTGCTGAGCGCACAAGTGGAGAGAGCGGAGCAAAATCAACGGCACAACTTGTTTCAGACCAGATTTCTCGTGAAGGACAGAGCCTGCAGAGTTATCATTGATGGAGGAGTCGCAACAACCTTGCAAGCTCCGAGATGGTCGAGAAGCTTGGCTTGACCACACAACCACACCCACGTCCCTACTACATCCAATGGTTCAATTCGTGTGGTAAATTAAAGGTACACAAAGTTGTGAAAGTGCAATTTTTAGCAGGTAATTACAAAAATAGTTCTGACTTTTATATCGTGCCTATGCAAGCATGCTCTTTGTTGCTCGGTAGACCTTGGATATATGACAATGATGTTTTGCACCATGGTAGAGCTAATACCTACTCATTTTCACACAAGGGTAAGAAGATTAAGTTGTTACCTTTGACACCAGCTGAGATTCTGAAAGATGAAGAAGAGCGCGCTAAAAATGAAAGAAACACCGATAAGCATGATTCTGAAAATCAGCAAGTTGCAAAACGTGTTTTCCCACCCAAAAGGGAGAAAGTGGCGTCTAGTCCTAAGTCCGAGGGAATTAAATTGAAGGGATGTGTTATGATTGCCACTAAATCTGAACTTGCTGAAATTTGTAATAATGAGCTGCCATGCTATGCTTTGATATGCAAAAATGCCTTATATTCGCTTGAGGACATAGCTAGCTCTTTGCCTCCTGCTGTTGCTAACCTTTTGCAGGAGTATGTGGATGTATTTCCAACTGAGGTACCCCCGGGATTACCACCTATTCGAGGAATTGAGCATCAAATTGATTTGATCCCAGGAGCGACTTTGCCAAACCGTGCTGCGTATAGGACCAATCCAGAGGAGACTAAGGAAATTCAGCGACAAGTCCAAGATCTTTTGGACCGTGGGTACGTAAGAGAAAGCCTTAGCCCTTGTGTTGTTCCAGTTCTTTTGGTTCCTAAGAAAGACGGTAGTTGGCGTATGTGTGTTGATTGCAGAGCCATTAATAACATTACTATAAGGTATCGTCATGCTATCCCAAGGCTGGACGACATGCTAGATGAATTGAGTGGTTCTATTATTTTCACAAAGATTGACTTGCGGAGGGGTTACCACCAGATTAGAATGAAATTAGGAGATGAATGGAAAACTGCTTTTAAAACTAAGTTCGGATTATATGAGTGGTTAGTGATGCCTTTCGGTCTAACTAATGCACCTAGTACTTTTATGCGATTGATGAACGAGGTTTTACGTCCTTTCATTGGAAAATTTGTGGTGGTTTACTTTGATGATATCTTGATTTATAGCAAGTCACATGAGCAACACTTAAATCATATATGTGATGTTTTTAATGCTTTGAGAGACGCACGTTTGTTTGGTAACCTCGAGAAGTGCACCTTTTGCACCGATCGAGTTGCATTTCTTGGTTATGTTGTGACACCATAGGGCATTGAGGTGGATGAGACAAAGATTGTAGCCATCCAAAGTCGGCCGACGCCTACTCTTCGTGTCACAAGTGCGGAGCTTCCATGGCCTTCTTTGGATTCTATCGGCGCTTTGTGCGGGATTTCACACCATTGCCGCACCCTTGAATGAATTGACAAAGAAAGGAGTGCCTTTCCAATGGGGACCTGCACAAGAGAAGGCATTCAACTTGTTGAAAGAGAAGCTCACCTAAGCACCCCTACTCCAACTCCCTGATTTTGGTAAGACTTTTGAAATTGAATGTGATGCCAGTGGGATTGGGATAGGTGGTGTATTGATTCAAGAAGGTAAACCAGTTGCATATTTCAAATAAAAACTAAATGGGGCTAGTTTGAATTATTCCACCTATGATAAGGAATTGTATGCTTTAGTTCGAGTGCTTCAAACTTGGCAAGATTATCTATGGCCCAAAGAATTTGTTATACATTCGATCATGAATCGCTAAAACATATTAGAAGTCAAGCTAAACCTGAATAAACGACATGCTAACGGGTAGAATTTATTGAGTCATTCCCATATGTTATAAAGCATAAGAAAGGTAAGGATAATGTGATTCTTGATGCGCTCTCTAGACGTTATACCATGTTATCTCAACTTGACCATAAGATTTTTGGTTTGGAGGCCATTAAGAGTTTATATGTCACCGATTTGGACTTTAAGGAAGTGCTTGAACATTGTAAAGGAGGAAGACATAGAATAACTATGTTTGAATGATGGTTTGGTCTATCGTGCTAACAAGCTATGCGTTCCGGCTAGCTCTGTTCGTCTTTTGTTGTTACAGAGGCACATGGAGGAGGTTTGATGGCGCATTTTGGAGCAAAGAAGGCAGAAGATGTCTGGCCACCCACTTCTTTTGGCCAAAGATGAGGCGTGATGTCGAGAGCTACGTAGCTCGCTGCACTACATGCAACAAAGCTAAGTCCCGTCTCCTTCCACATGGACTTTATATGCCTCTTCCTATTCCTAGCGCCCCTTGGGAGGATATTTCTATGGATTTTGTTTTAGGATTGCCTAGGACAAAGAGGGGGAGAGATAGTATATTTGTAGTAGTGGATCGATTTTCTAAAATGGCACATTTTATATCTTGTCACAAGAGCGATGATGCTACAAACATAGCTGATTTGTTTTTCAGGGAAATCATTCGCTTACATAGAGTGCCCAATACTATTGTCTCGGATCGTGATGCGAAGTTTTTGAGCCACTTTTGGAGATCACTTTGGAATAAATTGGGGACAAAGCTGCTGTTCTCTACTACATGCCATCCCCAAACTGATGGACAAACGGAGGTTGTCAACCGTACGTAATCCACCATGTTGCGGGTTGTTTTAAAGAAGAACTTGAAGATGTGGGAAGAGTGTTTACCGCATGTTGAGTTTACTTACAATAGGTCAGTACACTCCACCACCAAGGTAAGTCCATTTCAGGTAGTGTATGGTTTTAACCCCCGTGCTCCTATTGATTTACTACCTTTACCGACCTCTGAAAAAATTAATCTAGATGCTATGAAGCGTGCTGTATTTATTCTCAAGTTGCATGAAACCACTAAAGAGAATATAGAGCATATGACTGAAAGGTATAAAGTTGCTGGAAGTAAAGGTAGGAAAGTTGTCAAATTTGAACCAGGTGATTTAGTTTGGGTCCATTTGAGAAAGGATAGGTTTCCGGAATTAAGAAAATCAAAGTTGATGCCTAGAGCTGAAGGACCGTTTAAGATAATTAAGAAGATAAATGATAATGCATATCAATTAGAATTACCTGCAGATTTTGGGGTTAGCCCCACATTTAACATTTCAGATTTGAAACCATCGTGGGAGAAGAAGATGAGCTTGAGTCGAGGACGACTCCAATTCAAGAGGGGAGTATGATGAGGACATCTCTCCTTCTGATACACGCACGACACAAGACCCTCCAGATCGGGTCTTTGAACTACAGTCCTATGACAAGAGCTAGAGCACGCCACTTAATCGATCGTAAAGTCGTTTCTAGGGTCGAGTGTATTATTTGAGAACTCTATGATGCTACCTAATGGAGATGATTTACTTGTACTCGTGAATCTAGGACTACGACCGGTTCAAGAAGGTCTACGACCACCGCAAGAAGATTTACGACCACTACAAGAAGACCTACAACTAGTTGATTCGATTGGAGCAATCCACGCCCGTAAAAGCGAGCACAAGACTCGTTGGACACAATCTACGACCAAAGATAGCATGGACTCCTCAAGACCGCCCTAGGACCGCCCCTACGACCGATCTTCGACGTAAATACGCAATACAAGGTGTTTGCGTCACCGCTTTGAAACTAATAAGACTTTGTAAACGTAACGAGGTCGGAGTCCGTGTTGTGTACGCTTCATCCCACTACCGCACAACCCTAGGTCGACCTCCTCACGTTCCCTATATATATCGAGAGTCGCCATAGTTTAGAGGTGGGTTTTTCTTAGATTATTCTCGCCAATTGCGTTTCACCGATTATCGGTTTGAGGAACCCCACTTGTAAACTTCATCCATATCCGCAATACAATCTGATTGCATCTACCTTGTTCTTGTGAGTTGCTTCGATTGCTTGCGGGAACAATAACCTTCGTGGTAAGGTCGATCGCGTGCAAGCGTGGTCGATAACGACAGCGCGCGGTGTAGCGGTGCGTGGTGACGATCTGTTGGTCGGAAGCCTCAAAGCGTCAACGTCCTCACGACGAACCAAATCGAACCTATCGGAAGATCGGGCCGCCGTGACTCATCACCCTATACAGCATATCACACACGGTTCTAGTATGGAACCGTCTGTGATGACTTATCATAGACGGTTCCATAGTAGAACTGTTTGTGATATTCCTTTATTTAAGAGGAATTGTTAGGGTTTGAGCGCCCTTAACTCGTCACTCTCCATACTCTCGCACGCCCCTTCACCTCTCCTGCGGCTGAAGCATCCTCCCCGACGCCGACCTGCTACTCCCCGCCTCCCCGACGCTGACGCCCCTGGTACTCCCGGCCTCGCCGACCTCGATGCCCCTGCTGTACTCCCCGCCTCCCCGACGCCCTGGTACTCCCCGCCTCCCCGACCCGATGCTCTGCTGTTCTCCCCGCCTCCCCGACGCCCCTTCTTCGTGACCCCGACATCGGCGTCGATTTGCTCGCCAAGAAGTGTCGCGAGCTCCGCGGCCTCGACATCTCCTACCTAAAGGTTACTTCCATATGAGCTTTGAACTATTATTTACTTCATGTTGTAGAAAATTGTTACTTATGGCTTGATTTAGTCTAGAACTATGAAAGATATGTCATTTAGAGAAAGTTATTTGGGTGGCCATTCTAGTTTAGAAACTGAATAACTGATGCATTGGAATGGAAAGTTGTTGCTCAGTGTAGTATGGGTCAAATTATTTGGGCGGCCATTCCAGTTTAGAAACTGAATAACTGATGCATTGGAATGGAAAGTTGCTGCTCAGGATATTCTGCTTCTGTTTCTGTGGAGACTAAATTCATTTTACAGAGTGCAACTGAAAGTAGTGGCAAGGGCTATATCTTGGTGCAATTTAGAATAGTGTCTCCTAAAAACTGTGACCTGCTACTCTTTGGCATGCTGCTAGAAAGGGATGAGCTTGGGTTAAAAAAACCCCTAGGTAATCGAGTTGGGCCTCTTGGGATGGCTAACCATATCATTGGTGACTTTGATGCATTTTAGAGTCATGTTATTGGAACAAGTTGAAAGAGTTGCAGGGGTAATTGATCTGTCATTGTTCTATTAATTTTATTATGTCCTTTCTATGCATGGTTATTGATTGCTCCCATGTAGCAACTTTAGAGTTGTCAATTTTCATTTTGTTGGAAAGTAGGAATAAAACGTGCTCAACGTTAGACTTTAAGTTGCGTAACCCTACTACTGTTGTTCAAGGGTGCTTGTTAATAAATATGCTAACATAGCATATTTATAAGAAATGCCTCAAATTTGATGTTGTTTGCTGAGTAAGACTTCTTTGTCAAATGCAATCCATGGCATTGTAAGTAGTCATTATTGTTTTTTGGTATTATGTTTGTATCTTTCTTTAAATATTATGCATATCAACTTGCAATCTGTGAAATTTTAGTTCATTGTGTATGTAACTTATTTAGATAGCAAGTGTTTAGATGGCGAGGCGTATGCGCCCGATCTCCGATCAAAGTGGTCAGTGACGTCGGGATCCCTCTGAGTCCCAAGAAATCAGCGGCGAGATTCCGGACCATCTACGGGATACTTGGAAGGGAACGGGTCCCCATCACCATATCAAGTTAGAAGTCTCTGATGGATGAAGAGAGAGGTCGGTTGTGGACTGAACTTTCAGACTCGTTCGTTATCCCAGAAGCAGACCAGGCACGCGTGCAACGGCAGGTGTTGCTCGCGATGGGACACGTGTGGAGGACCTTCAAGAGCACGCTTGTCACGAAGTACGTGAATACGGGTCTGACGCCCTTCATGAAGTATCATTTTTGTCGCGGGATATATGGGACGCCTTTGTGCGCATGAAGATGACGACCGAATTTCAGGAGCAAAGTGCAGCGTAAAAAGCTCTCCAGGCATAAAACACTCACCCCCGCAAACTTGGTACCGCTGGGTACGCTGGTAAAACCACGCAATGGGCGGCGGAGGACGAGAGCGATACAAGACCATTTGCAGAGATCTCAGATGAGCGCGCTCGAGCCTGGTTAAGAGCGAGGGCATCAGTCACGTCTTCGGGCGGCATCTCTTTCACAAACCCGGTAGACGAGGCAGTGTCCCAACGTCTGGTAAATATGTCGAACTACGTAGTGTCTATAATAACATGATGACCTCTTGCATAATGTCTATAATAACATGATGACCTCTTGCAGGAAGCATTAACTTCTGCGTGTTCCGAAGGTTCCTTCAAAGCGAACAGGGAGAAGGATCTACTATCTACGGCCCTAGGAAACAAGGAGCACCCGGGTCGCACGCGAGTCGTTGGGCTTTACGTACCTTGGAGGGATTGATTCCGACACGACTCCGACACGTACAGCAGTAGGAAGAGATCCAAGGATGAGCATGACGCCCGGTTGGAACAAGTGCTTACTGAAAAATTTCAGGGACAGATAACAAGACCGCATGATCAAATAAATCAACTCCTGAACCAGTCGCAAGTCGCCCCTGGTTTTTTGAGAGCCAGTTCTCCTCAACATCGGAGTAGCATCGCATCCACACATAATTCTGGACATGACGACGTCCAATTACCCATCGACGACATCAAGGTAATGTACATCTCTGGAATGCTCCAAAGATAGACCTATAGGACGCCTTAGCTAATTGCGTATCGTTTTGTAGGAGCCAACGCCCTACAAACTCCAAGTGGGGATGGTGGGTCCATTCCTATTGAGGCTGGGTGGGGGATGGTCTATCCATACCAGGAAGGGGCAAGTCAAAGACGGTGCTCACTAGTGTGGTTACGCTAGGTCCGTGGACATGGTACATGACAATTTCATGGCCATCCCGCTGGAGATTTGCCAAAACGAGGACATCAGAACATTAGGGGATGCCATGCACACTTTTATCCAGTGGCACAAGAAGGACATCGCCCTGGACTCTGCAGTGCTACAATCTCGACACGGTCATGCCTCTCCATCAGGACCCTCAATGATTCCACCTCATCCTTCGCTTCAGAAGGCCGCCTCATCAGTTCCCGTGGAGAACACGCTGAAGGAACGAGAAAAGTGTGTCACCATATCGGTTCCTGTGTCGTCTCATGGGAAGACGTGTCG
Organism: Hsuehochloa calcarea; assembly: GCA_036346395.1. Taxonomy (NCBI): domain Eukaryota; kingdom Viridiplantae; phylum Streptophyta; class Magnoliopsida; order Poales; family Poaceae; genus Hsuehochloa; species Hsuehochloa calcarea. Next base: position 129,354 of record CM070613.1, read on the forward strand.
TAGGCAACTTAAGGCCAAATCGAAATCAAAGAACATTAAGGTGCCTCCTAAGCCCGGAAAATACTCCCTCGGAAGTCCATTGGCCCCCGACACAGTGTTAGCAAGCGCTGGAGTTGCTTGTCAGTCTTTGCATTCCTGGTACATGCAAAAGACCCAAGATGAGGGGTGCGATACTGGAATAACCATCAAATACATGAAGGAGCATTTCTTCCATGAGCCGGGCCACTTCGTCGTGGGATTCGATGACTTATTCGACCTATTCAACCTCGCTGCCCTCGATGCCTCACTTCTACGATGCTGGACACTGTAAGTGTGTACAATCAAGTTCTACACTCATGTAATGCTGATAAATATCACAACTCATTGCTTATGTATAGATACATGATGAAACATGTCCATCGATGGAACGAACCGGTGGGTTTCCTCGGCCCACAAGTCATCTCTGAGCAAACCATCAACGAAGACGCATCCTACGTCATCAAATACATAACGATGGGATTGCTTGCTCAGGACGACAAAGACTACATAATGGTGCCGTACAACCAGAAGTAAGTGCTTCACTACTTGTTATACAAATTTTATTTGTATTTTATACGTAGCACAAACTTTGGTTTATGACTATAGAGACATACATGAGTAGGTTCCACTGGATCTTATTAGTCCTTATACCAAAGAGGAACAAGGTAATATACCTTGATTCCCTACTAAACAAAAACCACGACTTCACTCTTCGAAAATAAATACTCGACATGTATGCTCATTTCCTTCATGCATAACTCTATTGTAGTCTTCCTTCTTTTAAAATGGCCGAGGATAACATTTTGGAATCATGCAGGTCGTTCATCAACTACGTTGCACAGGGAGGGCTGCACAAAGGATCTAGCACCACACTACAACACAGGACGCGATTTCTGGTACGCGCTACAACACAATAATGCTATATCATACTTCTTAATAATGCTTCTCGAACTGACTATACCTACATATGTAATTTTATTTTTGTAGTGCCGACAGCAAAAACAAGATCACCTATGTGCATTCTATGTTTGCCATCATATGCGGCAATTGGTTAGTGCTAAGAAGAAGGATCCCGAGGTTTGTCATCTTGCAATAATTATTTTCTAAATATAAATTTAAAAATATATATACTTACTACTTTACTCATGCTGGCGACGGGACATGACTATAGATTTAGATGCACTCGCTATGAAAGAGGTCTCGGAGGTTCGAGGGACGCTCTGCGCCTTCATCAAGATGGAGATCGTTAACGCCAACGGAGAGTTTCACTCCGTCAACAACGTTGAGCGACCTTGAAAATATTGATTCAATTGTAATTGATCATTTTGAATAGTTGTAATTCAAATGTAAATCTAGCGACAATATATACTTGAACATAATCTTTTGTAATTGATTTGGAGTTTTAAATGATCACTTTGAGTTGTGTCAACAATTGATTCATCTGTGCGTGTATTTGATTTACGCTAGCTTACTAGTTTTGAGAGGGAATGCCTAGCGATTCATGAGGCTAGCCGAGAATAAAATAAAATACTTAGGTATAAATGAACTATCACAGATGGTTTTGGTTGGAACTGCTCATGAAGGGAACTATCACGAGCGGTTTCAACCAACAACCGTCTATGATACGTGTATATCACGAGCGGTTCTATTTACAAACCATCTGTGATATCCGACATATCACGCATAGCTTGTAACGAGAACCATCGTGATACACTACACATCACAGACGGTTCTTGGTTGAAACCGCTCGTGATGGTGCCCTTCACGACGGTTTCAACTACAACCCGCCGCTGTTGAGTCCTATTACGACGGTTCAAAAATCGCTCGTGATTACCAAATATTATCACAGATATAAAAATTTAGACGGTTCAAAAACCGCCTCAGAATGGTGATTTTAAACCGTGCATGATGTACTTTTCGTAGTAGTGACAAAACGTACATCCTTCTATTAGAATTCAGATCACAGAACATCCTGAAGCTCTCATGGCCTGGCATGCCGCATAGGAGCACATGAGAGTACTAGATATATAATCGGGTCAATTTACATGGGTTTTCCAAAAAAATTATGTAAGAGCTAGATACTATTTTTCGCGAGATGTACTTGCACGTTTGCTCGTAGAGTAATATTAAGCTGTTATTGAATTGATGGAAGAAGTGCTCGATTGGCCACGCGCGAGCTGCATGCATCCACACAAAACCTGAAACTTGTTCAAAGTCATGGAGAGCTGCATGCATCCATGGGGACTCCAAATTTAGGACGCAGAAACCAGCAAGGTTCCACCTACTCTTACGCAAACATCACAAAAACCCCCGTCTGCTTTCTCCGATTCCACCACTATAAAACCTCCATCGTTTCCCACGACCATTTTGATTCATATCGATCGATCAGAAGAAGAAGAAGAATCAGAAGAATCAGAAGAAAATGGCAGCAGGCAACAAGCAGACGATGCGCATGGCCATGGTGAGCCTGGCCCTGGTGGGCCTTCTCCTCCTCGGCCACCTCGCCGCCACTGCCTCCGCCAAGAACAACGTCCACCTCAACAGCTTCAAGATGAGCGGCTCCGAATCCGACGGCCGCGTCGTCTACGCCGACATGAAGATGGTCAAGACCTCCGCCTCCGACGCGCCAGCACCGGCGCCCTCGCCCAGCTCCAGCGACGAGGACGACGACTGATAATATACGGAGGCTCGCGAGTACTACGATCGAGTTACTTACGTATTTTCTGAATCGCATCAGAGCGTACCGTCCCTCGAGACGATGCATCAAATGTATTCTTATTTCTGGTTTCATTCTGTTGTTTTTCATTTGCCAATTCCGTCCTTGCCAAATTATTTCCCTATTTTCTGAAGAGAAAAATTATGAAGAAAATACCTTTTCATAATGTTTATACACACCGATCAACTCATTTTTGTTTGGTTTTGAAATTCATTTGCATAAAGAAATGAAAAAAGAGAGATGCGCGCATGAAGGAAGGTTATAGTTCAGCTTTAAAGCTATTAGGACATGCATCTCCTATACTTCACATTAGCCATGTATCCAAATCCAAGCCACATCGGATTTTTTTTTTACAGCATACTAGGCCAACCTGCCAAGCTCTCCATAGTCTCTGTCAACTTATCCACTTCATCAGATGAATCTTGGATCACAACCTTCTTCTTCATCTTCTTCTTGGTCGGATCAAAAGGAGTAAGATACAAAACATTATAAACAGCATCAACAAGCTCACACAGGAAAACAGAAAATACAAGCATGACAAGTCAAATTTATGAATCACTGAGAAGGGAGGAGGATGACAACCATTATTCACACACAGATTAAATACCATAGTCCACCATGCAATAAGCCATTAATTCCAGCATCAAGCAAAGTCATGGACTTACATTTTAAAATTTTAATGTTAGTCCTTTGCTGCTTGCCTGCCTGCCTATGATGACCCCCTGACACATGCATGATAACAGTACATGTTCTCTTCAAAATTAAAATGCTTGCGGATCCAATCCATGAATCTACTTACACCCATTCATTTATGTGACACATGACCCCACTTTGTCGTATATATCCCAAGGCATCCCACTACCAACATATTCAAACATTACAAGTCCTAATGTCCTAGGCTGCTAGAGCATCATGTATTGTTGTTCAATGCTATACGGCTTCAAATACTATGCTGAACTCATAAGTCTCTCGTGCATGAAACATATCAGAAGACCCAAAAGTTAAATAATGTGCGTTTAATCGACTCATTACGCCTTGAAGAGAACGAACCCATGCAATCCTTACATTGAGCTACTCACAAAACACTAATGAAGCGTATCCCTCGACCACCAGCAGCTTAATCCGCTCTTGCAGATTTCACAATTTCAACCCATGCGCACAAATCAAACAACCCATAGTCTCATATTCATGCCCAAACTACCGAAGAAACCACGCAAACTACCCATCCCACCGACAGATTATTCAACACCCAAATCGAACCGAAACGGATGTGCAGTGCTAGAAAAAAAACAAAAGGGAAGAGAGTGCTTCACCTCGGAGACCTCCTCCTTCCTCTCCATCTGCTCGTCGTCCGCCATGGCGACGCTAGCCTTCTTCATCTGCTCCTCCTGTTTTCCCAGTATAGCAAAAAAGCGACACGAGGCGCAGCGCGACGGCCGAAACCTCGACGGGCGGAGTCACGACGAGCCGGATCGGATCGGGTCGCGGAAGCGATCGAAGGAGTAGGCAATTTTCCCCCTAGGGTAAAAAGAGGGTTTCAAACTCTTACGAGGGCAGCGCGAGAGAGGAGGAGGCGGCGGGGCTCTGGGTAGGGTTTCTTAGCACCTTACCACTTTAGGCTTTAGCCTTCTCTGTGACTAAGCGCATGGGCACGGGCGCAGCCAGAGGTGGCGGCGCAGGGAGTCGAGGGCCGAGCGCAGGAAGGTGTGGCGCCGGGCCGGAGGCGGCGCCAGGAGCAGACCACGACCGAAGGGAGCTCCAAGAGAAGAAGCCATGGAGGAAGGAGCCGGAGAGGATGGTGGAGGAGGACGGCGGTGCCAGAGGAGGGATCCAGGGAGGATGGAGGAGGAGGATGGCGGCGCCAGAGGAGGGAGGAGGCGCGCGAGGAAGGAGGAGGGAATGTGTGCCGGGCGCCGGGGGAGGGGGAGCAGGAGGGATAAGGTTCGACCTCCGCGCATGGCCGGTCCGACCGATTTGGGACCGGTCGGACTGCCATGCTATGGCCGGTCAGACAGCCTGTCACCTAACAGTTCTGAAACTTTGTCAAAAATACGTGAAACAACAAACCGTTAACGTCATTGCCAATTGTCACATCATTCTAAGATCTGGAGCATATCCCCATGATATCCACAATCTCCCCCCTTGATGAACACATTGGCAATAATCCAGAAAATGTAATTTGGAGGTTTGAAAAGTAAAATACTTTCGTTTTCGCACAAAGGCACAACTTGGTCCATAAGCAAGCGAAAGCAATGGAAATGACCAAGCTGGCATCAGAATAGCATAGGCATGTGAGATAAGGCAAAAGAAAGCATAAAAACTTTGATTTCCAGAAAATGGTCAAAAATCTCACTTAAGGTCCATATGAAAGAACAATTGTTCAATTGACCTTGGATCATCGTGAGGATTAATAAATGCAATTCAAGTTCAGAACAGTCAATAAGACAATAAGACTGCAATTCAAAAACTCCCCCTCACTAAGATCCATAGATTTCAGAAAATGTCAAATTTTCAATCTCCCCCTTTGTTCAGCATTAACATTTTTTAACACATCTTCTCCCCCTTTGACAATGGAGTGATCAAGAAATCACGCCTTCCTCTCATCCAGAGATAACAAATGCAGAATGAAGAAAGAAGCATAAGAAGGAGTATGCATGAAGTGCAATGGAGTGACTTCATTTTTGTATTTTTCAATTTTTGATTACAAGAAGCTTTGGAGATTACCCAAAAGAGCAAGCCAGCATTTCTAATATTGCACAAACAGCATATCAAGCCTGACAGAGCTAGCAAGATCATGATAAGACATATATATCAAAGCTAAGCACGAAGGCTCAAAAGTAAAGCAATATATTTGATCAATTTAAGCAAAGCTTCAAATTCAGCAAGTTCGTCAACAGGGATCCTAAAGTGAAACTGGCCATATCAAAATGTCAAAGTGAGATCGAAAATCTAACAAAGACCACATGAAGAGTCAATCAGGTCATGTATTGAATCATTTTACTCAGATTTCTCAAAAGCCCATTTGTCAACAGTTTTCTCATTTGCACTGAATATTGAAGTTGACTAATGATCTAACTTAGTGAGAAGATCCTGGACTAGGAGCCATCCACAAACTCATCATAAGCTTCGACTAGAAGTTGACTAAATGTATATCTTAGTAAAGAAGATCCTGGACTAGGAGCCATCCACAAACTCTTTCTAAGCTTCTACCAGGGCGACAAATCTTGAGGTTCATGTCATTTCTGACAAGCAGTCCCCATGAGATCGTCTGGATCATCAAACTATCTCCAAGTTCATGTCTTTGACAAGCAGTCTCGTAAGAGTAGTTTGGCACATTTTAAGCATAAGACAATCTTGATTTTTCATTTTTCACAGAAGCAATTTTAGAATCTCAAGAACACAAAAAGCTCAAGTAATGGTCAATTTTAGATTCAAGAGCTAACAAAACAATTCTGACAGGGCCAATGTCACAAAAGGAGCACTAATTGTGCAACTAGCTAAAACATCCACAAATTGCAATTTTTAGTTCGAGTTGTTTTAGAGTTCTAGCTCATACAGCAAAGACTTATCTGTAAATGTGAAAATATGATAATTCTAGCAAGTTAAGGAACTAAACATGGCATTGAGCAAGAATTGAAATACTAAATCTCCAAAGGGTAATAGGCAAAGCTTCATCAATTTTAAAAGATGAGCAGAAAATCTCATATTACAATGGATCTTTTTGGATTTTTCATACCACTTGTTGTATTTTTCATATTAATGCAATATGATACAATGAGATACAATAAAAAGCCTAAAAACCTAAAAAGTTCAAAAAGATCAATAAGTTCAGAAAAAGAACAATAAAAGATCAAAAGAACACGGTAAGATCAGAAAAGATCGAACTCCAACTCAAAGCAACCCATAGGGATAAATTACCCCTAACTCGCTTCTCAAGGTGGCAAACCTAGTTGGGTCTAAAGGCTTGGTGAGGATATCAGCCAGTTGAGCCTCGGACTCCACGAAGTGCAGCACAATATCACCCTTCTCGGCATGGTCCCTAAGGAAGTGATAGCGAATGTCTATGTGCTTGGTCCTAGAGTGTTGCACAGGGTTCTTAGCAATGTTAATAGCAGAAGTGTTATCACAGAAAAGAGAAACACTAGCAAAATTTAACCCATAGTCCTTAAGAGTGGATACCATCCACAAAATCTGACTACAGCAACTAGCAGCAGCTACATATTCAGCTTCAGCAGTAGATTGTGCAACAGAGGACTGCTTCCTAGAAGACCAAGAAACAAGAGAAATGCCTAGGAAGTGACAAGTGCCCGAGTTACTCTTCCTATCAAGCCGAGAGCCCGCAAAATCAGAATCAGAAAACCCCCGAATGGACAAAGAAGAAGAACAGGAGTACCAAATGTCATACTGGAGGGTAGAGTGTAAATAACTGAATATGCGCTTAATAGCTTGGCGATGGGAAGCTCTCAGAGACGCCTGAAACCTCGCGCAGAGGCAGACTGTGAAGTGGATGTCCGGTCTTGAGGCCGTCAGGTACAGGAGGGAGCCGATCATGCTGCGGTACTCGCATTGATCCACGGCTTCTCCTTCCTCATCTGGATCCAAAGCAGTCGAAGTCTTTATGGGAGTGACGATCGGCTTGCAGTCACCCATGTCGAAGCATTTGAGCAGGTCCTTAGTATACCTCGTCTGATGGATGAAGATCCCTTCCTTACATTGCTTGATTTGAAGCCCCAGAAAGTAATTGAGCTCTCCCATCATGCTCATCTCAAATTCCCTGGACATAGTCTCAGAAAAGCTGGAAACAAGAGCATGAGAAGAACCACCAAAGATAATATCATCAACGTAAATCTGAGCAAGCAGGAAGTCATTGCCACGCCTAAGAATGAAGAAGGTCTTGTCTACCTTACCCATCTCAAAATCATTCTTAAGCAAGAAGGTCTTAAGCTTATCATACCAGGCTCTAGGGGCTTGTTTAAGACCATACAAGGCTTTGGACAGCTTGAAGACATAATGTGGGTTCTTGGGATTCTCAAAGCCTGGGGGTTGCCTAACATACACTTCCTCCTCTATGTAACTGACGAGGATCTAATAATCCTCATTTTATCTTTTATCTATATTTCTTATTATGGGTAAATATGATGTCACATAGTCCCCAGAAGTACCCCCTATATTTATAAAGGGGAGACCTACCAAGTGATTGTAAGATCTTCTACAATCACCCCCATAGTCGTAAGTCTTACTACGACTATATCATGGTCGTAAGTCCTTCTACAACCACTACCTGGTCGTAAGTCTTTCTACGACCACTACCTAGTCGTAAGTCCTTCACGACTATTGCGATCGTAAGTCCTTCTACGACTATTGCACAGTCGTAAGCTCTACTACGACTTATACCCAGTCGTAAGTCATACTACGACCAAGTAAACCACGACCACCTTATAATCAAACCTACAAGCGAGTGGGTCCAATTGATTAAGGAATCCGAACGGTCCATACGCACTACTATTCCACGTAGTAATAGTGCTTAAATACCCCATTACCTCGGAATGATAACTGCCAGACGGCGTGAAGAAGCCAATGCGCCGGTAATTACTGCCATCATGCGCCCATTACTGGCTCAATTAAGGCGCCTCTTCCGCAGGACAAAACGGCTACTTCTTCACGACTATATAAAGACATCAATCAGAGGATGAAAGGGAGGGCAAAACAGAGCAAGTCAAGGAGAAACACAAGTACTGTTATCTGTAATAGTCTTAGTTTCTTGCTTGATCATCGAGAATACTGATCAATACCATACACACAGTGAGTAGGGTTGTTATTCTCCTGGAGAAGGCTCAACACTGCCTAAAGATCCCGTGTCAACCACTCTGCGTGATTTCATCTCTAGGAGACCCCCCGAATCAAATAATCTTTACGTAAGATCGGTTCTAATACACCGACAGTTGGCGCCGACCATGGGGATCTTCCGATTACGCAGACGTCGACATGGATGCCGGTTTCGACTACGAGCCGAGTGATGCATCCGCTGATGGTGATGTTGCCTCCGGAGATCATTCTCCAGGAAACGATCCCATCAATGGAGTTGAGGAGGGATCCTTATCTCCCACAACGATACGTCCAACAGGGGAGCCAATTCCCTCAAAGGACAAGGGTCAATCTGACCAGAACCGCACCCAGGAGGACTCACGACACGACGAGAGTTTTTCCTCCAAGTGTCCAAGTCCCCCTCAGGCAGTCCGACCTGGTGAGACAAGTTCTGAGAGCCACCATTCCAGGACTCCACCAACATCTGGTGATCCTCTCTCGTGGTAACTCCTGAGAGGGTGGGATCAAGCATGCTTTTCCGCAAATTCGACCGTCTCTCCGCAGATCTCATTTATGACGGAGACGCTTATAACCCGTAGTTCCCCTACCTGGAGGGGATTGCTCTAAGTCACCAGATGGTGTCTCTCGAGTACTCCTCAAGCGGGGAGGCCTCGAGCGCAAGTGAGAATCATCAACGGGAGGTCTTCGTCCTTCCCACAAATCAGGGTCAGCCTCATGTAGGCCGAGATAAGAACACTCCCCGAAGATCACACACTGCGCCCCCTCGTGGTAATGGCAAGGGCACCACCTGTGATGGACAGAACCAACACTCTGATGAGCGCGAGGGAAATCCTCGACATTCTCGCACTCCATTGAGAAGGCCTCAAGGATCTGATGAGGAGAATTTTGAGGCCATCCGACGGAAGAAGATTGCAGCCCAAAAGAATCTACCGGGGCGCATTCAACATCAGTCGAAGGAGGTACAAGAACTCCAGGACATCAACGACTTGCTCGAAAATCCTAATCAAGAGCTTGCTCGAACGCTAGGGTACGATCTCTTTGCTGAAGAGATTGCGCAAAGGCTTCGAACCGTGATGACAAAACCGAAGTACCTCGTCGACATCATTCAGATGGTCGAGCAATACGACTTTCTCGACTACGATCAATCGAATATTTCACCACGTAGAAATCGACATGGCCATAAGTCGATCGATCCCCTACTCGGGAAATACATTTCGATTGGTCGACGATCAAGAAACCCCTGAGAGGTGATCATTCACCACCGACAAAGAAATCCACAACGGATGGAGTACGAGGAGTATTCCTCTCGAGAGCCAAGCCTACTACAGACAGTCACCATTTTTCGGGTATCGTCGTATACGATCACTGGTGACATTAACCCTTCTTTCCCGCAAAGAAGGCGTCAAGAAGTAATTACGGATGCCGCATTTTCGCCGACCTTGAGCGCTTCATTCACGGCCACCTCATTTTCGACCAGTGAACATGGAGAAGTTTGATGGATCTCAAAATCCCATCGAATTTCTTCAGATCTATACAACAGCTGTCCGAGCAGCAGGAGGAGGAGAGCATGTAATGGCAAATTACCTTCCGACTGTGCTTGAAGGATCCGCTCGATCGTGGTTATTAAACCAACCACTCGAGTCGATCTACTCTTGGCAACACCTCTGCGATCTTCTACAAGCGAATTTCCAAGGCACATACAACCGCCCTGGAAAGGAAGACGACTTGCACCGGATAAAACAGAACAACAACGAGACTCTGCGTCAATTCATCAAACGCTTTAGTCAGGTTCGTAACTCAATTCCAAAAATTTCTGACTCATCTGTGATTTGGGCTTTTAAGCAAAGAGTCCGTAGTAGAAGGATAACAGAGGATATTGCTTTGAATCCTCCCAATACTGTTGCCGGGCTCTTCGAGATGGCCGATCGATATGCGACTGCTTCTGAGGCGGTCGAATGGAACAACACTATTGATCGAGAAACGTACACTCCTCGAGAGCCAGGTGAAGTTGGTAAGGATAAGAAAGCAAAGAAGTCCTAGAAGAAAATAAAAAGTTAAAAACCACAAATCAGTGGTTTCAAAGAGGTCTTGGCCGTGAAAGATAAAGAGCCCCGAACCACCAAGTCGTACCCTGATCAAGGCAAAGGTAAACGCCCTGATCGTAGGAACGACAAGCCAAGGTGGTGTCCTTTTCATAAAAAGGAAGGACATGACCTCCAGAATCGCCGAAGTTTTCCAAAGAAAGCTCGAGGACTACTACAACAAAAAGGGCCACTCCCCACTCTCGAGCAAGTAGGGAATACGAGTGGCCAAAAGTCATCGGAGGATGATGAAGAGATGCCGTTCCAAGATCCGCAACATACCGTAAAGCATATCTACGGAGGATCATCGACATACGAGTCGAAACGACAACCCAAAGCTGCCGGACGAGAGGTAAACTCTATAGATGCTCCTCTTGTCAATAACTTACCGAAGTGGTCGGAAATTACCATTTCTTTTGAGAAGGGTGATTGTCCGATCACTTCGAATCGATCAGGTCGATATACGATTGTGGTCGAACCCACCATCAACAACTGTCGGGTCAATCGAGTGTTAGTTGATGGTGGCAGTTCCTTAAATATACTATTTACTAATGCCCTGGACGAAATGCAAGTACTCAGGACAAAGGTAAGACCGATACAATACTCTTTTCATGGAATCGTACCGGTGTCTTCGGCCAAACCCATTGGCCAAGTTTCTCTTCCTTTAACATTTGGCTCACCAAATAATTTCGGATCGAGAAAGTTTCTTTGATGTGGTCGATTTCGATACGGCATATAACGCCATACTCGGACGACCAACTTTGGCAAAATTCTTAATGGCTACTCATTATGGGTATCAATGTCTTAAGATGCCAGGTCCCAAAGGAGTGATCACAATTCATTGTGATAAAAAGATGGCGTATAACTACGACCGTCGATCCCTCGAGATGGTTGGCCAAATACCAACTCGAGATGAAAGTCACCGACTAGCAAGTCGAAGCCTAAAGTCGCACCAAAGCCGAACGACCAAGTCAAAGAGGTTCCTCCGACGCAGAGAAACCCTCAAGATCTGCTCGCATTGGGGAGACTTCCGACCCCAAATAGGAAGACGCACTCATCGCCTTCCTCCGAGCTAACGCAGATGTCTTCACGTGGCAAGCATCCGACATGCCCGGAGTCCCCAGGGAGGTGATCGAGCACAGGCTAGCTTTACGGCCAGATAAAGTACCAGAAATGTAAATTACGAGATTTGCCCTCGATCGACGAGATGCTATTAAATCAGAATTGGATAAGCTACTTAAAGCAGGCTTTATAAGAGAAGTCAACCACCCAGAGTGGTTGGCTAACCCTGTAATGGTCAAAAAGTCAAACGGCAAATGGCGTATGTGCGTAGACTTTACTGATCTTAATAAAGCTTGTCCAAAAGATGATTTTCCTTTACCTCGTATCGATCAGTTGGTTGATTCTACGGCAGGTTGTGAAATATTAAGTTTTTTAGATGCATATTCTGGATATCACCAGATCAATATGTGTCTAAACGATGAAGAAAAGACCGCATTCATTACACCATTTGGTACCTTTTGCTATGTCAAAATGCCATTTGGTCTAAAGAATGCCGGGGCTTCTTTTCAACGCTTAATGCAATCGACTTTTTCATCTCAATTAGGCCGGAATCTGGAAGCCTATGTTGATGATCTAGTCGTAAAAAGCGTTAAGAAATTTAATCATATCACCGACCTGCAAGAAACATTCGACAACCTCAGAAAGCACCGCTTAAAACTTAATCCCGAGAAGTGTGTTTTCGGAATTTCTTCAGGAAAATTGCTTGGATTCCTAGTATCTGAACGAGGAATCGAAGCAAATCCTGAAAAAATAAAGGCCATCCTCCAGATGCGCCCTCCGACCACAAAAAAGGAAGTCCAGAAACTCACTGGGTGCATGGCGGCTTTAAGTCGTTTCATCGCACGACTAGGAGAAAAAGGACTACCTTTCTTTAAACTTCTCAGGAGACATGAAGGTTTTGAGTGGTCAAACGAGGCAAAAACGCGCTTCGAGGATGTCAAGAGGTACCTTTCGAGTGCTCCTGCTCGGTTTCTCCAAAGCCAGAAGAGACGCTCTTAATTTACCTAGCTGCCACGCCACAGGCAGCAAGCGCAGTACCTGGTCGTAGAACGTGAAAGCGTACAACGCCCGGTTTACTACGTCAGCGAAGTTTTACAGGGCCTAAGGAGCGTTACCCTCGTGTCCAAAACTTCTATATGCCCTCCTCATGTCTTCGAGGAAATGCGGCATTATTTTCAAAGACAAAATAGTCTGCTTGCCGTCGAGTTTCCTTTGGGAGCGATCCTCCATAATAAGGAAACAATGGACGATATAAAATAGTCGGTCGAACTTGGGGAGTTCGACCTCCATTCGTGTCCCGACGGCCATAAAATCCCAGATCTTGGCGGACTTCGTCGCCGAATGGACAAATCTGAAACTCGCTCAGATCCCCAAAGACGATTCCCGACCGGTGGATGATGTACTTTGACGGGTCACTTACTCTAAGTGGCTCTGGGTCGGGTGGTCTGGTATCTCCTACCGGAGAAACCTTAAAGTATGCCATACAATTAAACTTTCGGGCCACTAACAATGTGGCGAGAGTCACGAAGGTTTGCTAGGCGGCATACGAGTTGCGAAGCACTCTCGATTCGTCGACTACTCGTGAGAGGAGACTCTCAACTAGTCGTGAATCAAATCGGAAAGAGTACCTGCTCTAGCTCGACAATGGCTCGGCACTTATCGGCACGTAAGCTAGAAAAGCATTTTTAGGTTTCGAGGTACAATTCATCCCTCGAAAGGATAATTTCTCGCAGACCAACTTGCTCGGATGGCTTCTTCCCAATCGCCAGCACTACCCAAGGAGTTTTCTTGGAGCAACTCCAAAGCCGTCTCGGGTCGAAGAACCAGAGACACCTCCTATTGAGATGGCCTCACTAGATTACGAGGATACCTGGATGAATCCCATCTACGAGTATCTTCACAAGGGTTCTGTACCCGAGGATGATCTTGAGGCAGATCGTTTATCCCGAAAAGCCAAAATGTATACTTTGGTCGAAGGAGTCCTCTATAAACGAGGAACCCAAGGGATACTCATGCGATGCATTCCGCAAAACGAAGGAATAACACTCCTTCATGATATACACAGTGGTATCTGTGGGACGCATTGTGGATTTCATGGGGATATGTCCCAGATCTTAGGATGATGTGACAATTGGCAATGGCGTTTACGGTTTGTAGTTTCACGTGTTTTCGACAAAGCTACAGGTATTCTGGACAGGGGCGGTCCGACCGGCTCACCTGGAGCGGTCAGACCGGTTTCTACTTGAACGTCGGCCAACTTCGTGGCGATGTTGATTTGTTAGGTCAAAGTCATTGGTATCATGGCATATGTTTTGCATGATGCATGTTTTGACTAACATGGGTCAAGTTGTGAAGAACTTGTTCCCGAATTCGTGTTTGCTTGTCTATGGTTGTGCAGGTTGCTTGGTGGTCAACGACGGTCAACGGCGAGGAAGATCGGGACTAGACTTGGAGAGTTGAGGTCGAGCGATTGGCGATGCGGGTGAGGTCAACGACTCAAGCGTGACACAAGATGGACAAGGGTGACCTATTGGCAAATCCATGACGCATGGTGAAGCGGTTTAGGTCAAAAGGTTAAAGACGGCGCTATGAAGCGTGCGTGTGTGACCCGTTTGTTAGTGGGCCTTAACGGGAGCCCAAGAGAGTCAAACCCTAAGAGTTTTAGGCCTCCACTATAAATAGGAGGAGGTGGTGGCTGCACCCCTTCCTCTCTCGCCTTTTTATGTTTCAAAACCCTAATTGTCTTTAGGGGAGTTGAGGTGGAGGCAAGGGCTCTTGATGGTTTGTGGTGAATTTCGTGATCTTTGATTGTCCACTGATCCATGATGGTGTGGATGTAATCCAGCAACAATCACGAAATCAATCTATGCAAGGTTTGCTTGAGATAAGTCTCTTTTCGTTCTTGCTTTCAATTTCGTGTTTTTAGGGCTTTCTTTGATCCGCAAGTTTGTGATTGATTCTTTCACGTGAATTAGCTTGCTGTGATATGTGTGAATCTATCTAGCATCATCTTGATCATCAATCTCTCACGAACAAGCTTTAGGATCAAGTTTTCGTTCTTGCCCGGTTTTAGACCTTCTGTTAATCAATTGACAATTGCTCAAGATCGTTCCAAGAATTATCATAATATTCGATTGGAATAGGTCCTCAATAGCATAGAGAAGGTGTGTGCAAAGTTTCGTGAAGTTTGGAGTTGAGAATCAAAAGTTAGACCTAATTGCAACTTCGTCATCGGGGTGATTTCTTATTTGGATCGGTTCAGATCGCCGATCCGACCGCCCGTCACCACCGGTCCGACCGATTTGGGCGGTCCGACCTTGATATAACAGCGGTCCGACCGCCCGGCAATCGGTCCGACCGATTCACTCTGCAGGTCGACCGCCGAGACTTGTGTTGCTTTGATTCTTGTTGATTATTGTCGCATTGCTTAGGGGTTTTATTGGATTCAATACTAGTCTTCCATTTGTCTTGGTATATTGATCTTCATAGCTTTCTAATAGCTCTTGGAGTGAAATTGTATTGAGTTCATAATTTGTTAAAAAGTGAGCGTGCTCCTATTCACCCCCTCTAGTCGCCTTTTCGGTCCAACAAGTGGTATCGAGCCGGTTAGTTCAATCTTGATCTTAACGGGTCACTTGAACTTTGGCGATGGATAAGTTTTCTACTAAACCGCATATCTTGATGGGCACGACTATGCCTATTGGAAGAATCGATATCGCGTCTTTCTTGAGAGCGAGGACAAGCTATTTGGGATGTTGTTAGAGCCCTTGGTTATTCTGAAATTGCTACACCGCTTACGCAATTCTTTTGGCTAACAACAATAAGGCTAAGAATCTTTTATATGGTGCACTTGGTAGACAAGAATATGATAGAATTTGCAATCTTTCAAGCTGCGCATGAAATTTGGAACACTCTCGAAACATATCATGAGGTTCGTCCCAAATCAAAAAGGTGCGCCAAGCAGTTTACAAGCGTGAATACAATAAATTCGAGATGCGCCTGGAGAGAGCATCGATGACATTTTCATCGCTTTAATAAAGTAATTAATCAAATGAAAGTCGTTGATATTGAATATTCTCAATCTGAAAATGCCACCCATCTCTTGGTCGCAATCAACACCAAGGAGTGGGAGATGAAGGCTCTTGCTATAGAGGAAAATGTTGATCTTTCAAGTCTTACTTTAGAATTGCTTTATAGTAAACTCAAGACTCATGAAATTAAAAGAGTTGATCATCCCAAGAAAGATAATTTAGCTTTGGTAGCGAGATCCTCTCAAAAGGCTTTTGATGACTCTTTTGAATCTTCTTACGGATTTTCATTTGCTTGTTTATCCGCTATTCATGAAGAGGAGCTTGAAAGTATTCTCAAGCAGAGTTAGCTCTTCTAGCTAAAAAATTCACAGGCCTACAATAATGTGAGAAACAAAAGAGAGGTGGTCGGTGACATACTATGAATGTGGTGAGCTCAATCATATCCGCAAATTGCCCCAAGTGAAAGGTAAGAGCAATTATAAGGAAGGAAAGCCGACTTGGAAGAAGCCTCCTTTCAACAAATCAAGGTATGAGGCTAATAAGCTTGTGAAGGCCGCTCACCGGGTCCTTGCCGCTTTTGAGGATCAATCCTTGAGCGATGTGGATACCGGGAGTGAGGAGGACAAGGAGGAGGAGATCCTCAAGGCAAAAGAAAGGGAAGGCCAAAGACTTCACCGGCATGTGCTTCATGGGGTGACAAGCGACATTGATGATGATGAGGTATCTTTTTCTTATGATGAGCTTTACGCTAAATATGATTCTATAGTTGAGCAATTGCTTAGTCAAGATGAAGCGCTAGAATTTGTTATGACAAAAATAAGAAATTAGAGTCAAAGATTAACAAACCGAAAGTAGAGCTTAAAATGCTAAGACTCTTGAACACGATGAATGTTTATCTTGTCATGCTATGCACTTTCGAAATTACTAAGTTACAAACTGCTCATAATATTTACGTACAACAACTTGAGAATGCTAGATCTGAACTAAATGAAATTAAAAGTGCTCCTTGTGAAAAATGTTTAGAATCTAGTAAATTGATTGCTTTTGATGTGTTTGATTCTAGCCCTTGCACTTCATGTTTAGAAAAGGAACGTGAAATCAAAGATATCTTAGAAGTCGCTAGAGTCAAATATGCTAAGCTTAAGGACAATATTGAAAATACTACTTGTGCTTCTTGTTCCGCTCTTAAGCTTGAAATTGCTTTGTATAAGGAGAAATCTATGAATAAAACTTGTGATGCTTGTGTTAACTTGAGAAAAGAAAATGCTTACCTTCATGATACATTAGAAATTTTCTAAAGGTAAGAAACAATTAAACATGATTCTTGACAAGTCTAAAACTCCTTATAAGAAGCAAGGTTTAGGATTCAATTCTTTTCAAGACAATTCAAACCCAAAAGTCATTCAAGTCTTGGAAAAGGTTTAATTGAATTCAAAACCCAACTCGCAAAAACATCTTTTAAATCTGCAGCTTTGCCCAACCTTGTATTAATTCAAATGGTGCTTCTTCTAGTGGTACCAAATACCATTGCACTTATTGCAAGAAAGGTGGACATTTGATTGAATTCATTGGCGAGGTTGAAAAATGATAGGAAAAATTTTGATAGAATTTCATTCATGCAACCTAAAGCTTCTATGAGACATGGTAACACTTGAAAAGAATAAACTGGATTAGGATTTTCTCTCATGCAAATCATTATGTTTCTAGATATCCTAATTCTAATGTTTATCGATGGCGGTCCGATCATTGGTGGTCACCGGTCGACCGTTTTGGTCGCGGATCGACCGCCTTGACAACGCCGATCGACCGCCCATGGGCGATTTAAGTCTCATGTTAATTTAAACATTGCTCATAACCGAATGTTAGAAGAAATCAAGGATAGTACTTCGGTTTGTATACTCCTCAGAGGCGTGTGTCTCGATCTTGGATTCCTAAATCTTGTTTATCTAACCCTTGAGA
The DNA here is from genome assembly GCA_036346395.1 of Hsuehochloa calcarea. Taxonomy (NCBI): domain Eukaryota; kingdom Viridiplantae; phylum Streptophyta; class Magnoliopsida; order Poales; family Poaceae; genus Hsuehochloa; species Hsuehochloa calcarea. The sequence continues at coordinate 147,047 of CM070613.1, forward strand.
TTGAGACACATCGTTCTTTGTTCCTTGATTTTCGGGATTACCGCGGAAAGGGAAGAACACGTGGTTCGTTGACTCGGATGTTCACGCCACATGACCGAAACTCAAAGTGGTTCACCTCTTTCACGCTGCAAGCGGTGGTGACTTCATCACCTTTGGAGATGATACACAAGGCGAATTGAAGGAGCAGGATCAATTAGGGTAAACAATAAATTCATTCTAAAGGATGTCGCTCTTGTGGACAAGCTTAGGTATAATCTCCTTTCCGTATCTCGACTTCTTGATGATGGCTATGAGGCATTTTTAAGAAAAATGCTTGTCGTGTGCTTGATTCTCTTGGTGAGCTTGTGTTTGGAATCTCTAGAGTTGGTAGAATTTTTGGGTGATTTTTCGAATCTCTTCTTTGGATCTCTTAAATGTTTGCTTACATCTTCTTGATTTACGGCTTTGGCACCGACGTTTGGGGCACATTGGTTTTGATCATCGACACGAGTTAGCAACCTTGATCTCATGAGAGGTTTGCCCAAACTCAAAGTCATCAAGGATGTTGTATGTGCGCACAGTAGGCATGGCAAACAAGTTGCCGCCACACCCTTCTGTGACTATGGTTATGGTGACGGACTGGACAGTTGCTTCATATGGATACTTGTTGGTCTGCTAGAGTCCGATCGATCGGTGGAAAATGGTATATTCTTGTCATAGTCGATGATCTTTCTAGATATACTTGGGTGTTCTTTCTTACTTCAAAAGATGAAGCTTTTGGTTATTTTCATGACCTTGTTCTTTGTTTGGCTTCGAGCTTCTGGTGCTTTGAGAGCGATTCGCGATGATAATGGCACGGAGTTCAAAAATGCTTCTTTGCTTCTTTTGTGCCTTTGGCGTGGTATTGAGCATCGTTCTCTTCTCCACACGTCCCTCAACAAAATGGCGTGGTGGAAAGAAAGAATAGGACCTTGGTCGAAATGGCTAGGACGATGCTAGATGAGTATAGCACACCGAGAAGATTTTGGGCGAAGCTATTGCTCTTGCTTGCCATATTGCAAATCGTGTCTTTTGAGACCTTCTTTAGGCAAGACTCCTTATGAACTTCGTTTTGGTAGAAAACCCTCATTTCGCATTTTGAGTTTTGGATCAAAATATTTTATTCTTAAGACAGCAACTTAGATAAATTTGAATCAAGAACTTTTGATGGGTTATTTCAGGTTATCCTGCTCATTCGAGGGGTTTTCGGTTTTTAATATTGAGACTAACATTATTGGGAGACTTGTAATGTCACTTTTGATGAGACTAGCCACGAGCTAGATCAATTCTCTGAGATGATTTACAGTGTGAGAGAGCATTTTTGTGGAGGAAGATGAGGACGGCTAATATCATTCCTTCATCTGCTTTGCTCTTGAAGCGCCCATCTTGATACAAGAACACGCACGTCTACTTCACCTTGATTGAGGCTCCTGCTGCATCTTCATCATCGCAGATGATGCATGAGGTCGAAGAAAGCGGTATCTCACCCGGCGCTCCGCCAGATTCAAAGACAAAGATCCTCCGGAATGGATAATAGGTAATCTACATGGCGAGTCACTCGCTCGGTATAATGATCCAAATCTCTACTCTCATTCGGCTTTTGTTGCTTCTTTTGAACCCCGCGATATATCACATGCTTTATCCGATTCTAGTGGGTAAATGCCATGCATGAGGAGTTAGAGAATTTTGAAAGAAACAAAGTTTGGAACCTAGTAGAACCTCCTAGTGGTCATAATGTTATAGGAACCCGTTGGGTGTTTAAGAATAAACAAGGTGAGGATGGTTACGTGGTTAGAAATAAGGCCGATTGGTAGCTCGGGGTTTGACCAAGTTGAGGGTTAGATTTTGATGAGACATTTGCTCTGTTGCTAGACTAGAAGCCATTCGCATTTCGCTTGCATTTGCTGCATCAAAAGGTTTTAAATTATATCGGATGGATGTTAAAAGTGCCTTTTAAATGGTTTCATAGATGAGGAAGTGTATGTTAAGCAACCCCCGGTTTTGAGGATCCTAAATATCCAAATCGTGTTTTCAAGCTATCTAAAGCATTGTATGGTCTTAAACAAGCCCCTAGAGCCCGGTATGATAGACTTAAGACCTTCTTGCTTAAAAATAATTTTGAAATGGGTAAAGTGGATAAAACTCTATTCATTCTTAGACGTGACAATGACTTCTCGCTTGCTCAAATTTATGTGGATGATATTATCTTTGGTGGTTCCTCTAATGCTCTTGTTTCCACTTTTCCGACACTATGTCCAGGAACTTGAGATGAGTATGATGGGAGAGCTTAATTACTTTTGGGACTTCAAATCAAGCAATGCAAGGAAGGAACTTTCATCCATCGACGAAGTACACTAAAGATCTACTCAAACGCTTCAACATGGGTATTGCAAGCCAATTTCCACTCCCATGGCAACTTCGATATTTTGGATCGGATGAGGAAGGAGAAGTCGTGGATCAACGCGAGTACCATGACATGATCGGCTCCTTCGTATTTGACGGCCTCGAGACCGGACATTCACTTCACGGTATGCCTTTGTGCAAGATTTGAGCGTCTCGAGAACTTCCCATCGCCAAGCCGTTAAGCGCATATTCGTATTTACACTCTACCCTCTTATATGGCATTTGGTATTCATGCTCTTGACTTTGTCCATTAGGGGTTTTTCAGATTCTGATTTTGCGGGCTGTCGGTTAGATAGGAAGAGTACCTCAGGCACCTGTCACTTTCTAGGCACTTCTCTTGTATCTTGGTCTTCTAGGAAGCAGTCTTCTGTTGCACAATCCTTCTTTGAGCGGAGTATGTAGTCTGCTTGCAAGTTCTTTGAGCTGATTTTGTGGATGGCGTCCACTTTGAAAGATTATGGGTTAAACTTTGCTAGTGTTCCTCTTTTTCGTGATAACATACGCTATTAATATTGCTAAAAACCCAGTGCAACATTCTAGGACTAAACACATAGACATTCGCTTTCACTTCCTTAAAGATCATGTTGAAAAAGGTGATATTGTGATGCACTTCGTAGAGTCCGAAGCTCAATTGGCAGATATTCTTACCAAGCCTTTAGATCAAACCAGATTTTCCTCCTTAAGAAGCGAGTTAGGGGTAATTTATCCTTATGGGTTGGTTTGAGGGGGAGTTTGATCTTTTTCTTATCTTTCCTTGTTCTTTTGATCTTTTATTGTTCTTTTTCTGAACTTAGTGATCTTTTTGAACTTTTTAGGTTTTTAGGCTTTTTAATTGCATCTCATTGTGTCATATTGCATTCATATGAAAAATACAACAAGTGGTTACAACAAGTGGTATGAAAAATCCAAAAAGATGCATTGTAATATAAGATTTTCTGCTTATCTTTTAAAATGATGAAGCTTTGCCTATTACCCTTTAGAGCTTTTGTATTTCAATTCTTGCTCAATGTCATGTCTAGTTCTTTGACTTGCTAGATTTATCATGCTTTTACATGTGTAGCTAAGTCTTTGCTATATGAGCTAGAATCTTTTAAACAACTCAAACTAAGAAATTGCAATTTGTGGATGTTTTAGCGAGTTGCGCAATTAGTGCTCCTCTTGTGACATTGGCCCTGTCAGAATTGCTTTGTTAGCTCTTTGATCTAAAATTGACCATTACTTGAGCTTTTGTGTTCTTGAGATTCTAAAACTGCTCATGTGAAAAATGAAAATCAAGATTGTCTTATGCTTAAATTGTGCCAAACTATTCTTACGAGACTGCTTGTCAAATGACATGAACTTGGAGATAGTTTGATGAACCAGACGATCTCATGGGGACTGCTTGTCAGAGATGATATGAACCTCAAGATTTGTCACCCCGGTAGAAGCTTAGAAAGAGTTTGTGGATGGCTCCTAGTCCAGGATCTTCTTTACTAAGATATACCTTTAATCAACTTTTGGTCGAAGCTTAGGATGAGTTTGTGGATGGCTCCTAGTCCAGGATCTTGTCACTAAGTTAGATCATTAGTCAACTTCAATATTCAATGCAAATGAGAAAAATGTTGACAAATGGGCGTTTACAAAATATTGAGCAAAATGATTCAATACGGGACTTGATTGACTCTTAATGTGGTCTTTGTTAGATTTTTTATCTCACTTTGACATTTTGACATGGCCAATTTCACTTTAGGATCCCTGTTGATGAACTTGCTGAATTTGAAGCGTTGCTTAAATTGATCAAATCTACTGCTTTACTTTTGAGCCTTTGTGCTTAGCTTTGATATATATGTCTTACCATGATCTTGCTAGCGCTGTCAGGCTTGATATGCTGTTTGTGCAATATTAGAGATACTAGCTTGTTCTTTTGGGTAATCTCCAAAGCTTCTTGTAATCAAAATTGAAAAATACAAAAATTGAAGCCACTCCATTGCATTTCATGCATATTCCTCTTTATGCTTCTTTTGTTTCTGCTTCTTCCTTTATTCTATATTTATTATCTCTGGATGAGAGGAAGGTGTGATTCCTTGATGAATCCATTGTCAAAGGGGGAGAAGATGTGTTAAATGAGAAGAGAAGATGTGTTAATGAGAATATATTTCTTTGCTGGGGGAGAAGTTGTTGGGGGAGAAGTTTAATTTGAAATTTGAGGATCATAGTGAGGGGGAGTTCTTGAGTTGCATTCTTATTGTCTTATTGAATATTCTGAACTTGAATTGCATTATTTTATCCTCACAATGATCATAGGTCAATTGAACAATTGTTCTTTCATATGGACCTCATGTGAGAATTTTGACCCTTTTCTGGAAATCAAAGTTTTTATGATTACTTTTGCCTTGTCTCACATGCATATACTATTCTGATGCCAGCTTGGTCATTTACATTCCTTTTTCTTGCTTATGGACCAAATTGTGCCTTTGTGCGAAAACTGCGAGTAAACTCGTTTTCAAACCTCTTACTTACATTTTCTGGATAATTGCCAATGTGTTCATCAAGGGGGAGATTGTGGATTTCATGGGGATATGTCCCAGATCTTAGGATGATGTGACAATTGGCAATGGCGTTTACGGTTTGTAGTTTCACGTGTTTTCGACAAAGCTACAGGTATTCTGGACAGGGGCGGTCCGACCGGTCCTTGCACGGCGGTCCGACCGGTCCCAAATCGGTCGGACCGGCCATGTGGGGCGATCGGACCGGCGGTGACCTAAAAGTGTTCAAAAGCAGTGGGCCAAAAATAGGTGTTGTAGGCAAGTGAGGGATCCCAATGCACTTGGTCTCATAATTTTGGAGTCTCCGAGAAGAAGTTCTATTCGTTTTAATTTCCGAAGGTTTGAATTTGGGAGTATGAATTTGGCTAAGTCCCAAAGGCGGTCCGACCGCTCACGAGGAGCGGTCCGACCGCTCACCGGAGCGGTCGAGACCGGTTTCTACTTGAACGTCGGCCAACTTCGTGGCGATGTTGATTTGTTAGGTCAAAGTCATTGGTATCATGGCATATGTTTTGCATGATGCATGTTTTGACTAACATGGGTCAAGTTGTGAAGAACTTATTCCCGAATTCGTGTTTGCTTGTCTATGGTTGTGCAGGTTGCTTGGTGGTCAACGACGGTCAACGGCGAGGAAGATCGGGACTAGACTTGGAGAGTTGAGGTCGAGCGATTGGCGATGCGGGTGAGTCAACGACTCAAGCGTGACACAAGATGGACAAGGGTGACCTATTGGCAAATCCATGGCGCATGGTGAAGCGGTTTAGGTCAAAAGGTTAAAGACGGCGCTTTGCGAAGCGTGCGTGTGTGACCCGTTTGTTAGTGGGCCTTAACGGGAGCCCAAGAGAGTCAAACCCTAAGAGTTTTAGGCCTCCACTATAAATAGGAGGAGGTGGTGGCTGCACCCCTTCCTCACTCGCCTTTTTATGTTTCAAAACCCAAATTATCTTTAGGGGAGTTGAGGTGGAGGCAAGGGCTCTTGATGGTTTGTGGTGAATTTCGTGATCTTTGATTGTCCACTGATCCATGATGGTGTGGATGTAATCCAGCAACAATCACGAAATCAATCTATGCAAGGTTTGCTTGAGATAAGTCTCTTTTCGTTCTTGCTTTCAATTTCGTGTTTTTAGGGCTTTCTTTGATCCGTGAGTTTGTGATTGATTCTTTCACGTGAATTAGCTTGCTTTGATATGTGTGAATCTATCTAGCATCATCTTGATCATCAATCTCTCACGAACAAGCTTTAGGATCAAGTTTTCGTTCTTGCGGTTTTAGACCTTCGTTAATCAATTGACAATTGCTCAAGATCGTTCCAAGAATTATCATAATATTCGATTGGAATAGGTCCTCAATAGCATAGAGAAGGTGTGTGCAAAGTTTCGTGAAGTTTGGAGTTGAGAATCAAAAGTTAGACCTAATTGCAACCGTCATCGGGTGATTTTCTTTGTTTCAGATCGGTTACAGATCGCCGGTCCGACCGCCCGTCACCACCGGTCCGACCGATTTGGGCGGTCCGACCGCCAAGATAATAATGGTCCGACCGACCGCGACAATCGGTCCGACCGGTTCACTCTGAGGTCGACCGCCAAGATACTTGTGTTGCTTTGATTCTTGCGATTATTGTCGCATTGCTTAGGGGTTTTATTGGATTCAATACTAGTCTTCCATTTGTCTTGGTATATTGATCTTCATAGCTTTCTAATAGCTCTTTGGAGTGAAATTGTATTGAGTTCATAATTTGTGAAAAAGTGAGCGTGCTCTATTCACCCCCTCTAGTCGCCTTTTCGGTCCAACACGCATGCTTCTTACAGAACATTAGTTGGTAAGGCCTTTCGACAAGGTTTCTCTCGCCATGACTGCATGACGATGCCAAAGAGGTGGTTAAAAGTGTGTCCAATGCCGTTTCATGGTAGAGCAGATACACCAACCGGCTCAAGCATTACAGACAATACCTCTTTTTACGGCCTTTTGTGACATGGGGTCTTGATATCCTAGGACCGTTTCCCAAAGCACCAGGAGGTTTCGAATTCCTTTTTGTGGCCATTGACACGTTCACAAAATGGATCGAAGCCGAACCTGTAACTAGGATAACAACGGAAGCAGCAAAAAGGTTCATGATGAGATGCGTAATTAGCCGATTTGGAGTTCCGAGTCGAATAATTACGCATGGTAAACAATTAGCAAGTGCAAAATTTGAGAATTTTGCGACGAGTTGGGTACCAAGTTATGCTATGCTTTGCACATCCCCAAAGCAGCGGGCGGTCGAACGTGCAAACGGCCAAATAATGCGAGGAATTAAAACCCGAGTCTTCGACCAGCTTGTTAAGCGCTCGGGGGCTTGGGTACAAGAATTACCTTCTGTATTATGGGCAGTTCATACGACCACTAGTCGAGCGACAGGAGAAACACCTTTCTTTTTAGTGTTCGGTGCCGAAGCCATGCTTCCTCCGGAGCTAAAATTGCGGTCGACACGAGTTGAAACCTTCAGCAACTTCGATCAGGAACAACTTCGAGCAGATGATATTAACCTACTCGAGGAAAGGAGAAACATGGCTCTAATCCGTTCTGCAGTCTACCAACAAGCCCTACGCAGATACTACGATCGTAAGGTCCAGCCTCGCAGCCTTGCTGTAGGTGACTTGGTATTGAGGCTCTGCCAATCCAAGTCTAATCGGAATAAACTTTCTCCCAAGTGGGAAGGTCCTTACACAGTGGTCGAAGTCACTCGGCCAGGGTCGGTACGATTTGCAATGGAAGATGGGCAGGTTCTCTCAAATTCTTGGAACATTGACCAGTTACGCAAATTCTATGTGTGACCAACCTCTCAGGCAATAAAGGTCCAGATTCCTTCTACCTCTTTTGTCTTATTTTTTGAGTAGTGCTTTTATAATCTTTCGACTATGATCCAAAACACCAGTTTTCTCTACCTTTGGTCGAAAGGCAAGTAACATCATCTAGTCAAGTCTCTCCTCTCTGCATGTGGTCAGTCCACTAGAAGGAACTTCCTAGCATCGACTGTTATTCACTTTTGTGCCATGTCTGAGAGCTCATGTTCTATCTAGTCGAAATGTTCTCAAAGCCAACTCTTTTAACCTTAGTTTATTTTTCAATAATTTGAAAAATATTCTAAGTAGAGTGCACTTTCTTATGTTTATTCGACCACCTTTGGTGTACTCGATTCGTTTTAAGCGGTCAAGGAAGAGACACACCTAGTTGAAGTCTTTCTCTCTCTGCACGTGGTCCTGCCCACTAGAAGGAACTTCCTAGCGTCGCTCAGTCTCCTACTTTTGCTACTGGAAAAGACTTATCGAGTCCACCAAAAAAGGGCGAACGAATTATTAAAGTCCTCTAAGACATTTGTTTAACTCAAGTTGCTGTTTTTGGTTCGATTAAACCAGTCGGAGATGGTAACATCACCTAGTCGAAACCTTTCCTCTCTGCACGTGGTCCTGCCCACTAGAAGGAACTTCCTAGTGTCGAGTCGTTTCTACTCTTTCGACCAGTGCTTGACAACCGTAACAAAAACTATAAGTTAAATAAACCTCTCTTTGTTTTCAGAAACCCCATTTCACACACTATTTACTTAGATTGTCCAAACAAACTAAGCAAATAGTCGGGGGCTAGGATAAAGTTATTAATTTGACTTCAATTCTTAGTTTTTCATTCGTTTATTATCTTTTGAGTTACTAATTACTCGACAAGATGATTTGCAGGAAACAAGATGGCCTAGGATAAAGTTATTAATTTAACTTCAATTCTTAGTCTTTCATTCGTTTATCATCTTTCGGGTTGCTAACCGCTCGACAAGATGATTTGCAGGAAACAAGATGGATCATATATTACTCGTCAATGTAAACCGCTCCGCTTTACAAAGTAGTTACAAGATTACTCTGAAGGGGGAGTGCCTAGCTGCATTTCCTCCACTACCTTTTTGCCAACCGATTGCATTTCCTCGATCAATCGACTTGCCTCTGATTCAGGGCAGTCGAAGTCGGCTTCAATTGGTTGCACATTAAGGCAGGGGTCTTGAGCTTTAAGTTTCGCCAGAGCGTAACTTACTGCAGCTTCGACTGCCTCCCTTATTGATTCGGCATGATTAGCCTTCAGAGTGGTCACCATTTCTTGCAAGTTTCCGACTTGTTCCCCAATAGTACTTATGTGAGCGGCTACAGTATCTTCTCGAGGAGTTTTTCCCTCAGAATGTAGCTCACCAAGTACATTGTTCAGGAGTGTGATGTTGCCTTGAAGACTAGTCTTCATCAACTCCATCTCCTGTTGGGTACAAGTCGAAGCCTCGCGAAGTTTCTTGTTTTCGACCACTTGTTCTGGAAAGAATAAAACCGGTCAAACAAAAATAAACTTCTAGAGGAAGATAACACAAAGATAATTGTAGGTAAAGGCATTTCTTACCTACTAGTTGAGAATCCAATTTCTTGACCTCTTCTTCATGGGAAGCAATGGTTTCAGCATGCTTTTTCTCCCATGCTCTGATGTCCTCTGCATTCATCTTAGCAATGCGGACGGACTCATTGTAGATCAAGGTCTTCTCTTGGATTTCAGCCTCGAGGCTTCTCAACTCAGCAGCAATTTCTGAACAAGAAATTAGCATTAGAAAAGGGAAAATACTCGAAAAGGACAACAGGTAAAGAATTGCTTACCTGTTACTCGAGTTCTCAGACCCTCAAGTTCCTGATCCTTATTCTTGGTAATGCGGGAAAACTCCTGAATGACCAAAGCTTTATCTCCAACTTCAGTCCGGAGCTTCCGCATCTCATCTTCTTTTTCTGGAAAAGAAATGAGAGTTGGGTAAAAGTTAAAGATAAAAGCGGTTTAAGTTCAAGACTTTATCGTTTATTCTTTCTGCAATCTTCTAGATGCGAGAGATGGCTTCTCGGAGTTTATCCGAGAGGACTAGTACTTCGTTCCTTAGCTTTCTCGACTCCTCTTTTTCATAATCGAGTGAGTCAGCTAAGGTCTTCGTGTCGCTTTTTAGCCTACAGAGGACAAAAATGAAGATAAACATCATCCGATTGGTTGCAAGTCCTTCTACGACCACCGACCTAGTCGTAAGTTTTTCCACGACTATGTCTTGGTCGTAAGTCTTTCTACGACCACTTACTGGTCGTAAGTAGCCATAAGCTCTTTGCGACCAATACTTTGTCATGAGTTTTTCCATGACAACTCTCGTAAACACTATACGAGTAGTCAAGTCTAAAAAGACTATGAACAACAGTGACTTACCATCTCTCTGCCTGTATGCAGAGTTCTTCCCTCTCTTGTCGTAGCTCTAAAAGTTGTCGATGATACTCACCGACAACGGCAATTTGCTCTAGAGCTTTACGCAAGAAGAATACTGAGTGAGAAGAAAGGAAAGCCGCTTATATATGTATTCGCAAAAATACTCACATTCATGGTCGACCTAGCGAAGGTCGAGTACACAGACTCGGGTTCTGCAGACTTATCTATCCTCGCGACTTTATCCCACCACACCTCCTCAAGGCGCTCATTATCGAAGGTATCTCCTCTATTTGGAATATCCTTAGGATGGGGGACTCGGTCGCGAGATCGGTAAGCAGCAGACCCTATGACGGAAGTAGGTCCAAAGAAGTCAGCACAGAAGTTGAAATATTCTTCATCCTCTGATTCTGTGACTGTACTTGCTTTTTGGACACCGGAAGGAATGTCTACCACGACCTCCTTTCCGGCACGGCGTACAGAGTCATCCTCACCTTGACCAGAGGCTTTTGCAGTTGCCTCTGTGGTCTCTACAACCATTTCAGAGGTCATAGCTACCCTTTCAGTGGTCGTAGCTACGACCTCAGTAGTCGTAGTTGCCCTCTCAGTGGTCATAGCTACGACCTCAGCAGTCGTAGCTACAACCTCAGCAGCTGAAGAAACCACTTTGGGAGCCACCTGGGTCAAGGGAGATCCTTCAACCACTTCCATTACTACCTCTCCAGCTACTGAAGAGGTGACAATGGGCTTCTCAACGGAAGCATTCCTAGGGGCTGAAGGAGTTGGACTGAAATAAAGAAAAGCAAATCAGGTTGTGAAAAGGAAAAAGGTAAATGCTTTTCTTACACTTTAGTACATTTCACATACCTCTGCACCCTGGTCTTAACCAGGAATTTAGGAGCGATCCTCCCGACGGAGGACCTCTTCTTCTCCACGACCACGTCTGGTCGAAATTCAACAATTGGCTCAGCTACGACCACGTCTGGTCGTAGAGTTTGAACAGGAACCAGGGCTTTTCCAGTTGCTTAACAAAACTAGGAGTGGCAGCAACTGCGAAAGATTCCTTTTCATAATAGAAGGGTACCTTAGCCTTGCGAGGTTTGCGCTTAAGAGATTCAGCTGCTTCAACCTCCTCGGGCCGACTACCGCGACCTCGGCTTGATTATAGCTATGGTCGCCGCGGTGCTTTGTAGAGGGTGCGGTCGAAAGACCGAGCTCGAGCTTGCTCCTCCCTTGTCGGCGATTTTACAAGTCGGCGTCTCTTAGAGGAGGAGCCGAGCCTTTGTCTTTCGACAACCCGGCGCCAATAGTCATCGAAGACGACTTCTTCGTCGTCGGCGATTTTCCATGCCTACTTTACGTGAAGCAAAGCGAAAAAGAAGAATCACTAATCGTCGTAAGTTTTTCTACAACGATTGCCAAGTCGTAAGCTTTTCTCGACACTTTCTTGATCGTAAGATATTTTACGATCACCATTAGTAAATAAGTATCTTCTACGACTATAAAGTCCTAAAGAAAGAATCAACTTTTTGATTACCTTTAGGCGCTCTATCTTTTCATCTGCGGACAAACCGCAATAATTTGAGAACCGCCACTCTGAGTGGCGGAGACTTCTCACAGCATGAGTTTGACCCTAGAGTCAATCTCGCTGTGAAAGATGCGTAAGCAGATAAGAATATTAGACAATGTTGAGAAGGACCAAACCAAGAGCTAAGTCGTGATTACTTACCCTCGTCGTAGTCTCTGGTTGGGTCTCCTCTCCCGAGTATCTCCACATAGGAGATGCTCGTTTCTTGAAGGACTAATTGGCGTGTGATGAAATCTTTCACCACATGCCATCCGGTCAACCCTCTTCTTTCAAGTCCTTGATGGCTTGAATATAAGGGGCAATCCAGTGATATCTTCGAGAGTTGAATCCATGAAGATTTCTTTTGCTGACCTTCCCGAAAGAAAGGTCATGTCTTGGATGTGACTTTCAAATAAAATCACCACTTCCTCCACCCGACCATGAAGACGGGTAAAACTCTGAATATACTCCTTCGACTTCGAGTCGTGGAGCTTCAGACCGCAGCTTCCAGCGATTCCGGTTTGACGAGCCATCCCATAATAATATTGGAATAGCTCGAGGTCCGCCGGAATCCCCAGGTACGCCTCGCACAGGTACACGAAGACACTCAACATGGTAATGGAATTAGGACCTAAGTTCACTAATTCCACCCCAAAGTCTCAGTACCCTTGTAAGAAAGGGGTGGCAGCGATCGGAGGCCGCACTCACAATACGCTTGGAAGACGGGGATTTGCCCATTTTCCCCAGACGGCCAGTGCTGCCCAATAGCCGGAATCCACTTCACCAGAGCCTTCTCTGGAATCTTCCCGGCGTCGACCAAGATTTTGATCTTGGCCGCATCCATCTCCGATTCCTCCCATTCAGAAACTCTCTTGGCCATTTCGCTCAGAAACAAGAAGTTTTTTGATTGGGTTGGCGGCGGAGAAGATGAAACCTAGTCGAAGACGGAGAAAGCAAGAACTCGAAGAACAGCGGAGCGATTTGAGGAAAAGGTAAAAAAAACCCAGTCTAACTCCTGGTGAGTTTTTATAACCGCACGATTGCCACCGCTTCGGAAACCGTCTCGTCTATAGGTCTATGGGAGTTGGTTGCACCGCTTCGGGAACCACCTCATCGGACAGATCTGTGAAAATCGTTTGCAATTCCCCAGACGGTCTATTCGAGAAAATTAAGTTCGTTTTGTCACCTCCAAGCAAAATCACTTTCTTGACCAAGTCTTTCTGGTCGAAGGAAGTATCAATCGGAAAGGTTTTCTTTCTCCGATCATCCTACTACGACCACTTCATAGTCGTAGGGGTTTTTATAACTTTTTGATAGTTGTAAACAACCTTCTTGACCAAGCAAATTCCTGGTCAAAGTAGCACTCAATTGTCGAAGAGTTTTTCCTTCGACCATTATTCTACGACATTTTCATAGTCGTAAGTCCATTTGCAAATCCTTCACCAAGTAAGTTACTTTCACTTGAAGCTGGGGGGCTAGATGACGAGGATCTAATAATCCTCATTTTATCTTTTATCTATATTTCTTATTATGGGTAAATATGATGTCACATAGTCCCCAGAAGTACCCCCTATATTTATAAAGGGGAGACCTACCAAGTGATTGTAAGATCTTCTACAATCACCCCCATAGTCGTAAGTCTTACTACGACTATATCGTGGTCATAAGTCCTTCTACGACCACTACCTGGTCGTAAGTCTTTCTCGACCACTACCTAGTCATAAGTCCTTCTCGACTATTGCGTCGTAAGTCCTTCTACGACTATTGCACAGTCGTAAGCTCTACTACGACTTATACCCAGTCGTAAGTCATACTACGACCAAGTAAACCACGACCACCTTATAATCAAACCTACAAGCGAGTGGGTCCAATTGATTAAGGAATCCGAACGGTCCATACGCACTACTATTCCACGTAGTAATAGTGCTTAAATACCCCATTACCTCGAAATGATAACTGCCAGACGGCGTGAAGAAGCCAATGCGCCGGTAATTACTGCCATCATGCGCCCATTACTGGCTCAATTAAGGCGCCTCTTCCGCAGGACAAAACGGCTACTTCTTCACGACTATATAAAGACATCAATCAGAGGATGAAAGGGAGGGCGAAACAGAGCAAGTCAAGGAGAAACACAAGTATTGTTATCTGTAATAGTCTTAGTTTCTTGCTTGATCATCGAGAATACAGCCAATACCATACACACACAGGAGTAGGGTTGTTATTCTCCCCGGAGAAGGCCTGAACCTGTCTAAAGATCCCGTGTCAACCACTTTGCGTGATTTCATCTCTAGGAGACCCCCCGAATCAAATAATCTTTACGTAAGATCGGTTCTAATACACCGACAGTAACTATTCAAAAAGGCACTCTTAACATCCATCTGATATAATTCAAAGCCCTTAGAAGCAGCAAATGCAAGCAGAATACGAATGGCTTCTAGTCTAGCAACAGGAGCAAAGGTCTCATCAAAATCTAACCCCTCAACTTGGCTAAACCCTTGAGCTACCAACCTAGCCTTGTTTCTAATCACAGAACCATCCTTATTTTATTTGTTTTTGAAAACCCAGCGGGTTCCTATAACATTATGACCACTATGAGGTTGTAACATCCCAATTTTCAGAGCTTTAAAAATCTTTTAATAATGGTAGTAAGAAAATTCACCATTTGGATTTATTTTAATATTAAATTAAAAAGCTTAATATGGACTTTAAGGATAAACTGATTTAATGTGCTTAATTCCAACATCAACAATTGTCAAAACTATTTTATCTAGATTCTATATGCTTGGATATATTTTATAGAATTTTCTGGAATTTTCCAAGGTCATTTGCTATTTTTTAATTACTATTTGTATTTTCCGGATTTATTAAAAAGAAAAATCTATTTTCCTCGGAGCGATGGTGGGCGAAACCAGACCACTATTTTAATCGGCCCAACTCCGCGTCGCGCAAGGCGCCTCGGCCCGACCACTGCCGCTCACTCCCGGTAGTGATTCCCATCGCGATTGGCCAGAACTCGGCTCGGCTCATTCTTTGGTGGACCTGCGAAGCGGCCCGCTGCCGTTTTCTTCCATTCACGGTGGGGGCCGCCGCCACGTCACCTTCGTCTTCGAGTAGGACTCGGGAGTCCGAGCTCCGCACGTCCGCAACCGCCGCCGCCGTTTCTTCCGCGAATTCGCCCTCGCCCCGGCTATTTAAAGCCCAAGCCTTGCACCAGATTCTTCGCCCCTCCGCTCTCCTCCAAAACCCTAAGGCGCCGCCCCCGGGATCGTCTTCGTTGTACCGCGATCCAAGAAAGACCGCCGACGGCCAAAGCTTCTCGCGCCGCAATTCGCGTCGACACTCCGTCCCAGGCCGTGATTCCACCGCCTCCAGGTCCGCATTTGCAAGGGCTACATTTGCGCTGGTCGCCCGAGGCCCAGGAGCTTCGTTTTGCCGTTTTCGGTTTTGTCCGACAACCGCCGCCGCCATTATCGTCGCCGCCGGTGAGCCATTGCTGCCCAAGCACCGCCACCACCCCAGCAGATCCGCTGTGTTCCCAGCAACCCGTTTTTGTGTTCCGTCACCGCTGCCCCGCCACCGCTCGCCGTCACCGCCGTTGTCCAGTCGCCGGCCAAGTCTCCTCTGCACCGTGCCCCGTGCTGGATCAGCAGCCGAGTCAGCATTCACGCCAGCACCATCTCAGCTCCCCTATCCCGTGTGGCGCCTGCGTGTCACAGCCACGTGGCAGTCCAGTTTCCTCCCAAGCCAACCCTCGGTGAACCGAATCTCGGTGCTGTGAGCCAGCGATGATGGGTCCCACATCGTCCGGTAATTTTGTTTCTTTTCTTTTATTTTCCGGTGGAAATTCATCGCTGACGTCAGCCGATGTCATTAATCCGATTTTCCTTTATAAAAATAATTCGGGAAATTCAAGAAAATACAAATTATGGTTTAATTGATTTTTAAATCTTCCAAAGCCCATATCTTTTGCATCCGAACTCCGATTGAGCCCATTCAAAGTTGTAAATTCATATAAAATTAAGATCTATTTAATGGTGAATTTTATTTGAATTTTGGAGATTGTTTTGCTTCTATATTTATTTGTTTTTGGTTTCTTTTGTCTCGGTTGCGAGTAGACGTCGATACTTCGGGGAATTTTGCAGAAGAAGGAGCACCTCAAGACCAAGACCAATATCTAGATCTATTCCAAGGCAAGTTATACCTTTGATAATTTTGAACCCAGTTTTCAAATACTTTGTTTCAATGTATTGCATTCTATTTCAATTATTTATTTAAATGCTTTTGGGATAGATATTAATCCAATTTGTTATATCCACCTTGTCTATTATATGCCATGATCTTTTGTCACCCTAGGTTGGTTAATTATTAGTTGGTATTATCGTAGCACCAACGTGGGTTGGTTAGATACGATTAGACTGCTTAGCCATGCCACGAGTCATCATTTCATGTGAGAGTTGCAATTATAAACTTGCTAAGTGATTATGGAACTGTGTGATGAAGCTGTGTGTCTTTGTGTCTTTGTTACTCGTTGATGGCATGTGTTGCACTTAATCAACAGGTGGGAAAAGATTTAGACCGAGGCAAGTGGTGGATCTGTGTGAATGGTGGGCTGTGTGAATTAAACTTTGTGATTTGGGTAAAACAGAAGTCTTGTCTTAGTCAATTAAGGACTTAACTTTGTGCGCCATTGGCTGGGCCTTCTTGCACGACCACATGCCTAGTATGGGTGGGCCGACTTAGTAAGTTATGAAGTCTTGACATTGACAACTCAGTTGTATTTAAGCTATGTGATGGGTTTGGAGGTGTGTCTGTGTGTTTGGGTCACATCGCGGACGGTTATTGCATCCTGTCCAATGGTGTGTGTCGTTCCAAGGGTGTGTACAAATTGACGGCATAAAGCACACCAGAGTGTCATTGTTTGAGATGAAGTTTCGAAAGGTTTTGTTATGATCGGTGATCGCTCTGCTCGATTGTATCGTGTGGGTAAAGTATACAAACTCTGCAGAGTGTTTAAATCAATCTATTCAAAAGTCGCGTCCTCGGTTATGGACATGCTAAGAATTTCACACGAAGGGTAGTTTTCATAAAACAATTGGGAAGGGTCGGTGTGTGAGATAACTTGTTGGTGTGTGAAAGAACTTGATTAGACTATGTGTACTTTGTGAAATCAATTGTTAACTTATTATTGTCTATTTGTTTTGAATTATGCTTTCAATCTATTATTTGTATTCAATTGCAAATGTTGCATTTTTGCAAAACAACCACAGAAGCCATTCCTTTGGAATAAGCCATCATCTATAAATTGCATTCTGTGGTATGACTTGCGAGTACGGTGTGTACTCACTCTTGCTAAACAAATCAATGAAGTGGAAGAGTCGTCTTTGCTTTTGAAGAAGAGTTCTCGAAGGTTGAGCGTTAGGGTCTTGATCCCAGTCAGTTGCCTGTGGTAAATTGATGGGAGCCACCGGAGTTTATTTCGTTTCCGCTGCAGTTTATTTCTTTATTGTCAGCCTTGCATGGCTTAATAAATGTAAAAATCGACCGTAAGGTCCCAACAGTTATTTGTTATTTAAAGGTACTCGTTTATTCTTCTATTCGTTGTATGGATGTGATATTTCATCAATGTTGACCTTTGTGTGCACTAAGCGTGATCTGGACTAGTGCGAGAATACACAGAGGGTCCAGATTTGCATATTTGGGTCCCGACAGAGGTGGTATCAGAGCCATACTGACTGTAGGTCTTGACCCTAGTTAGATTGGCCATTCTTAGTGAGTCCAAACTATTTTCTAAAGCAAAATTAACTTGCAAGATTAATTGAACTCCTTAACTCATCTCATGTCTCTCTTGACTCAACTACTGCTGAAATTCTTTCTCTCCCCGCTGTTTTAAAGTTGTTTTCATATCCTTGTCCATCTTGACAGATGCCTCGTCTTGAGTTATGGAGAGCGCAAGGAGGACTTGCCACGAGCTTTGGAAGTTGCTACAAGTACTTGGAGGTTCGATCGTCCATTGTACCGTGGCGTTGCTTGGATTGTGAGCGGCCGAGATCGTGGAGTGATACGCCATTTGACCATCTACGCCAGAGAACACCAAGGCGAGCAAACCATCGAACATCTCAATAAGGAGTATTTGGATTGAAGCAATCCAGAGTCTTCGCCTTGCCATCACGAGGATCGCAACATCTACTCTCGAGAGCTTCGTGACACGCTTTTCCGTTATCATCCCCGCACTTCCGACGTGGATCTTGCTGCACGTTTTCCGTCTACGGAAGGAGAAGACAACGCCACCGTTGTGCATCTCGCCCAGTTCGCCGCTGCTCAGGAGGAATCGTTGGAGTTAGCCGCCGCAGAGCTGGAGTGTGCTTACGAGACTCTTCAGAGAGCTGAAGAAAGGATCGCCATATTGGAAGAAACTCTTTATGGACGACACGATCACGAAGAAGACACTGAAGAAGAAGACCCAGAGGAAGCTGATGGACCGGCTGAACCAGAAGAGCCAGCAGAGGCAGCAGAGCCAGAAGCACCAGCAGCACCTGCACCAGGGACACCTGCTCCTGTGGCACCAGCCCCGGGACATCAAGATCAGTTTGCAAGGATGCCAGCTCACTTTCAGGTCTACAGTAGGCGGGAGCACCGTCAAGGCTACGGAGGCTATTTAATTGAGTAGTCTGTTCGAGTTGTTTCAGGCTTAGCCAGTATTAAGTCTTGAGTCGCCCTTTAGGCGGTAGTTTGGTGTGCTTAAGTTCGTCCTTATTTTTGTGTGCAAGTATGAGCTGCAAAGGCCCTTAGGCATTTGTTGCAAGCCATACTATTATCTTAATCAATATAAGAGTTTCAGTTGAGCTTTCTTAAAATATGTTGTTGGGTTTTACCTACCCCGATTAGTTCTACACCTTATCTCGTGCTTGCTACCTTATCTAACCCCCGAGATTCACGGATGGTTCAGACTCGTCAAGCTGCTGCAAGTGGCTCCGATACCCGAGATCGAAGGACAGAACAGACCCGGAGAAGCGGTTCCACCACAAGCACCTTGATCGATCTGCGAATTTTGGAGCATTCATGGCGGCTCGGACCGGTGATGTACACCATGATGAATCGGATGCAAGCTATGAATAACGAGCAACAACAATCAACATCACAATGGAACCCCAGGTTGCTCATGGTCACAATGGATCATCCAAGTTGGTGAGTTTATGAGAACCGATCCACCAACTTTCTCGGACATGTCTCACCAAGAGAAGGCGATGATTGGCTTCGTGTCATTGAGAGAAGCTGCGATCACTCAATGCGCGATCATGAAAAAGTTCGTATGCCTCTCACGGATGGAAGGCATTGCGCCGAATGGTGGGAAAACTTTGTGCGGCGCATGGAACGCCGCAAGACATTACTTGGGAAGAGTTCACAGCGCTTTTCGCCCGATATCATGTGCCGAAGGAATTATGGATCTCAAGAAGGATGAATTCCGTGCTCTCAAGCAGGAGGAATGTCGGTGATCGACTACCTCAACAAATTCTCTCAACTTGCTCGATATGATGCGAAGATGTCGCCACCGACAAGGCTCGTCGAGTCGTTTTACGAAAGGATTGAACTTTGGACTTCACGTCAACTTGATCGCCACACCTTTCACGATTTTCAAGAGTTGATCAACAAGGCTTTGATTCTTGAGGATAAGCGCAAGGAATTGGAAGATCATCGTAGCGCAGAATGGCTCGAGAAGGAAGTCACCAACCCGGTGAGGCAAGAATGATTCCACCGCAGATTTAGCCGTTTTCCACCACGAATTCGCGGACCACCCGCACCAACTTCAACACCTCGCCCGATTGCTCGTAACTTCCGCAATCCCGCACAGATCAACCCCAATCGATAAGCAACCCACGAATACAACGAGTTTGCTTTACAGCCGTCGGCCGGGCATTTCGCCAACCGATGTCCGCAGAATGGGACTATCACTCCGATGCGCTTCAACCTTGAAACACACCACCAAGACACGGTACAAGGCAACCATCAAGGAACTTCTCAAGCTACCGGTCAATCCGGAGAGCACGACCATCGGTGGTCGAGGCCGTGTCAACCACGTCACTCTAGAAGGAGCCCAAGAAGCACCGACGTTATCTTTGGGTAAGTTCTAGTAAATTCGATTACTGCATCGATTCTGTTTGATTCGGAGCTTCGATTCGTTTGTTTCGAATTTTTGCAAATAAGAACAAATTGGAAGTTATGCATCTTAAGCATACTCTGTTAGTCCGATCGCTGGAGGCGAGCTAAGTTCTAAAGTTGGATGTTTAGGAGCTAGGCTACTCATAGCTGGAGTTGAGTTTCTAGCCAACCTAATAGTTCTAGACACTCAGACCATAGATGTTATACTTGGTATGGATTGGTTATCCAAACACAAAGCAGTGCTAGATTGTGGCCGAAGAGCCGTAACAATAGAGGATACCACTGGAAAGAAAGTGGAATTTCTAGCCACCTCAGTACGTGATGGACATTTGGTAGTCAACAGTCTGAAGACAGTCACCTTAGAAGATGTACTGTAGTCGAGATTGCGGACGTATTTCGGAAGAATTACGGGAATGCCACCGGACTGTGACATTGAGTTTGTCATCGATCTAGTGCCAGGAACAGCACCAATTTCCAAGAGACCCTATCGGATGCCAACCGATGAACTTGTGGAAATGAAGAAGCAGATAGAAGAACTACTGGAGAAAGG
Source organism: Hsuehochloa calcarea (assembly GCA_036346395.1). Classification (NCBI taxonomy): domain Eukaryota; kingdom Viridiplantae; phylum Streptophyta; class Magnoliopsida; order Poales; family Poaceae; genus Hsuehochloa; species Hsuehochloa calcarea. The sequence goes on from CM070613.1 coordinate 167,499, forward strand.
TTTTGTAAGACCTAGCTCGTCGCCCTGGGGAGCACCAGTTTTATTTGTCAAGAAGAAAGATGGAAGCATGAGGATGTGTATTGATTATCGTTCTCTCAACAAAGTCACCATCAAGAACAAGTACCCATTGCCCAGAATAGATGATTTGTTCGACCAGATGAAAGGAGTCAGAGTATTCTCCAAGATCGATCTGCGATCAGGTTACCATCAGTTGAAGATTTGTCCTAAGGATATACCAAAGACCGCTTTCTCAACCCGGTATGGACATTATGAGTTTTTAGTCATGTCTTTTGGATTGACTAATGCCCCTGCCTATTTCATGAACATGATGAACAAAGTATTCATGGAATATTTGGATAAGTTCGTAGTAGTGTTTATTGATGATATTTTGGTTTACTCAAATTCAGAAGAAGAACATACAGAACATTTGAGATTAATCCTAGAGAAGCTCAGAGAACATCAGTTGTATGCCAAGTTCAGCAAGCGTGACTTTTGGAAGAAGAAAGTTGACTTCCTCAGTCATGTGATGACAATGAGGAGTAGTAGTTGACCTTAAAGGTTAAAGCTGTAATGAATTGGGAGCAGCCCAAGACGGTTACTCAAATTCGTAGTTTCTTGGGAATGGCGGGATATTATCGCCGTTTCATTGAGGGATTCTCAACGATTGCTAAGCCCCTTACGCAATTGTTGAAGAAAGAGAAGAAGTACATTTGGACCCCAGCTTGTGAAGAGAGTTTTCAAGAATTGAAGAAATGTCGACTTGACCCAGTGCTAGTTTTCTTGGGATATCGCAAGGATTTTGATATCTATTGTGATGCTTCGTCAAGGATTAGAATGTGTCCTACGCAAGAAGGAAGAGCCGCCGCTTATGCGTCAAGGCAATTAAGGCCTCATGAGGAAAATTATCCTACCCATGATTTGGAATTAGGCAGTAGTGCATGCTTTGAAGATTTGGCGTCATTATCTCGCCGGTGTCATTCGTGAAGTCTACATGATCATAAGAGCACGAAGTACATATTCACTCGATCGATTTGAACATGAGGCAGAGAAGATGGTTGGAATTAATAAAGGATTATAATCTTGGAATCCATTACCATTACGGTAAGGCCAATGTAGTTGCAGATGCACTAAGTCGCAAGAGCTCTTGCAATGCTCGGAAGCAAAGAGATTTGCTCGAGAACTTGGGAGGAATTCGAAGCTACTGATTAGAACTTGTTTCGAGGATTTGTGGCCAGTCTGGAAGTGCAGTCTACTCTGGAGAAACAGATTCGTGAAGCGCAACCCAAGGATTCTGAGTTTGCTGATCTCAAGAAGAAGATGTCAGAAGGAAAATTTAAAGATTTCACCGTAGATGATCATGATATATTGTGGATCAATGGACGTATCTGTGTACCAGATATTGATGGTTTAAGACAACTGATTCTGAAGGAAGCCCATGACTCAAAGTATTCGATTCACCCTGGAAGTACTAAGATGTATCAGGATGTTAAGAATAAGTTTTGGTGGCCAAACTTAAAGCGAGACGTCGCAGAGTTCGTTGCCTTATGCGACGTGTGTCAAAAAGTAAAGGTCGAACATCAAAGACCAGCAGGATTGCTACAACCGCTGAAGATACCAGAATGGAAGTGGGAAGAAATCGGTATGGATTTTATTACCGGTCTACCCAAGACTCAATCAGGTTATGATTCGATTTGGGTAATAGTGGATCATTTGACTAAGGTTGCCCATTTCTTGCCAGTCAAAACCATTTATTCAGGAGACCGCTTGGCGGAATTGTATATGTCAAAGATCGTCAGTCTGCATGGTGTGCCTAAGAAGATAGTGTCAGATCGAGGATCTCAATTCACCTCTCGTTTCTGGCAAAGTCTACATGAAGCCCTGGGGACTCATCTAAATTTGATCGCTTATCATCCACGCAGCGGATGGATGATGAAAGAGTCAACCGGATATTAGAAGACATGTTGAGAGCACGTGCCTTAGCTAATGCTACCGCTTGGGATAAGAGTTTACCGTATGCGAATTCTCGTACAACAACGATTATCAAGCGGTTTGCGAGATGTCACCATTTGAAGCCTTGTATGGTCGTGCTGCAGAACTCCATTGAATTGGTCGAAATGGTGAACAGCGTAGTGTTGGGCGAGATATTATTCAGAAGCGAAGAACAAGTTGCTATGATCGAGAGAGGTTAAAGATAGCCCGATCCGAGCAAAAGAGTTATGCCGATAATCGTCGTCGTGACCTTAGCTTTGAACGAGAAGATTTTGTGTATCTTGAGTTACTCCGCGAGAGGTGTTAAGAGATTCCACACCAAAGGGAAGCTTGCTCCTAGATATGTGGGTCCGTTCAAGATTTTGGAACGCCGAGGAGAAGTTGCGTACAGCTTGGAGCTACGCGATCGTTAGCGGAGTGCATGATGTCTTTCATGTCTCTCGGTGAAGAAGTGTCTTCGTGTGCCAGAAGAGCAGACCCCGTTGGAGTCAATTGGCGAAGGAAGATCTCACGTACAAAGAGCAGCCTGTCAGAATTTTAGATGTCGCAGAGCGCCGCACCAGAAGTAAGACCGTTCGTTTCTGCAAAGTCCAGTGGAGTAACCACTCAGAAGGAGAAGCAACGTGGGAACGTGAAGAAGAGTTGAAATCCGAGTTCCCTAGCCTTTTCTCTAGCTAGCCGGAATCTCGGGGACGAGATTCGTTTAAGGGGGGGAGGTTTGTAACATCCCAATTTTCAGAGCTTTAAAAATCTTTTAATAATGGTAGTAAGAAAATTCACCATTTGGATTTATTTTAATATTAAATTAAAAAGCTTAATATGGACTTTAAGGACAAACTGATTTAATGTGCTTAATTCCAACATCAACAATTGTCAAAACTATTTTATCTAGATTCTATATGCTTGGATATATTTTATAGAATTTTCTGGAATTTTTCCAAAGTCATTTGCTATTTTCTAATTACTATTTGTATTTTCGGATTTATTAAAAGAAAATCTATTTTCCTGAGCGAGAATTGGGTCGAAACCCAGTCACTATTTTAATCCGGCCCAACTCCCGCGTCGCGCCGCGCCTCGGCCCACCCTTCGCGCTCAGGCCGGCCGTCGGATTCCCATCGACGGCGTATAACCGCAGAACTTCGCCTCGCTCTCATTCTTTGGTGGCCCATGGCTTGCCGCCACAAGACGTTTTCTTCCACGGATGGTGGGCCACCGCTTCACCACGTCACCTTCGTCTTCGAGTAGGACTCGGGAGTCCGAGCTCCGCACGTCCGCAACCGCCGCCGCCGTTTCTTCTTCGAATTCTCCCTCGCCCCGGCTATTTAAAGCCCAAGCCTTGCACCAGATTCTTCGCCCCTCCGCTCTCCTCCAAAACCCTAAGGCGCCGCCCCCGGGATCGTCTTCGTTGTACCGCAGTCACCGAAAGACCGCCGACGGCCAAAGCTACTTCGCCGCCGCAATTCGCCGTCGACACTCCGTCCCCGGCCGTGATTCCACCGCCTCCAGGTCCGCATTTGCAAGGGCTACATTTTGCGCTGGTCGCCCGAGGCCCAGGAGCTTCGTTTTGCCGTTTTCGGTTTTGTCCGACAACCGCCGCCGCCATTATCATCACCGCCGGTGAGCCATTGCTGCCCAAGCACTGCCACCACCCCAGCAGATCCGCTGTGTTCCCAGCAACCCGTTTTTGTGCTCCGTCACCGCTCGCCGTCACCGCCGTTGTCCAGTCGCCGGCCAAGTCTCCTCTGCACCGTGCTCCGTGCTGGATCAGCAGCCGAGTCAGCATCCACGCCAGCACCATCTTAGCTCCCCTGTCCCGTGTGGCGCCTGCGTGTCACAGCCACGTGGCAGTCCAGTTTCCTCCCAAGCCAACCCTCGGTGAACCGAATCTACGGTGCACCGAGCCACTGACAGTGGGTCCCACCTGTCAGTCGGTAATTTTGTTTCTTTTCTTTTATTTTCTGGTGGAAATTCATCGCTGACGTCAGCCGACGTCATTAATCCGATTTTCCTTTATAAAAATAATTCGGGAAATTCAAGAAAATCCAAATTAGGGTTTAATTGATTTTCAAATCTTCCAAAGCCCATATCTTTTGCATCCGAACTCCAATTGAGCCCATTCAAATTTGTAAATTCATATAAAATTAAGATCTATTTAATGGTGAATTTTATTTGAATTTTGGAGATTGTTTTGCTTCTGTATTTATTTGTTTTTGGTTTCTTTTGTCTCGGTTGCGAGTAGACGTCGATACTTCGGGGAATTTTGCAGAAGAAGGAGCACCTCAAGACCAAGACCAATATCTAGATCTATTCTAAGTTCTTGACTCAAATTTATCTAAGTTTCCTGTCTTGAGAATAAAACACTTGGATCCAAATACTCGAAAGTGCGAGACAGCGGTTTTTCTACAACATCAAAGCTCATAAGGAGTCTTGCCCAAAGACGGTCTCAAAAAGACACGATTTGCAATATGGCAAGCAGTAGAAATAGCTTCGGCCCAAAACCTCCTCGGAGTGCTATACTCATCTAGCATCGTCCTAGCCATCTCGACTAGGGTCCTATTTTTCCTTTTCACAACGCCATTTTGTTGAGGGACGTGTGGAGAGGAGAACTGATGCTCAATTCCACGCTCAGCACAAAAAGAAGCAAAAGAGACATCCTTGAACTCCGTACCATTGTCACTGCGGATCGCTCTCAAGGCACTCGGAAGTTCAGAAGCCAAACGAAGAACAAGATCATGATAATTATCAAAAATTTCATCCTTCGAAGCAAGAAAGAGCACCCAAGTGTATCTAGAAAAACCATCGACTATGACAAGAATGTACCATTTTCCACCAACTGACCGAACCCTAGTGGGACCAACAGTATTCATATGAAGCAAGTGTCCCGATCCGTCAGTCATGACCATAGTCACTGAAGGGTGTGAGGCGGCAACTTACTTGCCATGCCTACAGGGCGCACATAGAGCATCCTTGACGGCTTTGAGTTTGGGCAAACCTCACATGAGCTCAAGGTTGCTAACTCGCGTCAGATGATCAAAACCAATGTGCCCCAAACGACGGTGCCAAAGCGAACTCAAGAAGAAGATGAAATCAAGCACTTGAGAAAAAGAAGAGATTGGAAAAATCGGCCCAAAGATCCTAGCAACTCTAGTAATCCCAAAAACAAGCTCATCAGTGGAATCAAGCACCCGACAAGCATTTTTCTTAAATCTAGTCTCATATTCATCATCAAGAAGTTGAGAGACAGAAAGCAAATTAAACCTTAGCTTATCCACAAGGGCGACGTCCTTGAGAATGAACTTGTCGTTCACCCTGATCGATCTCGTTCCTTCAATCCGCCCTTGCCTATCATCTCCAAAGGTGATGAAGTCATCACCCGTCGACCGCGTGAAGGGGGTGAACCATCTTGAGTCTCCGGTCATGTGGTATGAACAGCCGGAGTCGACGAACCACGTGTCCTTCCTCTTTCTGCGGTAATCCTGAAAATCAAGGCACAGAAGAACGATGTATCTCAATAGTAGGGTTAGTTAAACAAGACTTGATAACCCAGTACTGAGACACACGTCTGCGAGTAGTATGCAAAGAGGAAGTGCTATCCTTGATTATGTTTGAAATTCTGTTATGAGCAATGGTTGCACTAATATGAGAGTTATCCTGTCTAAGAGCATGATGATGAGCATGTGACACAAATCCTAAACCAGGTTTCTTCTTTTCTACTATATCATGTATCATAAAAGCTCTATGTTGATTGGATGAAATTCTAGCAAAAATTTTCTTATCATTTTTCAACCTACGCTAACAGAACTCAACCAAATGCTCATCCTTCTTGCAATAGGTGCAATGGTACTTGATACCACTGGGAGAAGCACCCTTTGACTTAACAGATGGTTGGGCAAAACCCGTAGATTTAAAAATAGTTTTTGCTGGTTGGGTTTTGAATTCAACTAACCCATTTTCCAAGACTTGAGTAACTTTTGGCTTAGAATTATCTTGGACAGAGTTGTATCCTAATCCTTGCTTCTTATAAGGAGTTTTAGACTTATCCAGAATCATGTTTAATTGTTTCTTACCTTTAAAAAAAATTTCTAAGGTATCCTTAAGATAAGCATTTTCTTCTTCAAGATTAACACATGATTCACAAGATTTACTCTTAATGGCTCTAGCATATCTCTCCTTATATAAGGTAGCTTCAAGTTTAAGAGTTTCGCAAGAAATACACGTAGAATCAATTCTATCCTTAAGCTTAGCAAATTTAGCACTAACTGCATTTACTATGTCTTGTACTTCATGTTCTCGTTCAATGCAGAAAGAGCAAAGGCTAGAATCAACCACACCAGAAGCAACCAACTTGCTAGAATCTAAGCATTTTTCACATAGAGCAGATTTAACCTCAACTAGCTCAGTCCTAGCATTTTCAAAATATTGCAAAGCAATATCATGAGCAGATTGCAGTTTAGCAAATTCTGAGTGTAGAGCATGGCAGGAAGAACATTCATCAGATTCAAGAGTCTTAGCATTTGCAAGTTCTAAAGTCAAATTATCTACTTGAGACTCTAAGTCCTTGTTCCTGACCATGATATACTCTAAAGCCTTATCCTGACTCATGAGTTGCTCAAAGATAGTTTCGCATCTATCAGAAAAGACATCATAGGAGAGAGATACCTCGTCGTCAACGTCATCGGAGTCGGTCATGAAGCAAACACCGGTGAAGTCCTTGGTATTCCCCTTCTTCTTATCTTGAGGGATCTCCTCCTCCTTGTCATCCTCGCTCCCGGAGTCCACATTGCTTAAGGATTGTTCCCCAAAAGCTGCAAGAACCCGGTGAGCTGCCTTTGTCAGCTTGGCAGCATCAAATCTTGATTTGTTCCATTGAGGCTTCTTCCAAGCTGGCTTTCCCTCCTTATGATTGCTCTTTCCTTTCAACTTGGGGTAATTTGCCCGGATATGATTAAGCTCACCACACTCATAGAAAGTCACGGGACCTCCTCTCTTTTTGTTTCTCATATTGTTATAGGCTCGTGTGGCTTTTCTGACTATGAGGGCTAACTCGGCCTCAGGGAGACTCTCAAAGTCCTCTTCATGGATTGCAGATAAACCAGCAAGCGAAAATTCATAAGAAGACTTAGAAGACCCATCAGAAGCTCTCTTGAGCGGGTCTGCTACCAAGGCCATATTTTCCTTCTTGAGATGATCAATCCTCTTGATCTCATGAGTCTTGAGCTTGCTATAGAGCAACTCCAAAGTAAGATCAGAGAGGTTGACGTTCTCCTCAATTGTGGTAGCCTTTATCTCCCACTCCTTAGTGTTGATTGCAGCCAAGAGGTGGGTGGCATTTTCAGACTGGGAATATTCAATTCCAACAGCTTTTATCTGATTAATCATTTTGTTAAAGCGACTGAAAATATCATCGATGCTCTCTCCAGGACGCATCTCGAATTTGTTATATTCACGCTTATAGACTGTCTGGCGTACTTTCTTGATTTGGGACGAACTCTCATGGTAGGTTTCGAGGGTGTTTCAAATCTCGTGCGCAGTCTCAAGATTGCAAATTCGATCATACTCCTGTCTACCAAGCCCACCATATAAGAGGTTCTTTGCCTTATTGTTGTTAGCCAAGAGGGCTGTGAGGATCCCCGGGTTAATCCCGTAAGATCGAGGTAATCACGATCTTAAGGAAGTAACTCTGGGCATCAAGTAAATGAATTCCAAGTTAACTCCACCTAAGTGACGCCCCAACTGAAACTAGAGCCCCGATGATCATACGCGCTGCCCCTTTGCGAGCACGCATGATGACCGATTCTCCAACGGTTCAAGCACACACTTAAATAAGTTAAAATGGAATTCATCATAGCGAGAATGATACCACGTTGGCTCCCAAGATCAGTGACCAACGTGCCCTCAAACTCACCTTCAACGTGGGTCACATCCATACAACATTCATACATCAATGGCTCAAAAGACATACATCGATAATAGTCGAGTTTGCAGTTATTACAAGGGCCGACCGGCCAAATTCAAAAGAGATCATAAAGTAACAGCGGAAGCATTATAAATAAACCAAAAGACCAGCATGGTATGCCCATAACCCCTGGCAACCGACTGGGGTTAAATAATAGCACTACTCGTCGGTCTTAGCGCTTAAATCAACATTCGCCGAGCTCATCGAGCTCAAATCGTCCTCACCTGAAAAGAAAATAAAAAGGCCAGCCAACATCTGGCTGAGTACAAGTGCACTCGCAAGTCTTACACAAAGAAAAGTAGTTATGCATAATTGGCCAATCAAGGGATAGCATTAGTGGTTCTAGTTTTGCATAAAACGCAACATCTTACATTCCTAGACCATCTAGTTTTCAAAAGCCAAGTTGCAAATCATTTATTCAAACGGAAGTTTCACAAGACATAGATAATGTAATAAATCAAACAATACCAAAGTGGATGTCCACTTTGGTAAACTAAAGTGCACGAACATCCCATTCATGCCGAAACCAATTATAACCATGTCAACTTTTAATTTTTGAAGTCTAACGATGAAGCATACTTAAACCAAGTGTTGTCCATAACCGTGGACACGGCTATTCGAATAGATTATCTTTGCAGAGTTGTACTACTTTACCCACATGACCCGACTAGCCGTAAGCCTCCGGATGCCTCCGGAAAGTAGCACACTTTCTTAGGTATGCCGGCCGGGGAGAATCGAGATACAGTCATTTTTAGTAAGAAAATCTTATTGGGATAGACCACCCATGTGAGACAAATCCCAACTTAGACATAAGCATATAGAAAACGCTAAGCGGGCACACACGTTGTGCCGGAGGGGTCAGTGTGAGGTAGTTAGTATGTTGTTTTTCCTCAACAGAAGTAATCGTGCTCATTAAGCACAGTATATATCACACTGGGTTCCTAAGGAACATAGGATTTCACGGTCTCTATGTCCTCACACCACCTGCGGTCCAATCCAATAAAACCCTCCCCTTACTTAATCGTATGGTACCCATATACCGCATGTGATAGTACGCTCGGTACTTGGAGTGTAACGTCCATGGCTCGGTCCTTAATGGTCCAGACAAGACAATCACAAGCCTGGGTCTCGTGCATAACAGCACCCACACTACAACCACTTGTCCAGACCCAAAAACCTTTTAAACATAACCAAAATTTAACTCAATAACCAGAAGTAACAATCTGGACAAAAATTAATAAAAGAATAAGAATTGTTATGTGTCTCCCACAATTGACGAGCTAGTCCCGTCAATTGATCTACTGCGTTATCTAGACCCGCAATGGCTAAGCATTCAACACACAACAATCTCATCATCACAAGCATCTTCCTTAAGCATATGTATATGGGAAATATTAAGAATAACCAGCAAGTATAGGATATAACTAATCTACTCATAACATAACGGTATACCGAAAATAGCATGCAGACAATATCATTACATTTCAAACACTAGTATAATAAAACTGATATCAATATGATGCAAAAGAAAGTTCAAATAATGCTTGCCTTGCTGGAAGAGTAGTTGTTCACTCTCAGTGGCGTAAGAATCTACATTGATTTCGTCGGTATCTAAAGAACGGAAATATCGATAAACATCGAGAAATAACATAAAATCAAATTGCTCCAAAAAGTGTGATTTTTCTACAGTAGATAGTTTATGCTTTAAGATGAATTTAGGTACAAGAATTATTCCATTTGGATTTAGCAGGTGAAAGTTATGGTCGTTTAAATTTTGTATGTCCCGAAAATGCATTTTATCAAATTTAAAGTTTTGACCAAAATTTGTAGGACAGTGGGGAGGTAAATAATTTCATAGATAAATTGGGAATATTATTGTGAGTCCCCTGCAACTTGGTTCATCTCAATAGGAGTTTCCATGCAAAAGTTATGAATTTTCAAAGTTATAGCCATTTTTCTATTGTAAAGATAAACAATTAATGCTCATTTTCCAAAACTATATTTTCTGATACTGATATAAATGTACAACCTTCTTTAAAATAAAGGTCATCAAAATTAAAAATTACCAGCACTGGTTTCATCCCATTTGGGGTCAAAATGAATTTGTTATGCATTTTTGAAGTTAAATATATTTTTCAGTTTATAACAAATACATTCTGATTTTCTTAAATGGATTTATACATTTCATACCGAGCCGCACCTAGCCACAGTCGCTGATCAGTGGGACCAACAACAGTGCCATTTCTTATTTACCCACGGGGATTCTATTTTTCCCGACTGACAAGTGTGGCCTACTTGTCAGTGACACGGTCTACCGCATAGTGTGTGGACCACATGTCCACGGGCGGCTCACAGCACAGTGAACATGCGTTTAAGTGGCCAGGCCCACCTGTCAGCCGCAGTTTAACCCTTCTGTTTTCTATGCACGGGCCCACATGTAATAGACTCATCACTTGCTTAAAACATCATTTACTACAGTAAGCAATCATTAGCCATTTAATGACCGGATCAACGCCTTAATGGCTTTGCTACAGTTGTCAAACGCGTCCGACAACGCGCCGGTGAGATTTCCCGGCGGCTCGCCGGCGCTACGCGCCACGGCGGAGCCGGCCAAGGGTAGGGATGGGTTCCTAATAGCAATGCGCTTCTATGGGTGGTGGTGGCGACCCTTGAGGTGGCATGTGCCGGCGGCTCGTCGGAGAGGAGCGGCGGCGTACATAGGGCAACGGTGCATGTGCGAAATAAAGCTCCGCAAAGGTCTAACAGCGGGTGCCTGGGGTTCTAAGGACTATCAGAAGACTACCTGAAGGTCGAGCTGCGGTAGTGGAGGTCAGTGCTTGCTCGGCGTCAACAATGGCTAAGGCGGCGGTGCGGTTCAAAGTGGAGGGGAAAATCCTGCGAAGACTAGAGCGAGTGAAGGCTCGTGATGACTCAGGACCATTAGAGAATGCTAAAGAAGCCATTAATCGGTGTGGATATCGTGAGGATATGTGCACGATCTCAGGATGATGAGTCAATTGGCAATGGCGTTATTGGTTTGCAAAATCTCGCGTTTTCGGGTTTGCTCCAAGGTCGTCAAGGCCATTGGCGATCTGGCCGGTTGTCTTGGGCGGTCGACCGCCCGATGGAGCGATCCGACCGCCATGGTGGCGGTCCGATCCGATTTGAAAGTTGGGTTTTGAGGTGGGCCAAAAATAGGTTGTGTAGGCAAGTGAGGAGTCTCCGGATGTGGTCCCATCATTTTGGAGCTCGGTCAAAAGTTCTATTCGATTGAAATTTCGAAGGTTTGAATTTCTCGCTTGAATTTTGGCTAAGTCCTGGACCGTCCGACCCGTTGTGGGAGCGGTCCGCCAAGCATGAAATCGGTCGGACCGCCCGTGGTGTGGGGGCCAGACGCGAATACTTGGAGGTGAGCCAAGTGTTGCATTGAGTTGACTTTGAGTGTGTATTTCTATGAACTTCAATGCTTTATTGATGTATATTGCATTGCGGAACCGACGTGGGTCAAGTTGTGAAGAACTTGTTCTAAAACGGTTTGTTTGTCTATTCTTCGTGCGGTGGCTTGCGCAGTCAACGACGTCAGCGGTGAGTGGATCGGGACTACGCTTGGAGAGCCGAGGTCCGAGCGATCGGGGATCTGGGTGAGGTTGTGTGACTCAAGCATGGTGCGAGAATGGACAAGATGGATCGAACGGTGGTTCAAATTTGGTTGGATCGGCGGTGCGGATATCGGTGCGAGTCTCTCGGGAGGTTCCGATGGGATTCGGACAAGAGAGGCTTGGCGTCGATGAGAACCGTGATCAACCTACGTGGTGAAGCGTGCGATTGCTTCAAGGGTTATTTGTGTGTGGGTCCCATGTGTAAGAGACCCAAAAAGGGAAACCCTAGCTCTCTAGTATAAATAGGAAGGGGAGAGGTAGAAAACCTAAGCAAGCATTCATTTAGCCCCCTTCTTCTTTTTCTAGGGTTTGGAGGAGAGGAGAGGAGAACTAGGGTTGGAATGTGCTCCTTGTTGAGCTCTTGCCCTCCTTGGTGGAGAGGCTTTGTAAGCATCTATTGTGGATGAACAATCTTGTGATGCTTAATTGAAAGATCAATTGCTCCCTTTGTGTTCTTCTCTCTTTTGGATGTTTTTGGTGCTTCCTTGATTCAACGGTTCATGCTTGGTCTCTTGGCCTACTCTATCTTGCTTTGATGTGTGGGATTACTCCTAGAGTCATCTAGTTCATCAAACCCCCACAAGCAAGACTTGAATCAAGTTTTCTCATTTCTAGGGTTTGTGCACTTCTTTGGTAAAATCTCGAGAGATCGATTCTGAAGTGGATCGACGGATCGTCGCTAGAAATAGGTCTCCAATACCATTAGGAAGGTGTGCTAGAAATTTGGTCAAGTTTTATTGGTTGAATCAAAAGTTGGATCAAATTTCGTTTTGGATTTGGGTGGAGATTTTGAAGATCGACTCTACCGGTCCGGCCGCCTTTCAACGGCGGTTCGACCGCTTGATGTATTCAGACCATTGGTTTGGCGGGTCGAATCGCCATCCACCGGTCCGACCGGCTGGTTAGTTGTCGGTCGGATCATTGGATCACCGTCGGTCCGACCGCCGTGGTAGCCGGTCGGACCGCCCGTGTCGATGAAGAACATTGAGTTCTTTTCTCCTTTTGTGTCGTGTGCTTGAGGGGTTTATCAAAGTCAACACAAGGCTTCGTTGTGCACACTGAACTTCTTAGCTTTCATAGCTAAAGGAGTAAAGTTCGTGTTGGTTTTGATTTAGGCGAGAAAGTTTTGAAAGCGCCTATTCACCCCCTAGTCGCCTTCCGGTCCTACAAGTGGTATCGAGCGGTTAGCTCTTGTCTATAGATCTTAACGGTCTTTGGAGCCATGGCGATCGACAAGTACTCAACCAAGCCACACATTTTTGAGGAGTTGATTTTGCATCTTTGGAAGGCTCGTATGCAAGCGTATATCGAGGCTCAAGGGCACGCGATTTGGCTAAAGGTGAAAAACCCTTATGTCGTGCCAGCCGATGACGATACGATCACTCCAGATGTGGAGGCCAACAGCAAGGCTCGGAATTATTTGATCCAAGGCCTTAGTCGATCTGAGTTTGAGCGTGTTGCTCACTTGCGGTCCGCTCACGAGATCCGCGGACACTTTGTGATTATCACGAAGGGTCCATCTGCGATCAAGGAAGTGAGACAGAACCAGCTCAAAAGGTTTACTCAAGATCGAACAAAGGCACCGTGAGTCTTTGGATGAGTGGGGAAGATTCTCTAAAATTCTTCATGATCTCATATTTGTTGACTTGGTATTTTTCGAGTGCGAAAATGCACGCCAGCTTCTGGGTGCTCTTGATGTGAAGGTCTGGTGTATGAAGATCACTTCCATCAATGACAACACTGTCATGAGTGAGCTTATCATGGATAAGCTCTACTCGAGGTTGAAGACGCATGAGATTGACTTTATCTCGCGTCTCCCAAGACGTAATCGATGGCTTTAGTGGTCGACAAATCCAAGGGTTGCTCTTCTGATTCTCTTGATTGTAGCTCATCTGGCTTTTCATTATCTGCTTTACATTCTTTGAGTGATGAGCAACTTGAGAAATTGCCCGAGGATGATTTAGCCCTCCTTTCCACCAAATTCACAAGAGCGTACAACAAGGTGAGAAATAGGAGGAGGAGTGGACCTATCACGTGCTTCGAATGTGGTGAGCCAAACCACATTCGCTCCAAGTGCCCCAAGCTAAAGGGCAAGGAGGAGAAGGAGACACGAAGACATCCCCAGGAAAGGGATGCAAAACCCAAGAAGACAAACTATCGAAAGTTTGTCAGCCGGGTCCTTGCCGCTCTTGAGAATGTTAATATGAGCGATGTGGATTCGGAAACGGAGGACGAAGAGAGTGATTCTCGTGGCAAGAAGAAGGCGCATGACTTCACCGGCATGTGTTTCATGGCCAAGAACAGCCACGATAGCGACTCCTCCAACAATGAGGATCCTTTTAGTGATCCTGATGAGGTATGCCCTTCTATTGCTGATATGAAAAGGGCTTTGGTGCTTGCTGAACAGAAATTGCATAAGCAAGTAAAAATGATCAGGAAGCAGGACATTATGATTGATAATTTGAATCTTGAAGTTGTTAAGCTTAAATCTATCAATCCTGCTGATATTTGTGATTCCTGCACTAGCTTGCTTAAAGATTTGACAAGTTTGAAATCTGCTCATTCCTCTGTCACAAACCAACTAAAAGATGCTCTCGATGAACTAGAATCTTTCAAGTCTAGATCTGCTTGTTTAGATGTCATTCCTCTTGATGTGACTGCCATGGAAGCTATCCCTTTAACTTGCTCTAATTGTGCTTTGCTAGAATTAAAATTGGATAGTTCCTTAAAAGAATTGCAAAAGTTTGATGCTAGTCACACATGCTCTCATTGTAAGGACAATAGGATTAAGATGCAAGAGATGATGAAACATTGATTTACTCTAGAGTTGCATCTTGTGAAAATTGTCCCAAGCTTACAATTGAGATTGAAGCCTTAAACAAGACCCTGGAAGAAAAGGCTAAAATTGAAAGATCCATGTCTTTCTCGCTTCTAAAAGGTTATTGATTCTAACTCTTGTGTTTTGAATGTCAAGTTGAAATCATGGTTAGTCGATACAAGAGGCCTTTAGAGTCAAGTTTAAGGAGCAGCGATTGAGTAGGATTCAGAATCCTATTGTGTGTCTTGTGAGGCCTTCAAAGTGGAAGTGGCCCTTCTTAAGAGTAAGCGCAATGAGGTAATCAAGTCTAGCAAGTGTACTAGATGTGAGGAGTTAATGAAAGAGAATGATTACCTCAAGGTGACTCTTGAGAAATTTTCAAGTGGGAAAAAGAAACTCAACATGATTCTTGATCAATCCAAGGTGAGCGTGAAAAATAGCGGTCTAGGTTTCAACCCCTAGAGCATTCCAAGAAAAACCCACCTAAGATTGCTAGAGTTGTGAAGAATGGTTTGTTTGAGCTAGAACCTCCTAAGCCATCAGGGTTGTTTTCAAACCGGAGGTTTTGCTCAAACTCTTTACGGGAAGAAAGGTGCTTTCACTCATTCATGCAGCACCCTCAAAAGGTCCGAGACCATTGCACCTTCGCAAGAAAGAAGGTCATCTTGTTGAGTTACGCTCGGGAGAGCAAAACTTGAGAGAAAAGAGAGGATGAGCGTCCTAAGATCCATTAGAGGAGTCCCTTCTCCAGATGTAGTCTCTAGAGCTAGGCAGCCTGTTTATCGCACCACACATAGGCCTAGATTTGTAGAGAACTTTGTAGACTCTTTTGGTGGGTCTAGGCAGCATGTTGGATTAGGACATCGTGAGGAGAGACAGGGTAGCACCTAGACAGGGGAGTATCGATCTTTTGGTAGATCGTTTGGAGAGGTCTAGGTGGTTCTCATGTGCATTCTTATGATTTTGTTCCCGATCATGTTTGGCTATTACTATCTGCTGCTCCCGGACATCGTGCTTCTCGATCTTTGGATTCCTCGCTCATTTATCACTAACCCCAAGATCGAGGCACGGATGTTTTCGATTGTGCCTTTTAGGTCCGTCGCATGCGAGGAAGGAGGACAAGTGGCTTGTTGACTCGGGTGTTCTCGACATATGACCGGAGATTCTAGATGGTTCTCCTCCCTCACACGTGCATCCGAAATGAATTGATTACATTTGGGGATGCTTCTACTGGGACCGTGATTGCAAAAAGCCTTGCTTGGCGTCAACGACAAGTTCATGCTAAAAAGCGTCGCTTTGGTAAGTAAGTCGAGGTATAATCTTCTATCTGCTTTCACCGCTTGATGAGGGTCTAGAAGTGAGGTTTAAGAGAGATGAGTGTAGAGTTCTAGATTCCTCGGGTGAGCTTGTTTTGAGATCTCAGATTTGAGAAGATCTTACGTGCAAATTTCAAGATTTCTTCCGTTTCCAGTCCTAGATGTCTGTAGCCTCGATTCTCATGACCTTGTTTTGTGGCATCGTAGACTTGGGCATATAGGTTTTGATCATTTGTCTAGAGTCGGTTGCAAGGACTTGATTAGAGGTTTGCCTAGGTCAAGGTCACAGAGATCTTGTGTGCTCACCAGAGACATGGTAAGATGGTGTCCGCTTCCCACCCACCTCTTACTTTGGTAATGGTGATGGACTGTGATGCGACTTCTTCACTTAGATCTGCTTGGTCCTTCTAGAGTTCAGTCAGTTGGTGGGAAATGGTATGTGCTGGTGGTTGTGGATGATTACTCCATGTATTCATGGGTTTATTTTCTTGCTTCTAAGGACGAAGCATTTGGATTCTTTAAAGATTTGGTCCTTAGAATTCTTTGTTGATATACTGGAGCTTTGAGAGCCATTAGGAGTGATAATGGGATGAGTTCAAGAATTCTTCTTTTTCTACCTTCTGCGCTGATAGGGAATTGAGCATCAGTTTTCTTCTCCTAGAGTTCCTCAGCAGAATGGTGTTGTAGAAAGGAAGAACAGAACCCTTGTAGAGATGGCTCGGACCATGCTAGATGAGCATTCTACTCCTAGGAGATTTTGGGCTGAGGCGATCTCTCGCTTGTTTTATCTCCAATAGGGTTTTCTTGAGATCTGTGGTTGGGAAGACTTCTTATGAGCTTAGATTTGGTCATTCTCCCAAGGTCTCTCATTTCAAGATTTTTGGTTGCAAGTGTTTCATTCTTAAACATGGAAATCTTGATAAATTTGAGTCTAGATGTTTTGATGGCATATTTCTTGGATATCCTGCTCATTCTCGTGGCTATCGTGTTTTTAATGTTGATACTAACAAAATTGTTGAGACTTGAAGTCACTTTTGATGAGGCTAGTCCAGTACTAGACCCGATGCTTGGTACAGTGTTTACGAAATTCAAGAAAGCATCTTCGTCGATGATGATTACGAAGATGAAGACCCAAACCATCCTCCTGCTACCTACGAGAGGGTGGAGAGCTGCTACTACTACTTGATGTCACCGAGCACCGCCTCCTATCCCCACCGACGATCCGAGTGGCTCTGCTCCTACCTCCACAACTCATGGGGTAGAGGCCACTACGCACCAGAGCACCTCTTCGCATTCAATGACAACATCCTCTGAGCAGATGATTGGGGATCTTCAAGAGCGAGTCACTCGCTCGTGTTTATTTCTCCGATTCCCATGCACATTCTCGCTTTTGTCGCTTCTTTTGAACCCCGAGATATCACCCATGCTTTATCTGATGCCTCTTGGGTCAATGCCATGCATGAAGAGCTTGAAAATTTTGAAAGAAACAAAGTCTGGTTTTTAGTTGAGCGACCTTCTGATTCTCATGTTATTGGAACAAAATGGGTTTTTAAAAATAAGCAAAGTGAGGATGGATTGGTTGTTCGCAATAAGGCTAGACTTGTAGCTCAAGGTTATTCCCATGTAGAGGGCTTAGACTTTGAGGAGACTTTGCTCCAAAGAGCTAGATTGGAGGCCATTCGCATTCTTTTAGCATTTGCAACATCCAAGGGTTTCAAGCTTTTTCAAATGGATGTTAAAAGTGCTTTCTTGAATGGCTTCATAGAAGAAGAGGTCTTTGTCAAGCAACCTCCTGGTTTGAAAATCAAAAATTCCCAAACCATGTTTTTAAACTCTCTAAAGCCATGTATGGATTGAAACAAGCTCCTAGAGCTTGGTATGACAGGCTTAAGAGTTTCTTGCTTGAAAATGATTTCAAAATGGGAATGGTTGATAAAACCTTGTTCACTCTCAGGCATGGCAGTGATTTCTTGTTGGTTCAAATATATGTGGATGATATTATTTTCGGTGGTTCCTCTCATGCTTTGGTGTCTAGATTTTCGATTCCATTAGGCAGTGAATTCGAGATGAGCATGATGGGAGAGCTGACATTCTTCCTTGGTCTTCAAATCAAGCAACTGAAAGAAGGCACTTTCGTCCACCAGAGTAAGTATACAAAGAACCTTCTTCGGCGCTTCAATATGGGAAGCGAGAGGCCAATGTCTACTCCCATTGCAACAACCACCGTCTTTGGACCACGATGAGGATGGAGAGTCAGTGGATCGGAAGGAGTATCGCAGATGATTGGCTCCTCCTCTATCTTACAATACGAGGCCGGACATACATTCGCCGTATGTCGTGCGGCGCTTCGAGCTTCCTCGTGCTTCTCATCGTCAAGCGAAGACGCGCATATTCGTGTACCTTCAAGATACGCTTGACTTTGGACTCGGTATTCTTCCTCTTGGCTCTTTCGATTCGAGCATTTTCGATCGATGCCGATTTCACGGTGTAGAGTGGATAGGAAGAGTACTTGGCACTTGTCATTTCTTGGGCACATCTCTTGTTTCTTGGTCTTCTAGAAAAGTCTTACATTGCGCCTATCTACCGAGGTCGAGTATGTAGCCGCCGCTGGTGCTCTCGTGTTCTCTGGATTTTATCCACGCCGGGACTATGGGTTATCTTTGGGAAGTGTTCCTCTTTTCGTGACAACACTTCGCAATTAATATTGCCAAAACCCAAAGGCAACATTCGAGGACTAAACACATTGATATTCGATTTCATTTTACGAGAGACCATGTTGAGAAAGGTGATGTTGTGCTTCATTTTGTAGAGTCCGAGCAACGACTTGCAGATATTTTCACTAAGGCTCTTGATTCTTCTCGCTTTCCGCTTATGGGAGAGTTAGGAGTTATTAGTCCTATTGGGCTGTTTTGAGGGGAAGTGGCTCTTTTGCATTCATTGTATAATAATGCATGTTTCATTTCATTTGTCTTGCATTGTATATTAAAACTAATGGAGCTTTGATTATTATCCTGTATGACTTGTTTTCATATTCTATACCTTGTCATATCGAGTGATAGTCTGCTAGACCTCTTTTATGGCTCTTTGTGTTTGGCTTAGCTTTTGACTTGCTAGCTTTATATCCGTGAGAAATTTGAATCAAATCATGTCTTGTTGGATCTTGTGACTAGTTTTGCTCTAGTGATCCGCTTATGATTCTCGCCATGTCTCACAAGTTGAATTGAGTCTTGAACTTATTCTGAGTTGAAAATGAGCCTTTTATTTTATTAAGTCAAGCAAATGAAAAATGAGATTTTCTCGTGTGAAAAACTGATCTCACCAATCCTTTCTCATGAGACGGCTTGCCATTGCACTAGGCATGAACTCGGGGAGTTTTGGATGACCTAGATCATTCTTTTAAGCTTATCGCTTGAGATGGTCGTGGCAAGGCTTGAGATCTAGCACAAAGACAAAAAGGGAGAAAGAAAAAGAAAAATTGCCCAAAAAGGGCTAAGTGCTTGAGCTTTGCTCCAAAAGAATTTTCTTAATGCTCAAAATGCCTCAATTCTTGCTTTGAGTCTCTTTTTACTTTTAGACATGGCTTGACTCATTTTTGGTTGCTTTGAGTGAATCTATGATTTTGAGCAACCTTTCATGATTTCAATTCTGTTAATCTCAGATTGTTGCTATCTTGGTTTTAGCTTTGCAGTACACGTTTTGCCATGATTGAATATAGCGTCTACTCTTTATATGGCTTGGTATAATACTTGTACTGTCTTCATGTATAATGGTCCTTGCTCCTTTTTACTAAAGCTCAAAAATAAAGTCATTCCTTCATGCTCTTTCTTTTTCATGCATCTTGATGAATTCATTGTCAAAGGGGGAGAAAGATTGTGAAGAAAATGATGTTAATGATGTTGGAGCTCTTGGTTTCATACTCAAGGTTTAATATAAAAGAACTTCATAAAATAAAAAAATTTTGAACCTTTTGAAAATCTGTGATCATGGTGAGTGAGTTTCTGGGTTTCATTGTCTTATCTTATTTGATTTGCAATTGAAGAATACTCACAATGATCAAAGGTCAAATAGAACAATGTGTCTTTCATTTGGACCTAAGTGAGATTTTTGGCTACTCTCTGGAATTTGAATTCTTCTGTGCTTTCAATGCCTTATCTCACTTGCTTACACTATTCTGAAGCCAGCTTGGTCGGTTCCTAGGCTTTTTGTTGCTTATGGATCAAGTTGTGCCTTTATGCAAAGCAGGCGATTTTTACTTTTCATTTTGAAAAACCACATTTTCTTGAAAATTGCCAATGTGTTCATCAAGGAGGAGATTGTGGATATCGTGAGGATATGTGCACGATCTCAGGATGATGAGTCAATTGGCAATGGCGTTATTGGTTTGCAAAATCTCGCGTTTCGGGTTTGCTCCAAAAGGTTGTCGAGCACCTGGCGGTCGATCGGTTGTCTTGGCGGTCGGACCGCCCGTGGAAGCGATCCGGCCGGCCATGGTGGCGGTCCGACCGTGATTTGAAAGTTGGGTTTTGGAGTGGGCCAAAAATAGGTTGTGTAGGCAAGTGAGGAGTCTCTGGATGTGGTCCCATCATTTTGGAGCTCCCAGTCAAAAGTTCTATTCGATTGAAATTTCGAGAAGGTTTGAATTTCGCTTGAATTTTGGCTAAGTCCTTTGGACCGGTCCGACTGCCATTGTGGGAGCGGTCCGGCCAAGCATGAAATCGGTCGGACCGGCCACGTGGGCTGATCGGGCCGCGATCACTGGAGGTGAGCCAAGTGTTGCATTGAGTTGACTTTGAGTGTGTATTTCTATGAACTTCAATGCTTTATTGATGTATATTGCATTGCGGGCGGACGTGGGTCAAGTTGTGAAGAACTTGTTCGAAACGGTTTGTTTGTCTATTCTTTGTGCGGTGGCTTGCGAGTCAACGACGTCAACGGTGAGTGGATCGGGACTACGCTTGGAGAGCTGAGGTCCAGAACGATCAGGGATACCGGGTGAGGTTGTGTGACTCAAGCATGGTGCAGAATGGACAAGATGGATCGAACGGTGGTTGAAACAATTTGGTTGGATCGGCGGTGCGGATATCGGTGCGAGTCTCGGGAGGTTCCGATGGGATTCGGACAAGAGAGGCTTGGCGTCGATGAGAACCGCCGATCAACCTACGTGGTGAAGCAAAGCGATTGCTTCAAGGGTTATTTGTGTGTGGGTCCCATGTGTAAGAGACCCAAAAAGGGAAACCCTAGCTCTCTAGTATAAATAGGAAGGGGAGAGGTAGAAAACCTAAGCAAGCATTCATTTAGCCCCCTTCTTCTTTTTCTAGGGTTTGGAGGAGAGGAGAGGAGAACTAGGGTTGGAGTGTGCTCCTTGTTGAGCTCTTGCCCTCCTTGGTGGAGAGGCTTTGTAAGCATCTATTGTGGATGAACAATCTTGTGATGCTTAATTGAAAGATCAATTGCTCCCTTTGTGTTCTTCTCTCTTTTGGATGTTTTTGGTGCTTCCTTGATTCAACGGTTCATGCTTGGTCTCTTGGCCTACTCTATCTTGCTTTGATGTGTGGGATTACTCCTAGAGTCATCTAGTTCATCAAACCCCCACAAGCAAGACTTGAATCAAGTTTTTCTCATTTCTAGGGTTTGTGCACTTCTTTGGTAAAATCTCAAGAGATCGATTCTGGAAAAAGGGTAGGGAACTAAATTCTTGCTCCCGAGTGTTTCCGTTTTTATACACTCGAGAATATACTTTTTCTCCCGAGTGTTATACAAAACACTCAGGAAATATATTTTCTACCGAGTGCTGACTTCTATCCCGAGTGTCCTATTAAACACTTGGGATCTGCCCGAGTGTTTTTGTCCAGACACTCGGGAAATATATAGGCACTCGGGAGCTAAGTGGTTTCTGGTAGTGCATCTCCTATACTTCACATCAGCCATGTATCCCAATCCAAGCCACATCGGATTTTAGTTTATGTGGAGGGAGGGGAAGCTATATCTTGCACAATTAAAGGTTTCGAGTGATTGTATCTAATACGATCCATCGATGATGTGGGAGATGCCCGTAAACAATATTTACTCTTTTACATCGGCACAATCTTTCCTTCATTCAATTGGTGAAATCAGACATGAAAATTTTTCCGTTGGACGCAATAGCGCCCACATGTCGAACACTGAGCAAAGTCGTTGCACTAACAAGTAAAATTAGAAAGCCAAAATTGGCACACTCTAAATTTGTATCATTTGCTCTGGGACACCGTAAAATCGTGGTTTGGCTTAAGAGTACCGCAAAATGGTAGCTATTTCCCACAACACATCTGTCGGATCCAATATAATAATATTATCTTAGTCCATAAGCATGGATGTCACGAGGATATACTCCTAATATCATTGTACTGAACATTTGACAATTGCGATGAGGTGTTTTGGCAAAACTCTTATTTTCTAGCAACCTTCACCTTCTATCAGACCGGCCGACGGATATGGCCTGGAGTTGTCGATCAGACCGACCTCTGCGCGGCAGTCTGACTGGTCAAAAATCAAAATGCAAATTTTGGAAATCATCCAAAAATAGAGGGTGCAGCTAAGTGAGAGGATGTGGTTGCACTTGGTCTCATAATTTTTGGAGCTTTGATCCAAAAATAGATAATAGTGTTTTAAATTTCCACAGAGGGTGCAAATTTTGACCCCTGAAAATTTGGCTAAATGTTGGAGCGGTTTGATCGGTCACCAATTAGTTATCAGACCAGTGGGAGGTCTTACCGGCCTGGGTGCGGTCAGACCGACTGACTTGCGGTCATACCGGCCGAGGGCGACGGTCTAACCGGGCAAAAGGTGTCCATCAGTGATTTAAAAAAACAATACATTTTCAATATAGAATTACTAAAATAAATGCATGTTCAATAAAAATACAAAATTGGACAAGCCCAAGAGGGCTCCGGGGATCCTCGAGGGGCGACTAGCCAGTGACGAGAACGAGACGGTTATTGCTAGGGAATTTGCGCTTGCTGTTTTTTTCTCACCCCCACAAAAGGGGGGTGATCCCCTATTTATAGCCCCCTGCGGGGGTTTTGTATATTACCCTACCATGGTACAGCATCCATAGGGGTTGCAGGGACATTCCTCGCCCCTACGCCTAGGCTTTGGTCCATGGTACGCGTTCCTGGACTCGGTTCACCCTAACAGAGTCTCCGGTCCAGGAGCGGTAGTAGAGGCCTCGGGTTCGCCCAGAGGTCCTCTCAGCTCCGGGCCTCGCGAATCTTCGGGGGCCATCTGGGGTGCTCCGGCCCGGCCCCGGGGGTGGCCCGAAGGTCTTGCTGCTCCGGACATCGCGGGGCTTCGGGGCCCTCAGGGTGCTCGGCCCGCCACGGGTGGCCAGAAGGTCTTGTTGCTCCAGCCTCGCGGGCCGGGGCCCTCCGGTGCTGGCCCGCTTTCGGTGTGGCCCGAAGGCCTTGCTACCGGGCCTCGCGGGGCTTCGGGTCCTCTGATGAGTCACGGTGGCCCGATCTTCCGATAGGTTCGATTTGGTTTGTCGTGAGGACGTTGACGCTTTGAGGCTTCCACCAACGGATCGTCACCGCATTCGCTACACCAAGACGCTGTCGTTATCGACCACGCTTGCACGCGATCGACCTTACCACGAAGATTATTGTTCCGCAAGCAATCAAGCAACTCACAAGAACAAGGTAGATGCAATCAATTGTATTGCGGATATGGATGAAGTTTACAAGTGGGGTTCCTCAAACCGATAATCGGTGAACCGCAATTGGCGTAATAATCTAAGAAAACCCGCTCTAAACTACGGCGACCATCAGTATATATATAGGGGCGTGAGGAGATCGACCTAGGGTTGTGCGGTAGGTGGGAGGCGTACACAACCGGACTCCGATCTCGCCACGCTTACAAAGTCTTATTAGTTTCCAAACGGTGACGCAAAGACCTTGTGTGTCGCGATTACGGTCGAAGATCTAGTCGTAGGATCTGGTCCTAGGGTGGTCTTGAGGAGTCCATGCTATCTTTGGTCATAGATTGTGTCCAACGAGTATCGTGCTCGCCTCTCGGTCGTAGAGTGCTCCTAACGAAGTCATCTGGTCGTAGGCCTTCTTGAAGTGGTCGAGGCCTTGCGAATCGGTCGTGGACCTTCTTGAACCGGTCGTAGGCCTTCTTGAAGTGGTCGAGACCTTCTTGAACTTGTCGTAGGCCTTCTTGAAGTGGTCGTAATCCTAGATTTACGAGTACAAGTAAATCATCTCCATTAGGCAAAGATCATAGAGTTCTCAAATAATACACTCATCCCTAGAAACGATTTTACGATAGATTAAGTCACGTGCTCTAGCTCTTGTCATAGGACCTTGTAGTCCAACACCCAAATCTGGAAGGTCTTGTGTAGTACGTGTATCCGAAGGAGGGATGTCCTCATCATACTCCCTTCTTGAATTGGAGTCGTCCTCGACTCAAGCTCATCTTCTTCTCCCACGATGGTTTCAAATCTGAAATGTTAAATGTGGGGCTAACCCCAAAATCTGCAGTAATTCTAACCGATATGCATTATCATTTATCTTCTTAATTATCTTAAACGGTCCTCTGACTCTAGGCATCAACTTTGATTTTCTTAATTCTGAAATCTATCCTTTCTCAAATGAACCCAAACTAAATCACTGGTTCTATTTTGACAACTTTCCTACCTTTATTTCAAAGAACCCTATACTTTTCGGTCATACGCTCTATATTCTCTTTAGTGGTCTCATGCAACTTGAGAATAAATGCAAGACGCTTCTTAGCATCTAGATTTATTTTTTGAGAGGTTGGTAAAGGTAGTAAATCAATAGGAGCACGGGGTTAAAACCATACACTACCCAAACGGACTTACCTTGGTGGTGGAGTGTATCGACCTATTGTAAGCAAACTCAATATGCGGTAAACACTCTTCCCACATCTTCAAGTTCTTCTTTAAAACAGCCCGCAACATGGTCGATAATGTGCGGTTGACAACCTCCGCTTGTCCATCGGTTTGGGGATGACACGTAGTAGAAAACAGCGACTTTGTCCCCAATTTATTCCAAAGCGATCTCCAAAAGTGGCTCAAAACTTCGTGATCGCGATCCGAGACAATAGTATTGGACACTCCATGTGTTTAACGATTTCCTTAAAACAAATCAGCTATGTTTGTAGCATCATCGCCTTGTGACAAGATATAAAATGTGCCATTTTAGAAAATCGATCCACTACGACAAATATACTATCTCTCCCCTCTTTGTCCTAGGCAATCCTAAAACAAAATCCATAGAAATATCCTCCCAAGGGCACTAGGAATAGGAAGAGGCATATAAAGTCCATGTGGATTGAGACGGGACTTAGCTTTGTTGCATGTAGTGCAATGAGCCACGTGGCGCTCGACATCACGCCTCATCTTTGGTCAAAAGAAGTGGGTGGTCAGCACATCTTCCGCCTTTTTGCTCCAAAATGCGCCATCAAACCTCCTCCATGTGCCTCCTGTAACAACAAAAGACGAACAGAGCTATTTGGAATGCATAACTTGTTAGCACGATAGATCAAACCATCATTCAAACACATAGTTATTCCATATCTTCCCTTCTTTACAATGTTCAAGCACTTCCTTAAAGTCCAAATCGGTGACATATAAACTCTTAATGGCCTCCAAACCAAAAATCTTATGGTCAAGTTGAGATAACATGGTATAACGCCTAGAGAGCGCATCAAGAATCACATTGTCCTTACCTTTCTTATGCCTTATGACATATGGAAACGACTCAATAAATTCTACCCAATTAGCATATCGTTTATTCGCTTTAGCTTGACTTCTAATATGTTTTAGCGATTCATGATCGTAATGTATAACAAATTCTTTGGGCCATAAATAATGTTGCCAAGTTTGAAGCACACTAACTAAAGCATACAATTCTTTGTCATAGGTGGAATAATTCAAACTAGGCCCATTTAGTTTCTCGCTAAAATATGCGACCGGTTTACCTTCTTGAATCAATACACCACCTATTCCAATCCGCTAGCGCCACATTCAATCTCAAAAGTCTTACCAAAATCGTGGAGTTGGAGTAGGGTGCTTGGGTGAGCTTCTCTTTCAACAAGTTGAATGCCTTCTCTTGCGCAGTCCCCATTGGAAAGGCACTCCTTTCTTTGTCAATTCATTCAATGGTGCGGCAATGGTGCTGAAATCCCGCACAAAACGCCGATAGAATCCAAAGAAGGCCGTGGAAGCTCCGCTTTGTGACACGATGGTCGGTGTCGGCCAGCTTTGGATGGCTACAATCTTTGTCTCATCCACCTCAATTCCCCGTGGTGTCACAACATATCCAAGAAACGCAACTCGATCGGTGCAAAAGGTGCACTTTTCGAGGTTACCAAACAAACGCGTCGTCTCTCAAAGCATTAAAAACACGACGTATATGATTCAAATGTAGCTCATGTGACTTGCTATAAATCAAGATATCATCAAAGTAAACCACCACAAATTTTCCAATGAAAGGACGAAACCTCGCTCATCAAACGCATAAAAGTACTAGGTGCATTAGTTAGACCGAAAGGCATCACTAACCACTCATATAATCCGAACTTAGTTTTAAAAGCGTTTTCCATTCATCTCCTAATTTCATTCTAACTGTGGTAACCACTCCGCAAGTCAATCTTTGTGAAAATAATAGAACCACTCAATTCATCTAGCATGTCGTCTAGCCTTGGGATAGGATGACGATACCTTATAGTAATGTTATTAATGGCTCGCAATCAACACACATACGCCAACTACCGTCTTTCTTAGGAACCAAAAGAAGCTGGGAACAAAGACAAGGACTAAGGCTTTCTCTTACGCACTCCACGGTCCGTAAGATCTTGGACTTGTCATTGAATTTCTTAGTCGCCTCTGGATTGGTCCTATATGCAAGACGGTTTGGCAAAGTCGCTCCTGGGATCAACTCAATTTGATGCTCTATCCCTCGAATAGGTGGTAATCCCGGGGGTACCTCAGCTGGGAATACATCCACATACTCCTACAAAAGGTTAGCAACAGCAGGAGGCAAAGAGCTAGCTATATCCTCAAGCGAGTATAAGGCATTTTTGCATATCAAAGCATAGCATGGCAACTCATTATCACAAATTTCAGCAAGTTCAGATTTAGTGGCAATCATAACACATCCCTTCAATTTAATCCCCTCAGACTTAGGACTAGACGCCACTTTCTCCCTTTTAGGTGGGAAAACACGTTTTGCTACTTGCTGATTTTCAGAATCATGCTTATCGGTTTTTCTTTCATTTTTAGCGCGCTCTTCTTCATCTTTCAAAATCTCTGCTGGTGTCAAAGGCAATAACTTAATCTTCTTGCCCTTGTGTAAGAACGAGTAGGTATTAGCTCTACCATGGTGCAAAACATCATTGTCATATATCCAAGGCCTGCCGAGCAATAAAGAGTAGGCTTGCATTGGTACTATATCAAAATCAGAACTATCTTTGTATTTACCAGCTGAAAATTGCACGTTCACAACTTTGTTTACCTTTAACTTACCACACGAATTGAACCATTGGATGTAGTAGGGACGTGGGTGGGGTTGTGTGGTCAAGCCAAGCTTTCGACCATCTCGAGCTTGCAAGGTTGTTGCAGCTCCCTCCATCAACGATGACTCTGCAGCTCTGTCCTTCACAAGAAATCTGGTTTGAAACAAGTTATGACGCTGATTTTGCTCCGCTCTCTCCACTTGTGCGCCAAAGACTCGTTGCATAACAAGGCTCATATGATACTCGGTGTCAGCAATGAGCTACTTGCTCCTCTACACCATCAAGATCACCTTTATGCATCTCGCCTCCTCCACTGCAATGTTAGCCGCAAGTACATATTCATCCTCAATATCACTAGTACTTACATATCCACCGTCTGTAGTGGCAAGGTATGCTCACGACTTGGGCGATCCTTCATGACGTGTCCCATTCCCTTGCAACGGTGGCAAATAATCCCGGTGGTACGACCGATGGAAGCAACCGAGGAAGAACTCTTGGTGGAGCACAGTACACTAGTAGGTTTGCTTACCTCGGGTGCTGTGATGTGGTCGGAGGTCTTTGTTGAACGCACCCTACTCGAGGAGGGGCAGCAGACCGTGTAGCCGAAAGTGGGGGTGTTTTGGCTTGCCCCCAAGACCGGTCGTGGTGTAGACATGCTCCCAAAATTGTTCCTTGGCCTCTGTTGTCGTCCCCGCAATTCTTTTTCTCATCAAACATGCAAGTTGGAACAATCTAGGGACACTATCGTATTCTTTGTAATCCACTATGTCACGAATTTCACGTCTTAATCCTCCATAAAAGCGTGCTATTGCAGCTTCTTCATCCTCAATAATATCACAACGCAACATGCTAATTTGTAGCTCCCGATAATATTCTTCTACGGATCTATTACCTTGATTTAAGCGCTACAATTTATTACGCAAATCACGCTTAAAAGAAGGTGGGACAAATCATTACGCATAGCAACCTTTAAACCATCCCACGTAGTAGGCGCTAATCCTTCTGCAAACCCTATTCCACCAAATGATGGTAAAGTTTTTAAATTCACTTGTGGCTTGCCTAACTCTATGCACTTCGTGAACTAAGTGAGCATTCAATTTTGTTCTACCGTCATCTCCCAATCTAGATATATTTCGCATCATAAGCACCCGCAAAAGATGGTATAGTGAACTTGACTTTAGCATATGGATCATCATGGGCATTATGTTGTCGAAAATTGTTACCTCTCATACCTTGACGGTTGAAGTTCGGTACGGTTCCGTTGTCGTGCATCAAAGGCATCGTGGTCGTGCATCTCATTATCATTATCAAACTCATGGTCATGGGTCGCACCATGAGGTTCCACACGACCAACGTTTGGTGGTCGATTCACCATTCTTCGAGGCGTGTAGTGAGCGCCGCAATACTATCGTTGATTGAACGTTGTAATGTGATCGTGGTAGCTTGAAGCTTCCCGTCGATGTCCTCATTAACGGTAGTGCGTTGTTCATCCAATAGCGCCATGAGCTCTTCCTCAAAATACACTCTTGCGCATCCAATCCTTCACCGACATGGTTAGTAGGAGACAAAAGACAACACAAAGGTATTATCCCTATCACTATTAGGTGGTGGAGGGTGGAATCACACACTCTCAAGCCGCCTTACCAAGCTCTTATGAGTTTCTTACCAAATTGCAGCAGGTGGTCTGATCGACGAAGGTGGGATGTACGATCACGGCAGAGGCGAATGCGAGGATCCAATCTGAGGGCCGAAAGTATGTGGAGCTCGGATAGGCAATGTTTAGTAGCAAGGAATAGCAATAATGAAATCATATTAGCAAAGCTGAATAAAAGTCCACATGACTCGTCACGTTGGTCGATTGGGGGTGTCTAGATGATCGACACAAAGAAAGACTCGACGCTAGAAACTAGATTACGACGACTAGACCAAAGAATAAAGACACCGACGATGGACTCGAATTCAACAACGCGAAACTGAAAACACAATTGCGAAGGCACAAAGTGGTTTGGATAGCGGAATAATTACGATCTAAAATTTTTTGTAGGGCAATTTTCTGGACTCTAGGTGATGGAACAAAACTCACAAAAAGGATAAACGAAATTACCTAACGGGCAACCTTAGCTCGATACCACTTGATGAGTCACGGTGGTCCGATCTTCCGATAGGTTCGATTTGGTTAAATCGTGAGGACGTTGACGCTTTGAGGCTTCCGACCAACAAATCGTCACCTCGCATTCGCTACACCCGCGCTTTGTCGTTATCAACCACGCTTGCACGCGATCGACCTTACCACGAAGGTTATTGTTCCCGTAAGCAATCGAAGCAACTCACAAGAACAAGGTAGATGCAATCAATTGTATTGCGGATATGGATGAAGTTTACAAGTGGGGTTCCTCAAATCGATAATCGCGAAACCGCAATTGGCGAGAATAATCTAAGAAAAACCCGCCTCTAAACTACTACGACTCATCAGTATATATATAGGGGACGGAGGAGGTCGACCTAGGGTTGTGCGGCCGTGGGATGAGGCGTACACAACTGGACTCCGATCTCGCCACGTTTACAAAGTCTTATTAGTTTCCAAACGGTGACGCGGCACCTTGTGTCGCGTATTTACGGTCGAAGATTTAGTCGAGGATCGGTCCTAGGGTGGTCTTGAGGAGTCCATGCTATCTTTGGTCATAGATTGTGTCCAACGAGTATCGTGCTCGCCTCTTCGGTCGTAGAGTGCTCCCAACGAGTCATCCGGTCGTAGGCCTTCTTGAAGTGGTCGTAGGCCTTGCGAATCGGGTCGTGGACCTTCTTGAACCGGTCGTAGGCCTTCTTGAAGTGGTCGAGACCTTCTTGAACTTGTCGAGGCCTTCTTGAAGTGGTCGTAATCCTAGATTTCGAGTACAAGTAAATCATCTCCATTAGGCAAAGATCATAGAGTTCTCAAATAATACACTCGACCCTAGAAGCGATTTTACCTGATAGATTAAGTCACGTGCTCTAGCTCTTGTGTGGATATCGTGAGGATATGTGCACGATCTCAGGATGATGAGTCAATTGGCAATGGCTTTGTTGGTTTGCAAAATCTCGCGTTTGGGTTTGCTTCATCTTTGTCGGACCATAGGCGGTCCGGCCGGTGGTGTGGGCGGTCGGACCGCTTGGTGGGACGATCGGACCAGCGGTGGTGGCGGTCGGACTGGCCTCGACCTAAAATTGGATTTTGGAGCTAATCCAAAAATAGGTTGTGTAGGCGGTGAGGGAGTCTCCGGATGTGGTTTCATCATTTTGGAGCTCCCAACAAAGTTCTATTGAGTTGAAAATTCCGGAAGGTTTGGATTTTCAAGCTAGAATTTTGGCTAAGTCTTGACCGTCCGACCGCCATTGTGGGAGCGGTCCGATCGGCTCGATATCGGTCGGACCGCCTTGTGGGGCGATCGGACCGGCGATGACTTGGAGGTAAGCCAAGTTCGCATTGATGCATGTTGATTGTGTTTAATGTTTAGTTATCAATGCTTTATTGTTGCATATTGCATTGTGGAACTAACGTGAGTCAAGTTGTGAAGAACTTGTTCCCGGAAACGGTTTGTTTGTCTATTGCTGTGCAGGTGGCTTGCAGGTCAACGACGTCAACGGTGAGTGGATCGACTACGCTTGGAGAGCCGAGGTCCGTAACGATCATGGATACGGGTGAGGTCGTGTGACTCAAGCATGGTGCGAGATGGGCAAGATGGATCGAACGGGTGGTTGATGCAAATTGGTTGGATCAGGCGGTGCGGATATCGGTGCGAGTCTCTGGGAGGTTCCGATGGGATTCGGACAAGAGAGGTTTGGCGTCGATGAGAACCGCTGATCAACCTACACGTGGTGAAGCAGGCGATTGCTTCAACAGATTTGTGTGGGTCCCATGTGTGAGTGGGCCCCAAATGTGACTCTAGTCCTCTCTAGTATAAATAGGAAAGGGGGAGAAGGAAAACCTTTGAGGCATTCATTTGGTTTCTTCCCTTGCTTTTCTAGGGTTAGGGTTTGGAGAGGAAGAGAGGAGAGATTGTATGCTCCTTGGGTGAGCTCTTGTCCTCCTAGTTGGAGTGGCTTTGTAAGCATCTTGTGAGATCAATCAATCTTGTGATGCTTGCTTGAGAGATCTTTTGTCTCCTCTTTGTGTTCTTCTCTCTTTTGAATGAATTTGGTGCTTCCTTGATTCAAGGGTTTATGCTTGGTCTCTTGACCCATTTTGTCTTGCTTTGATGTGTGGGAATACTCCTAGAATCATCTAGACCATCAATCCCCACAAGCAAGTCTTGAATCAAAGTTTTCATATTTCTAGGGTTTGTGCACTTCTTGATTAAATCCTTGAGAGATCGATTCTGAAGTGGATCCAAGGATCGTCGCTAGAAATAGGTCTCTAATATCATTAGGAGGTGTACTCGAAATTTGGTCAAGTTTCATTGGTTGAATCAAAAGTTGGATCAAATTTCGTTTTGGATTTGGGGTGGATTTTGATCGATCGAACCGGTCGACCGGTCTTGTAACGGCGGTCCGACCGCCAGATATTCGCACCGCTCTCGCCGGGTCGAATCGTTGTCCACCGGTCCGACCGCCGATTAGTTGCCGGTCGATCATTGGTTGAACGTCGGTCCGACCGCCGTGGTAGCCGGCCCGACCGCTGTGCCAGATCAATCCTTTGAGCTTAAGTCTCCACATTTGTGTCGTGTGGTTGTCGGGGTTTGTCGAGTTCAGCACAAGGCTTCCGCAGTGTGCTTACTGGTCTTCTTAGCTCTCATAGCTAAAGGAGTAAAGTTCGTGTTGAATTCGACTTAGGCGAGAAAATTGTGAAAGCGCCTATTCACCCCCCCTCTCAGTCGCCTTTCCGGTCCTACAAGTGGTATCGAGCCGGTTAGCTCTTTTCTATAGATCTTAACGGTCTTTGGAGCCATGGCGATCGAGCGATATTCAATCAGGCCACATGTTTTTGATGGAGTTGATTTTGCATATTGGAAGGCCCGAATGGAGGCCTACATCGAGGCTCAAGGGCACGCGATTTGGCTTAAGGTGAAAAATCCTTATGTCGTGCTAGCCGATGACAATTTGATCACTCGGATGTGGAGAACAACGGTTAGGCTCGGAATTTCTTGATTCAAGGCCTTAGTCGATCGGAGTTTGAGCGTGTTGCTCATTTGTTTGTCGCTCATGAGATCCGCGGACTCTTTGTGATTATCACGAGGGTCCATCGCGATCAAGGAAGTGAGATGAACCAAATTTAAGAAAGCATACTCCAAAATCGAGCAAAGACACGGTGAATCTTTAGATGAGTGTGGGGAAGATTTTCTAAAATTCTTCATGATCTCCATTTGTTGATCTTGTTTTTTGAGTCGAAAATGCACGCCAACTTTGGGTGCTTTGGATGTGAAGGTCCGGGGATGAAGATCACGCCATCAATGACAACATCATCATGAGCGAGCTTACCATGGATAAGCTTTACTCGAGGTTGAAGACGCATGAGATTGATTTTATCTCACGTCTCTCTTCGATGCATTCGATGGCTTTAGTGGTCGATCAATCTAAGGGTAGATATGCTGATTCTTTTAATGTTAGCTCATCTGGATTTTCCTTGTCTGCTTTGCATTCTTTGAGCGATGAGCAACTTGAGAGACTACCCGAGGATGACTTAGCCCTCCTATCCACAAAATTCACGAGAGCCTACAATAATGTGAGGAGTAGGAGGAGAGGTGGACCTATCACATGCTTCGAGTGTGGTGAGCTCAACCACATTCGCTCTAGATGCCCCAAGCTGAAGGGCAAGGAGGAGAAGGAGTCACAAAGGCATCCTCAAGCGAGGGATGCTAAGTCCAAGAAGACAAACTATCGCAAGTTTGTCAGCCGAGTCCTTGAAGCTCTAGAGGATGTGAGCATGGAAGATGTGGACTCGGAGTCGGAGGACGACAAGAGTGACTCCCGTGGCAAGAAGAAGGCACGTGATTTCACTGGCATGTGCTTTATGGCTAAGAACAGCCACGACAGCGACTTCTCCAACAGCGAGGATCCTTTTAGTGATCCCGATGAGGTATGCCCTTCACTTCCTGACATGAAAAGGGCTTTAGTGCTTGCTGAACAAAAATTGCATAAGCAAGCTAAAGTGATCAAGAAACAGGATACAATGATTGATAATTTGAACCTAGAAGTGGTTAGGCTCAAATCCATTAATCCTGATGATTTCTGTGATTCATGCTCTAGCTTGCTTAATGAATTGTCAAGCTTGAATAATGCTCATTCCTCTGTTGAAGAACAATTGAAAAATGCTCTTGTTGAACTAGAATCCTTCAAGTCTAGTTCTGTGTGCATGAATGCCATTCCGCTTGATGTGACTGCTTTAGATGCTATTCCATTAAATTGCTCAAACTGTGCTTTGCTAGAATTGAAATTGGATAGCTCTTTAAAAGAATTGCAAAAATTTGATGCTAGTCACACTTGTTCTCATTGTAAGAATAATCGAATTAAAATTCAAGAGATGACTGAAATGGTTGCTTATTCTAGAATTACCTCTTGTGAAAATTGCCCTAAGCTTACAATTGAGATTGAAGCTTTAAACAAGACTCTTGAAGAGAAAGCTAAAATTGAAAGATCCATGTCTCTTACTGCTTCCAAGAAAGTTATTGATTCTTCCTCTTGTATGTTGCATGTCAAATTGAAAATGCTATTGGTAAGATACAAGAGGCCTTTAGAGTCAAATTTAAGGAGCAGTTGAATAGGATTGAGAGTCCTATTGTGTGTCTTGTGAGGCTCTTAAAGTGGAAGTGGATCTTCTTAAGAGCAAACATGTTGAGGCAATCGATTCTAAAAGTGCTCCAATTGTGGAGTTTTGGCAAAGAGAACGATTACCTCAAAATGACTCTTGAGAAGTTTTCTAATGGGAAAAGAAGCTCAACTTGATTCTAGACCAATCCAAGGTGAGTGTGAAAACAAATGGCCTAGGCTTTAAGTCCCTAGAGCTTTCCAAGAATCTCACACCAAAGATTGCTAGAATTGTGAAAAGTGGTTTGGTTGAGCAAGAATCTTCTTTGTCTTCAAAGGTTGTTCTTAAATCTGTAGATTCTGCTCAATCTCTTTCTAGCAAGAAAGGTGCTTGTCTCCCAAGACGGACCCCTCAAAAGGTCAAGTACCATTGCACCTTTGCAAGAAAGAGGGCCACACTGTTGAGTTTTGCTTCCGGAGAGCAAAATTGAGAGGAAAGAGAGAGTGAGCACTTTGAGATCCATTAGAGGAGTCTCTTCTTCAGATGTAGTCTCTAGTGCCGGGCAGCCTATTCATCGTATCACTTATAGGCCTAGGTTTGTAGAGAATTCTGTTGACTCTTTTGGTGGGTCCAGCAAAGCAGCTTGGTCTTGGATATCGTGAGGATAGACCACGGGTAGCACCTAGACAGGGGGAGTATCGGTCTTTTGGTAGATCGTTTTGGAGAGGTCCAGGTGGTGCTCATGGGCATTCTTATGATTTTGTGCCTAATCATTTTTCTGCTGCTTCTTTTGCTGTTCCCAGGCCTCATCCATCTCGAAGATCGACTCCTAGAACTTTTATCTCAAATCCCAAAGATCGAGGCTTGGATGTTTTGAGGGAATTTGCTCTTTCTGTTTTCATTGTATCATAATGCATTTTTATTTCAAATGTCGTGCATTGCATAATAAAATTGTGGAGCCTTGAGTATTATCCTTGTATGGCTTGATTTCATACTCTATACCTTGTCATATCAAGTGATAGTCTGCTGGATTTCTTTTATGGCTCTTCGTGTTTTGGCTTAGCTTTTCCCTTGCTAGCTTTATATCTGTGAGCAAATTGAATCGAATCATGTCTTGTTGGATCTTGTGACTAGTTTTGCTCTAGTGATCCTCTTATGATTCTTGCCATGTCTTTCAAGTGAATTGAGTCTTGAACTTATTTTGAGATGAAAATGAGCTTTTATCTTCTTAAGTCAAGCTAATAAAAAAAAAGATTTTCGTATGAAAAACCGATCTCACCAATCCTTTCTCATGAGACGGCTTGCCATTGCACTAGGCATGAACTCGGGGAGTTTTGGATGACCTAGACCACTCTTTTAAGCTTATCGCTTGAGATGGTCGCGGCAAGGCTTGAGATCTAGCACAGTAAAAAAGAGAAAGAAAAAGAAAAGAAAATTTGCCCAAAAAGGGCTAAGTGCTTGAGCTTTGCTTCAAAAGAATTCTCCTAATGCTCAAAATGCCTCAATTCTGTTTTGAGTCTCTTTTGCTTATAGACATGGCTTGACTCATTTTGGTTGCTTTTAGTGAATCTATGACATTGAGCAACCTTTCATGGTTTTAATTGTTAATCTCAGATTTACTGCTATCTTGGTGTTAGCTTTATAAAGACATGTTTTGCCATGATTGAATATAGCTTCTACTCTTTATATGGCTTGGTATATGTCTTGTACTGTCACCATAGATAATGGTCATGGCTCCTTTTGCTAAATTTCAAATAAAGTCATTTCTTCATGCTCGTTCTTCTCTCATGCATCTTGATGAATTCATTGTCAAAGGGGGAGAAGGATTGAAGAAAATGCTGCTTTGGAGCTTTTGGTTCACATAAGGTTTCATGCATAAAAGAACACACACACACACACACAAATTTTTTGTGTGAACCTTTTGAAATTTGTGATCATAGTGAGTTGAGTCTCTGGGTTTCATTGCCTTTTTCTGATTTGAATTGCAATTCAAGAAGACTCACAATGATCAAAGGTCAAATAGAACTTATTGTCTTTCATATGGACCTTAGTGAGATTTTTGGCCATCTTCTGGATTTTGAATCTTTTTGTGCGTTCAATGCCTTATCTCACTTGCCTTCACTACTCTGAAGCCAGCTTGGTCGGTTCCTAAGTTTTTTCTTGCTTATGGACCAAGTTGTGCCTTATGCGAAAACGGCGATTTTTACTTTTCAATTTGAAAAACCACATTTTCTTGGAAATTGCCAATGTGTTCATCAAGGGGGAGATTGTGGATATCGTGAGGATATGTGCACGATCTCAGGATGATGAGTCAATTGGCAATGGCTTTGTTGGTTTGCAAAATCTCGCGTTTTGGGTTTGTTTCATCTTTGCGGACCACAAAGCGGTCGGCCGGTGGGTGGTGATCGGACCGCTTGTGGGACTATCGGACCAAGCAGTGGTGGCGGTCGGACTGGCCTCGACCTAAAATTGGATTTTGGAGCTAATCCAAAATAGGTTGTGTAGGCGGTGAGGGAGTCTCCGGATGTGGTTTCATCATTTTGGAGCTCCGGTCAAAGTTCTATTGAGTTGAAAATTCCGGAAGGTTTGGATTTTCAAGCTAGAATTTTGCTTGTCTTTGACCGGTCTGACCGCCATTGTGGGAGCGGTCCGACCGGCCTGATATCGGTCGGACCGGCCTTGTGGGGCGGTCAGACCGGCAGTGACTTGGAGGTAAGCCAAGTTCGCATTGATGCATGTTGATTGTGTTTAATGTTTAGTTATCAATGCTTTATTGTTGCATATTGCATTGTGGAACTAACGTGAGTCAAGTTGTGAAGAACTTGTTCCCGGAAACGGTTTGTTTGTCTATTGCTGTGCAGGTGGCTTGCAGGTCAACGACGTCAACGGTGAGTGGATCGGGACTACGCTTGGAGAGCCGAGGTCCAGAACGATCATGGATACCGGGTGAGGTCGTGTGACTCAAGCATGGTGCAGGATGGGCAAGATGGATCGAACGGGTGGTTCTAAAGCAGATCGTTGGATCAGGCGGTGCGGATATCGGTGCGAGTCTCTGGGAGGTTCCGATGGGATTCGGACAAGAGAGGTTTGGCGTCGATGAGAACCGCTGATCAACCTACACGTGGTGAAGCAGGCGATTGCTTCAACAGATTTGTGTGGGTCCCATGTGTGAGTGGGCCCCAAATGTGACTCTAGTCCTCTCTAGTATAAATAGGAAAGGGGGAGAAGGAAAACCTTTGAGGCATTCATTTGGTTTCTTCCCTTGCTTTTCTAGGGTTAGGGTTTGGAGAGGAAGAGAGGGAGAGATTGTATGCTCCTTGGGTGAGCTCTTGTCCTCCTAGTTGGAGTGGCTTTGTAAGCATCTTGTGAGATCAATCAATCTTGTGATGCTTGCTTGAGAGATCATTTGTCTCCTCTTTGTGTTCTTCTCTCATTTGAATGAATTTGGTGCTTCCTTGATTCAAGGGTTTATGCTTGGTCTCTTGACCCATTTTGTCTTGCTTTGATGTGTGGGAATACTCCTAGAATCATCTAGACCATCAATCCCCACAAGCAAGTCTTGAATCAAAGTTTTTCATATTTCTAGGGTTTGTGCACTTCTTGATTAAATCCTTGAGAGATCGATTCTGCGAAGTGGATCCAAGGATCGTCGCTAGAAATAGGTCTCTAATATCATTAGGAGGTGTACTCAAATTTGGTCAAGTTTCATTGGTTGAATCAAAAGTTGGATCAAATTTCGTTTTGGATTTGGGGTGGATTTTCAAGATCGATCGAACCGGTCGACTGGTCTTTGTAACGGCGGTCCGACCGCTTCAGATATTCGCACCGCTCTCGCCGGGTCGAATCGTTGCCCACCGGTCCGACCGCCAGTTAGTTGCCGGTCAGACCGCTGGTTGAACGTCGGTCCGACCGCCCGTGGTAGCCGGTCTGACCGCCTGTGCCCAGATCAATCCTTTGAGCTTAAGTCTCCACATTTGTGTCGTGTGGTTGTCGGGGTTGTCGAGTTCAAGACAAGGCTTCCGCAAGTGTGCTTACTGATCTTCTTAGCTCTCATAGCTAAAGGAGTAAAGTTCGTGTTGAATTCGACTTAGGCGAGAAAATTGTGAAAGCGCCTATTCACCCCCCCTCTCAGTCGCCTTTCCGGTCCTACATCTTGTCATACGACCTTGTAGTCCAACACCCAAATCTGGAAGGTCTTGTGTAGTACGTGTATCCGAAGGAGGGATGTCCTCATCACCTCCGGGGTGCTTCGACTAGGCGTTGTGGCCGGTGGGGCCATCCCTACGACATAGGCAACTTAAGGCCAAATCGAAATCAAAGAACATTAAGGCGCCTCCTAAGCCCGAGAAATACTCCCTCGGAAGTCCATTGGCCCCCGACACAGTGTTAGCAAGCGCTGGAGTAGCTTGTCAGTCTTTGCATTCCTAGTACATGCAAAAGACCCAAGATGAGCGGTGCGATACTGGAATAACCGTCAAATACACGAAGGAGCATTTCTTCCATGAGCCGGGCCACTTCGTCGTGGGTTTCGATGACTTATTCGACCTATTCAACCTCGCTGCCCTCGACGGCTCACTTCTACGATGCTGGACACTGTAAGTGTGTACAATCAAGTTCTACACTCATGTAATGCCGATAAATATCACAACTCATTGCTTATGTATAGATACATGATGAAACATGTCCATCGATGGAACGAACCGGTGGGTTTCCTCGGCCCACAAGTCATCTCTGAGCAAACCATCAACGAAGACGCGTCCTACGTCATCAAATACATAACGATGGGATTGCTTGCTCAGGACGACAAAGACTACATAATGGTGCCGTACAACCAGAAGTAAGTGCTTCACTACTTGCTATACAAATTTTATTTGTACTTTATACGTAGCACAAACTTTGGTTTATGACTATAGCGACATACATGAGTAGGTTCCACTGGATCTTATTAGTCCTTATACCAAAGAGGAATAAGGTAATATACCTTGATTCCCTACTAAACAAAAACCACGACTTCACTCTTCGGAAATAAATACTCGACATGTATGCTCATTTCCTCCATGCATAACTCTATTGTAGTCTTCCTTCTTTTAAAATGGCCGAGGATAACATTTTGGAATCATGCAGGTCGTTCATCAACTACGTTGCACAGGGAGGGCTGTATAAAGGATCTAGCACCACACTACAACACAGGACGCGATTTCTGGTACGCGCTACAACACAATAATGCTATATCATACTTCTTAATAATGCTTCTCGAACTGACTATACCTACATATGTAATTCTATTTTTGTAGTCGACAAAGAAAAACAAGATCACCTATGTGCATTCTATGTTTGCCATCATATGCGGCAATTGGTTAGTGCTAAGAAGAAGGATCCCGAGGTTTGTCATCTTGCAATAATTATTTTCTAAATATAAATTTAAAAATATATATACTTACTACTTTACTCATGCTGGCGACAGGACATGACTATAGATTTAGATGCACTCGCTATGAAAGAGGTCTCGGAGGTTCGAGGGACGCTCTGCGCCTTCATCAAGATGGAGATCGTTAACGCCAACGGAGAGTTTCACTCCGTCAACAACGCTGAGCGACCTTGAAAATATTGATTCAATTGTAATTGATCATTTTGAATAGTTGTAATTCAAATGTAAATCTAGCGACAATATATACTTGAACATAATCTTTTGTAATTGATTTGGAGTTTTAAATGATCACTTTGAGTTGTGTCAACAATTGATTCATCTGTGTGATGTATTTGATTTCTGCTAGCTTACTAGTTTTGAGAGGGAATGCCTAGCGATTCATGAGGCTAGCCGAGAATAAAATAAAATAATTAGGTATAAATGAACTATCACAGATGGTTTTTGGTTGGAACCGTCTGTGAAGGAAACTATCACAGATGGTTTCAACCAACAACCGTCTATGATACGTGTATATCACAGACGGTTCTATTTACAAACCATCTGTGATATCCGACATATCACAGACAGTTTGTAACGAGAACCATCTGTGATACACTACACATCACAGACGGTTCTTGGTTGAAACCGTCTGTGATGGTGCCCCTTCACAGACGGTTTCAACTACAACCCGTCAGTGTTGAGTCCTATTACAGACGGTTCAAAAATCGTCTGTGATTACCAACTGTTATCACAGATATAAAAATTTAGACGGTTCAAAAACCGTCTGTAATGGTGATTTTAAACCGTCTGTGATGTACTTTTCTGTAGTAGTGACAAAACGTACATCCTTCTATTAGAATTCAGATCACAGAACATCCTGAAGCTCTCATGGCCTGGCATGCCGCATAGGAGCACATGAGAGTACTAGATATATAATCGGGTCAATTTACATGGGTTTTCCAAAAAAATTATGTAAGAGCTAGATACTATTTTTCGCGAGATGTACTTGCACGTTTGCTCGTAGAGTAATATTAAGCTGTTATTGAATTGATGGAAGAAGTGCTC
The DNA here is from genome assembly GCA_036346395.1 of Hsuehochloa calcarea. Classification (NCBI taxonomy): domain Eukaryota; kingdom Viridiplantae; phylum Streptophyta; class Magnoliopsida; order Poales; family Poaceae; genus Hsuehochloa; species Hsuehochloa calcarea. The sequence continues at coordinate 207,944 of CM070613.1, forward strand.
GATTGGCCACGCGCGAGCTGCATGCATCCACACAAAACCTGAAACTTGTTCAAAGTCATGGAGAGCTGCATGCATCCATGGGGACTCCAAATTTAGGACGCAGAAACCAGCAAGGTTCCACCTACTCTTACGCAAACATCACAAAAAAAAACCCCCCGTCTGCTTTCTCCGATTCCACCACTATAAAACCTCCATCGTTTCCCCACGACCATTTTGATTCATATCGATCGATCAGAAGAAGAAGAAGAATCAGAAGAATCAGAAGAAAATGGCAGCAGGCAACAAGCAGACGATGCGCATGGCCATGGTGAGCCTGGCCCTGGTGGGCCTTCTCCTCCTCGGCCACCTCGCCGCCACTGCCTCCGCCAAGAACAACGTCCACCTCAACAGCTTCAAGATGAGCGGCTCCGAATCCGACGGCCGCGTCGTCTACGCCGACATGAAGATGGTCAAGACCTCCGCCTCCGACGCGCCAGCACCGGCGCCCTCGCCCAGCTCCAGCGACGAGGACGACGACTGATAATATACGGAGGCTCGCGAGTACTACGATCGAGTTACTTACGTATTTTCTGAATCGCATCAGAGCGTACCGTCCCTCGAGACGATGCATCAAATGTATTCTTATTTCTGGTTTCATTCTGTTGTTTTTCATTTGCCAATTCCGTCCTTGCCAAATTATTTCCCTATTTTCTGAAGAGAAAAATTATGAAGAAAATACCTTTTCATAATGTTTATACACACACGCAAGTTTGTAATGGCCATCTCATCCCTGCCTTGTTTACCCAACAGGTGGTCTATAATTTTGAATAATAATCTTTTTCGCGAGAAGACAATTAATAATCTAGCTAGCTTGCGTGCATCAGATTGTGTTTAGGATGCATTGATCATATATGAAAAGGAATTGGTTCTCTTCTCACTAATCCGGGCAAATTTTATTATTTAACCCATTTTTATTTTTATTTTTATTACTAAACCCTTATCCTATTTATATCCAAATATAACTCTTTTGGTCACGTCACCATCCATATTGCGCCAAACAACAATGCCACGCCACGAGGTAAGCCCAGTGCCAAGCCAAATAATGGCATGTTTGGTCACTCCACTGACGCCAGCATTAATTTCCTTCAAATAAGCCATCTCAAGTTTGAAATTCCATAGAATAGCACCGATCAACTCATTTTTGTTTGGTTTTGAAATTCATTTGCATAAAGAAATGAAAAAAAGAGAGATGCGCGCATGAAAGAAGATTATAGTTCAGCTTTAAAGTTATTAGGACATGCATCTCCTATACTTCACATTAGCCATGTATCCAAATCCAAGCCACATCGAATTTTTTTTACAGCATACTAGGCCAACCTGTCAAGCTCTCCGTAGTCTCTGTCAACTTATCCACTTCATCGGATGAATCTTGGATCACAACCTTCTTCTTCTTCTTCTTCTTCTTCTTCTTCTTCTTGGTCGGATCAAAAGGAGTAAGCTACAAAACATTATAAACAGCATCAACAAGCTCACACAAGAAAACAGAAAATACAAGCATGACAAGTCAAATTTATGAATCACTGAGAAGGGAGGAGGATGACAACCATTATTTACACACATATTAAATACCATAGTCCACCATGCAATAAGCCATTAATTCCAGCATCAAGCAAAGTCATGGACTTACATTTTAAAATTTTAATGTTAGTCCTTTGCGGCTTTCCTGCCTGCCTATGATGACCCCCTGACACATGCATGATAACAGTACATGTTCTCTTCAAAATTAAAATACTTGCGGATCCAATCCATGAATCTACTTACACCCATTTATTTATGTGACACATGGCCCCACTTTGTCGTATATATCCTAAGGCATCCCACTACCAACATATTCAAACATTACAAGTCCTAATGTCCTAGGCTGCTAGAGCATCATGTATTGTTGTTCAATGCTATACGGCTTCAAATACTATGCTGAACTCATAAGTCTCTCGTGCATGAAACGATCGAAGACCCAAAAGTTAAATAATGTGCGCTTAACTAACTCATTATCGCTTGAAGAGAACGAACCCATGCAATCCTTACATTTAGCTACTCACAAAACACTAATGAAGCGTATCCCTCGACCACCAGCAGCTTAATCCGCTCTTGCAGATTTCACAATTTCAACCCATGCGCACAAATCAAACAACCCATAGTCGCATATTCATGCCCAAACTACCGAAGAAACCACGCAAACTACACATCCCATCGACAGATTATTCAACACCCAAATCAAACCGAATCAGATGTGCAGTGCTAGAAAAAACAAAAGGGAAGAGAGTGCTTCACCTCGGAGACCTCCTCCTTCCTCTCCATCTGCTCGTCGTCCGCCATGGCAACGCTAGCCTTCTTCATCTACTCCTCCTATTTTCCCAGCGCAGCAGGCGACACGAGACACGGCGCGACGGCTGGAAACCAGGACGGGCAGGTCACGCACGAGCCGGATCAGATCGGGTCGCGGAAGCGATCGAAGGAGGAGTAGGCAATTTTCCCCCTAGGGTAAAAAGAGGGTTTCGAACTCTTACGAGGGCAGCGCGAGAGAGGAGGAGGCAGCGGGGCTCCGGGTAGGGTTTCTGAGCACCTTACCACTTTAGGCTTTAGCCTTCTCTGCGACTAAGCTGAGGCAAGGCGCAATGAGGTGGTGGCGCAGGAGTCGAGGGCCGAGCGCAGAAGGCGTGGCGTCGGGCGGAGGTGGCGCCGAGGCGCACCACGACCAAGGGAGCTCCAAGAGAAGAAGCCATGGAGGAAGGAGCCGAGAGGATGGTGGAGGAGGACGGCGGTGCGGAGGAGGGATCCAGGAGGATGGAGGAGGAGGACGGCGGCGCCAGAGGTGGGAGGAGGCGGCGAGGAAGGAGGAGGGAATGTGTGGATATCGTGGGGATTTGTGCGTGATCTTAGGATGATGAGTCAATTGGCAATGGCATTGTTGGTTTGCAAAATCTCGCGTTTTCATGTTTGCTCCAGGTCTTTGTCAGTCATGGCGGTCGCCGGCAGTCGCCGGTCCGACGGCGTTGGTTGGTCCGACCGGCAATGCTTGCCGGTCCGACCGCCCAAAGGTGTTGATGGAGTTTGGGGCTAAGACAAAAATAGGTTATGTAGGGAAGTGAGGGGAGTCTCCTGGATGTGGTCACATAATTTTTGGAGCTCCCAGTCGAAAGTTCTATTCATTTGAAAATTCCAGAAGGTTTCGGATTTTCGAGATGAAAATTTGGCTAAGTCTTTTCGGGCGGTCCGACCGCCGTTGTGGAATCGGTCCGACCGGCCTGAAATCGGTCGGACCGGCCGGATGGGGCGGTCAGACCGCCAACCACTTGGAACTTGGCCTTTTTGGCATTGTTGTGATTTGATTGTGTTTTATGCATGAATATCAATGCTTTATTGTTGCATATTGCATTGTTGAACTAACGTGGGTCAAGTTGTGAAGAACTTGTTCCCGGAGACGATTTGTTTGTCTATTGCTGTGCATGTGGCTTGCAGGTCAACGACGTCAATGGTGAGGTGGATCGGGACTACGCTTGAAGAGCTGAGGTCCAGAACGATCATGGATGCCGGGTGAGGTCGTGTAACTCAAGCATGGTGCAGAATGGGCAAGATGGATCGAACGGGCCGTTCGGTGCAGCTGGTTGGATCAGGTGGTGCGGAAGTCGGTGCAAGTCCCTGGGATGTTCCGATGGGATTCGGACGGGAGAGACTTACCGACATGATGAGAGCCGCTGATCAACCTACACGTGGTGAAGCAGGCGATTGCTTCAACAAATATGTGTGAGTGGGTCCCATGTGTGTGTGGGCCTTCATGGGAGCCCATTAGTGAAACCCTGGGTCTCTCCTATAAATAGAAAAGGGGGAGATGGAAAAGCCCTCAAGTACTTTGAAGGCCTCATTTGCAAAATCCCTTGTTAGGGTTAGGGTTTGGAGAGGAGAGGAGAGGAGAGGAAGATTGTTTGTGTGCTCTTTGTTGAGCTCTTGTCCTCCTTGAGGGAGTGGCTTTGTAAGCAACTTGTTGAATCAATCAATCTTGTGATGCTTGCTTAAGAGATCGATTGTCTCTTTTGTGTTCTTCTCTCTTTTGATGATTTTGGTGCTTCCTTGATTCAAGTGTTTATGCTTGGTCTCTTGACCGATTTTATCTTGCTTTGATGTGTGGGAATACTCCTAGAATCATCTAGATCATCAACCCCCACAAGCAAGTCTTGGATCAAGATTTTCATATTTCTAGGTTTTGGAACACTTCTTTGGTAAAACCTTAAGAGATCGTTTCTTTGAAGTGGATATGGACGATCGTTGCTAGAAATAGGTCTTATATTTCCTTAGGGAGGTGTGCTCCAAATTTGGTCAAGTTTCATTGGTTGAATCAAAAGTTGGACCAAATTTCGTTTTGGATTTGAGCTTTGTCCATTGCCTCTGGACCAAATCAGTCCGACCGATTTTCTGACACTGGTCCGACCGCCCGACAGTCCGACCGATTTTCTAACGCCGGTCCGACCGCCCGACAGTCAGACCGCCAATTGTGTGCCGGTCCGATCACAGTGATCAGACTTGCCACTCTACAATGTCCGACCGGTCCAGTGAGATCAACTCTCCTTGTTTGAGTCTTGTGGTTAAAGGGGGTAATTGAATTCAGCACAAGGCTTCCTCTGTGCGTTTATTGATCTTCTTAGCTTTCATAGCTAAAGGAGAAAAGTTCGTGTTGAATTTGATTAAGGCGAAAAATCGAGAAAGCGCCTATTCACCCCCCCCCCCCTCTAGTCGCCTTTGGGGTCCTACAGAATGTGTGCCGGGCGCCGGGGGAGGGGGAGCAGGAGGGATAAGGAGGCGGCGGCTGCGGGAATTCGGGGGGATAAGGAGTAGGCGGCGGCTGCTGGGAATTGGGGATGTAGGGTTAGTAGGAAAAAAACATGCGGCGGGAAAAAAGGGTAGGGAACTAAATTCTTGCTCCCGAGTGTTTCCGTTTTTATACACTCGGGAATATACTTTTTCTCCTGAGTGTTATACAAAACACTCGGGAAATATATTTTCTACCGAGTGCTGACTTCTATCCCGAGTGTCCTATTAAACACTTGGGATCTGCCCTAGTGTTTTTGTCCAGACACTCGGGAAATATATAGGCACTCGGGAGCTAAGTGATTTCTGGTAGTGCATCTCCTATACTTCACATCAGCCATGTATCCAAATCCAAGCCACATCGGATTTTAGTTTATGTGGAGGGAGGGGAAGCTATATCTTGCACAATTAATGATGATTTGGGTTGTGTGGATTGGTATCAAGATACAATTAAAGGTTTCGAGTGATTGTATTATGTGGGAGATGCCCGTAAGCAATATTTACTCTCTTACATCGGCACAATCTTTCCTTCATTCAATAGGTGAAATTAGAAATGAAAAATTTTCCGTCGGACGCAATAGCGCCCACATGTCGAACACGGAGCAAAGTCGTTGCACTAACAAGTAAAATTAGAAAGCCAAAATTGGCACACTCTAAATTTGTATCATTTGCTCTGGAACACCATAAAATCGTGGTTTGGCTTAAGAGTACCACAAAATGGTAGCTATTTCCCACAACACATCTGTCGAATCCAATATAATATTATTATCTTAGTCCATAAGCGTGGATGTCACGAGGATATACTCCTAATCTCATTGTACTGAACATTTGACAATTGCGATGAGGCGTTTTGGCAAAACTCTTGTTTTTCGCAACCTTCACCTTCTATCGGATCGCCGAGGAATATGGCCTTGAGTCGTCGATCGACCGACCTCAAGCAATGGTTTGACCACCAAAAGCAAAATGCGAATTTTGAAAATCATCCAAAAATAGAGGGTGCAGGTAAGTGAGAGGATGTGGTTGCACTTGGTCTCATAATTTTTGGAGCTTTGATCCAAAAGTAGATAATGGTGTTTTAAATTTTCACAGAGGGTGCAGATTTTGACCCCTGAAAATTTGGCTAAATGTTGGAGCAGTTTGACCGGTCACCAATTGGTGATCAGACCAATGGGAGGTCTTACCGGCCTGGGCGCGGTCAGATCGGCTGACTTGCGATCAGACCAGCCGAGGGCGACGGTCTAACCGGGCAAAAGGTGTCCATGAGTGATTTTAAAAAAAGCAATGCATTTTCAATATAGAATTACTATAATAAATGCATGTTTAATAAAATTACAAAAATGGGCATATCGCTATTTGGATTGGCAATACAGTAGCAAAGGTCCCTGTCGCTATTCCAAATAGTGGCAGAGACTTAAGCCGCCATTTGAAATAGCAACAAGTTCCTATCACCAAATCAAATAGCGACAGGAGCTGATATTTTGATTTTGGGGGCAATTTTTAAGGATTTGACTCAGTTTTTTGTAATATATTTAAGTGTCCTCTTAACCGATTATTTTTGAAATAGAGAACAATTTAGGACTTTAATTTAGAAGTTGGGATTTCAACTGCAGCAATAAAACTTTGTAATGTACTTGCGAATTACATGGCGCGCTCGGTTTGGTTACGTGCGTTACAAACGATAGCATGAAAGAATCAGCAACCCGGTCTACACCTAGGATACATGTGTGCCATTTGTAATTGGAAAAACTGGTGGATGGGAACGAACTCAGTCTTGACAGCCCTTCGACGCCTTCCCCTTGTATCCTCTGAGACCATGGGCGCCGCCGGTTCGGAAGGAGCCCACCACTGGCTTCAAGTTCTCCACACCGAAGCATCAGGAGCTCGCCAACACGCCTCTTGTAGTCCATGAGCCAGACCATGGCCTCTCTCAGCTCCTCCAGCGTCATGTCTAGGCGATCCCCGATCCGACTGTGACAGACCTCGCCCCGGCGTGCACCTCCCATACAAGATCGCTCTATTAGGCACGGATATCTAATTAGAAAGGAATAACAAGACAAGCAAAGAAATACTACAGAGCGTTCACTATGTACCGCGCGGTGGTATGTAGAGTTCGGTTAGGTGGGGTAGGTGTCGGTCAGTCTCGGAGATGTATGCATGTGGGTCGTCCACGACCCAGATGAATCCAACTCTCGTCCGAGCGTTGTACCACTCGATGTAGTCGTAGTACGTCTGGTGGTCGTATGGGGCAACCGCTTAGAAGAAGGAAGAAGAAGACAAGGCAGCGGCAAAATGGTATTTGCACATCCAATTCATGGCTTAACTGGTCGACATGGTTGAGATAAGTATATATACAAAAGACAAGTCACACACATGTAAACATATATCCCTCTCCCTGCAACCATGGATTAATCTTCCAAGACAAAAGTGCTGGAAGGCAAGATTAATTGGTATATAACGTACGTTCCCCTAGTTTGTTCCAACACAGAAGCATGGTTCTAGTAGTAGATTCTTAAATATTATGTACAGGATGAATTAATATCTATCAATGGATTTTACATCATATCACACATTCAGGAACTAGATCTATATATATCTTGTGCTGAGACTTCACTTGCAGATATCACATTCCACGGCATCATCCTGCATGCGGAGAAGTAGGAACACATGATGTCGCGGTAGATCCTGTCGTGTTCAATTTAATAAAAGTGAGATAATAATAAAAAGCAAACGCAATCGCTTGCATGGTCACCTCATCGTTTTGCCCCCAGGGGCGTTTCGTCTTGCATTGACATGAACATGGCGCCAATCTAGCAACCCGGAGCACATGATTGTAGATGCTACAATACAATATAATACGTACGTACGTACGCGACTATTAGAAAATCTCTCCGTACTCGAGTAGGAATATCGATCGATCTCCATAGAGACATGTATATATGCATGCTGAATTACCTGAGCCTATGCCTGTTGCAAGATGCGAAGAACACCAGTATGCCATTAAGGATGCTCCTGATTGCCCGGAAGATCTACGCATATATACGTATGCGTAGCGGTTAATGAATGGAGAACCGATCGATCGATGGAATGAATTGTGAATTGCGAATATATATACAAACCTGGGAGAAGAGGTCGTTCCAGAGGGCCTTGAGCAAGGACATATCAAATGCACTCTGCTGCGCCTCGGACATGTGGTTGAGCTCGAATATGCTGCTGATCGTCTCCCATATGTCCTTGGAGAAGTTGTAGCTGTTGGACAGCAGCGAGCCCGCCCAGCTCGCCATCGCCACGGCGCACCGCACCGGAAGGAGGAGCGCCTGGACCAACGGGCACAGGGACCCCACCGCGCCGACGGCGTAGTCCAAGACAAGGTCGAAGGGAGCCCACAGCATCTCCGCCAGCTCGACCAGCAGAGCCCAGGCGGAGCCCACGCCGGACAGGGCGCCCGAGGCCAAGACCTCGCAGAGGTCGCCGCACGCGTCCAGTAGAGGGCCGGCCAGCTCGGCCAGGGGCCGGAGCAGCGCCCGCGCCATGCGCAGCAGCGTGAGGAGCCCCTGGAGGCACTTGCGCAGGTTGCGGAGGAAGAGGATGGTGCCCAGGTACTGGATCCTGGTGACCATGTCCCACGTCTCGATCCACCCGAAGAGCGGGCCGCAGATGCGCGCCGCCGCGGCCTTGAGCAGCGGCACGTTCTTGTACAGGTCGTAGAAGCCGATTATGACGGTGACCAGCGAGACCAGCACGTACAGGCTCCGCGCCAGGGGCCGCATCCACGGCCGGTAGAGGTGGCAGAAGAGCGGGTACGACTGGAAGAAGATCACCCACGACGGCAGCCCCGACTCCAGCAGCGTCAGCAACCTGATGTCCGACATGATGATCTGCTGCAGCTTGAACGGCAGCTCGCTGTCCCTGAACCGGAACAGGATCAGCGTGTCGCTGTACTGCGCTGGCGACACGAACGGCTCTGCGGCCTCCGCCGGTCGGTCCTCCTCCTCCCTCCTCCTCCTCCTCCTCCTCATCCTCCCCCGCGGCGTCGTCGTCGGCGAGCACTGCTTCTCGGCGGAGACGTCGTCGGGGTCTGCATCGGCGCCGCTGCTAGTGTCCTCGGAGACCACCCGCAGAGACGGAGACGAGCATGCCCTACGCAGGAGCAGGAGCATGCTGTCATCGTCCTCCTCCTCCTCCTGCTGCTGCTGCTGCTGCTGCTGCTGGTGCAGGCTCCTGAGATAGCCCCGCAGAGCCTTCGCCTCAGACGCCCGGCCCAGGAACCACGTAGCCGTGCAGCTGGCCGCCTGCTCCGCGCTGTAGAACTCCCATTTCTTCATGTACCGCGCCTCCACAGCCAACGACGTGTCGGTCAGCAGCTCATTCAGGTAGTTGATGCCGTGCACGTCTCGCCACGCCACCTCGAACACAAGGAACCCGTGCAGCGCCCTGCTCAGGTCCGCCACCGCGAACCACCGCCTCATCATCTTGTCGTCGCTGTCGGCTCCGCCGGTTGCCGCCACGCCCGTGCTCCCGGACCCGGAGGAGCAGGGGACCTTGCCGAGTGCCCTTGAATTCACGAATGGAGACATCCTGTACTGCAGACTACTACCGTAAATCAGATTCAGAGATCGATAAACACACGTGTGTGTGTGTGTGTGTAACTACTCTACAACCATAACATCTGACTAGCTCCTGCCTCGTGCGGCACGCCCCCACCTCTCTTCCTTCCTCTCGATCGAGCCTCTCTCCCCGCAGTGCTCGCCTCCTCCCACTCCCCCACCGCCCAAGAGACTCCTGTGCCCGGTTCAGCCACCGCACTTGCTTGCTCTCCGGCGCCATCTCTTATCGCAGCAGCAAAGCTTACGCCACGATCGCTCGCGTCCAGACGGCCGGCAGCCCCTTCATTCACCTGTCGTAGGGAGTGCGACTATACGCCATGGCACTACACTATAGTTTGAAAAAGTTTCAAACGTCACCTCTTCAATTCATTTGCTAGTGCTTTTATCTTGCAATTGATTTAAGTTTATGATTGTTTGTCCTTGTTATTTGTAATTGTATGCCTCTACTATTTATTGTTTAACACTATCTTACTAAACCAGTCGTAGTAGGCTACTATACAGTACTAATTAACTTAATTATCTTAATGACCTAATCAATACATAATTGACATGTCAATAGCTAGTTAAATTCTAATTACTTACTCAAAGGAATGGACTCACAGTCATTGAGATTTATATTTTTCACATAACTCCTAATTGATGTTATCCTTTAAGTTAGATGCTATTAACACACCAATCATTACCCTTTAATTTCTTGATTTATCCATTAAGTAATGCTTATTGAAAATGCAATTTGCTAAATGTATATCTATTGATAAATTTTAACTGGCTAACTAATTATGTGGGGTCCACGGCCGGTCACTCATATTCATCCACACAGAGATAGAGAGAGCATAGAGAGAAGAGAGGCAGGGATTCTACGCACGCGAAAATGCCTGGACACACTCTCACATGAGCGGCTGGAATTCAAAGAAGATGAACACAGAAGACATTTTTTTTTTGGGTGCTCCTCCTTCTTCGTTGTCGTGCCTCCGCCCCTTCAAGCTCCTTGTACACCCTCAAGCGTCCGATAACCTCCATCACTGACATCACTGATACATCTCCCCATTGCTCAATGATATCGACAATGGGTAGGAATTTGTTAGGGACGGAGTGTAGGAGCTTCTCCACGACGGCGCTCTCGGTACCAAGGGAGGGAGCCATGGCGGCAGTGGAGGGCATGACGCCGGGGAGGGAGTTGATGGTGGCGGCTGAGGTTGGCAAAAATGGAACGCTCGGTGGGAGGCGAGTCCAGTGGGTGGTGGTGGCGCGGTCAGAGACGTTCGGTGGGGTGCGATGGCAGCGTATGGCGGCCGGGCACGGGGAAGGAGATGGGGGGTGCTTGGGTAGGAAAGGGAGGAGAATAGGGTGAGCACAAGCACCAGAGAGGTGATGGTAACTCACCGGACCAGTTGGTGGAGGGCGGGGTGAACCGAGGCTGCCCGGCGACAAGGACCTAGGGCGACGCGGGTAGTCCACCGTGGGGCGACGACCGGGTGAGGGAGACTTCGACTCCGATGCTTGGAAAGGAGGAAAGAGGTGTGGGGGTGCTCTAGTATGAGTGAATTGGGGAGGAGACTCGCCGGGTAATGGCGGAGACGGCGGCGGCGGCTTTCTACCAAACAGAGGAAAATGACAGTGCCGGCGATGTCCGGTGGGGGACTGCCGAAATGGGGTTAGGGGTTTTGCACGGTGTGCCCGGGAACACAAGGTGGCGTAGGCGCACGGCGGGGGCAACGACGTGGAGGTGGGTGCGCTGTGCGTGGGCAGGGGTGTCATTGCGGGGGGCTTGGCGTGCCGCCGTCGTGCCATGTCGTGCCTCTCGACAAACCCCGTTCTCAGGCTCGGCACGGCCCGGTCGTTCGTGTCATGCTAGCCTGGCCCGCCACGGTGCTTGGGTCACGTCGTGCCGACCGAACCTCAGGCTAGCCCGAAAGGGCACGACCCAACTCCTAGGTCTAAGTGGGGGTGAGTATTAAGCCAACATGGGGTTTATTAGAATCGGGTTGAGTGGGTTGGGTTTTCTATTGGATGGGGTGGGTACATGGAAGGAGTGTAGAATAGTTATTATAAGGAAGGGTGTAGGGTAGCTCTTCAAAATTTCCCACTTTCATCTAAACAATCAACTTTGATTGAAAACATATCGAATTTCAACTTTAAAGATCTGGGTGGTGGATATCTACCCCTAGGCAGCCACATATTTCCCATGGATACGTATATACATACACATACACACTAGATATATAGTAGTACCTTGGTGACCATGAACTGCCATAATCTTGCCGATCGAGACTGCTTGCTCGTCAGCCAAGGCTGGTTGTCCACGAGAATGAACACCTTTTTGCTGAGCGGAGCAAAGTACAGGAACGCCCGTGAAATGTAAGATTGCATGTCCCTGCAGTACGTACAATCAAATCAAATGATCGATATTAGTTGAATTGAATGTACTTGAGTTGCCACCATTAGTACTAGCTAGAATCAAGCAGCACCTCATCTTGCATGCGTATATATATATAAGAGGAAATTAGGCTAGCTGAAACTTACCCAATTTGCAAGCCTGTCAAGGGATAGATATCTGGCAGAGCCTCCATATATATATGTATGTATGTACTGCAACGTACTGTGTATATTGCTCGGAGGAGTGCAATTAATAAGAAAAACAGTACTGTCGCCTTGTGCTTTTGTTTTCCGTTGTTGTGTATGCTTACCTAAGGTCGACCTGGGGAAAAAATAGAAATTTAAAGATTCGAAAGAACTCGATCCACTAGTAGTGTCGAGGAGAAAATTATAACATGCATGATTGGTTCAATGCAAATTAAGAAATATCAGTTGCCACGTATGGATATGAAACTGATGCCCATCCAGAAAAGATATGTAAATGGAATATGGATGCAGCTTGTGGCATAACAAGTAGTACATGTCCGGCCAGCTGGTTGTTAATTGTTTCCAATCAATCAGTCGTCACATCTTGTTGAGATAGATAGATAGATAGAAGGGAATTGGTTCCGTGAAGAGATTGATCGACAAGCTGGCTAGCATCACATTCTCTCAAAAAGAAAGATGCAAATTTAATCTGCCCGCCTACCTGCATTGTTGATTAATTACATGCATGGTTAATTAATAGTGAATGGATGCATGCATATATATATATATATATATATACGTCGATAGACAAGCTAGCTAGGGAAGGGAGGGGGTGAGAAAGAAGAGGAAGAGGAGATTCATCGAGCAGAGCCAGAGATAGACGATGGTGACAAAACTAGTGGTGCTAGGTAGAAATCCAGAGATTGATATATTGATTCGAAACTAGTGGTGTCGAGGAGAAAATTAACATGCATGATGGGGTTAAATGCCAAGAAATATCAGTTGCCACGTATATATGGATATGAAATTGATGGTCTGATGCCCATCCACAAGTCAGTCGTCGTCGTCTTGTTCAGATAGCTAGGTAGGTAGAAGGGAATTGGCCGGTTCCGTGAAAGGGTTAATATATCAACAAGCTAGCCATACGTAAATATTCCCTGCCCCACCCCACTAAACAAAATCGAACAGCTAATTAATACCTAGCATCACATTCTCTCCAAAAGAAAGATGCAAGTTCCTGCCTGCATTGTTGATTACATGCCTGAATTAATAATGAATGAATGAATGAATGGATGGATGCATCATGCATGCATAGAGGGAAATTGAAGATGGGTAAACCTGGTACAGGTCATATGCATGCGTCGATGGACAAGCTAGGGAAGGGAGGGTGACAGAGGAGAGGAGGAAGAGTTGATTCACCGAGCAGAGGTGCCTTTATGAAGACCAAATTTTGAAGAAGAAGAAACGAAGAGGAAGAGGAAGGCAAAGGAATGCTTGTGGCGTGGGTCAATTGGGGTTTGGCATGAAGCACGAAGGGCCGCTCTTTCTTTCGTTTTGAAAGGAAGGCCACGGGAGGTCGAGAGGCTCTCCATTGCTGATGGCTAGCATTTATAGCTAGGCGGCCTCAACTGTCAATTAAGTTCCTACTTGTGCTACTTTCATCTTCAGCGAGCCATTTGTTTCCAGCTCGATGTATATATATATATATGTTTTCAAAGTAGAAACAAATGAAATCAAAACCAGTCAAATCTATACTGTTCCTCGATCTCGAATCAAACTTCGACTCAAACCCGATCGAGCTGACTCGGTACAACCAAATCAACTTAACGCACCTGGTCGCACCAGAGCCCGACCCGAGTCCAGCTCGCGCCGCGCTAAGCCGCTGACGAGGTAGGCCCACCAATCAGATCCTTCTCCTCCCTCGGGCAGGTGAGCGCCAGGGCACGTGCACCACGCGGCCGAGCACCTCTGCGCCGCTCCTCTCACACCGTGAATCCACCGCATGAACTGACCACTCCTGGATCTTCGCCACTTCACACCGCCTCCACTCCGTCCTCTTCTCGGGGATAATACCCCCTCCCTACCCTTCATTTCTCACATTCCTTCTCTCGGTGGTTGAGAAGGAAGAAGCTTGTTTGAGCACCTCACTCCAGTAGGTTTCAAACTCCGGTGTCCCCTCTCCTCTCCGTTCCTTGTCGTTTTCCATTTTGGCTAATGCGAGCTCTTTCCATCGCTTGTAGCACCCGGAACGCCATCGTGTCTTCCTCGGCTCAGGAGCACCTCCAGAGCGCGCACCCGAAGCCACCTTCGTGCAAACATCGTCTCCGGTGAGTATTCGCCTTCATCCTACGCGTCACCTTGTGCCTTTGGATGTGAGAAACATTTCCCCTCAACTCATTTTCTCGATGCATCATAGGAACCCGAGAATTTTGAGGTTGCTCGCTTCCACCGCCAACCCTATTCCTCTTCTCCGACGTCGGCCGGTAAGGCATTACCTAATCCTCTCCGTTTACACCACCTTAGTACTTGCCTTAAGCATCTCCGACAGTTATTTGTTCATCTCCCTCACCAGGATCTCCTCTCCACGAGAACCGCAAGCACCGTCGTCGTCTCCTCTGTCGTCGGCCAACATCCGTGCACCTCCGGTCCTTCCCATCGCCGTAGCATCGCTAAGTCCCTAGGTAGCTTTGGCACCCGCTCAGTTGGACAATGCAGAGCTTTGATTGTGTTTGCATGTTTGCCGTATTTGCACCGTCACCCATCTCCAGCTCGCCGCCATTCTAGGCCGGCTCAGCCGCCGTAACCACCCCCAATAGGTGCATAATACTATTATGCACCCATCCATGCCCTTGTCCGGCGCCGCTGTGGCTGGAGTCGCCAGCAATGCTCTGGGCAAGCTGTCGGGGCATAAAAGTGGAGATTCAAGGGGTATATTTTTTTTGGCAAACCTAATAGTTATAAATTCAGTGGGTATTGATGTTATATTAGGGATAGATTGGCTATCCAAAAACCAGGGGCAAATCAATTGTGCTCAATGGTCTATTTCAGTCACAGGCGAAGATGGCGAACAAGTCATTTTTTGCACCAATAGTGAGCAGTTCTCATCTCTATGCCTTGGAGGTTAGTACCACTCTTGAATTGGAGAGGGTACCAGTGGAATGTGAATACCCATATGTATTCCCCAAAGAACTCCCAGGCATGCCCTCGGATCGCGAAGATGAGTTCGTGATCAAGTTTGCACCCGGTACCATGCCAATTTCAAAACGGTCGTATCGGATACCTCCCAATGAGTTGGTAGAATGGAAGGAATAACTCAAGGAGCTTCAACATAAGGGCTTTATTCGGCCGAACTCCTCACCTTAGGGATGCCTAGCTATTTTTATCAAGAAGAAAGACAAGAGTTTGTGGATATGTATTAACCACCGTTTGTTAAACGAAGTCACTATCAAGAATAAGTATCGCTTTCGCGGATTGATGATTTGTTTGACCAACCGAGTGGAGCTCAATTATATATGTTCCAAGATTGATTTTAGACTGGCTACCATCGATCAAGGTCGAATCGAACACATACCAAGACAACATTCTCTACTCGCCACGGCCTCAGACGAGTACATCGTCATGTCCTTCTACCGTAAATGCGATACTACTTCATGAACCTTATGAATTCGGTTTTCATGGTGTACCTGGACCAGTCCGTCGTCATGTTCATCGATGACATTCTCATCTACTCCAAGTCTGATGAAGAACACGAGCAGCACTTGCGACTTGTGTTGGAGAAACTTTGTCAGCATCAACTCTATGGAAAATTCAGTAAGTGCGAGTTTTGGCTTCATAAAGTTAGCTTCTTGGGTCATGTGCTATCCAAGGGTTGTGTCGCTATTGATCCTAGCAAAGTGCAAGATGTACTTAACTAGAGACAACCCAAGAGTGTCACCGACATTCGTAGTTTTCTTGGACTTGCGGGGTACTACCGCAGGTTCATAAAGAACTTCTCCAAAATTACGAGGCCGATGACCCAACTATTAAAGAAGGAGAAGAAGTTTGAATGGTTAGCGGAATGTGAGGAAAGCTTTTAGATATTGAAAGAACGCCTGACCAAAGCTCTGGTACTCGTCCTGCCAGATATTCACAAGAGCTTCGACATTTACTACGATGCTTCTTGCCACGGGCTCAGTTTGTGTGCTTATGCAAGAGTGCCGAGTTGTGGCGTATGCATCAGGGGAACTGAGGCCACACGAAGCAAATTATCACATGCATGACTTGGAGCTAGCAGCTGTAGTCCATACTCTGAAGATTTGGCGATACTACCTCATCGGTAATCGTTGCATGATCTACACTGATCATAAGAGCCTCAACTATATCTTCACCCAAGCCGACCTGAACCTGAGGCAAAGAAGGTGGCTTGAGTTTATCAAGGACTATGATATGGGACTACATTATCACCCACTAAAGCCAATGTAGTGGTTGATGCATTGAGCAGAAAATCTCAACGCAACTATTTTGTCGATAACACGCACTTCGGCAGGCTTGTGCGCCGCGTTGCAACGTCTCTGCACCTGAAAATAATTGAAGAAGGGTCTCTTGCTGCTCTAAATAAATAAATAAATACTTAATTATTTTTGGGTGATATTATGCGCACATACGTTAGTGGATTTTATTTTGTTAGCATATTTTAATTTAGTAACATATTTGGGAACCCTCGTTAGTTAGCATTCCCCAACTGCGGTTGTTCTAGTCTCTCTGCGTCAGGGTCGAGGTTGTCTTTATGCGTGAAAATAAAATACTATACCAATCCTGCATGCAACTAAGTCTACTCAATTTTATTCATGCAAATATGCCTAATCGATTTTACTTAAATACACACACATTTATTTATTTCGCTAAATAGACTCGGTGTTGTTTGTTTTATTTACTCTATCACGATTAAATTATTTTTAATGCATTAAATTAATTATCTAATTTATTGAGTTCTATCGGCTATTAATTTATTTATAAAACCTCTAATTACTTTTACATTGTTTTCATGTTTTTATTCTTCTACTAGTCTTGCTACTGTTAATTATCTGTACGGTGTTTATAAATCTATTTTTATGATGATTTGACCAAAACTCGTAGGCAATGCATTAAATTATTTATCTAACCTAGTGGTGATTTTATTAGATTTATTTTACCCCCTTTTCCCCGCTTTTTTTGTCAATCGGTCTACTAATAAATGTTCTAATGCGGTTTAAAAATCTATACTTCTCACGATTCATCCGAAATTTACAGGTTTGCTACGTACGTGTACTCTCTTTTTATTATTTTTATTATTTTATCTTTATCTTTATTTTTTATTTATCAGTCTGATCTATAACTATTTATTCATATGCGGTTCGTAAGATTTATCCGGTCTAACAAATTCACCGTCGACAGACATTAATAGTGATGTTTATTTCTACTGGTAATTTACTACTAATAATATTCATTAGAAATTACCTTATTACTTAATTTTTAATTCTTTATGTAATCTTATTTTTAATTCTTTATGTAATCTTTTCTTATTCCTAATCTATTTCTTAATCCCTCTCTTTTTTTTTCAGCTAACCCATTAGGTTGAATATTCATGGTCTCTCTCTCTCTCTCTCTCTCTCTCTCCCTCATCTTCACTCACGGCCGAATCAACCCAGACTCCCATTTCTGTCTTGCATCCTCCCCCCATCAGTTCATCTCCTCTAGTTCTTTCTCTCCATTGCTTTTTCTTGGTGACTCCTACTCCTTACCGAAGCTCCCTCCGGCCATGGCGCTCCTACCCGACTCCTCCCCTCCGGCCACCAGCGGCCGGCGCCGCTACCTCCGGCTCCGCCGGCGATGCCGCTGGGATCAACCTCGCGCGTGCGCCTCTGCACAGCCCGGTGCCGCCCCTCCTCTCTGCCTCGGCCCACAGCACCTCCACTGCGCCACCGGCTCTACGGTCCGCCCATGCCGTCACCTCCCTCATTCCTCGGCCCACCGTGGCCCGGCTCACCCACACCCATGCCTGGCCCAACGCCGTGCCCTCGGCCGCCGGCCCGTGCCCGCGCGGCTCGCCCGGCCTACGGCCATTCGCCAGCTCCCTCGGCCTGCTCCTGCGCCTTCCCGTGAGCGCCTCCCACCTCACGCGTGCTCGACCCGCACTGCCGTGTGCCGGCCGGCTCGGCCATCTCCGTCCCAGGGTTCTGACGCGGTGGGGGCGACACCATGACAAGCGCGGGCCAGCTGGCGTAGGGGCGGCTGCGACGTGGAGACGAAGGGTTGTGCAGCAGGGTCCATAAGTTAGCGGCGGAGGGAGGAAAGCGGTGCATCGGGTCTGGGTTTAGCTGGCTGGGTTCGACCGCGCCTGGTCGGGCTCGATCCGTTATGGTCAAACGGGTTAGATCGAGCCGGGGTCGTGCTCGGTCGATTCTGGTCGAATGGGTTAGGTCAGACCGATACGGGGTCGGGCTCGGTCGGTTCTGGTCGAACGGGTTAGATCATATCCAGACGGGATCGAGCTCGGTCGTTTCTGGTCCGGTCGGGCCAAAACGGGGTTGTAGGAATAGTAGTCAGAGGAACAGTGGTTGAAATCGTGGTTGAATTCGAGTAGATGGTCGAAATGGTGCACCAAAACCTTTGAAAGAATTTTCATAAAATTCAAATAACGACACGATGCATCAAAAAGTTTTAAATCCTTCTTATTTTTACACATTTGAATACAAACACGAGTTTGAAATGCGACATACATTTTGCTAAATACATGAGCGCTCCTATTGCACTTAAGTATAGGAATTTCGGTCTCAGGATTTCCTCCCCCTCTTCTTTAGGTCTGTACAGATCCTTGTTTTGCTGCAAAGATCTCCCGACCATTGGCACTTTCGAATGATATGTCATTTCAAAGTTGAACCTTTTCTAACACCTTTTGAGTGTAGGCTGGCTGATGTACTAATATCCCTTCAGGGGCATGCTCAAGCTGCAAGCCTATGCAATATTTGGTTTTACCCAAATCTTTCATTTCGAACTCCGACTCTAGGTAAGAGCTTGCTTCCTTAATTTCTTCCAAGGTTCCGATGATATTCAAATCGTCTTCATACACTAAAATTATACAAAATCCA
Source organism: Hsuehochloa calcarea (assembly GCA_036346395.1). Classification (NCBI taxonomy): domain Eukaryota; kingdom Viridiplantae; phylum Streptophyta; class Magnoliopsida; order Poales; family Poaceae; genus Hsuehochloa; species Hsuehochloa calcarea. The sequence goes on from CM070613.1 coordinate 226,839, forward strand.
TCCTGGGATTATCGTCTAAATACACTGATACAATTCTCATTGTCCGTGTACCCTTTTTTACATAGAAAGTTGCTTTAAGCGATTATACCACATCCTGTCGGATTGCTTAAGTCTGTACAGTGACTTTCTGAGTTTCATATTGTACTGATTTTCATTTGCTTTGTCTTGGTTCGGGATAGGGATATATTCAGGTACCTTCATATAAATGTGTGAATCCAAATTTTTATAAAGGTACGCAGTTACCACATCCATCAATTTTATTTATAAATTCAATTTTATTACCATTAAGATTAAATATCTAAAGGTAGTTCCACCTATGACTAATAGGTTTTTCCATAATCAACTCCTGGACGTTGAGTGAAATCTTGTGCAATAAGCTTTGCTTATTTTCATTTTCCTTTCGAACAAATACCCACTTATGCCATACGGGGTGCACGTGGGGAGGCATGTGGCTCATAGTTCCAAACACCTCTATTTTATTCAGAGATAATAATTTAATTTATATTGCTTTATTCCAATCTTCTCAATCTGATCTTTCTTACATTCAGCGAGCGATGCAGGCTCTGGATCGAGATCGATGACCGTGACAATTTTCTTTGCAAAGTAAATATCGATATTGGTTATTGTCTTATTCATAGATTCTCTCGTGGTCACAAAGTTTATAGCTATTTCTTTATGGGACGATGCTTCTAATACTTTTACTTGCTCACTGCTGCTTCTAATTACGGGGCAAATCCCTTTAGTTTTTCAGATCTCATGTGTGCGCGCACATCCATGCTGGTATGTCCCTCTGTGGGAATATTCAAATCCGGTATGCCTTTCCTGAAGGTTCTATACTGGTGCTAGGTCTCAACTGACTCCTCTTCTGGTTCTAGGGAACTTCGGTGATAGGTTGTGTCAGGTCTTCTTTATCCTTTTTCACCAGGCGTCCCCGGTTACTTCGGATTCGAGGGGCCGGAGTTCTCGTCCTTTCTGAGGCCTTAGGACAAGATTAGGGATACATTTTTCTTTCTTCGCTATTTCAACCCTCTCCTATGCTATGCAAAGCATACAACTTGGTCGCCTCTTCAAATCACGAAAGTAGTCAAGCAGTTGATTCGCTAATACTTGCAAATTAATTATCTTCTGGACTTCTCTTGTTTTCTAGACTTCAATTATCTTCTAGACTTCTCTATTTGCTTCACTAGTGCGCGGGTCATGTGTACGGATTCCTGTGGCTTGCCACGTTATTTCTCGATATTTTTTATCAAGGGGTTGATTTCCCCCCTAATGACGGAAAACAATCATCATTAAATATGCTATCAGCGAAGTTGGCTGCATGCAAATCTCTAGTTATGGGGTCCAAATACTTTATTATGAATGTTGTTTCATAACCAACGTATATCATAGACTTTCGAAGATGGCTCATTGCAGTTCGTTGCGATGGTGGTATAGGTACATAAACCTTGTAACCAAATCTACGAAGATGAGAAATTTTTTGTGTTGACCCTTGCGCTAGTTGCACATGTGAATGGATGTTATTTACCGATGGTATAAAATTGATGAGAGCTGCTGCGTGTCTCCAACATGTAGTTGATAATTTCAATTATGCTAAATATACTAGTCCATTCTAGGTGTGGACATATGGTACGTAATGCTCAACTTTAATTCTCATTTTCATGCAATAATCATCAAATGACTTTAAAGTAAATTCTCCTGTTGTCCATTCTAATGGACTTCACATGATGATCTGTGTTTTTTTCAATTTTAATTATCTCGAGACAAGCTTTGCAAAAGCAGAGTTTCTCGTAGACAATAAACATACATGCGACCATTTCGAGAAAGCATCGATGAGGACCATAAAGTACCTAAATGGCCCTGACAGGGGCTGTATAAGACCGCAAATATCTCCCTAGGTACGGTCAAAGAATGCAGGGACTTCATATTTCGCTTTAAGAGCAGAAGGTCTAGTAATTAATTTCCCGGTGGCACATGTGGGGCAAACAAAATCTTCTTTTTTCAGAAAATTCTTTACATTGATATTATATCCATATGAATTGTTAATTATATTTCTCATCATTCTAAGACGTGGGTGGCATTATCTATCATGCTAGAGATAGAAAAGTTCAGAGCTTCAGAGCAGTATAGGTTGTGGGTGCCTTAATATTAGTGAAGTATAGCCCAGTTTCATATGAATGAAGTCGCTCTAATACCATTTTTCACTTTCTTCACGCTTTGCAATGAGCAGGTATTCCTTACCATACTCTTCTTCGGTCTCTACGTGGAAACCGTTAGCGCGAATATTCTTGAGAGTTCTAGTCGATTCTGAGTACAGTAAAGCTTTTTCAATGACCAAAGTTGTGCCCATTGGGAATATAATTATGGCCATTCCTGAGCCTATTATACTAGTTTTGTTGCCCGCGATTGTCGTAAGACTACCCTCGTTCTTGTTGTTTGATTGAAAGAATTTCGTCTCTCTCAAGGTGGTATTCATTGTGCCGCTATCCGCTAAGCACACTTAATATGTCGTCACACGTGTTCTGATATTTTAAATACCAGAACATAACTTGCTATTATAAATACGAGAAAGTTAAGTCTTGTATGACTCATTATAAGGATTTAATGTTTTGGTCTCCTAGAGATTACAAGTTGTATCAATCGCTTTCAAAGCATGAATGAATGTCGTATCAAGTTGTAATTTTTTTAAAATATTTTGTGATGTTAGTTATAGTATGAACATGTAGTCAACACATTTAAATCTATATACTATATCATTTGAACTTATATTAGAACAGATGTGTCTTGAGTTCGCACTTTTATCGTTGAAATTCTAACTCCGCCGCTGATCCCGTGATGGTGTTTTTGCGCATGCTGTTTGATTTGAGCACACTATTTTTTAAAAAAATTCATCTCTTACGTGAAGCCATATTGTTAAATGTATTCCATCTTCTGATCACTTCGTCAAAATTTATCCTTATCTGTACTTGTGTAAATGGAAAATTATGGAACCAGATCCGGATCCAGATCCAAATCTGGGGGCGCTGCCCGGCGCTGTCGGTGTAAAAAATTATTAAAATATGTAACGTTATCTCTAAGCCGGTGGATGGTGGGCCCATCCACCATTGAACATCCGCTTCTCTCCCACCATCGGCGATCCCAGCCGTCCGATCAAAGGCCAGTTCGGATACGACCCCACAAAAGGTCACCTCGCCGGCTTCGCCTGCAAAAAATAAAAACAAAACGCAAAAGGCATCAGCAGCGACCTGGAGGCGAAATGGTCGTCGCCGTCGCCTCACCCTCGTCGGCGCCGCCCGCCCGCCCCCACCCGACCTACAAGGAGGCAAGCTCCCCAGCTACTCCTCCCCGTCTCCAGTCTTTTCCCCCCCTCTGGTTCGGATCTTGCTGCCTCTGGTGGTTGTGGTTCTTACTTGTCTCGAATCTTGATGTGCAGATGATCGTGCAGGCGCTGACGGAGCTACGCGAGCCGAGCGGGTCCAGCCGTCGCGCCATCGCCAAGTACATCGCCGACCACTTCTCCGGCCTCCCCTCTCGCCACGACGCGCTCCTCTCCGTCCACCTCCGCCGCCTCAGGTCCCAGGGCCTCCTCCTCATGTCTGGATACTCCTACCTCCTCTCCTCCTCCGCGCCCACCGCTGCTCCGCAGCAACACCGAGGCCGCGGCCGGCCGCCCAAGAAAGGGACGGCTTTGGCACCTCCTCCTGGCGAGAAGCGCGGGCCTGGGCGACCTCGCAAGAATACAGCCTTAGCCTCCGATCCGGTTCCTGAGTTTGTGGTCAAGCGGGGGCCCGGGCGGCCTCGGAAGAAGGCCGTCCCTGCAGCTTCCTCTGCTTCGTCGCTGGGAGTGAAGCGGGGACCTGGAAGGCCGCGGAAGAATGCAGCCTCTCCCGTTGCTCCGCCGCCTCCATTTGGGGTGAAGCAGCGGGGTCCTGGACGGCCACGGAGGAATGCCACTCCTGTGGCAGTGCTACCCACTGCTGTGTTGGGAGTAAAGCGGGGTCGTGGTCGCCCGCCTAAGAGTGCGCCAGTTCTGACTGCAGCACCAGGTGCAAAGGCGCCAGGGAGGCCGCGCAAGGTTGCAGTATCTGTTGCTGCCGTGCCCGGTGGGAAAGGCAGGCCTGGACGGCCGCGGAAGGTTGCGGTAACTGCGGCTGCCAAGCCAAACGGGAGGCGCGGACCTGGACGGCCACGCAAGAGTTCCTTGAGAATACTGTGGTCAGCCCCAGTGCGTCTGGTGCGAGGCGGGGCCGTGGGCGTCCACCTAAGGCTATGCCGCCTGCTCACAGCGCCATTGCTTCTCCTGCAAGCGCAGTGCCTTCGCTGGTTGCTGGGAAAAGAAAGCGTGGCCGGGCTCCTAAGGAGAAAAGAAGGCCGGGGCGACCTAGAAAAGATAAACCATTACAAGTACAACCTGGGTATGCGCTGTCTTGGGATGCTGCATTGACCAAGAGAGGGCCTGGGAGGCCAAGAAAGGAGAAGGCGTCGGAAGTTGTGCCCTCAGAAGCTGGAGGTGCTGAGGCGGCGGCAGAGATGACTGAAGCTGGAGGTGAGGCTGAGCCTGCACAAACTGCAGGCCAAACTGTGGCTGTTCGAAATGGTGGCGCTTCATGGACGGAGAAGAGAGGGCGTGGGGGACCTAGAAAGGAGAAGCCATTGGAAAGTGAACATGCAGAAATAGGAGTTACTCCATTGGTGGAGAAGAGAGGGCGCGGGAGGCCAAGGAAGGAGAAGCCATCATCAGCAAGGTCTGCTGAAACTGGAGGTGCTGCGTCAATGGGGAACATGAGAGGGCGTGGGAGGCCAAGAAAGGACAAGTCCTTTGAAACTGGGTTTGTGCAAGCTGCGGGTGAGGTATCTAGAGACTTGACAGAAGCTCTGCCTGAAAAAGATGAGGAGGATTTGGTGTCAGGGGAGAAAACAGAGACTGAAGGTGTAGCTTTGGGGGAGAGGAAGGAAACTAGGCCTGCAGATGCTGGAGGTGTGCTTGTGTCTGGAGAGAAGGTAGCGACTGCTCCTGTGGAGGCTGGAGCTGCAATTTCAGGGGAGAAAACTGGAGTTGATCCTATGGACTCTAACCTTGGCACCACGAATCTGTAGTTCAACGGCGGCACGCAAGAGAGGACCTGGAAGGCTGGGCAGGACCTGCAGGTGTGAAGATTTAGCTGATGATGTACTGTGAAGATTGGTTGATGTTGAAACCGAGAATATTACTGTTATGTTGTTAAGTGGTTTCTCAAAATGAAGACTGGAGTATGCATTTGATGAGATTTACTTTGGGGATAAGTTTAAATTTATAATCCTTAAGGTAGCACATCTCATTCCTTTTGCCAGGGCTGGAATATTTGTTGCTTGTAGTGAAAATAGACCCTAGTGATGACGAGATTCATCAGATTTTTTCCTTCTAGTTTGAACATCTATTAGTGATCATATCTCTGTTTAGTGATCCGTTCGCTTAATGTCTCTGTTTTGTGTGTTTTTTTCTGTCTCTATTTCAAGTAATTTTGTAGTGCCTGAGTCATCAAATTAATTTACTTGGTAAGTATTGTACTCTGTGTCTTGTTAGCATATTAGCCGTACAAGACACATACAACACTAGCATGTCAAATTCCTCCCAGAAATGTGCTTTATTTGCATGATATAGAGCTTTGGTGCTAGGACTGCCAGCTTGTTTGCCCATGGTTATCGATATTTGTGGTGTTTAACAATTCCAGGGGTTTTCCCCCCTGTTTGCATGGTCTAATGAGGTGAGGTACTCCGTCATTGTTTATCAGGATTCAGCATATTCTAGACCCTAGCCATGCTTGATTTGCAGTTCATTCGACTATGTACAGCAAAATAGCGGATTGTATTACTGTGTTGTAGAGTTAATGTATGTGATTCCATGCTGTATGCATCTGTCTAACTTTATTTTTCATATGCCAGTGTATTGTTTAGCTATACTGCATACACTTCAACTGTTGAGTATCATTCACACATCTTCTGACATTGAAGAATGAAGTACTCCGACATAGATATGGTTATGCTGAAATGAGTATTTCTGATACGTTTCATTGATAAGCACAGCAGCAGCAGTGACCTAGCTTGCAACAGCGGGAGACAACTTTACACAATCTGATATACATTGAGGATAAAATTTCATTTTTCTTACCCACAAGATCAATCATTGCTAACAAATTTTTTTGGGATCAAAAGTGGATTGCGAACAAGAACATGTGCCCATGTCAAGTCCTATTATATTCTAGCTCTTCTCGTGTGGACTGCTTGAATTCTCGAAGATAGTTTTGACAAGTTGAGAGGCAAGATATCTGTCTATATGAATTAGTCTTTTTTTATATACCTACAGGACTATCACGAATTCCTTGATCTGAGCTTACATATTGCGGCAAGTTTATAGAGAAGTTGGGGAAGTTGGGCTCTGATGCAGCTTTTCCACCCTGTGCTGGAAAAATGAGAAAAAAACGGTATGCTCTAGAAATAATTGGATTTAGAAGGTTGGAATGTAGTAAGTCTGTTGGCTTAATTTCTTCATTCGCTGTTAGTGCCTATGAGCTGAAGCCTGGAAGTTATTTCCTTTGCTCTGTTAATTCGCTGCTTTAGCCAGACTTTTCCTGTTGTTCCTAATGTGTGCAGTTCATATAAAAGAAGTTGAACTCAAATAATTACCTCTTGGTTTCATTTTTTTTATTCTATAAAAGTATAAAACAACATCTTGTTTGCTATCATCTTTTCTCATATGTATTCTGCAATAGTTGCACTTTCCTGAGTATACCGCAGTGGAAGGGTACAAGAGCAAGCTGTCCAACTAGTAGAATTAGCTCAAATCAGATATCCTCGTCTGCTTCGCGCATATATTTTGTTTACGCTTATATTCGGCTTCTTCCTTTTATTTCAATGCATCGACGCACTGATTTGCAGTGCTACGGATCAGGATCAGGACGCTCCTATCCTATCCTCTGTCAGATGAAAACAAAGTGGTTATTGTGCCCGCTGGCTGTTGAGAAGTGCTTCCTCTGAAGGCCAAAGGTGAGGTTATCCTGTGCTTTTATGCTCTTTCCTCTTTCGCCAGATAAAGTCATAGTCTAGATTGATATGCTTACTTACAGTATCCTTTGGTCCTAAGAACCAGACCGTCTCCATCATTCCAAAGTGAACCTGGGTCCTTGATGTCGTGACGAGTTTCTGGCAGCAACTATGAAGCTCGGCACAACCTAGCCCTTCAGGGTAAAGTCAGTTCTGCTCGTGGCTTGAGTTGCTAGTTTTCTGTTAACCGCACCAGCATTAGCTATGGACCAAGTTTATCAATTCCAATTCCGGTACCGGCCGGAACATACCGTACCGATACCCAAAGCAGCACACAGTAACCTCAGTCCCGTACCGTCCGCAATACCGATCATTTGGTCTACTCTATCCCATTCCGGTCATTTCGGCACTGGGCATTATTGATGTGACCACTCATTTGAATTAGTTCGGAGCCCGGTTTAATAAGTGAAATTATGTTACACTGATATGCTAGACTATGGTAAAATGTATGAAGTTATGAACCCGCGTTGTTCCTTTGTATTTACGAAGTTATTGGACTGTGTATCATTTTTATTCTATAGTTATGTATTTGAAGTGAGATTTCAAGTGAAATTATGTGTGTGTGTGTGTGTAGGAATAAATATATATTCTCTACTCCTTAAAAATTAGGATCGGTGGCTGTCCGTTCTTCTACTGTCTTCCACGGCCGTCCGATCAAAGAGCGATGGATGGACAGCCCAGATCACTTCGTGCACGGCAGCAGCAACCTACCTCCCACGCCTCCCACTCATGAAAGTAGTTGCCCTCCTTCCTCCCTCGCCGCCGCGCTACCCCCGCCTCCAACCCCTCTCCGTCAAGGCTCGTCGCTCCCTCTCCCCCCGGCGCCCTCTCCCTTTCCCTCCTCCGCCACCTCCCCTGTCCTTCAACTCGTCACCTCGCGCTCACTTTGTTCGCAGCCGCAGCTTCCACTAGGCCCATGCACTAGGCTTGCGGTGGCAGGACAAAGTGTAGTCTTGCGGTGGCAGGGGCGCAGCGGCCAATGGAGGCCGAGGTCCCCACTCCCCACGGCGCTCTTGGGACAACCAGCCGGGGTGCGGCTAGCGGCGGTCGAGGCTCCCACCTCTGGTGGTTCGCTCGCGACGACCTGTCGCCACCCTTGCTGCTCGCAGGGGGAGTCGTCGTGGCCAACCCGTGGTTCGACGACGCGCCAGAGTCCCCTCGCGCGTTCATCAATCCGCAGCAGCAGCCGCCGCCGACCCCATCCTCAAGTCCCGCCTCCAGAGCTCATCGGCGAAGACGAGTCAAACCACCGATCTCTCTCACACACACGTATGTATGGTCGTTCATGTTGCGTAGTGTGGGCCTGTGAGTGAGGCGTTTTAGCGAGCGCTTTGAGAAAGTTTATTGGAGAAACACGACGTGATGAGATGGTTGGCGTTGAGCGCTACGTTGAGCTGCTCTTGCGGTTGCGGGGGGCGATCGCGCGGATCCCGGCACTGTTAGAAACGTATGGTTTGTTGGTTTATTTGTTTTTTGCTACAAGTACCGAGATTGTTGTTAATTTTGTTTAATAAAAGGTTTATTCTATTTGCTCGATATTTTCAGCCATCTGATAGACATGCATGTAATTTGGATTTTTTTTTTGTTGTTGGTTGGTACAAAATAATTGACCTTCTCAATAACTTCTAAAGTGAGTGTTTTCGTTTTTTTATAGGAATAGCCTTATCTTTTAGTGAACAGTTAGGTCAGCACCAAAAAATCAGCTGTACCTCCTTTTTCTGTTTCAGTTGCATTGGTATACCATGCAGTTAGGAATATTTCAACCTTAAATATTTCTTTTCCAACTATGATAGCGCTAGGAAATAGCGTCTTTGTTTGCAAGCTAAGATGAATGACGTAAAGTTCCATCAGCTTGTTTCTTTATATATTTTTCTTCTTGAATCTTAAAACATTTTTCCTATACATTTTTCGATCTCAGTTTGGTTCAATTTCTAGCTATAAATTCCTCTATTTTCTTGCTTAGACTAATCGCATTCGCAGGTAGGAGCATCGGCGTTTGGGCTGGGCTGGGCTGGCACATCACACGCATGGGCCTGGGAACGAGCTATTTTGGATTTTTGTGGAGGAATACTAACTCGACTATTGGTCCAGTACGGCTTGACGGGCCCATTTCGCTCAGGAACCGAGCAACGGCGGGGATGATGTGAAGCGCATCATCGGACGGCGAGGCCGCGTCCTGACCCCTTTAAAAAGCCACCGCAAGCTAGCTAGGGTCTCATCCCCATCCGATTCCTCCTCTTAAACCCTAGGCAGCGCTCCTCCTCGTCCCCAGCAACTAGCTAGGGTTCTTCCTCTTCTCTCCGCCGCCGCCGATACCAATGGAGTTCTGGGGTAACCTCTCCCTCCCTCCCTCTCTCTTCGAATCCCCCTTCATCCCCCCTTGGCATGGCATGGGAAATTTGACGGCCAATTTGATTTGATTTTAGGTGCTCCAATACTACTCCGATGCAATAGTTGTTAATTAACTCTACTTTAGGGTTTAGGGAGCATGCCATGGTTAATGTTGCTCCGCCGCCTCGCATCTCATGATTACTGTCGTGTCTGCTCTCTAGTGTACTGTTTTACGCTTCCATCGATGCACTTGTCTACCCTAAAATTAATTTGCATCTTTCTTGTATTAAGAGACGTTGAATTGAACCCAATAGGGGGTGAATACTGAATATAGAGTTACTAGTTGCTGTACTAGCAAGCATGGCATGGCGTGTCCTGAATGAGCTGCCGTACATTATTGACACTAGGTGGTGGTTCTTCCGGATTCAACCTGCTACCAGAACCACCCCCTCCTAAAGTTTCTTTGCTGCTTGCCTGTCTGTATCGTTTGTTTCTCTGTGTTGCCAAGCGATCAACTTGTAGCCATAATTTAGATTTAGCTGTTCATACTTCATAGCTATGCTTCTGTATGTGCACTTCTCCTCGTTGATGTCACATACATAGTTTGGCGATTTGTGGCCATAATTGGTCAGTTTGATCTGCCTAGTGTATGTATGTTTCTTTTACACTCGTTATTTTGCAAATTGAAATGAGATTCCGTAATTGAGCTTCCACTGATCAATCAAAGTTGTGCAGGTCTCGAAGTCAAGCCTGGACAGACTGTTAAGTGTGAGCCTGAAGATGACCACTTTTTGCACCTTTCTCAGGTCCGTTTTATGCCTATCCTATTTTTCTTCTCTCAACTCTTTGTTAGAAAATGTGCGCCTGTAGTTTTATTTGCTCTTTTATTTAGTCATTGAGCGGTTCCTCTTTGTGTTCAACCACTGTTTGGTAGGCTGCTCTTGGGGAATCAAAGAAAGCAAGTGACAGCACGTTGATGTATGTAAAAGTTGATGATCAGAAGCTAGCCATTGGAACCCTCTCAACCGAGAGGTTCCCTCAAATCCAATTTGATTTGGTCTTCGATAAAGAGTTTGAACTATCGCACACTTCAAAGACTGCCAGTGTGTTCTTTTCTGGTTACAAGGTTTACCAGCCAGCTGAGGGAGATGAATATCCTTTATAATGTTTGGTCAAAGTCCTTCAAATCTATTATGTGTACTCTGGTATTTTATTTTTCATTCAGTAAAAGGTATTAAAAGAATTTGTCTTTTTTTGTTTCCTTGACCTGCCTTTTGCCTTGTCCCACAATGGATTTTGATTCTGAAGAAGTTGAAGGTATGTATATGACTGTACCTGCAGTAGTATTTGTGTTCTCGTAAACGGCAAGGACTTAACCAGATTGTTACAATTTCAGATGAAGAGGAGGAAAAGAACATTCCAGTGATCAAGGAAAATGGTATTCAAATTTCTCCTTCCCGTTGCACTTATTTGTATCATGTAAACTCGATGAGGTAATACTTCTGTGCAGGCAAAGCTGAAGGAAAGGGGAAGGAGCAGAAAAGTCAGGTGAAGATTGATGCTGCAGCTTCAAAATCAAAGGCTGTTGCAAAGGACGTGGGAAAGAATAAGAAGGATGCCGTTGATTCTGATTCTGATGAGACTGATTCTGATTCTGATGAAGGATTATCTCCTGAGGAAGGCGCTGAAGATGTGAGTTCTTGACAAAATAAACTATAATTACATATGGTCCACTTTATAGATTGTAAGGAGGATTTTTCCATGCTTAGTGACACTACTGTTATGGCCTGATGTAGGAGACGAGTGAGGAGGATTCCGGTGAAGACGATGAGGATGAGAGTGATGAGGATGACGAAGAAGAAACTCCCAAGAAGGTATGTGCTTCATGTGTTTACCCTGTTGTTTACTTTTGCTGTGCCTGTTATCAGACACCAATGCGATGCTATGTTGCAGCCAGAGACTGGGAAGAAGAGAGCGGCTGAAAGTGCGATGAAGACACCTGCGTCTGATAAGAAGGCAAAGGTTGGAACACCATCTGGACAGAAGACAGGTGTGGCCTTGTCAACCTGCTAAGTTGGAGGGGTTTTTTTTTTCGTCATGATTTATGTGATTTGTAATCTGTATGCCCTTTGAGCAGGTGCCAAGAAGGGTGTCCATGTGGCGACTCCACATCCGGCGAAGCAGGCGAGCAAGACCCCTGGAAACAATGAGAAGTCCCCAAAATCGGGTGGGTCAGTTGTGTGCAAGTCGTGCCCCAAGTAAGTCTCTCTCTCTCTCTGTAGTAGCTTGCTTGGCTCATCAATGGTTTGACAATAATGGATTCAATCTAATATAATGTTTATTGCCCCCCTTAGGACATTCAACAGTGAGATGGCTCTACAAGCTCACTCGAAAGCAAAGCATGGCGGCAAGTAGGATTGGTGCTGCGATGATGTGACTCCAGTATTTGTGTTGGTTGTCTGGCGTGTCAGTATGTTATGTTAGGTTCTCTTTAATCAAAGTCTATGGATAAAAACTGGAAACTTTTTTGTGGTAGTGGCGTTTATCATAGTGATGAGTCGGAAAGGAAAAGCTACGGCTACTATTATTAGTATTGTTGGAACATGTTGCGATGCCCAAAGTGGAAGTGATGGATGGTCTGTTTGGGATGATCGAATTCTTCTTGTATTTCATTTCTTTTTTACTTTGTATGATGTTGAGGCCACGGTTGGCGGATCAGGTGGCAGCTCGCCGCCGCCTGAACCGGGAAGGTGTGGTGGCGGAGGGGAGGTGTTTGCCGGTGGGCCTTGTCGGTGCCGGAGGTGTCACCAGGGCGTCTGCGGGAGGCGGTGCGTGGGGTGGCTGGGAGGCGACGGCTAACCGGGTTTTGGTTTTGGTGTTGGTAAAAAATTGATTGATTTTAGGTAAAAAGAATTCCGGCACGACGATGTCAAAGTCCGGCACGACGATGTTTGGAGGCCGTCTCATCGCTCGCCTGTGCCGTCATGGAAGCTATTTAATGGCAACGGAGCTAAGTATTGTGCCTTTCGCCACGGGGACAGCAGTTACCACATGAGTTGCTAGCTCGCCCACTGCCACTAGTGGCATCCATGGATGCCCATGCACAGCGAACAAGAAAAGAGCCAGTAGTCCTCAACAGAGCTGTCTAAATGGGCAGGTCCATTCGAAGCATGAGATTGTTGGCTCGAACATGATACGGCTCGACATTATGCTCAGGTCGGGAAAAGAGGAACAATACTATTTTTTTATAATTTTATTGTTATTATTTGTTATACTAAGATGAATAAATAATAGTGTAATTTTTGATTTGCGGTTTTCGCGATGGAAAATTACGATAGCTTTGCTATTGGTGATTACAGAACTTCACCCGAGGATGTTACATCCTTCTAGAATCTCAAGGCATTAAACCAACCGTAGGAGCTAGCAAATATACCATCATCAGGCTCTACAGCAACATCTACGTCTGCAACCACTGGAGCAAAGAGATCCAGGTCGAGTACATCGGGAGTTTGGGATGATTTTGATAACACAACCAAACTAGACGCACAAGGAGTTTAGGTAAGATATGATGTTTGTAAAATTTGTAAATATACATTATCTACAAAGTTTTTAGGTGGAATGGAGCACATGCTCACATGCTGCAAGATGTAAAGCAATACAAGGATTGGTAATAAGGCGACGCAATGCAGACAACCTCGACAGACAAGATGTAGCGGGACTACAGTCCTGAGGTAGTTCGTCAATCTCTTTGTCGTTTAATTACTTCGGATGATTTACCTTTAAATTTTGGGGAGACTAAATCTTTTAAAAAATACATAAGGATTGCAGATAATCATATAGTTTCGCTGTGTCTGATGCAGACAACAATCAAGGATCTAGTAAAATACCATAATGAATGTCATGATAAATTAAAAAGAACTATTTAGTACATGTACATTTTCAGTGGCTTTGACCTCGGACATATGGAGTGGTCGGGTTAGAGAGGATTATCTTAGTTTAGTTGCTCATTAAGTTAATGACAACTAGAAAATTAAAAAAAGAATTATAGGGTTCAAACTAATTAATGTAGCACACACGGTGAAAATATTGCGGACTATATTATCAAAGTCGTAGAAAACTTTTGTGAGAACCCAAAAAATTTCAAACCAATTTAAACAATGATAATCGCTAATTAGCAATAAATTAAAATTTTCTAAGCATGAACCAAGCATAACTTCGTATTAATATTAATCGCATCGCAAAACAATTCCATATAAGATAATAATATTATTACGAGTTCATCAACAACATTTTACAATATAAATTTTGCCGCAAGAATAAATCACCGATATAATCTCCGAGTTGTTTGCCAGAATTCATTACGAACATAAATAAAACAAATACAATCTCTGAGATCAATTACATTATGAATGCATCGCAAGCAATTGAACGCATAACAATTAATAATATTCAGGACTCATTCTCAGACTTTACAATAAAGATCTCCCAAATCAACATCTCAGCATCCATTCAATCTTAAAGTCAAATACAAGAATCTTTTACAATTACCGGTAAAGCAGTAAAACACAAACTCTGAATTAAATTACAATAATTATTTCCATCGGATCAATATACAAGAATCCATTACAAGCATAAATGAAACAATACTACAACATTGTATAACTCAAAGTCATTTATAAGGATCCATCGCAAGTGAAATTAAATCATTAAATACAAACGCATGATTTATTACAAGAATCCATCTCCCAACATTGCAATATGAAATTAAAGTACTGCTACAACGTTGTTACACTCTCAAAATTAATTACAAGAATTAATTACAAGCGAGAGTAAAATATTTATACAAACTCAGAATTAATTCCAACAATTAAATACAACCTCGAATACATTATAAAAGAAAATAACAGAAATCTTGCATGGCATGTCGCCAAAGCCCTTCTTGCAAATCCTATCCATAAATCGCGAGCCATCGTGCCCATTCCTCGGCCAATCCGAACCATTGTCTGTGGTTCCATCGTCCGCCAAACAATCAAAAGACAAGTAGCAAATCAAATACAATAAAATAGAGTTAGAGTAGAGAAGAGTTGCCATCAGATCGCCCAAAGTTCCTCGAGGTTTCCATACCAACCTAATTCAGTCGGCACCACCAGTATCACGGTTCTCAGACCAACCTAGGTTAGTCAGCACCATAGCCCTTCAATAGGTTTCATCACCTGGCATTTATTAAAATCCGACACCCATGTTGTACCAACTTACCTCAACCGTAGAAAAATCCGACAACACCGGATGAACCATAGGCTCATTCTATTTTCTTAGCCCAACCCCACTTTCTATTTTACCGACTTACTGTCCGCAGTAGAAAAGCCTCAGAATAGTGCAGAAAGCACACCCCCCCCCACATAATCCATCCCCCAGCTGAATGCCCCTTCCCTAAGCAATGCACCCTAGTCAAAGCTATATAGTAACATGAGAGGGAGAAATGGATAAGCAAGGGCCAACAATACCACGACAGGCAAGGATAAGGCACACCAGAGCAAATTTCCCACATATAAGCACAAATCCATCAAAGCAACACAAGCTCCACAAAGCATAGCAAGTACACCGCCTCCACAACCAACTCACAAAGCCTCCCACAAAGCCACAACCTCATTTCTTCCCAACCAAACGAAACAACAAAGCACAAGCAAGCCATTTCATCATTTCCAACCAAGGCAACAACAAGGCATAGCAAAAGCACAAGCACAACCCCTCCCACTGCCTCCACCAAAGCAAGAGCCCAAGCCAAGCACCCCACTGCCACCTCCATCCACGCCATCACAAACCCATAGAAAGCAAGGAGGCGAGGAGCTCAAGGTGAAGAGGAAGCCAAAGGAGCAGGAGATGACAAGACCGCCGATAAACGACCACAAAGACTGTTAACCATCACGGCACCCTGCGGACGACGGCGAGTTTTTTTCCGCAAGGGTTTTCCACGTAAAAATTTGTGTCTCCGTTTGTCTCTATTTTTCTAACAAGTGGTATCAGAGCGCAGGAGATTAGGGTTTAAGAGATTCGAGAGAAAAAAAAATTCAGATCTAATCCGACGTTCGTCATCCGCTACTTACGCATCGACGCCGTCCTCGGCGCGCGTGGCACATCAGACCAACGTGTTTCGCATCGGCGCTCGAGGCTAGATCCGCTGCTTCCGCACTATTACCTCGGTCCAAAACGGCGCGTCATCCATCAAGATCACTTTGCTTCTGTCTTTTCAAGTCACGTGGAGACGTTCTTCAACAAGGTTTTTTTATGTGTCTTGATTAATTGTCAATCACTGCAATCGAGGACAGCTGAAGCATCATACCAAACCTCCAGCAGCATATGTCCCAAGACGAATCACATCCAAGCAAGCCTCCTGTTTTCAATCACGTCCGAGCATGTCAGCACTCCAGCAATAGCAATTCATGTGAAGGCTCTGTCCTTTGGTAGCTTTTTTGAGGTCTTTGCTTTGGCCACCCAAATAAGTGCACTAGGAGGTTAAAAATATTTAATTCGTGTACAGTAATGTGTACTAAAGAGATTGTGATTTTGCTAGGTTTACACATATCGCACTCATCAAATTTTAGTTTAATTCCTCATGGCGACTTTGAAGTATGATCTTCCACTCTCGGTCGAGACACAAGATTTTCATTGTGGTAAGTCAAGATGAGGGTCAGACAAGCACGTATGGATTTGGATGATGCATTAGAAGGTTTTGATAAACAACTTATCGCATGGATCGCAGATGAGAAGCGCAAAGATCATATTGCTTTATCTCAGATTCACCTTCATCTATCAAATGATATTTTGCAGGAGGTTTTGAAGCTAAAGATATCTGTTGCATTATGGCTGAAGCTGGAATAAATTTGCATGACAAATGATCTCACCAGCAAGATGCATCTCAAGCAAAAATTATACTCCCACAAATTGCAAGGATACGTGCTTGATCATCTTTCGATGTTTAAGGAGATCGTTGCCGACCTAGAGTTGATAGAGGTAAAATATGATGATGATTATTTGGATTTTATTCTTTTGTGTTCACTTCCTAGTTCTTTTTCAAATTTCAGAGATACCATATTATATAGTAGAGATACTCTCACGCTTAATGAAGTTTATGAAGCTTTACATGCTAAGGAGAAGATGAAACAGATAGTACCTTCTAAAAATTTAAGCTCGAAGGAGAAGACTTGTTTATCGTAAGGTGCAAAAGGAGAAGAACTCAAACAATGGATTTCGAGGTAAAAATTTGAATAGCTACAAGAACCGGTCGAAATCAAGAGGCAAGTACAAATCATGCAAATATTACAAGAAAAGTGGGCACGCCATCTTTGAATGCTGGAAACTACAGAATAGATAAAAAAGAGTTGACTATTATAAGCCAAAAGGTAAACCAGATGATGAAGGTAAAGCCTCCCTTATTGCTGATGATAGTACTGATGGAGAAATTCTTATTGCCTTTGCTGGATGTGCTAAGACTAATGATGAATGGATTCTTGATTCTGCATGTACCTTTCATATGTGTCCTAATAGGAACTAGTTTGCCACTTATGAACCTGTTAAAAGTGGTACTATGTTGATGGGTGATAACTCATCTTGTAAAGTTACAGGAATTAGTTCAATTCAGATCAAGATGCTTGATGGCATTATCAGAACTTTGACAGATGTGAGGCACATTCCAGACTTGAAAAGTAATCTCATCTCTTTGAGTACTCTTGATGCTAAAGGGTACAAGTATTCTGGTGAAGGTGGAGTTTTAAAGGTACCAAAAGGTTCTCTTGTTGTGATGAAAGCTGATATTAAAATTGACAATCTGTACCATCTGTGAGGTACTACAATATCATGTAATATTGCTATAATTTCAACTTCATTATCTGATTCTGATGCTACTAATCTTTGGCATATGCGTCTTGGACATATGAGTGAAATTGGTTTGGTAAAATTGAGCAAGAGAGGATTTCTTTATGGACATAGCATTGACAAGCTGAAATCTTGTGAGTATTATGTGTTTGGCAAACACAAGAGGGTGAGATTCAATACTTACCATACTAAAGAAGGTATTTTGGATTATGTGCATTCTGATTTATGGGGGTCATCTACCAAGACATCGCTAGGAGGTGCTAGCTATATGTTAACAATTATTGATGATTACTCTAGAAGAGTGTAACCTTATTTCTTGAAGCATAAATCAGAAGTATTTTCGGCATTTAAAGAGTGGAATACTCTGGTTGAAAGGCAAACCGAAAAGTAGGTAAAGAAACTTCAGATCGATAATTGGATGGAATTCATTCTAAAGAATTTGAATCATATTGTAAGATCGAAGGAATTATCGGGCACTACACCGCTCCCCATACTCAAGAAAACGGTGTAGCCGAGCGTATGAAGAGAACCATCATTTTCAAGGCCCGCTGCATGTTGTCTAATGCAGTTTGCATATGCGTTTTTAATCAAGCCGCTCCATCGCTTGCTATCTTATTAATCGGTCACCCTCTATTGCAATTGAAAAGAAGACTCCAATTGAGGTACGGTCTGGTTCCCCAGTAAATTATTCAGAATTGAAAATTTTTGGTTGTACTGCTTATGCTCATGTTGCTAATGGAAAATTAGAGCCTAAAGTTGTTAAGTGCATCTTTCTTGGTTATAAATCTGGTGTCAAAGGATATAAGTTATATGGAATACTGAAACACATAAGGTTGTGATTAGCAGAAATATTGTCTTTAATGAATCTTCTATGCTTCATGATAAACTGCCTGCTAATGTTCTTGCTGAGAGTGAGCAGAATTCAAGTGTTCAGGTGGATCATTTTGTTGGTTCAAATAACACATCAGATAAGGAAAATATTGATGTTCATGATGCACCTATTGCTGAGAATTCTCCTATTATTGAGCAACCAACACAACAGTTCATTGCAGTTGACAGACCTAGGAGGGAGATTAATCCACCCAAGAGGTTGATTGGAGAAGTTAATATTGTTACTTATGCTTTGAGTGTAGCAGAAGAAATTGAAGGTAATACAGAACCTTCATCTTACTCTGAGGCTATTGACTCCACTGATTGTAGTAAGTGGATAACTGCTATGCATGATGAGATAGAGTCACTTGAAAAGAATGGTACTTAGGAACTATTGAAATTGCCAAAGGAGAAGAAACATGTTCATTGCAAGTGGATTTTCAAAAGAAAGAAAGGTATTTCTCCTACTGAACCAGCAAAGTATAAAACAAGGTTGATTGCTAAAGGTTATAGTCAGATTCTAGGTATATATTTTAATGATGTCTTTTCCCGGGCCATAAGCATAGTTCTATTCGCACTTTACTCTTGTATTGTTGATATGCATGATTATGAACTTGAGTAATTAGATATTAAAACTGTATTCTTACATGGGGAGTTGGAAGAAAATATTTATATGGATCAACCTGAGGGTTTTATTATTCCTGAAAAAGAACACCTTGTTTGTAGATTAAAGAAATCTCTTTATGGTTTGAAGCAATCTCCAAGGCAATGGTACAATATATTTGACTCTTTTATGCTCTCTCATGATTTTAAGCGGTCTGATTATGACAGCTGTGTCTATTTAAAGATCGTTAATGGTTCGGCTATTTATTTGTTTCTCTATGTTGATGATATGTTGATTGCTGCAAAAGATAAGCTGGAAATAGCAAAACTGAAAGCACAATTGAGTAATGAATTTGAGATAAAAGATCTAAGTGCAACAAAGAAAATTCTTGGCATGGAGATTATTAGAGAGAAGAAATTTGGCAAATATACCTTAGTCAACAAGGTTATATTGAGAATATCCTTCGTCGCTTTAATATGCATGATGCAAAACCGCTTAGTCCTCCATTAGCTTCAGATATCGATTATCTTCGATTTATGTCCCGAGTCGATTATGATATTGAGTACATGTCTAAAGTTCCATATTCCAAAGGCGATTGGTTCTCTTATGTATGCCATAGTTTGTTCTCGTCTGATTTATCTCATGCACTGAGTATTGTTAGTAGATACGTGGCTAATCTTGGAAAAGGGCATTGGAAAGCAGTTCAGTGGATTTTCAGATATTTGCATGGCATTTCTAATGCTCGTTTGCAGTTTGGAAATTCTAGAGATGAAGTTGTTGGTTATATTGAATCTGATTATGCTGGTGATTTGGACAAGAGGAGGTCTCTCACAGGTTATGTTTTCACCATTGGTGGTTGTGCTGTTAGCTGAAAAACAAGTTTGCAAGCTACTGTAGCCTTATCTACCACTGAAGCAGAATATATGGCTATTTTTGAAGCTTGTAAAGAAGCTATTTGGTTCAGAGGTTTGTACACTGAGCTTTGTGAAGATAATTTTTGCACTACTATATTTTGTGATAGTCAAAATGATATATGCCTTACAAAGGATCAGATGTTCCTTGAGAGAACAAAGCACATTGATGTGAGATATCACTTTATTCGAGGTGTTATTGCTCAAGGTGGTGTCAAGGTGTGCAAGATAAGTACTCATGATAATCCAGCTGATATGATGACAAAGCTAGTTCATGTTACTAAATTTGAGCTTTGCTCAAGATTAGTTGGTATTACAGTTTAGTGCTAGAGACTAATTGGCGCACGGTGATTTTTATCTTATTGTGGAGATATGTTGGTGATTGATGATTCTTCATTATGCTACAAGAGGAAATTCATCTCAAGGTGGAGATTGTTGATATTATGATCCGACTTGTCTAATATGGTTGAGTCCAGATTAGTTTCTATATTAGCGGATAAACTTCCTACTTGGACTCTAAGACCTTTACCCCTTTGTATACCTCTTGTATTCCGCATAGGAAGAGTGGACGCCTCATTGTAATCCCCTACGATTTGTAAACACTCCTCATATACTGACCATCTCCGGTTGGCTCCCATAGTTTTTTCTCGGAAGGGTTTTCCATGTAAAAATTCGTGTCTCCGTTTGTCCCCATTTTTCTAACACCAACAGAGGTAACCCATCTCTTTCCTCCACCGATATTTGGCTCCATCCAAAACACATCCTATGTAAGCCAACCAAAGCCACAAAGAGATAGCTCTTAGTACACCTCATAGAGCATTAACCAAACCCTAACAATAGCCCACTTCATCATTCATCCATCACCATTTTTTCCCACCACCCTTTTTCTTGCTCACTCGAGCCCACTTGAGCTAGACATTTCACAGGGAGCTCAGCCCACATACATGGCAATAGCTCCTAGTATTCACATCACAGAGAAATGGGAAGGGAAAGGGATAGAGAGGAAGAGGGGGGTATACCTCAGTGCGCGGCGACCATAGTGGTAGCAACCCACTGCTAGCACCCTCACCATGCCTCAACCCACATCCATTTTCATTCTCCATACAAAATCCGCAAGCAAACTCACATCAGTAAAATTGGTCGAAGATCAAAATATGAAAACCAAAATCATAAGGAAAGAATTAGAGGGGCGGTAGAAGCTACGGGCTTCGGCCAAGGCCGGAGGTGCAGCGTGGACGCGGAGCCAAGCCCAGCGGCTTAGGCGGTGAGGCAGCGCTGGGCCGAATGGAGAGGGGAGGGGCGCTGGTCCGGCACAAGGAGGCGGCCAAGCGAGAGCTGGACCCGGGCGGCGCGGAAGAGCCGCAGGTGGCTGTAAGATCAAGGAGGCCGACTAGAGGGGGGGTTAATAGGCGGTATTTAAAAATCTCTTTGGCTAAAACTAATTTTAATGCGAAAGCTAATAACAATTTAGTTTTGCACAATTAAAACCTAAATCAATCAGGCTCCCCTAAGTGCACCAACAATATGAATACAATTGAATGAGAGCAATCATACAAAGATGTATATGCAATTAAAGCAATAATGTAAATTGCTCAAGTAAAGCACAAGCACAAACCAAGATGACACAATGATGTTTTACCGTAGTGTTCAGAGACTTACCGGTCTCCCCTAATCCACGTTGAGGTAAGCCCAAACGAATTGGACCGGCTCCACAAATTAAGCCAACACCTCCGAGGTAAGTCCAACCACATGGACCGGTTCTAACACGAACCAACACCTCGCTCCACTCGGGTTGCTCTTCCTCCACTCCGGAGATGGTGAGCACCAAACCACTCACAGCAACGTTGTGCCTTCTCATAAGCTTCTTGAGAAGATCACCGGTCACAACGCCTCTACGCCGTCTAGGTGTCGGCAAACACCAAGAGTACCAAGACTCAACTTTCACTTGAACTAATCAAGTGTCAAAGCTCAAGTGGATACACAATCCACTACCTAAGGCAACACATGCGCTTAGAATTTGCTCTCAAATCTCACTAAGTGCAACACATGCACAAAAGAGATGAGAGGGTTTGCTCTTAGCTCAAAAGAGTGTCTAACAACACTAGAACACTTTGCAATGGCAGCAACAACTCCCTCCAACCAGTCAAGGTGGGTATTTATACCCCACACACAAAAACTAGCCGTTGGAGGAAAGATTCCATCGAATCAGAGAGAGGCCAGTCTGACCGCCAACTAATGGCCGATCGGACCGCCCGTGCGCCAATGGCTATAAAAGTAGTCGTTGGACTCTCTGCTGGTCGATCGCTAATCGCCGATCGGTCGGACCACCGCTATCGGTCCGGACCGCCAAGGGTGAGCGGTCAGACCGCCCAAGGAAAATCAGCGCAAATTCCAAAAGGTGCTTCTCTGGAAAAAAAAATGTTCTGCGAGATGCGCCAGTACTTTCGCTCTCTGGTAGTACCGTATTCTCACTGGCGGTACTTCCGCACATAAAAACAGCTCAAGGAGCAATCGGTCGGACCGCCCAACACACGGCGGTCTGACCGATATGCCACCGGTCAGACCAGCTGGTACTGGCGGTCAGACCGCAAGACTCCATAGAAACTTTGCACTTTGCCAAACTCAAACTGCACAACACATTTGCCAATTTGAGTTCAATCCAATCAAGATTTAAAGGTGATATTCTCAACAAGTTACAAAACACATTTGCCAATTTTTAGAATTAACACCACAAAGAATAGGGTACATGGACTTATACCATTTGCAAAACACATTTGCAAACTAAAGTCACGTGCTATAAGGGTTATGCATGAGCCTCAACTATTTGCAAAACACATTCGCAAATAATAACATCATGCCTAGATGAGCTAGAGCAAACACAATGAGCTATCAACACATGACTAACTCTAGCTACTAGTTAAGATCCCTCTTAATAGTACGATAACCTATACTAGCAATCCGGTCTTCCAACCAAACACCAAGACCGGTAAAAGACTAGGAACACATCCTTAGCTTTAGCTAGTCATATCTTTGCCTTGAACATCTTCTTGAAGCTTGATGACGCACATCATTACTTCAAGTCCGGGTCATTTACTTGACATGCATCAACTTATGATGCATCATTTGCTTGACCTTCATCAACACATGATGAGTCTTCTCTTGTCTTGATGATCAACTCATGATCATCTTCTCTTCTTAATAAGCATCAACTCATGATGCATCCTTTACACCAAGCTCTTGACTTTAATGTCATTGACACATCATGACATCCAAAGTCTTCATCACCCTGGAACATAACCTATTCATCCAACTCATGGAAAATGTCAGTTCCACAATGTGATTACCATTAGTTACCATAACAAACCTGTTGGACCGTAAAGGCGACTAGAGGGGGGGTGAATAGGAGCACGCTCACTTTTTCACAAATTATGAACTCAATACAATTTAACTCCAAAGAGCTATTAGAAAGCTATGAAGATCAATGTACCAAGACAAATGGAAGACTAGTATTGAATCCAATTAAACCCCTAAGCAATATAACAAAATCAACTAAGATTACCAAGACTCACAAAGACGGCGGTCGACTGTTATACTCAACCGGTCGGACCGATTGCCGGGCGGTTCGACCGGCGTTGTCTTTGGCGGTCGGACCGCTCCAAAATCGATCCGACCGGTGATGACGGGCGATCGACCGGCCGACTCGAACCGATCTGCAATGATAAAATCGGCCGATGACGAACTTGCAATTAGGTGAAACTTTTGATTCTCAATTCTAATCTTTATGAAACTTTGCACACACCTTCTACATGCTATTGAGGACCTATTCCAATTGAATATTACGATAATTCTTGGAACGATCTTGAGCAATTGCCAATTGATTAATGAAGGTCTAAAACCGCAAGAACGAAAACTTGATCCTAAAGCTTGTTCGTGAGAGATTGATGATCAAGATGATGCTAGATAGATTCACACATATTACAGCAAGCTAATTCACGTGAAAGAATCAATCACAAACTCGCGGATCAAGGAAAGCCCTAAAATCACCAAATTGAAAGCAAGAACGAAAAGAGACTTATCTCAAGCAAACCTTGCATAGATTGATTTCGTGATTGAAGTCGGATTACATCCACACCATCATGGATCATGAGACAATCAAGGATCACGAAATTCACCACAAACCATCAAGAGCCCTAGCCTCCACCTCAACTCCCTAAAGACAATTAGGGTTTTGAAACATAAAAGGCGAGAGAGGAGAGGTGCAGCCACCATCTCCTCCTATTTATAGTGGAGGCCTAAAACTCTTAGGGTTTGACTTAATTGGGCTCCGTTAAGGCCCACTAACAAGCGGGTCACACACGCACGCCGCATGAGCGCCGTCTTTAACTTTTGACCTAAACCGCTTCACCATGTGCTATGGATTCGCCAATAGGTCACCCTTGTCCATCTTGTGTCACGCTTGAGTCGTTGACTCACCCGCATCGCCGATCGCTCGACCTCAACTCTTCAAGTCTAGTCCCGATTCTCCTCGCCGCTGACCGTCGTTGACCACCAAGCTACCGCACAACCACGCATAAGAAAACACGAATTCGGGAACAAGTTCTTCACAACTTGACCCATGTTAGTCAAAACATGCATCATGCAAATCATATGCCACAATACCAATGACTTTGACCTAACAAAACAACATCGCCACGGTTGGCGACGTTCAAGTATAAACCGGTCTCGACCGCTCCAGTGAGCGGTCGGATCGCCCATGGCGGTCGGACCGCTCCTCGTGAGCGGTCGGACCGCCTTGGGACTTAGCCAAATTCAAGCCTCAAATTCAAACCTTCGGAAAATATAAACGAATAGAACTTCTTCATCGAGACTCCAAAATTATGAGACCAAGTGCATTGGGATCCTCACTTGCCTACAACACCTATTTTTGGCTCACTCATTTTGACCACTTTGGTCATCACCGGTCCGACCGCCTTACATGGCCGGTCCGACCGATTTGGGACCGGTCGGATCCGTGCAAGGACCGGTCGAACGCGCCTACTACGAAAAACTCGTAGCTTTGTCGAAAAACGCGTGAAACGACAAACCGTAAACGCCATTGCCAATTGTCACATCATCCTAAGATCTGGAGCATATCCCCATGAAATCCACAATCTCCCCTTGATGAACACATTGGCAATTATCCGAAAAATGTAAGTAAGAGGTTTGAAAACGAGTTTACTCGCAGTTGCAGACAAAGGCACAACTTGGTCCATAAGCAAGAAAAAGCAATGTAAATGACCAAGCTGGCATCAGAATAGTATAGGCATGTGAGACAAGGCAAAAGTAAGCATAAAAACTTTGATTTCCAGAAAAGGGTCAAAATTCTCACATGAGGTCCATATGAAAGAACAATTGTTCAACTGACCTATGATCATTGTGAGGATAAAAGAATGCAATTCAAGTTCAGAATATTCAATAAGACAATAAGAATGCAACTCAAGAACTCCCCCTCACTATGATCCTCGATTTTCAAAAAAACTTTCAACTTTTCAGTTACTCCCCCTTTGTTTAATCTTCTCCCCGAACAAAGAAATATATTCTCATTAACACATCTTCTCCAAATAAAAATAGCAAAGAAATATAACACATCTTCTCCCCCTTTGACAATGGATTCATCAAGGAATCACGCCTTCCTCTCATCCAGAGATAACCAATAGAGAATAAAGAAAGAAGCAGAAACAAAAGAGGCATAAAGAGGAATATGCATGAAGTGCAATGGAGTGGCTTCAATTTTTGTATTTTTCAAATTTTTGATTACAAGAAGCTTTGGAGATTACCCAAAAGAACAAGAAAAGATCAAAAGAACAAGGAAAGATAAGAAAAAGATCAAACTCCCCCTCAAACCAACCCATAAGGATAAATTACGCCTAACTCGCTTCTTAAGGAGGAAAATCTGGTTTGATCTAAAGGCTTGGTAAGAATATCTGCCAATTGAGCTTCGGACTCTACGAAGTGCATCACAATATCACCTTTTTCAACATGATCTTTAAGGAAATGAAAGCGAATGTCTATGTGCTTAGTCCTAGAATGTTGCACTGGGTTTTTAGCAATATTAATAGCAGAAGTGTTATCACAGAAAAGAGGAACACTAGCAAAGTTTAACCCATAATCTTTCAAAGTAGACGTCATCCACAAAATCTGGCTACAGCAACTAGCAGCAGCTACATACTCCGCCTCAGCAGTGGATTGTGCAACAGAAGACTGCTTCCTAGAAGACCAAGATACAAGAGAAGTGCCTAGGAAGTGACAGGTGCCTGAGGTACTCTTCCTATCTAACCGACAGCCCGCAAAATCGAATCGAAAAACCTCTAATGGACAAAGTCAAGAGCAGAATACCAAATGCCATATAAGAGGGTAGAGTGTAAATACCGAATATACGCTTAACGGATTGGCGATGGGAAGTTCTCGAGACGCTCAAATCTTGCACAAAGGCATACCGTGAAGTGAATGTCGGTCTCGAGGCCGTCAAATACGTAGAAGGAGCCGATCATGTCATGCGGTACTCGCGTTGATCCACGACTTCTCCTTCCTCATCTGGATCCAAAATAAAAGTTGCCATGGGAGTGGAAATTGGCTTGCAGTCACCCATGTTGAAGCGTTTTAGTAGATCTTTAGTGTACTTCGTCGATGGATGAAAGTTCCTTCCTTGCATTGCTTGATTTGAAGTCCCAAAAGTAATTAAGCTCTCCCATCATACTCATCTCAAATTCCCTGGACATAGTGTCGGAAAAGTCGAAACAAGAGCATTAGAGGAACCACCAAAATAATATCATCCACGTAAATTTGAGCAAGTGAAGTCATTGTCACGCCTAAGAATAAATAGAGTTTTATCCACTTTACCCATCTCAAAATTATTTTTAAGCAAGAAGGTCTTAAGTCTATCATACGTGCTCTAGGAGCTTGTTTAAGACCATATAATGCTTTAGATAGCTTGAAAACACGATTTGGATATTTAGGATCCTCAAAACCAGGGGTTGCTTAACATACACTTCCTCATCTATGAAACCATTTAAAAGGCACTTTTAACATCCATCTGATATAATTTAAAATCTTTTGATGCAGCAAATGCAAGCAGAATGCGAATGGCTTCTAGTCTAGCAACAGAGCAAATGTCTCATCAAAATCTAACCCCTCAACTTGGTGAAACCCCGAGCTACCAATCTAGCCTTATTTCTAACCACGTAACCATCCTCACCTTGTTTATTCTTAAACACCCAACGGTTCCTATAACATTATGACCACTAGGAGGTTCTACTAGGTTCCAAACTTTGTTTCTTTCAAAATTCTCTAACTCCTCATGCATGGCATTTACCCACTAGAATCGGATAAAGCATGTGATATATCGCGGGGTTCAAAAGAAGCAACAAAAGCCGAATGAGAGTAGAGATTTGGATCATTATACCGAGCGAGTGACTCGCTCATGTAGATTACCTATTATCCATTCCGAGGATCTTGTCTCTGAATGCGAAGTGGAGCGCCGGGTGAGATGTCGTTTCTTCGACCTCCGCAGTATCTGCGATGATGATGATGCTGCAGAGCCTCAATCGAAGGTGAAGTAGACGTAGCGGGTTCTTGTATCAATATGGGCACCTCGGCAGCAGCAGATGAGGGAATGACATTAGCTTCGTCCTCATCTTCCTCCACAAAAATACTTTCTGTCACCTGTAAATCATCTGTAGCAATTGATCTAGCTCTAGGGCTAGTCTCATCAAAAGTGACATTACAAGTCTCTGAATAATGTTAGTCTCGAAGATTAAAACTCGAAAACCCCTCGAATGAGCGGGATAACCTGAAATACCCCATCAAAAGTTCTTGATTCAAATTTATCTAAGTTGCTGTCTTAAGGATAAAATATTTTGATCCAAAACTCAAAATGCGAAAGCAGAGGGTTTTCTACCAAAACGAAGCTCATAAGGAGTCCTGCCTAAAGAAGGTCTCAAAAAGACACGATTGGCAATATGACAAGCAGTAGCAATAGCTTCGGCCCAAAATCTCCTCGGTGTGTTATACTCGTCTAGCATCGTCCTAGCCATTTCGACCAAGGTCCTATTCTTCCTTTCCACCACGCCATTTTGTTGAGGGACGTGTGGAGAGAGAAGCGATGCTCAATACCACGCCAAGACAAAAAGAAGCAAAAGAAGTATTTTTGAACTCCGTGCCATTATCACTGCGAATCGCTCTCAAAGCACCAGGAAGCTCAGAAGCCAAACGCAGAACAAGGTCATGAAAATAACCAAAAGCTTCATCTTTTGAAGTAAGAAAGAACACCCAAGTATATCTAGAAAGATCATTAACTATAACAAGAATATACCATTTTCCATCGACCGATCGGACTCTAGCAGACCAAGCAAGATCCATATGAAGCAACCGTCCCCGTCCGTCTACCATAACCATA
Organism: Hsuehochloa calcarea; assembly: GCA_036346395.1. Taxonomy (NCBI): domain Eukaryota; kingdom Viridiplantae; phylum Streptophyta; class Magnoliopsida; order Poales; family Poaceae; genus Hsuehochloa; species Hsuehochloa calcarea. The sequence goes on from CM070613.1 coordinate 254,938, forward strand.
GTCACGAGAAGGGTGTGAGGCGGCAACTTGTTTGCCATGCCTACAAGCGCACATACAACATCTTTGATGACTTTGAGCTTAGGCAAACCTCTCATGAGATCAAGGTTGCTAACTCGTATCAGATGATCAAAACCAATGTGCCCCAAACGTCGATGCCAAAGCCAGAAATCAGAAGACGATGTAAGCAAACATTTAAGAGATCCAGCAAGAGATTCTGAAAAATCAGCTCCAAAAATTCTACCAACTCTAGAGATTCCAAACACAAGCTCACCAGTAGAATCAAGCACACGACTAGTATTTTTCTTAAAAACAGTCTCATAACCATCATCAAGAAGCTGAGAAACAGAAAGAAGATTATACCTAAGCTTGTCCACAAGAGCGACATCTTTTAGAATGAATTTGTTGTTTACCCTAATTGATCATGTTCCTTCAATTCGCCCTTGTGTATCATCTCCAAAGGTGATGAAGTCATCACCTGTTGCTCGCGTGAAAGAGGTGAACCATTTTGAGTTCCCGGTCATGTGACGTGAACATCCGGAGTCAACGAACCACGTGTTCTTCCCCTTTCCGCGGTAATCCTAAAAATCAAGGAGTAAAAGAACGATGTGTCTCAATCGGGATTAGATAAACAAGATTTAGGAATCGAAGATCGAGACACACGTCTGCAAGGAGTATACAAACCGAAGTACTATCCTTGATTTCATTTAACATTGGTTATGAGCAATGTTTAAATTAAAATGAGACTTGAACTGTCCATGGGCGGTCTGACCGGCTTTGTGCTGGCGGTCAGACCGGTGACCAAACCGGTCAGACTGGTGACCACCAGCGGTCAGACCGCCAGTCTGATACACATTAGAATTAGGATGTCTAGAAACATAATGATTTGCATGAGATAAAAATCCTAATCGAGTTTATTCTTTTGGTGCTACCATGTCTCATAGAAGCTCTAGGTTGCATGAATGAAATTCTATCAAATTTTTTCCTATCATTTTGAACCTACGCCAACAATATTCAATCAAATGTCCACCCTTTTTGCAATAAGTGCAATGGTACTTGGTACCACTAGAAGACGCACCATTTGAATTAATACAAGGTTGGGCAAAACCTGCAGATTTAAAAGATGTTTTTGCAGGTTGGGTTTTGAATTCAATTAAACCTTTTCCAAGACTTGAATGACTTTTGGGTTTGAATTGTCTTGAAAAGAATTGAATCCTAAACCTTGCTTCTTATAAGGAGTTTTAGACTTGTCAAGAATCATGTTTAATTGTTTCTTACCTTTAGAAAATTTCTCTAATGTATCATGAAGGTAAGCATTTTCTTTTCTCAAGTTAACACAAGAATCACAAGTTTTATCCATAGATTTTTCCTTATACAAAGCAATTTCAAGCTTAAGAGTGGAACATGAAGCACAAGTAGTATTTTCAATATTGTCCTTAAGCTTTGCATATTTGACTCTAGCGACTTCTAAGATATCTTTGATTTCACGTTCTTTTCTAAGCATGAAGTGCAAGGGCTAGAATCAAAAACATCAAAAGCAATCAATTTACTAGATTCTAAACATTTTTCACAAGGAGCACTTTTAATTTCATTTAGTTCAGATTTAGCATTCTCAAGTTGTTGTACACAAATATTATGAGCAGATTGTAACTTGGTAATTTTGAATGCATAGCATGACAAGATAAACATTCATCGAGTTCAAGAGTCTTAGCAGTTTAAGCTCTACTTTCAATTTGTTAATCTTTGACTCTAATTTCTTATTTTTGTCATAACAAATTCTAGCGCTTCATCTTGACTAAGCAATTGCTCAACTATAGAATCATATTTAGCGTAAAGCTCATCATAAGAAAAAGATACCTCATCATCATCAATGTCGCTTGTCACCATGAAGCACATGCCGTGAAGTCTTTGGCCTTCCTTTCTTTTTGCCTTGAGGATCTCCTCCTCCTTGTCCTCCTCACTCCCAAAGATCCACATCGCTCAAGGATTGATCCTCAAAGCGGCAAGGACCCGGTGAGCGCCTTCACAAGCTTATTTGCCTCATACCTTGATTTGTTGAAAGGAGGCTTCTTCCAAGTCGGCTTTCCTTCCTTATGATTGCTCTTACCTTTCACTTGGGGCAATTTGCGGATATGATTGAGCTCACCACATTCATAGCATGTTACTGGGACCACCTCTCTTTTGTTTCTCACATTATTGTAGGCCCGTGTGAATTTCTTAGCTAGAAGAGCTAACTCTGTTTGAGAATACTTTCAAGCTCCTCTTCATGAATAGCAGATAAACAAGCAAATGAAAATCCGTAAGAAGATTCACAAGAGTCATCAAAAGCCTTTTTGAGAGGATCTGCTACCAAAGCTAAATTATCTTTCTTGGGATGATCAACTCTTTTAATTTCATGAGTCTTGAGTTTACTATAAAGCAATTCTAAAGTAAGACTTGAAAGATCAACATTTTCTTCTATAGCAGTAGCTTTCATCTCCCACTCCTTGGTGTTGATTGCAGCCAAGAGATGGGTGGCATTTTCAGATTGAGAATATTCAATATCAACAGCTTTCATTTGATTAATTACTTTATTAAAGCGACTGAAAATGTCATCGATGCTCTCTCCAGGACGCATCTCGAATTTATTGTACTCACGCTTGTAAACAGTTTGGCGCACCTTTTTGATTTGGGACGAACCCTCATGATATGTTTCGAGAGTGTTCCAAATTTCATGCGCAGTTGAAAGATTACAAATTCGATCATATTCTTGTCTACCAAGTGCACCATATAAAAGATTCTTAGCCTTATTGTTGTTAGCCAAAAGAATTGCGTATGTGTAGCAATTTGAGAATAACCAATGGGCTCTAACAACATCCCAAATAGCTTGTCCCTCGCTCTCAAGAAAGACGCGCATACGATTCTTCCAATAGGCATAGTCGTGCCCATCGAAGATATGCGGTTTAGTAGAAAACTTATCCATCGCCAAAGTTCGAGTGACCGGTTAAGATCAAGATTGAACTAACCGGGCTCTGATACCACTTGTTGGACCGTAAAGGCGACTAGAGGGGGTGAATAGGAGCACGCTCACTTTTTCACAAATTATGAACTCAATACAATTTAACTCCAGTAGCTATTAGAAAGCTATGAAGATCAATGTACCAGTACAGCGGAAGACTAGTATTGAATCCAATTAAACCCCTAAGCAATATAACAAAATCAACTAAGATTACCAAGACTCACAAAGACGGGCGGTCGGCCGTTATACTCAACCGGTCGGACCGATTGCGGGCGGTCGGCCGGCGTTGAAGTGGCGGTCGGACCGCTCCAAAATCGATCGACCGGTGATGACGGCGGTCGACCGGCCGACTCGTAACCGATCTGCAACGATAGAAATCACCGATGACGAACTTGCAATTAGGTGAAACTTTTGATTCTCAATTCTAATCTTTATGAAACTTTGCACACACCTTCTACATGCTATTGAGGACCTATTCCAATTGAATATTACGATAATTCTTGGAACGATCTTGAGCAATTGCCAATTGATTAACAGAAGGTCTAAAACCGGGCAAGAACGAAAACTTGATCCTAAAGCTTGTTCGTGAGAGATTGATGATCAAGATGATGCTAGATAGATTCACACATATCACAGCAAGCTAATTCACGTGAAAGAATCAATCACAAACTCGCGGATCAAGGAAAGCCCTAAAATCACCAAATTGAAAGCAAGAACGAAAAGAGACTTATCTCAAGCAAACCTTGCATAGATTGATTTCGTGATTGAAGTGGATTACATCCACACCATCATGGATCGAGAGACAATCAAGGATCACGAAATTCACCACAAACCATCAAGAGCCCTAGCCTCCACCTCAACTCCCCTAAAGACAATTAGGGTTTTGAAACATAAAAGGCGAGAGAGGGAGAGGTGCAGCCACCATCTCCTCCTATTTATAGTGGAGGCCTAAAACTCTTAGGGTTTGACTTAATTGGGCTCCGTTAAGGCCCACTAACAAGCGGGTCACACACGCACGCTCGCGCAGCGCCGTCTTTAACTTTTGACCTAAACCGCTTCACCATGTGCTATGGATTCGCCAATAGGTCACCCTTGTCCATCTTGTGTCACGCTTGAGTCGTTGACCTCACCCGCATCGTCGATCGCTCGGACCTCAACTCTTCAAGTCTAGTCCCGATTCTCCTCGCCGTTGACCGTCGTTGACCACCAAGCTACCTGCACAACCACAGACAAGAAAACACGAATTCGGGAACAAGTTCTTCACAACTTGACCCATGTTAGTCAAAACATGCATCATGCAAATCATATGCCACAATACCAATGACTTTGACCTAACAAAACAACATCGCCACGAAGTTGGCGACGTTCAAGTATAAACCGGTCCGACCGCCCAGTGAGCGGTCGGACCGCCCATGGCGGTCGGACCGCTCCACGTGAGCGGTCGGACCGCCTTTGGGACTTAGCCGAAATTCAAGCCACAAATTCAAACCTTCGGAAAATATAAACGAATAGAACTTCTCATCGAGACTCCAAAATTATGAGACCAAGTGCATTGGGATCCCTCACTTGCCTACAACACCTATTTTTGGCTCACTCATTTTGACCACTTTGGTCATCACCGGTCCGATCGCCCTACATGGCCGGTCCGACCGATTTGGGACCGGACGATCATTGCAAGGACCGGTCGAACCGCCTACCGTAAAAAACTCGTAGCTTTGTCGAAAACGCGTGAAACGACAAACCGTAAACGTCATTGCCAATTGTCACATCATCCTAAGATCTGGAGCATATCCCCATGAAATCCACAAAACCATTATCACATAATGGTGAGACAAGATACTTTAATCTTTCCCTCATTGGTAATTAATGATAACCACTTCAATTGCACATGATTGAATGTAGATAATTTGAATGTAACACAACATGAGTATATATGAACTACATAAGTTTTATATACTCAAAGGATTTGTTTCAAAGTAAAGATCCTTAGTGTATGTGGAGAATGGAATATGGATCGATACTAATGAAACTACAAAATATAGAATGAACTCCCCCTAAATGTGTGCATATACAGATGTGTAATGAAAACACATGCACATATTTAAGTTTAACTTATGGTTGAGTTCAACATATATTTTGGATCCGAGGAATGCAACTATATAAAAGATTAAGAATGTTGATTGCATGCCTCGTTGAATTTCACCTTTATATCCAAATGAGACTACACAAAATAATATTAGACAAGAGAGTTAGTCTCATATTTAGATTTATCATTAATCAGTAAAATATTCCATTAACTCGTAATGGCGGGTCTAGATCCTTCAGTGGCGCGGCCGAAGAAGCCAGAGCCCAGCTTGGGCCACGCATGGGTGAACCAAGGGGAGGCGCTGGGGGCTGGGCACGGAACGGGCACAACCGGCGGGCAAGAGAACGGCGGAGGCGATTCCTGTGACCGAGCCAGAGTTAGTAGGGGTGGCACGGGATAAATTTTGGGCAAACGATGAAGCTCCAGAGAAGGAAGTGAGGAAGAACTAGAAAAGGGGAAGAAGAAAGTCACAAATTTTGGACACTGTTAGCCCCTAAGCACCACAAAAATTTCAAATCTAGTCTCCCTATCTACAAAATTCCATATTTGGCCCCGTGGACCCGCCTGCTGCGCTGTAGCGTCCCGCTTTTTTAGAGTCTTAATTTTTTTTTCAATTTTTTAAAAGAGAACCATTTGCTTTTAATTGACAAAAGCTTAATTGGGAATTTTAGAATCAAAAGAAGTTTAATATGAATTAATTAAACTTAAATTAAATTGAAGTTGGTTTAATTGAGTTTTCTGGTATTTAAAATCAAAATTATTATTTTGAGAGTTTTCTTGGATTTATTGGATTTAAAAAATGGTTTTTCCTTTTACCTGAAATTAAAAATTAATTTAATTGCAAAATTTAAAGAAAAATTAAAGTTAAAACTATTTTTATTAAGTCCAAAATAATTCAAGAAATTTCTCTGAATTTTTCTAGAATTTTTGGACTCTATTTGCTATTTTCTAAAATAGCTTTTCATTTGTTTGAATATCTGAAAATAAAAAATCCCGGAAAATCCCTTCATCTGCTTGGGGCGAATTCCTTCTACCCAATACCTATTCCCTCAGACTGCTTTGCTTCGCGGCCTCGCCTCGCAAGGCGCGCCATCGGTCGTCGGATCGCCATCGCCCGACTCCCACTTCGCCTGCTCTCCTCCTTCTACCGTCCGATCGAAATCGGACGGCGCCACTGTTTCTCTTCTCCCTGCTCCTTCTTCTCCCGCGCGCTCTCTCTCTCTCTCTCTCGCTTCTCTGCCGCGCTCGTGAGCTGCCGCGCGAATCTCGCCGCCACCTCGGTCCAGCCGCCGCCCGCAACTCCCTCCGCGTCAACGCCTCGACCGTCGCTCCCCTTTCCCTCTTCCCTAGGCACGACGCCCAAGCCCGAGCCTCTGCCGCCCCCTTTCTCTCGCCGCCCGTGACCCCCTCCGGTGTGCCCTCGCCCGTGACCTCCTCCGCCTCCATAAATGCGCGCCCCGGCTCCGCCTCCTTCCCCTCTCCCCGTTTTCACCACTTCCCCCTCTCTCCCTAGCCCTCTCTCGGCTGGATTTTGCGATTTCCCGTCTGCATCTGAGCTCGCCGCCGTCGCCATTTGCGCCGCCTGCGGTCCTCCTCCGGCGCCGGCAACCCCGCCACCACCTTCACCAGGCCGCCGCCGTCCTTGTGCGCTCCTTCCTTCCCGGGCGCCTCCGAAGCGCCGGCGAGCCCTCGGCTCCGTGCTCGCCGCTCCGCCGCGCCGCCCGTAGGCTGCTGCGTCATGGCCGGTCATTATTGCGTCAGTGGTTTCGCCACAAGGCGACGCATAGCACACATGCACGATTGTTTTTTCTCGGGTTTTCAAGAGAAAATAAATCTGGAGATTCAAGAAAATCTATTTTCTATCATTTTATGTGAATTGAAACTTCAATCGGCCATAACTTCATCCGAACTCTGATTTGGGTGATCCAAATTTCTATATTCATCTAAAATCAGCCCCTTTCATTTGGTTCTGGTTTTGTAGTTTTTGGAGTTCATTTGGTATTGTTTTATTTATTGTTGCTCTTTTCGCACGTGTAGATTCTGGCGTTCTGGAAGGTTTCATCGACCCGGCGACCAAAGACCCACTCCTCGTCAACGAAGGCAAGTCGTAGGCCTTTGACCATGTTGAACCCATTTTATAAATGTATATTGTTTTAGATTGTAATGCATGGCTAATTTTATTAAAAATAGTTTTGGGAATAGATAATCACCAAATTGCCATTATTTATCCTTGATAAATTGAAAATGAAATGTCCCCTTGAATGACATAATTCTTTGGACACCATAGGATGGTTAATACTAGTTGGACATAATTGTATTACCAAGATGGGCACGTATTATTGCTTAGCCTTGCTTTAGTTACCCGTGGGTTTTACGATCACATGCTCAAAGAATGAATGAACTTGACTAATGGCATTATGGAACTGTGGTGTGATGCCACTTTTATTAAAAGATGTGGGACCATGGCAGGGATTGCCATTTGGTCGGGATGAACCCAAAAATGATTTATGCTCGGGCTTGTAGGTGGTGGTGAATGTGGGTGCGTGAGGCACATTGGGATGTGGAAAGTCTCGTCTGAGCAGTCAACTAAGGACTTAACCTTGTACGCCATTGATCTGGGTCAGACCGCGCAACCACAAGTCCGGTATGGGACAGACCTGGCCAACTAATTAAGGAAGTTTTGAGTCGGTTCTGTTTTGGATGGGAAAGGTGTAAGGCTATGGGTAGGCTACACTAGCACAAATTAATAAAAATTCTACCCGTAAACCAAGATCACTGCAGTTATAGATCACGGTCTTACCACTAGACGCGCAGATGCGGAAACTGATGCAGCACGTCAGGGCAGAGTAGTCGTACTAAGTTGATGCAGCACGTCGGTGCAGAGTAGTCGTACTACTTCCTCGTCGCGGCGTCCCACGTACAGCTCCGCTCTTGCGGTTCGTCCAAACGCTACAGATGCAGCGCCTCCAAAGGTATCCACATGTACGGGAGGAAGCGACGCACGCCGGACTGCTAGATCCGCGCGAGCAACTAGGGCGTGGGAGAGGTGGCGGCCAGGGTTTGAGGATGTCACGAAAAAAACTTCCCTTCCATCCTGTGCGCCCTTGCCCTCCTTTTATAGACGTCCTTACAATGGGCTTCTACTAATAGAGGCCCATTAGGACTCAATGCCCAATCTAATTCGGATCTAATTCGAATTAAGCTTCAGCCCCTTAAGTGTGTGACCCTATAGATTCACGTATGTTTAGACATGACACGAGTATACATACTTGGTCAATAGTTGGTAGCGGCCTCTAGCAAGACGTCCCAACTCCTAAACGTACACAAAGATCATATCGGACGAACCAACACAACGTTATGTACATGCCAATCCCTTTGCCTCACGATACTCGGTCGAGCTCCAAGCTGACCACTCTTTCTCGATCTTGTGATCCGGAATCCCTTACTAGGTTAACTCTTAACCTTAAGTAGCATGGCCATGTATTTCTGGATCCGATCACTCGAGGGGCCCAGAGATATCTCTCTCACGTGAGAGGGCAAATCCCATCTTGACCGACCATGCCTCGCAAAGATGCTTCATGACAAACCGAAAACTACCTTTATAACTACCCGATTCATTTGAGTAGCGTTTGATAGCCCCTAAGTAGGTCGATTCACATCTCAAGTACATGCGACAATCTTAGGTCTAAGGACAAGGCGTACACATTGTGTAGAGAGAACCATAAGTATAATTGTTATGTCTCATGTTGGGTCGGTCCAACCCCATGTTCTAAACATGTGTCCACATTATTGGTTTGACATCTCCATGTCTACGACCTGTGAAACATAGTCATCAACCGATACATGTGCTAATCCACCATTCACGTGTGTCCTCACATGAACTCCGACTAGGGACAACTTTAGAATAACCATACAAGTAAAGAGTTTCACAAACAAGTCACATACTTGTTAATCAACACAAAGGCAATATTCAAGGAACATTTATTAAACCATGGATACAACAAAATATCATCATCTCTATGATTGCCTCTAGGGCATATCTCCAACAAAAGGCGCAAGAGGGGGCCGTGAGGGCGAAACCTTAGCGAGCAGAACCGAGGCAAAATGGACCTTTGTAAAGGCCTTGTGATAATCACTTAGTCGCACACCTCGAAAGTGTGTGAACGGACAGTACAAGTGATTTATCTCTTGTGGGTAAAGTTGTACAACCTTTGCAGAGTATCAACAATCTATTCGAATAGCCGTGTCCCCGGTTATGGACATGCCCGGATTCTTTCACGCAAGGGGTAGCATTTTCAAAAAAAAGTGGTGTTGGTACGATGGTAAGGTTTGGTTGGAATGGTTGGGAAGTGAACGGAGGGTTCACTGTTGTTTCAAAGAACTTGGTTATTTATGTATTATTCTTTTAAAATCCTGCTTTGTAATCTAATTATTGTGTTTACTGTTAAACTTGCTTTCTGCAAATTAACCATAAAGCCATCCTTGCTTAAGCCTTATATAAATACTATGTGCATACATTTCTCTACGACTTGCTGAGTACTTTAAGTACTCACGGCTTTACGCCCTTTGTTGATCAGTCCCAGCAGAAGAAATAGGGAATGTCGAGTTCTTTGAGGAAGGCTACTTTAAAGACTTCGCGAACTAGGTCACGTCCTTCACTCGATTACCTATGGGCATGTCGATTGGGCTCCACGTATTTTGAGATTTCCACTGCCAGATACTCTGCTATTGCTAAGCCCTGCGTGGCGACTTTTGTAAGAACTTGACCATAAGGTCCTTTGTTGTTAACTAATATTACTTTATTTGCTTCATTAGTTCGTTGTTGAATGGTTATGATAACATCATTATTGCAACTGTGCGAGCTAGCTACTGATCATGGGACTAGCTTGGTATGCACAGAGGGTCTCGGGGTTGTGTAATACCCCGGGGTCCGACATGCGCCAAGGAGACGAACAAGCAAAGTCACGCCGCCGGCTGCAAAGCAAGCACCTACTATGCACCCTTGTCGCAGCAGAACTTGTCAGCACACCAAAAGTGCGACAAGTGTCCAAAGATACAACCGCAACAACCAAGAAGAGGAGAGAGAAAAGCGGAAAGATAAGAAAAGAAAAAATTGGGAAAAATTTCAAGAAAATTACATAAAAATCTTTGGAATATGAACAGGCTTAATAAAATAAAATTTAATTTAATTGAAGTTTATTTTATTGATTTAAAATGCTTTTTATTTTCAAGAATTTTGCAATTAAGCCTTAATTAATTCAATAAAATAGAAATTATTTATTTTATTTTATTTTGTACTTATTCACTTTCGCATGCGTCATTGCATTTGGATCACTCAAGAGGAGGTTCATGGTCCTTGATGATGCCATCCCATTCTTCCCTTTCGCAACTCAAGTTGATCTTGTCATAGCTTCATGCATCCTTCACAACTGAGTTCTTTATCAAGGAAGTGACCATTTTGTTATATCGGAGACTTCTTGGACACCTAACCCCCATAATACAGCAATGGAGCAAGCTATTGACCATGGAGCCACGGTTGACCGGAGGTAGACTATGACCAACAAAATATGGGAAGCCCGTCAGAACTACCAACCCATTAAATATGTAATGTCTTCAAATAATTGAAGACTATGGCCACGGTTTTTACATCTGAAGACTTGTATGCGAACCTTTCTTGTAATAACATTTTATTTGTGATGAGTTGTATGTGGAACATGTATGGACTTCTTTTACATGCTTCACATGATTTTCTGTTGCTTTCTTTGGTTGGTACGAAATGGACTCGAAACATGGGGATAACATGGTTGGTAACATAGTGGGGAACACTGGTGGTGATCTACTTGGCTAATCTTGTGGCCAGTGGCAATAGAACGTGCACTGGTTTCAAGAAAATTCACCTCAACAATTGTGTGAGGGCCTTGAATGATCATCTAAAGGTGGATGTTACTGGAGATCAGGTTCAAAACCACTTGAGGAAGTGGAAAAAAATTTGGGCAAAGATAGGCAAGCTCCAAAACCTAAGTGGTGCTCTTTGGGGTGAAAACACATGCACTATCAGGCTTAAGCATGGACATTATAGTCATGTCAAAGTAATTTCTGTACTTTCATATCTATCAAACTGATTTTGCGGTCATACCTAGTTTGAAATCTACTTTAATGTCTAGGATCACCGTGGTGATGTGAACTACTTGAACACTCCCCTTGAGCGCTATCATGAGATGGCCACTATATTTGGGAATAGCATGGCTACCGGAAAGTATGCAAAGGGAGCAAATGACCCTATTGGTACAGATGTTAACTAAATATTCAATGAGGAAACACCAAAGGCTCTAATAGAGGATAAAGGTAACAGAGCTGCTGGACATGGTAGTGTCAAATAGCAAGTAAACCACCGAAGAGGGCCAAGATATCCAATGATGAAGACTTGTATTCCTTCATGACCACTGGCATAGAAAGACTTGCTAAGGCTATTGAGAAGGTGGGTACTGTAGATACTGATGTTCCTGAAGATCTTTGGGATAATATGATGGATCTCCCGGGATTTGAGGAAGCACATCTCACCCACTACTATGCTCATTTGTGTGAGAATGTTTCTCTTGCCTGGGCATTCAACAAGTTGAGCTTCTCAAACAAGATTGTTTGGGTTGCTAGGTACATCAGTAACAATAATCTCTAAACTAGTAGTGTTAGATTGCAATATGACTTATTTTGGTATCGAGGAGTAAACCTATGTATGTGGTTGTAAACCTATTTATGTGGTTGAAGTACGACTAGTGTGATAGTGCCTATATGTATGACCTTCTTTTGTATGCCAATGTATGGTCTTCAGTCCTTCCTAAACTACATCTTTCTATACTGCAATCAACAATATATGCACTTTTGAAATGGCACTGGGATAGTATGTATTAGTCCTTTGTTTTGTTGCTGCAGCAATTGCTAACTATCATGAGCTTGCAGCATTTTGGAGCCATAAACATTTGTTTGGTTGATTGTAGTGTGATGATTATTTTTGTTGTTTCAAAATTACAACCAGAACATATGTCCTGTGATTTGATACATTGTTATTAGTCGGACTTTCTGTTCTTGCTTGAATTTACTACTTGATGTTTATGGTGGCCAAAATGCAAAGGAGTAGCTCAGTAAAGGTAAACTAACTTGTTTACGACTTGAACTTACTCCTAGAATATAATCGAGTTTTCCCTTCAGGTGCATTTGGAGTATTGACAGTGTCTATTTGATCTCAGGTTTGGCCGCTGAAAAGTTTTGGTTTGATTGATTCAAAGGAGTAGCTCAGTAAAAGTAAACCAACTTGTTTTCAGAATCCTTGGCTCTCTAGTATCTACCTCCCTCTTTCAGTGTGCTGACTTTTTTTGCCATCTGCTCCAGAACTCATCAAAGTCAGAGATATGGTCATATTATCGCTCATGTCTACAGATTTTTACAAGGCAATGCGACCCTGCATTTTGGATGCATGGCTCCTGTCATGTCACATTTTACCGTTAAGTTAGTGTATCTTGATGATTACATTCAATTTTAGTACATATGTTCTGCCACTGGCAGTGTAACTTCATGGTCAATGTTTTTTTTTTATAAAGAAAATAGAACCTGATTGATTCATCAAAGTCGTGATGTATCATAGTTTTGAGCAATGGTCGAATAGTAACAAGTGTAGTATTGAAAACAAATTGAATTCTTGCTTGCCATGGATAAAGCTCGAACTGTGCTTTGAAGCATTTTTTTTAATGATAATTTGATTGCAAGTGAGCGTGCAATGCATTATCACTTTACATGCGTTATACTACTATGCTATACAGTTGTAGTTTGCCCGTCCTGGCAAATTGCACACATCTGAAATGCTTCAAAAATAGTAGTTAAGATTGCATTCTCAGGCAACTGAAATTGCTAGTATTACTATTTGAAAGGTAATCTCACCACCTCCCGTGAAAGGGTTATGATACCCACCTTCATTCATCAAACTAAACACCAGCTTAGGCTTGTACTACCTCGTTTCATCCAACTTCATTCACCCATCCAAGTGGACTCAACCCTCCCTCCCTGTGGGGCAAGGGATACGATCCCGATTCAGTATGGCATTGGCACCTTTCACCTCGCCTTGCTAGTTGCTACCCACCAATGATATCACTAGTGGACTCAACTCTGTCTCTCTTCTGTGTGTGTGCTGGTGTGGGGGGCCAAGGGATGTGACTACTACAGCTAGAGACTAAACCAAGGGGCAGCGGAGTAGCTAGCAAGCTTCGCTGGAAGAATCCAAGTAGAATGCATGCGTCTTTGACGGCCAAGCTGACGCTGAAGCCGGAGGATGAGGATCTGCATGCTGCTGCCCATAGTAATAACAATCAAGTTATGTTAAAGGTTTAGCACAACTTTAGTAGTTCCAAGTGATTGCCTACACCAGACAAGTCGCAGCCATTAGTTTTACAAGCCATTCAGTCAATCCAAGAGGAAACTACTGGTGTCGCTGTTTCAACCGTTACTGTTCATCAGATCAGATCCTCCTCAGCCGCCAGTCATATCCGCTCGACTCAGCCGTAACGTGGAAACAAAATGATCCTGCAAACAAGGCAAGCAAAAACATCAGGGCAACAAGTCAAGTCAGATGACAAAACTGCAAATTGTGTACTGTGCAAACATCAGTCGCTCCACAGATCAGCCAAGATACTAAAAAAGAAAATGATTGCAACTGCCACCGCATGAGCAACCTAACCATTCTAAATTGAGTGCAAATGATTTCAAGGCAAACATTTTTCTTGGAGCAAGGCCTCAGCAGGACTTCAAACATTTTTAACTCTATGTCGTGACCACTTGCTTACCAAGAAAATCATGCTAACCACATGAAGCTTTTATTGTAAATAACAGAGAAATAACATTTTGTATCAAAATACCACTGCCCAAGAGATAGCGAGGAGGCTAGCAGCAGTTGAGGTACCTCGCAGATGACATCTGCATCGCCAACAGTATGTCCCGTGGTAGACATGCATGAGAACCTTTCAGTGGTAAGTACTCGAGTCATACTGTCATTCAAATGCAATACATTACAGATATCATCTAAAAAATTATAAGCTTCCAAATTTGATGAACATTACATACCGGTTTCTTAGAAAGTCGATCTCTTGGATGATGGTATTTGCATTTCATCTGAAATTTACAAGAGCCATGCCTCATGTAGTAGGAGCACTCTGGTTCACCAGGTCTTTCAGGATACATTGCCTGTTCCTGTTGCTGCGGAACATTATCTGACCTTGTGAAATTTTTGTATGCCAAGTCAGTTCCTTGATCGATTGCTTCCTGAAACAGCAAAAGATTCATGAGCACCACAGACAAAATACCAGAAAATTGGGGGGGCAATTGAGCATGTATTTTACTTCAATAACGTGGTGTGACAGATTTCTGAGCAATAAAGAAAAATCAATCAGATTATTCTCGGTAATGTACATATAGAAGGTTGAAGGGCAACTTTCACTGCTCCTAAAATAGAGAGAAACAAACTTTGTTGTTACCCGGATAACCAATATTTAGCATCTCTTAGCACTCTATAGTCTATAGATAGTACAATCATTTTTTCTTGGTGGGCATTTTTGTGTGAATACTTCCAAACAGTCCCAGTCCAGTTGTGCAGTAGGAGAGAAAAAAGTTTAAATACACCTCATTTGTACTATATTGCACCACTTTAACAGTGTCTCAAGCATGGATTCAAAAACCGTTCCCGGCGCAATTCCCGGCCGGCGGCCGGTACCGGTAACCGGCCGGTTACCGGTTTTTCCAGGGAAAACTCGGTCGAAATTCGTTTAAATTTGCTTAAAAATCAACCGAAATTCAAAATTTGAATTTGCAAACTCTGGAAAAACCGGCCGGGATTTCAAATCCCGCTGCCCACCGGTAAGGCCGGTTACCGCCGTTAACCGGCGGTAATCGACTGGGATTTCCATCCCTGGTCTTAAGTAAACACAAACAGGGAAACAATAACATTCTCACTGCAAATTAAGCAAGGATTCTAACTACCCAGTTGTCATTCAGGAATAAATCATGTTTATCCTTGCTTAAAAGCCAAAGCTAGTAAGATCTCTGTCCATTAAAAAACAACAGGCTTTTCACCATTACAGAGAACTGAGTTGATCAGTATTACTAAACTTGGATGCCAACTCTAGAACTTCACAACAATACAAGTAATTTTGAAATGTTTTCTTTTCAACCATTCATCATTACTTCTGCCTTTTCAATGATGCGATACTTGAGAAAATGTAACTAGCAAAAGGCACCAGCCAAACAAAAAGGAAGAAAAGAAAACCACCTATGATTGAACCAACAGTGTTACTTGGACATCAATTAAAAAAATGAATACCTCTGTAGTTGAACATCTGTCTTTTGGATGACGAAATTTGCATGCTGACCCAAATTGGCATGTCCCAGTTTTCATGTAGAATCGGCATTCTGGCATGCCAGGTATTTCAGGTCCAATCTGCGCCTGCTGGTGAAGGTCTTCTATTCTATTTGTGGGCTGCCAAGTATCATAATGATCAGAGTGAGCTGGATCTGAGGGATGCCACCCACTTGGAAGTCTATCTTTCGGATGATGAAATATACATGCAGACAGATATTTACATTTCCCAAATTGCATGTAGTACCGGCAGTCTGGTTGACCAGGTCTCTCAGGATGCTGCTGTTGCTGGCAAATATGGTCTTTTAGTGTGATTCTGATTGCTGGATGGTGTTCATTAGCGGCAGCAACTGACTTTTTTGTAGTTGTTGGGCTCTGCCTGCTTGGAGTTAAATCCTTTGGGTGATGAAATTTACATTCTGCACCGAATTTACAGAACCTACTTTTCATATAGAAGGGACATTCTGGTTCACCAGGTCTCTCAGGATACTCAATCAGTTCTTCTCCCAGTAATGGATCTTTCGAATGGTATCTACATGGGAATCTGTCTTTTGAGTGGTGATATTTGCATGCTGATGCAAATTTACAATCACCAAATCTCATATAGAACGGGCGTTCCGGTCTGCCAGGCCTTTCAGGATAGTCCACATGCTCCTGCTTGCACAAAGGTCCATCTGAACTATCTGCTGAACAGCACCCATCGGAATCATCTGAAGCAGATGACCAATCTGGATCCTACATGAAACAGATGAAATAAGAAAAACAGTAACCAGGTTGTGTCACAAAAATGTAGCGATATCCAACATATACATAAATAGAGATGCCACTATACCCTTTTAACCTTCATCGCCTTTCCTTCTGTACTAGGAGGTATCTTTTGGGGAGGTAAAAGCATTCGAAGTATGTTTGGAGGCAGGACCTCTGAGCTTGATGATGTGTTATCTAAGGTTGCATGGTCAGAAGATTTCTTTGAGTATGATGTGCCATCAAAGGTTGCATGGTCAGAAGATCTCTTTGAGTATGCTGTGTCATCTAAGGTCGCATCGTCAGAAGATTTCTTCAAGTATGATGTGTCATCTAAGGTTGCATGGTCAGAAGATTTCTTCACATGCGGTGAAGATGGCAAGACATTATCCTCCCAGCCTGTTGGTGGATAGAACTGAGCATCAATGACTTGCTCTGGATGGTTGTAACGGCATTTTTTCCCATATCTGCAAGTACCATTTCGCATGTAATAGGTACAATTTCTTGCTCCCTGAAAAGTAAATTTAGCATTGATTAAAATCCAGTTTAAACAGTTTCTAATGTAAATCATAAGTTCGCATACAAATTTCAATAGATGACTAGACAGTAAAGCATACTTCTCGAATGGGGAGGCCAACGGTTCAGTTCCAGAATTTCTGCAACTCCATGATTTCCTTGTTCAGAGGGAACACTTGAAACATCCGAATTTGCTTTAAGCTGTAGGGATGACAACACATTTCAACAAAAAGAAGGAAAGAAAATTACTAGTAGCTCATGAAAAAAATAGCAAATGAAAAGTAAAGCATTATAACATGTATAATCGGGCTTTCAATGTCCAATTCATTTATCTGCAGATACAACAAAAGAATCTCTACATCATGTCCTGTTTATTTGGAGACCAAAAATGGCAAGATAGACTACATCTTTAAACCAAAAAAAGAAACATACTGAAGGGCATACATATGTGCACATATATGTCAAACAAGCATACGGGGGCTGCAGAGTGTGTGCTTAATGTATTGCAATATAGATAGTAGGCAAGTAAACTATCGACCCAGCGAAAAGAAAGATGACAATGACAAGCACACAAATAATTTATACCACCTACTGCGCTAAGCAAAATTGCAGTTATAAGCATTACAATAACTAAGAAAACTAACAAAAATTTCGCACTAAAAAAATAGAGAGGAAGATATCAAATGATAGTAAATTGATGTCAAATTTACCGGTGGATGATTGAAGTGGCATGACAGCCCATATGAGTAGCACCCTGATGACATGTAAAAAGGGCAGTTCAGTTTTCCAGGCCTTTGTGGGTATCTAACACACAGCTTAACCTTCTCCTTCTTCACTGTTTCCCCATCACTGCCATTTATGCTGACTGAAACCACCTCAGAAGATGATATGCCACTGACACCTCCAGAAGCTGCCGTGTCCACAGCAAGATCATCCTCAGTTGCACCCCATTCATGACTGACACGCTCCACTACCTCCTTGCTATTTTCAACAGTAAACTCGCCCTTGGTTGCTCCCCATTTATCACTGATGCTTTGCTGCAACATGTTCTCCTGATTGCGAACAGCAACCACATCCTTGATTGCTCTCTGTTCATCACCGATGCATAGCTCAGCCGCTTTCTTCTGATCTTCCAGAGTAGTACCATCATTGACTGTATCCCATTTATCAATGATGCCTTGTTCCTTTACATTCCCCTGTTCCTCCACATCAATATCATCCTTGGTTCCGCCACTTCCGTCGATGACGCCTTGCTCTGCCACCTTCTTATGTTCCTCCACAGCATTCTCGTCCTTGTTTGTTACCAATTCATCACCGAAATATTGTTCAACTGCCTTATCCTGATCTTCCGCGGCAATATCATCCACGGGCATTGCACCCTGTTTGTCGATGACACCTTGCTCCACCACCTTCTCCTTTTCTTCCACAGCGTTCTCATCCTTAGCTGCTCTTGATTCGTGAACTGCACATTGCTCCGCCGCCTTCTCTTGATCCTCAACAGCAATGGCATCCGTGGTTCCACCCCTTTCGTCGATGACACTTTGCTCCACCACCTCATGATCTTCCACAACATTATCATCCATGGTTGCACCCATTTCAGTGATGACACCTTGCTCCGCCACCTCCTGATCTTCCACAGCATCATCATTCTCGGTCGCTCCCAATTCATCAGTGGTGCATTGCTCCATCGCCTTCTCTTTATCCTCAACAGCAATGCCATATGTTGTTTCACCCATTTCAGTGATGACACCTTGCTCCGCCACCTCCTGATATTCCACAGCATTGCCATCCTTGATTGTAACTTGTTTGTCGAACGTATCTTCTTGCTCCACCACCTTCTCCTTTTCTTCCACAGCGTTCTCATCATTGGTTGTTGTTGATTTGTCACCTGCACATTGCTCCATTGCCTTCTCTTTATCTTCCAAAGTAGTGTCACCTTGTTTGTGGACGGCGCCTTGTGGCTCCACCGTCTCTTGATCTTCCACCACATTATCATCCATGGTTGCTCCCAATTCATCACTGGTGCATTGCTTGACCGCCTTCTCTTGATCTTCCACAGTAATGCCATCCTTGGTTGCACCTTGTTTGTCAATGGCGCCTTCTAGCTCCACCATCACCTGATCTTCCACCGCACTGTCATCCATGGTTGCTCCCAATTCATCACTGGTGCATTGCTCTGCCTCCTCCTCTTGACCTTCCAAAGCAATATCATTCCCGTTTGCAGCACATTCATCTTGCTTCACCGGCTTCTCCCAATCTTCAACTGTAAACGCATTGTTGGTTGGACCCCATTTGTCGCCAAGGCCTCCCTCCAGCACTAGCTCCTCTCCCACATCTACATATTGGTCAGTCTGTTTGCATTGGTCACTGGTGTCTTGGTCCACCAACTGCTGTCCTTTGGCACCTCGCTCTGCGTAGATTTCTCCCACGGTGGATTCTTCCTCGACTTGGCCCTCCAGAGCAGAAGCCTCGTCGGTTGTGCTCCAGTTGGCATCCGAGCATTTGTTCACCATCTCCTCCTCCTTGGTGTCGCGGTGATGAGCAGCTCCTTCCTCTTGGTCTCCCTTGAGGTGGAGCACCAAGCCGAGGCCCAGCTTGGCCCGATGGATGACCCCAGGAGGCTTGGAAGGAGACGCGAGGCCGATGGCGCCGAGCAGCCTCCTCCCGAGGCCAGGGCCAACCTGAGGCGAGCAGGCGTCCGAGGAGATGGCGGAGGATTCCTCCCCGCCGAGCACGATGGCTGGTGAGGGAGACGAAGGCGGAGAGCCAAAGCACAGCACGGCGCCACCGCCGCCGTCTAGAGCGGCCGGCTCGGTGTCGGCACCCACTTGATCGGCGTCGCCGCCATTTCCACGGGGTCCCCCCTCCTCGTCTGCATCTAACTCTAATTGTAAGGCGTCCCCAGACTCAAGCTCCCCAGTACCGTCCTCCAGCTCATCCCCATGCGCCGCGATCATGGCGACCTGAGCGGCGGCGGGGAGAGAAGGAGAGGAAAACCCTAACCATGGAGGGGAGGCAGGGGTTTGATCGGTCTCGTCCGCCGCCTCGGCTTCTGCCATAACCCTGGAGGGGGAGGCAGGAGGAGGAGGCATGCTTGCCTTGCCTCGTAAGGAAATGGCTGGTGCTTTCTGCACTGCAGCACCTCACCTCTATCCAATTCCCCTTTCTACACATGATACATGTTCTACTTTTTTCACTGCAGCCCCTTTACTTATCCGACATTTACATACACACTACTTACATGTTCATGCTTTTTTGCTCTGCAGCCCCTGGACTTATCCAATATTGACACATAAACGTTGGACCATTTGATGCGCCTAGGGTGGCCAAGTGGGTCGTGTCTGGCAGGCCAGCCCAAGCCACGAGCCTTGTTTGGGTCGCAACCCCGGTCTAGGCGGCTGGCACAGCCAGCGCGTGGCGAAGGCTTTTATCTAAATGGGCCACGCAGTTCTACCCTTCTCCATCAGGCTAATCGTACTCGGATCGACATGACACAGCCTGTGAGCTCGGCACGTCGTGTCAATGTCGGTGGCCGAGCCCACGAGCCGACACACTACGACCCGATTAGCTAGTAGGCCAACCGGGCTGTGCATAAGCAGGCCTGTGTTATGCTGGGTCAGGACGTCCATTTGGCCACCTGGCCCACCTCTAGATGCGCCCATCCGTCTAATTTTCACCTCGGTAGTAACAATCAATACTTCAAACTTCATTCAACTAATTACAGCTTATTATAAAGAAATTGTAACTTATTATAAAGCACCAATAGGTGATTCATACTCCCCCTCCGACCGGCCTCCTCCCTTGGCGACGCCGCCCCGGTCGGCCTCCTCCCTCTACGGTTAATTATCATTAATTGCGGTCGATTGTAGTTAATTGTTGTTAGGTGTTGTTAGTGGTCATTAATTATGGTTAATTGTTGTTAGCTCTCGTTACTTGCCATCATTTTCCTCATGGGCATTCCAAACATTTTTCAACTTAGAAGTTTCAGCCATCCTACCTAAAAGCAAGGCTTCTAAACATCAAACATCTTCCGCTCTGCCCTTCATCCCAGCCGAAATATGCTTTTTAGAAAAGTTGTGGCCATGCCAAACAGACCCTCAAGGTGGTGAAGTTAAGGGGAATCGAAGACTTCTTTTTTTAAGGAAAAAATTCATAAAAATTTTCACATGAAATCACGGACAACACACGCAGCTTCAAACATGGGTGTCAATCTGTCATGTGCACAGCAAGAGTACACCACCAACGGTCATATATATATGGGAACATATCTAGTGCAAATAGGTAATTGAGTGCTAAGGTGCAAATGGCATCTTGATCGTTGGATCTGGATTGAACAGCCAAGATTAATGCGGGCTCCCACCCCCAAACCATATATATATATATATATATATATATATGAAGCTTTTTTCTACTCCCAGGAGTAGTTACTCCCTATTCCGTATCTCATAACGTAGGGAGTATCTTGCGCAACTAAGAGTATGTATGTGTAGTGTACGAGTATATAATACCACTTATATGATATTTACACCTTTGTAGGGGTGGTATGTATAATTTTTTAGATATACTCCTTTTTATATGTGAATATGAGGGTATTTATAAAATATGCTAAAAAATATGGACTCCCTTGCAAAATTTTCATATGGTTTATATTGGAGTATCTTATAATTAGTATATAAGTATACCCAAAGTGATAAAGGAGTATGTCACATTCTTTTAAGTGGTATATCACAGGCGGGAGTAACTACTCCCGGGAGTAGAAAGTATTAATCCTACACACACACACACACACATGTATAGGATGTCTATTTCGTACTCTTGGGAGTACGTACTCTCACTTCTAATATACCACTTAAACGAATATATTATACTTCTTTATCACTTTCAGTACACTTAAATACCAATCATAAGATACTCCAATGTGACTTCCTTAAAAAAATTTGGGGTTATCTTATAATCATTTTTAAAGTATGCGCAAATAGATAAAGAAATATCATCATACGATTTAAGTGGTATATGAGAAGTGGGAGTACGTACTCCTAGGAGTACCATACCATTTTCCTATATATACATCGGATGGCAGTGAGGGTGGGTGTAACTACACCTGGTGGTTATTTAACAAACACAAACTAAGATATTTTACATTTAGAAAAGCACTTTTAGCATCCATTTGAAATAATTTAATATCGAAACAAGATGCAAAAAAGTAATATTCGAATTGACTCAAGTCTAGCTACCGGAGAGAAAGTTTTACCAAAATCCAAACCTTCGACATGTGTGAATCCTTGAGCGACCAATCTTTCCTTGTTTCTTACTACCACTCCACTTTCGTCTTGTGTGTTCCTAAAGACCCATTTTGGGCCGATGATGTTATGTCCCTAGGGTCTTTCCATCAATATCAAAATATCGTTTCGGGCAAAGTTATTTAGTTCTTCATGTATTGCATTCACACAATACGGATAGTTGGGTGCTTCATCTACAGGTTTTGGCTCAAAAGAAGAGACAAAAGAGTATTGCTCAAAATAAGAAGTGACACAAGATCGAGTTTGAACATCCTTATTCACATCACCTAATATTTGATCCATTGGATGATCTTTTGTAACACCTTGGCCCAACACAGAGCGCAGAATGCCACAAACTACACTAACTATCAATTTTAATATCACTTTATAATAAATTACAGCAAGTGTATCTCGATAAAACCCGTCCACGGATCATAATAACATAAGCATAATGATATGACAACCATAGATAATTTACTCCTAGAAGCATAGCAAGATAATAAACCAAGATTAACGCAAACAATCGATTAAATCTATTGAATGAATAATCAACTCTAACTTATCATCTAAGGTTATTCAACGCCATTATATCCTAAATATAAATCATCATGCTATAAAAATTTAATATCTTATGTCCAATGAATCAAGTAATTTGGTGTAAGTTGTGATTCCAAGTGCGCTAACCCTTCCCGAGTGAAACGCCATCAACGGTCACCTAAAAACAACAATAGAGCAAGAATTAGTCCAAGACTCAAAAAATACATAATAAAGCCATAAACAACAGTTTATGAACCATAATCAAGGTTATCATCTTCATCTATCAATTTAATGTCATTCTGATACTCAAATAAACAAGCCATATTCTATATAGATAAAGTTGGACAATTTAACAATTTACTCGTATATGCGAATGCACCATCATGCTCGTGCTCATATGCATTTTATCAGCTGATACCGGTATAGCGGGGTGTTCACCCGTCGATGACACATTGTAGGACCGCAAAGGCGACTAGGGGTGAATAGCGCGCCAGAAATTTCGCCTTAATCAAATTCAACACGAACTTTACTCCTTTAGCTATGAAAGCTAAGAAGATCAGTAAGCGCACAGAGGAAGCCTTGTGCTGAATTCGATAACCCCCTCAACCACAAGACACAAATGTGGAGAATGGATCTTACTGATCTGGTCTGGGCACTGGCGGTCTGACCGGCTACCAAAGGGCGGTCCGACCGATTAATCGATTCGACCGCCCGTCATCAAGCGGTTCAATGTCTTGGCGGATCGACCGCCATCTAAAAATCGGTCCGACCGATTTAGTCCAGAACTGAAACACAACGCCCAAATCCAAAACAAATTTGGTCCAACTTTTGATTCAACCAATGACACTTGACCAAATTTGGAGCACACCTCCCTAAGGATATTAGAGACCTATTTCTAGCGACGATCGGTCAGATCCACTTCGTAGAAACGATCTCTTAAGGTTTAACCAAAGTAGTGCACAAACCCTAGAAATATGAAAAACTTGATTCAAGACTTGCTTGTGGGGGTTGATGATGTAGATGATTCTAGGAGTATTCCCACACATCAAAGCAAGATAAAATAGGTCAAGAGACCAAGCATAAACCCTTGAATCAAGGAAGCACCAAACTCATCAAAAAGAGAGAAGAACACAAAGGAGACAATCGATCTCTTAAGCAAGCATCACAAGATTGAATGATCCCACAAGATGCTTACAAAGCCACTCCCTCAAGGAGGACAAGAGCTCAACAAGGAGCACACACAATCTCTCCAAACCCTAGCTTCTCCTATCCAAACCCTAGAAAAAGGAAGAGGGGTTCAAATGAATGCTTCAAGGGGTTTTACATCTCCCCCCTTTCTATTTATAGGAGAAGCCTAGGGTTTCACTTATGGGACCCACACACACATGGGACCCACTCACACATAACTGTTGAAGCACTCGCCTGCTTCACCACGTGTAGGTTGATCAGCGGCTCTCATCACGTCGGCAAGTCTCTCCCGTCCAAATCCCATCGGAACCTCTCAGGGACTTGCACCGACTTCCGCACCGTCTAATCCAACCAGCTGCACCGAACTACCCGTTCGATCCATCTTGCTCATTCTGCACCATGCTTGAGTCACACGACCTCACCTGGCATCCATGATCGTTCTGGACCTCAGCTCTCCAAGCGTAGTCCCGATCCACCTCACCGTTGACGTCGTTGACCTGCAAGCCACCTGCACAGCAATAGACAAACAAATCGTCTCTAGGAACAAGTTCTTCACAACTTGACCCACGTTAGTTCCACAATGCAATATGCAACAATAAAGCATTGAAATCCATACATAAAACACATTCAAATCTCATCAATGCCAAAATGGCTAACCTCCAAGTGATCGGCGGTCTGACCGCCCCACACGGCCGGTCCGACCGATTTCAGGCCGGTCCGACTGATTCCACAACGGCGGTCGGACCGCCCGAAAAGACTTAGCCAAAAATCCATCTCGAAAATCCGAAACCTTCTGGAATTTTCAAATGAATAGAACTTTTGACTGGGAACTCCAAAAATAATGTGACCACATCCAGGAGACTCCCCTCACTTGCCTACACAACCTATTTTTGGCTCAGCTCCAAAAACCACTTTGAGGCAAGACCGGTCGGACCGGCAACCACGGCCGGTCGGACCTCTCCACGGGCGGTCTGACCACCCCTGCCACCGGTCAGACCGCCTGTGGTCTGACAGACCTGAAGCAAAACCGAAAACGCAAGATTTTGCAAACCAACAAAGCCATTGCCAATTGACTCATCATTCTAAGATCGTGCACATATCCTCGCGATATCCACAATCTCCCCCTTGATGAACACATTGGTAATTTCCCAGAAAATGTAGTTTCAAGGTTTGAAAAGTAAAAAATTCGCTGTTTTCTCATAAAGGCACAACTTGGTCCATAAGCAAGAAAAAGCCTAGGAAACGATCAAGCTGGCTTCAGAATAGTATAAGCAAGTGAGATAAGGCAATGAAAGCACAAAAGGATTAAATTTCCAGAAAGTAGCCAAAAATCTCACTTAGGTCCATATGAAAGACAAATGTTCTATTTGACCTTTGATCATTGTGAGTCTTCTTCAATTGCAAATATAATCAGAAAAAGGCAATAAAACCCAGAGACTCAACTCACTATAATCACAAATTTTCAAAAGGTTCAAAATTTTTTATGAGAGTTCTTTTATATGAAACCTTCTGTATGAAACCAAAAGCTCCAATTCCAAAACAATATTTTTCTTCACAATCCTTCTCCCCCTTTGACAATGAATTCATTAAGATGCATGGGAAAAGAAAGAGTATGAAGGAATGACTTTATTTTTGAACTTTAGTAAAAAAGGAGCCATGACCATTATCCATGTAGACAGTACAAGTATTATACCTAGCCATATAAAGAGTAGAAGTTATATTCAATCATGGCAAAACATGTACTGCAAAGCTAAGACCAAAATAGCAGTAATCTGAGATTAAAAGAATTAAAACCATGAAAGGTTGCTCAATATCATAGTTTCACTAAAAGCAACCAAAAATGAGTCAAGCCATGTCTATAAGTAAAAAGAGACTCAATACTGGAACTGAGGTATTTTGAGCATTAAGAGTTCAATTATGAAGCAAAATTCAAGCACTTAGCATTTTGAGCATTTTCCTAAAAAGAATTTTTTTCATTGTGCTAGATCGCAAGCCTTGCCGCGACCATCTCAAGCAAGAAGCTTAAAAGAGTGGTCTAGGTCATCCAAAACTCCCCCTGAGTTCATACCTAGTGCAATGGCAAGCCGTCTCATGAGAAAGGATTGGTGAGATCAGTTTTTTCGCACAGAAAATCTCATTCTTCATTTGCTTGACTTAAGAAGTTAAAAAGCTCATTTTTCATCTCAAAATAAGTTCAAGACTCAATTTAACCTATATAACATGGCATGAATCGTAAGAGGATCACTAGAGCAAAACTAGTCACAAGATCCAACAAGACATGATTTGATTCAATTTGCTCACAGATATAAAGCTAGTAAGGCAAAAGCTAAGCTAAACAAGCAGAGCCATAAAAGAAGTCTAGCAGACTATCACTTGATATGACAAGGTATAGAGTATGAAATCAAGCCATACAAGGATAATACTCAAAGCTCCACAAGATTTATTAAACAATGCAAGACATTTGAAATAAAAAATGCATTATGATACAATAAGTGCAAAAAGAGCAAATTCCCTCAAAACATCCATGCCTCAGTACTGGGGTTAGAGATAAACGATCTAGGAGTCCAGTACTGAGACGCACGATGCTTGGGAATAGCGGTAGAAGCAGTTGAAAAATGATTAGGAACAAAATCATAAGAATGCGCACGAGAACCACCTGGACCTCTCCAACACGATCTACTAAAAGATCGATACTCCCCCTATCTAGGTGCTACCCGTGGTCTCTCCTCACGATATCCTAAACCAAAATGCTGCCTGGACCCACCAAAAGAGTCAACAAAGTTCTCTACGAATCTAGGCCTATATGTGGTACGATAAACAGGCTGCCTAGCTCTAGAGACTACCACTAGTGACGGGACTCCTCTAATGGATCTCAAAGTGCTCATTCTCTCTTTCCTCTCAATCTTTGCTCTCCGGAAGCAAAACTCAACAGTGTGGCCCTCTTTCTTGCAGAAGGTGCAATGGTACTTGACCTTTGAGGGTCCAGATGGTGAAATGCAGAAGCACCTTTCTTACAAGAAAGAGTTTGAGCAAAACCTGCAGCTTTGAATACAATCTTGGAAGTATTAGAAGGTTCTTGCTCAACCAGACCACTTTTCACAATTTTTGCAACCTTAGGTGGGTGATTCTTAGAATGCTCTAGGGACTTAAAACCTGGGCCACTATTCTTCTTACTCACTTTAGATTGATCAAGAATCATATTGAGTTTCTTTTTCCCACCAGAAAACTTCTCAAGAGTCAATTTGAGGTAATCATTTTCTTTTGCTAAAACTCCACAATTAGAGCACTTTCTAGAATTGATTGCCTCATCATGTTTGCTCTTAAGAAGATCCACTTCCACTTTTAAAGTTGTAGGACCGTAAAGGCGACTAGGGGGGTGAATAGGCGCTTTCTCAAATTTCTCGCCTTAATCAAATTCAACACGAACTTTACTCCTTTAGCTATGAAAGCTAAGAAGATCAGTAAGCGCACAGTGGAAGCCTTGTGCTGAATTCGATAACCCCCTCAACCACAAGACACAAATGTGGAGAATTGATCTCACTAGTCTGTCTGGGCACTGGCGGTCTGACCGGCTACCAAGGGGCGGTCCGACCGATTTAAATCGGTTCGACCGGCCTTGAACTGGCGGTCTGAAAGCTGGCGGTCTGACCACCGTATAAAAATCGGTCCGATCGATTTAGTCCAGTACTGAAAAACAATGCCCAAATCCAAAACGAAATTTGGTCCAACTTTTGATTCAACCAATGAAACTTGACCAAATTTGGAGCACACCTCCCTAAGGATATTAGAGACCTATTTCTAGCGACGATTCTTCAGATCCACTTCACAGACTCGATCTCTGATGATTTTACCAAAAAAGTGCACAAACCCTATAAATATGAAAATCTTGATTCAAGACTTGCTTGTGGGGGTTGATGATCTAGATGATTCTAGGAGTATTCCCACACATCAAAGCAAGATAAAATAGGTCAAGAGACCAAGCATAAACCCTTGAATCAAGAAAGCACCACAATCAACAAAAGAGAGAAGAACACAAAAGAGAGACTTCACTCTTGAGCAAACATCAATGGATTGATTGATTCATGATGTTGCTTACAAAGCCACTCCCTCAAGGAGGACAAGAGCTCAACAAAGAGCACACACACAACCTTCCTCTCCTCTCCTCTCTTCTCCAAACCCTAACCCTAGAAAAAGACTTGGATAGACAAAATGAAATGCTTGGGGGGTTTTTCCTCTCCCCCCTTCCTATTTATAGGAGAGGCCTAGGGTTTCCACTAATGGGCTCCCATGAAAGCTCACACACACATGGGACCCACTCAAACATATCTGTTGAAGCACTCGCCTGCTTCACCGCGTGTAGGTTGATTAGCGGCTATCATCACGTCGACAAGTTCCTCCCGTCCGAATCCCATCGGAACCTTCCAGGGACTTGCACCGACTTCCGCACCGCCTGATCCAACCAGCTGCACCGAACTACCCGTTCGATCCATCTTGCCCATTCTGCACCATGCTTGAGTCACACGACCTCACCCCGGCATCCATGATCGTTCTGGACCTCAGCTCTCCAAGCGTAGTCCCGATCCACCTCACCGTTGACGTCGTTGACCTGCAAGCCACCTGCATAGCAATAGACAAACAAATCGTCTCCGGGAACAAGTTCTTCATAACTTGACCCACGTTAGTTCCACAATGCAATATGCAACAATAAAGCATTGACATCCATACATTAAACACAATTTAAAACACATCAATGCCAAGAAGGCTCACCTTCAAGTGATCGGCGGTCTGACCGCCCCACACAGCCGGTCCGACCGATTTCAGGCCGGTCCGACCGATTCCATAACGGCGGTCGGACCGCCCGAAAAGACTTAGCTAAATTTTCACCGAAAACCAAACCTTCCGAATTTTCAATCGAATAGAACTTTTGGCCGGAGCTCCAAAATTATGTGACCACATCCGTGAGACTCCTCACTTGCCTACACAACCTATTTTTGGCCTAGCCCCAAATTCCATCAACACAATTTGGCGGTCGGACCGCAAGCATGGCTCGCCGACCTTTCCATCTGGCCGGTTCGACCGCCAAAGGACTGACAAAGACTTGGAGCAACCCCGAAAATGCGACAAATTGCAAACCAACAAAGCAATTGCCAATTGACTCATCATTCTAAGATCGTGCGCATATCCTCACGATATCCACACACACTCTATCCTTCACTTCCGTGAAGTCCCCACCAAAATAGGATTTTATCTAGAACACTCCAGACTAGTCATATATCTTTCTCACCGACCTAGCTCATGCAACTCATGTCATGATGAATGTAAATGATGCGATATCTTTAATTATTCATCAACATAATATATATCATTAACCCAATATCTCATCCTCATTATCTCAATATCATAATCTCATTCACTCAATGTCATCAATATCATGAATAAAAATAAGCTTAACGAAAGCATAATAAATATCATGATAAATAATATCAATGATAATGACGAATAACCCGTTGTTCACCACTCTACCATGTATTTGCCTCTTAGCCCTTCGAAGCCGGATGATGAAATTGTGGCACGGCACACGAGGCCACAGTCCCACATGATGGATGCCAAAATTCTGATCTAATTCTCACTTTTCCCTTCCTTTTTCTTTCCTATCTTCTCCTTTTCTCATGGTTCTTCCTCTCTCTATCTACTGTTCAATCCTCACGTAGCCATACAAAGCATGCAACACTTATCTAGTCAAGCAATAGCAGCATCTTGTAAGACTCATTTTGGCAAAGTAACTCCTCTCTAAAAACCCCAAGCGTCTCGTTTTCACGAATCCTCCTTTGTCAAATTGCGCAAAGGTTCCTGTGGGGGTTATTTTCAGAAAAACCACACAAATCCTTTTCATTCTCTCTCTAAAGTGTTTCTGGGCATTACATTCTACCCCCCTTAAACAGAATTCGACCCCAAATTCTACTCGTCGTTCTACTCGAAGAACAAGCACAACCTGAAATTAATTATAATTGATGCGTACCCGACGTGAATAACCCTGAATTTTGCTCACGCATGCGAGATACCAACTCCCAAATCGCTTCCCTCTTGGACTTATGGGACCACATCACTTTGATGGATACCAACATCTATACCTCAACACTCGTCCTGACCCTTTTCAAGTACTCTCAATAGATAGAACTCGAAGGTACGATCTTGCTCGTTTGTCAACGGCTCTAACGAACCTCACACTCTAGACCTCTCAAGTACTTCCTCAACACCGGATCACACAAGACGTTGTGTAGCCAAGACTCGAGACAGTCCTAGCGATACACTATCCTCCAAAATCCCCATAACTTTTAGAAACAAACCAATATACCTTAGGCCAATCTTCCCTTTGGTACCAAACCACTTAACCTACACGTAACACACGACACTCTTATTCCATCTCTCAATCGATCTCTTCACCTTAACAAGGAGCACCTCCTTTAACCAGGGACGCACAAACAACTCGCCTTAAAACCAACACTCTCACAAAAAGAACCCAGCTGGAAAATGAAATATTCCCATCGCAGTCACACATTACCAACTTCTCTCCAAACGAGTCAAACCAAAAATTGAAGACTTATCTTGAAAACCTTTACACTTTCCAAGGAGAAGGATGTACTATTCACAGCCCTGGGAAATAAAGAGCACCCAGGTCGCACGCGGGCCCTTAGGGTTTACGTACCTTGGAAGTATAGATTCCCACACGACTTCGATTTGTATAGGAGTCGGAAGAGATCCATGGCCGAGCGCGAGGAACAGTGGAAAGCAGAGGTTACTGCAAAGATTATTGCACAATTTCAAGCATAGATAACAATATTGCAGGAACAAATGAATCAACTCATCAACAGGTCGCAAGACGCCCACATGATTTTGGGAGCCAATCCCCCTCAACATCGGAGTAGTGTCGCGCCCACGCCTGTACTTCCTGAATTTGGCGATGCCCAATTACTTATCGACCTCATCCAGGTAATTTACATCTCTGGGATGCTCCAAAGATAGTCCTGTAGGACACCTTAGCTAATTGTGTATCATTTTGTAGATGTCCATGCCCTGCAGGCTCCAAGTAAGGCTGGTTGTGTCCATTCCTGTTGAGACTGGACGGAGGATGGTGTTTCGATGCCAGGAAGGGATAGTGGTGCACAGTGCCCAGCTGGCGCAGGGTTACGCCAAGGTCCAGGTGGACATGGTACATGATAATTTGATATCCATCCCGCTGGAGAAGCGCCCGAACGAAGACATCATAACACTAGGGGATGTCTTGTGCACTTTTGTCCAGTGGCCCAAGAGGGACATCGCCCTAGACCCTACAGTGTCGCGATCTCCACACGGCCATGCCTCGTGACTCCACCTCAACTCCTGTCCAGTGGCCCAAGAGGGAGACAGCGCCGTGGAGACGGCGCCAAAGAAACAAGAAAAGCTCGTCGAGTCATCTTCTAGGAAGACAACTAGCACACGAGGCGCTAAGGCCAAATCAAAGAAGATTAAAGCACCTTACAAGCCTGGGACGTTCTCCCTCGGAATGCCATTGGTCTCCGACACAACATTACACCACATTGGTTTGGTTTGCGACACTTTGCATGCCTGGTACATGCGGCAGACCGACGAGGCGAGGGAAGACCAGCCTACTGGACTCACTATCAGCTACAATGAGAACCATTTCCACCACAAGTTGGGCTACTTCGTCGTGTGCTTCAAAGACTTATTTGATCTATTCAACCTCGACGCCTCACTTCTACGATGCAAGACATTGTAAGTGTGTACAATCAAGTTCTACATTCACGCAATACTGATAAATATCATAACTCATTGCTTATGTATAGATACATGATGCAACAAGCCCGGCGATCGCAACAACCAGTGGGTTTTCTCGACCGCGACAAACTACGTCAAGAAGTACATAACGAAGAGATTGCATACTCACCGCAATAAGAACTACATACTAGTGCCCTACAACTAGGGGTAAGTGCTTCATTACTTGCTATACAAATTTCAATTGTACTTTATACGCAACACGAATTTAGGTTTAATGACTAAAGTGACATTATGAGTAGGTTCCACTGGATCCTTTTAGTCGTTGTACCAAAGTGGAACAATGTAATATACCTTGATTCCCTAGTAAATAAGAACCACGACTTCACCCTTGTGCAAAAAGTACTCAACAGGTATGCTCATTTCCTCCATATGTAACTCTATTGTAGTCTTCCTTCGTTTAAAATATCTGAGGATAACTTTTTCAAATCACGTAGGTCGTTTAGCGCCCATGTTGCCGAGGGAGGAACACACAATGAACCGGGCGTCACACTGCGACACATGACACGATTTTCAGTACCTGCTACCACACAATAATCCTATATCATACTTCGTAACCTGGCCTTTAAAAGAGACTATACCTCTCAAACTGACTATACATATATCCTATATCACACTTCTAATTTTACAGTGCCACCAGCAACTACGTCAAAGCAACATATGTGCATTCTACATTTGTCTTCGTATGTTGGAAATCACGAGTGCTAAGACAAAGGATCAATCTCTTAATAATTATTTTGTAATTATGATTTTAAATATATGTGCTTACTACTTTACTCTTGCTAGCGACAGGGCATGAAAATACCAAAAAGTGTCATCCATATAGACTTACTCGTGGAAGTTCGAGGACGGCTCGTCACCTTCATCACGGGGGATATCATTAAAGAGAGTGGATAATTTTACCCCGGCGACTCTGATTTATTGTAATTCACTTTGAGTTGTAATCAAATCACTTTGTAATTAAATCATTAAAGTGACTTTGTAATTGATATTGAGTTCGTAAATCACTTTGAGTTGTTCTATATCAAATCAATTGTGATATATCTATTTTCTGCTTGCTTGTTTTCAGAGGGTATGGCTATCATTACCTGATGCTAGCAGAAAAAATCAAAATATATTTAGGTGTAGAACGAACTATCACGGACAGTTTTGCGGAATAAACCATCTGTGAATGATACTGACAGACGGCTACTACTAACAATCGTCTGTAATATGCATACATTCACATACGTCTACTACTAACACCCGTCTGTAATATGTATCCAATCACAGACGGCTACCACCAACAACCGTCTGTGATATGCTATAAAAAATCATCTATGATATCTATATACCACAGACGGTTTGTGGGCCGTTTGTGAAAAATCACAACATAGATGGTTTTTGTGGAAACCGTTTGTGATAGTAGGCCTTCACAGACGATTTCAACAAGTAACTGTCTGTGATATCCCGCATATCACAGACGGTTTTTGGTGGAAACCGTTTGTAAGAGTAAGCCTTCACAGATGGTTTTAAAAAAATCATCTATGATACGTGGGATATCACATACGGTTATTTATTGAAACCGTATGTGATATGCACGTCCATTCCTATTAGCTTCCTTGTTAGCTGTGATGCGCGATACGGGGAAGAAGGTCATGGGAAAGATCGATAATTTGTAGTAGTCTCAAAAAGATGACTATTATAATTACTCAAGTAAAATGAAGGACATCCGGTAGGCGGTAGTACTATACCAAACACAAATATTGAGAGATGATAATGGGTAGCTAGCTCTCTGCACTGCAGGGCAGATGCATTCATGGCCGCACGGGTCCTAGGTAAGAGCAGTAGGTAATCAAGGCTTGCGTGTGAGCTGCAGCACCTCAGCTTGGGTGGGCAGCGCCGGGATGGCTCCTTTCTTGGTGGCGGTGATGGCGCCGCAGGCGTTGGCAAACCGGAGCGCCTCCACCAGCTTCTTCTGCTCCTGCAATTGCGATTCGATTCATTGCCGCCGCATGAAGCCATGAGCATGCACGTACGAAATTTGTGGTTACCGTGAGCGCGGCCGGGTCCTGGACGATCTCGTTGAGGAGAGCGCCCACGTAGGCGTCGCCGGCGCCGGTGGTGTCGACCTGCTGCACCTTGAAGGACGGCACGGAGCCGCGGAAGTCCTTGGTGTAGTACTTGCAGCCGTGCTCGCCCAGCGTCACCAGCAGCAGCTTCATGCCGGGGCGCCACAGCCGCATGGCCGCAGCGTCGACGTCCCCCTCCACCGCAGCGTCCTTGTTGAGGAATTCGAGCTCCACCTCGCTCACCTTGACGATGTCCGCCTGGTCCCAGATGCTGAGGATCTGCCGGCGGGCCTCGTCGCGTGATGGCCAGAGCGCCTCACGGAGGTTGGGGTCGTAAGACAGCAGCGCACCGCCGTCCTTAGCCACCTTCATAGCGTGTAGGTGCGCCGAGCGGCTGGGCTCCGTGATGAGGCTGATGGAGCCGTAGTGGAAGACGGACGCCCTCCTGATGAGGTCGACGTCCAGCTCCCCGGGTCAACAGCATGTCGGCGCTCGGGTTCCGGTAGAACATGAACTCGCGCTCGCCGTTGCCCCGCAGCGTCACAAACGCCAGGGCTGTGCGCGCGCAGGCGTCGAACACCACCCCCGAGGCGTCCACCCCGTTGTCGCGCAGAATGCGGGCCAGCATGCGGCCGAACTCATCGTCGCCCAGCTTGCCCACGAAGGCGGCGGACCCGCCCAGGCGCGCCGCGGCGATGGCGACATTGGCAGGCGCGCCCCCCGGCGCCTTGAGGAAGGCCGGAGCCTCGGCGAGTGAGACGCCGGCGACAGTGGGGACAAAGTCGATGAGCATCTCGCCGAAGCTGACCACGGGGCCTTTCTTCCCTTGTGCTGCAGCTGCTCCTGCCATTAGCGAGCTGTGCGTGCGAGATGGAGACGGAGATGGCAGCTAGCGCATGCAGGTGATGGCCTATTTAGTACTAGCTAGCTAGTGGATCGCAACTTGCTAGAGCCAGGTTATGTAGCGCCGTAGCTAGCTGGTCAGACGGCGGATCGGCCGGAGTAGTAGCCGGTTGATGCATGGTGGATCTGTGTCTCAAATTAAGCTGTTAGTTGCATGCCTGCAGATCAGCTCAAAGCAGCTTCCATCCACTCGTTCCTTCCTCCGAATCCATCCAACAAAGTAAGTTAGTTACAAATTAGGTACAAGCTAGTGGTTCACTTGTACCACTAGCTCCATGCGTCAAGCCTGCTCTACCATGTACAACAAAACGGAGCATATAGCTGATTCCCAGCCAACGTTCACATGTACTTGTATATATTTGATACACAAATACGTAGAAATTAATACGGACTGAGAACTGTTTTTTTTATTCTAATTAATTCTTGGGGAATCTCAAAAACCTATGTGCGCGTGCTAAAATTATTTAGTCCCACATAGAGAGTTGAATGGAAGTTACACCACTTTATAAGGTGGAACGTGGTAGCCCCTCTTGTGGAATTGGAGAAAGCCAACACACGCGTTCGCTCGCTCGCCTCGCCGAGCCGTGCCGTGCACCGACTCGGAGTAATGGCATTAACGAACGACTGGCAGTAACGGTACAGTTACCAGTTAGTTATCGCCGCGGTTTGCACTGATTGATGGCAACCGTTTCCTCTGGTCTCTGCCTCTTCGTTTTTGGTTTTTGGCTATTACAAGAACTGAGAACTGTTCGTGTTTGGTTGATTCTCCAATTCACTCCCACGAGAGACTAAGAAAGAATCATCGAGTCTCTTGCTGTTGTGTCGGCGATCTCCATCCCGCAAGGCGCGTGTACGGTCGAACCGGGAGAGCGGGCCTCCGGAACCCCTGTCCTTGAAGGCTTGCACGAGCGAGGACGAATAAGGTTTTTGGGGAGCGTTCGCGATCGTCACGCTTTGTCTTCATCCGATCCTCTGCTTCATCTATATCATCTGCACGACTACTTCCACTACGCCATAGCGAACGACGATCTAACCAACACTTCCGTCACTGCTGTTCCGTCTACTGGTTCTGAGTATATCTATCTTTCACTTGTTGTTTGTTTAGCTTTATTATCTGTTGTTATCTTGAACACTGAGATAGGAATACTAGTTTCGCTCTTCTAGAAATTGTATGACTATCACTATCATAGATGGGCTCTTTGTCGAGTGCTTAGGCACTCTCGGCAAAGCCCCTATTGCACTCGGCAAAGGCTTTCCGAGTGCCGCGACTCGACAAAAAGCGATCGGCAAAGAACCCGTCGGCAAGAAGTTTCTTTGCCGAGTGCCACATATCGCACTCGGTAAAGCCTTTGCCGAGTGTCACGTCAAGACTCGGCAAAAAAAAATGCGACGTCAACTCGACGGCCTCTTTGCGAGTGCCACCCAACGCACTCTCGGAAAGAATTTTTCTCTTTTTTAAAAAATTATTTACCGAGTGCCGACACTTGCACTCTGCAAAGAAATTTTTTCTTTTAAAAACTTTTTGCCGAGTGCCATGGCTATGGCACTCGGCAAAGTCGGAAATTGGGTTTGCTTTCAGACTTTGCCGAGTGCCATACTCTGCACTTGCAAAGCCGGAAATTGGGTTTGATTCTCACTTTGCCGAGCGCCATACTCTTGCACTCGCAAAGCCGGGAAATTGGTTCGTTGCTTCGGCTTTGCCGAGTGCCATACTTTGCACTCGGCAAAGCAGGGAAATTGGGTTTCGATTCACTTTGCCGAAGTGCCACTCTTGCACTCGGCAAAGCCGGAAATTGGGTTTCGCTTCACTTTGCCGAGTGTCGTGGTCACTAAGATTCGGCAAAGCCCTCTTTGCCGAGTGTGGCACTCGCAAAGAGGGGAAAATGCTATTTTTTTGGTTTTTGCTTTCCATCAAGACAAACAAAAATCACATATATATATATATATCAACACAAAGCACACAGATATATGACATACACATCCATATTCCATCACATACACATCCATAACCCATCACATACACATCCACCATCCATAATACATCACATACAAATCCATTGTCCATAATCCATCACATACATTCGCATCATCCATGACAATATCCATCACAATATATATATGTCTCTAGTAGTAGTCCAACATAAGGCAAAGTCTAACACAAGTCCATACAACATGAAAAGAAACAAATAAACGGAACCCATCGCCGCCTCCCCACCCGAGTGTGAATCGCCACTTGAGGAGGGCGGTTGGCAACCCGCTGTGGAGAAGGGCCACCTCGAGGAGTCGGGTTCGAACCCGCCGACCGTGGTCGCACAAAAGAGAAGCGAATTCATGAGTATCTACAGAGAGGGCCGCACAAGCTAAAGGAATAAACAACCATATATACTCACCGAGTCCCTACAGAGGAGGAGGAGCCACAATCGAGCGAGCAATGATCGGGCACGACACACACTGCAAGGATCAAGGCTCGCCATGAAGTCAACATGTCCTGCACCTCGCCTCGGCCGCCCTCGGGCTTGTACGACCTCCATCTCCACCGGTGGGCTCACTGGGCACGCCTTGCTGGCCTCCAACCTCCGCAGTAAGTCGGCTGCAACATTCCACCCGCAATGTTTAAACAATGCAAAGGCAAGGTAGATGTGTAAAAGCAATGAACGCATTTAATAAAACAAGATTAACTCGAGTTCCGCCATCTGCTGGCTGTGAGCTCACGCCGAGAGCGATGGGAGGAGGAGCTCGTGCTCCTTGCTCGAATCTCGGCGAGGGTGGGAACAGAGGCGAGTCGATCAGGCCGTCCGCCATCCAAGACGGCCGTGTCGCTCCTCCTCCCACCTCATCGAGGTCTCGTGTCCGGGCCGGGTGGCGGATCGGTCCTCCCCATGGCGCCGCGGCCGCCGAGGTGTACTCGCTAAGCTTGCTGTGGACGCCACAGGTACGTGTACGCCCGGCCCGTCCGGTTGTAGGTGACTTCCGGCCGCCGCTTGCCCTTGTGTGCCAGGCGCACGCCATGAACTCGCTGCATTCTCGCCTTGTGCGCTGGGACCGCGAGGAAAACACAAAGATGATTACAAGTAATGAGAATTGAGCGTTACAAAATAAATAAAGATGAAAACACAAAGAAGATTACCCATGTCTGGGCGTACGCACTGAGGCTCCGGTTGCCTTGGTGGTGTGGCGCCCCACCCATCTCAGCAGCGCATCCCGACGGATGTTGTGCTTCTCCGCCCACTCCTCCGAGAGCCACCTGTCCACAATGGCCTCCCGGCAGAGGCGGTGCCTGGCGCACCAATCAGGACATTGCTGCATACCATCAAGTTATTGATATGTCAGAAGATGAAATGAAGCCTACCTATTCTTCATTGAAGGAGTCAAGATAATGTTTCAGACTTACCGAGAGGTACCGCTCCTTGGTGAGCGCCCCGTCTCGCATCGGCCTTCCTCACCACCGACCAAGGACGCCGGCGCCAGTAGTTGATGATGCATCGGAGCCGCGCTCGTGGTACAGTCCGAGAGTCGGGACCTCTGCACCTTGTCCTGCACTCGCGCCGCCCGGTCCTCAAACCCTTCGTCGCACCTGAAGAAGTCCTGCATACAGACATCATGTATCGTTTCATTATTTCAAGAATGACCAATGAATGCGTAGTATTGACCAATTTAGTGCGATGAAGACTCACCCGTAACTCGGCTTGATCCGCGCGCAACGGTGCGAACTCGCTGTCCTCGGCGGCGAGAAGTGGTCCCACGCCCAGTGGCGAAGTCACCGAGGCGTAGGTGACCATGCCAGCCGGTGCCGCCAATCGAAGGCCCTGTGGTGGCATTGATGTGCCGCCGTTCGGACACAACTTCCCGCTTGTCGCAAGAGTCATTAAGAAGAATTGTTAGTCTCCGCTCGATTTTCAACATGTCATATGAAATAGTAGTGAAATAATACTTACTTGTCGCCATTGGTCGAATCACCGCGCCGGTGAAGTGGATCGGCCACGGGAGAGGCGCGAGGGCCGCGCAAGTAGACTCCCGACGAGGTAGAGCAGAGGCGGTGCAAGTGGAACCCATCATTGCCGATATCGCCGCCTCCCGTGGTCCGACGAGTCGAGGAAGTGCCACCCTCCTATGTGCAGCCCACCGCTGGTCGCCCTCGCCCACCGACGGGTGGCACCGGCCTGCACCTCGTCCTGACGGCCGCAGGGCGCCGCCTCGCCCTCCTCGTCGGCGGCCCAAAGAAGGGGTCGCCTCGTGGGGTGGTGGTGAGCGCCTCATGTAGAGGGAGTTGACCTCGACGGCCCGCCTTCCGCCTCGCAGCATTTTATCGAGTGCTCGCATTTCAAAGAGTAAACCAATTAGCACGCTTAAATTACAAGTACTTATAAAGAGATGCAAAATGAACGAAACATAATTGCAATAATAATAATAATAATAATAATAATGTAGTATTACATGAATTAGAAATATTCTTCACGATCGGCAATACTGGATCATAGGTGTCGCTATCACTATCAATATTGTCGAGTAAATCGGGCTCATCTCCATCGTTGTCATCATTGTCATCGCTTAACCAGAATCGCCAAGCATTTGTAAGTCCTTAGCATTTTGCACCTCTTCTCCGTCGTCCTCATCTCCACCGTCCCGATCAATGTCATTGTCTACTTCCATGCCCATCAAAAAAACATGTCTATGTCAAACCTCCCTTCTAGCCCCTCCGTTGATAAAACTCCGTGTGTTTGGGTCAAAGTTGTAATCCTCATCGCTTGGGACAGCGCCATCGCGGGGCGATACCAATCGCACAAGGTACCAACCGATAAGATTGGGGTCTTTTGGCACGCCATGGGAGATAATAAACTTGCGTGGCCGTTGAGCCACAATATAGACATCCTCTCCTTGATAGATGTAATCCGTCAATTTCGACTTGTCCAATCTCGTGGGCGTTCTCGTGACATTAGGATCGAACCAATGGCATTTGAATACGATCGATTAGGAGCTTTATGACACTCAAAATTGAGCTCAGATATTTCTTCTACTATGCAGAGTAGTCGCGCTCATCGGCCGGGCGCATTTAACTCCTAGATTCGTGGTTTTCCGATTGGGCCGACTCGCCGTAGTTTCTTGTGTGAAAGCGATAGCCATTCACATCATAAACGGTGAATGACTTGACCTTGTAGGCGGCTTTTGCAGCCCTTTCAACTCAAAGATCCATTTCCGCATCCTGCGGGCTCGCAAGGTGAGGCCTGATAGATCGTTACATTACTCGCTCGTAGGAGCAAAGTGGGATGTCAAAGATTGAACGAGGTAAAGTTTGTGCCATGTCATCCTGCTTCATGCGGACTCCTCTGTCATGTACAAACCGTTGATCCTCAGATGACAGAAGGTACCGAGGACCTTCGCGGGATACCAAGTCGCTCCTTCTTGCCATCACTAGTGTCGACCTCCGATACCTAGAGGATTTGCACTTTGGACAAGGCGTTGCTTTCTCGTGATCTTTCCTAAATAGGACGCAACCATTCGGACAAGCATGGATGTGCTCATACGGCATCTTAAGGGCACGAAGAAGTTTCGTGACTCGCAAGTTCTTGGCGAATGTGACCTCCGGTTGTGGATCCAACAACCGCCAACATACCATCGGTTGTCTCGACTCATGCTACATCGCGACTTGAACGCCATTAGCGCCCAATGGCATCCAGCCATAAACCATTGTCTTTTCGTGAAGGGGCTTCGTGTCAAGACAAAGATATCGTAGTACGCCTTTGCCGATTCCTCCTGCTCGCCCTCTAATCCTTCACCGAACCGTGCCTCCCGAAAGTCATCCATCCACCGCTACCCCGCATCTCCATCAAAAGCCTCGAGGCGTGGTCTCACCACCTCCTCTCTAATACGATCGGCTTCACCATGGTGGATCCAGCAGTATAGTTTGGCGTGAATCCATACTTGCAAAGATCTTCCCACGCTCTTCCTATTCTTTCTTACACGGTTGTCACATTTGTCGCAGGACACAGATCCGACTCGACCCTCTAGCGACCTCGCCAAATGAATGCTCCAAGAAAGCATTAGTCTTAGTCATCCATTCTGGGTCATACTTGCGTGGCCCGTACATCCAATCACTGCTTCTCCATCCTCCGCATATACATATGTAAGCGAGTAATATAACCAAGAATTGCATCCGCCGTGCTCCTACCATCTAATAGGTGAGGATAGGTCTAATCCACTTCGCGGATGCGTAGATGAGGTCGGGCCATGTTCGCTCTTATCCGAGATCGATTTCGGAAGATTTTCTCACATTGTTCTCCCGATACACGCCCCGCAAGGGAGAGTGTGTATCCGAGAACAACAGGAGGTGATGCCGAAAGTCCGTCTCTGGACCGAGCGAACCATGGAAACTAACCTCATCTACGCATCCATGGCCGTCCAAAATACGTGGACAATCCGAAGAGATACGATCGCAGATATGCAAAGATCCGCATACCTCCGACCGTATCTCTTTCGAACGGAGACGCTTAATCGGGCTACGTGACCATATAAAACATGCATGCAAAGGAGGAGGGGTTATACCTAGGGCAAGCGTTGGTTTGGCAGTGCGATGGCGAGGCGATGCAGTGCGTAGCAGCCAGCCGATTTAAAACGATCGGGTCCTTCTCCTACATAAAAAGGTAATAGGTTAGGCAAACATTATACGATCGGGACCAAAGAATTTCGCTTCTATCCAAAGAAGACTAGAACAAGATAATCACATAAAAGAAAATTTGTCAAGATAACCAACGAAGACATATATAATTAAGTACAAAGCAAAGAAACTAAACCGCACGTCAATATATATAGGCTATAGCAATCTCCCTACCAACAAAGATTGTGGTGGTAAGTTCATCCCAGAGAGTAATAATCACCTCACCAAATTAAAGTCCGCTTAGTTAATATACTCTTTTGCTCTTGCTCAACACGAATATATATATAATGATCAAACTAATGAGGCGCTCCAGGTTGTAATTATGTTCATGTATTCATGATGAAAATCAATCTTTGACACATATATAGGAGATGTCATGTAATTAACATCATGCTACCTAATATTCGAATCGACTGCTTCCGCTAGACGTGTTGGCAAATATAGTACATTTTTCATTACAATATCGAAGCAAAACTATATATAGCATGCTATGAAGTAATCGTATATATACCAAGGCTAGGGGATCAAATATATTTTAACAAATAAAAGGAGATCGGAAAGTATATACAATAATGAAAAATTCGTATGTGGTGAATTGAAGTCATAATACGTAAAACAATCCAAAAGAACCAATGATACCAACATTATTTTGTTTCAACACTCCTAGTCCACACCGAAATGCCATATGTCATCGTATGTAATTGACCTACTCCATGTACACCCAAAATATCTGTTATATTTCATGCTGCTGCTGCACGTATGACCGGTACACATCCCCTTCCTTGCATGGCACCAAAATTTGGAAATTGTCAATCAGAGGAACCATTTAAATAGCAACAAATTAAATACATTGACTGCTAGCTTTGTATATATAGATCTAGCTTAATTAGCTTTGTTAGTACGAGTCAAACATCATTGCACAAGACACTCCAAGGTCCGTCAAACTCCTAACGCTCAACCATGTTTATATTAGGTGCATCATAATTCTAGCAAACATGGACAATGCATGAACGATCATCTCTCGTACCAACGCCAGTACATCCAAGTTTTGCATCAATCATATACACACAACCCTATGGTAAGGTGTTCACATCACTATGCATGAGTGGTAGTAAGCATCGCTATTAGTACGCACTACTAGCTTGAACGATCGACCGATCAAGTGATCAAGATTAGCAAGAAACGGGTAGTAAAACGACCTAACAACTCTTTGTACCAACCACACGAACAATCCCATCATGACACAAGCTAATAGCCAAGAAGTACATACAGAGACGGATCTAGGTCAAATTCTAATAGTTTAACATCTTAAAGAATAATACAGTCAACATGTAAAGATATATCTAATACATTTGCACAATTGATATGTATATACCTTCGATATGATTGTGACCATTGTTCTATAGGTGTTATGCAAACGCATGTGACTACCATTATTGGATATCACTTAATGATGCGATGTGCATGCATGAACAAAGATAGATGCTTTCACTACATGTCTTTTTATACGTTAATTCAAAACACACTAAGCAACAATTAATATTACCTCGAGCAGACAGCGCGGAGGCGCGGGCGGGCGCGGGAGGCGGGCCGCGGAGACGAGGGAGGCGGGGCCGCGCGGAGGCGCGGGACGCTTGGGGAGGCGGGCC
Organism: Hsuehochloa calcarea; assembly: GCA_036346395.1. Classification (NCBI taxonomy): domain Eukaryota; kingdom Viridiplantae; phylum Streptophyta; class Magnoliopsida; order Poales; family Poaceae; genus Hsuehochloa; species Hsuehochloa calcarea. The sequence goes on from CM070613.1 coordinate 297,767, forward strand.
GGCGGCGGGAGGCGGGGGCCGAGACGAGGGAGCCGGGAGGCGGGGAGGCGCGGGGACGCGGGCGCATGGAGGCGCGGGCGCTGGGAGTCGCGGGTCGCCGGAGACGAGGGAGGCGGGCTGGCGGAGGCGCGGGACGCGCGGGGAGGCGGGCCGGGAGGAGGCGGGGCCGAGACGAGGGAGCGGGAGGCGCGGACGCGGGGGCAGGGGCGGGAGGCGCGGGCGGCGGGGGCGCGGGCGGGCGCGGAGCCGGGCCGCGAGACGCAGGGAGGCGGGCCGAGGCGGGGAGGCGCGGGGAGGAGGCGGGCGCGGGAGGCGCGGCGGAGGAGGCGCGGTAAGAAATGAGAGAGAAATGAGAAATGAGCGCCACGGTGCGCGGTGAAGATAAGGTGGCTTTGCCGAGTGCGGATCCGAGGCACTCGGCAAGTTAATTTTTTTCGCCGAGTGTCGTGATCCGCACTCGGCGAAGTTACACTTTTTGCCGAGTGCCAACCCTAGGCACTCAAACTAATTTTTTTTTGGTTTTTGCCACCATTTTTTTGAAGCTTTAGTACACTACCACAAACAACATGTTTAACTTTGGGATATTTTCATTGCCTTTTGGCATATTTTATAGTTTATTTTTTTTGTTGAATTTTTCAAAAAATGTCGTTTTGAATCTGAGTGCATCGAATAATGGATTACATTCGTTCAAAAATGTTATCCTTGTTTCTTAGTGTAATTTAGGCTAAATCCAGGCTGTCTCGAAATTTGATCAAGCGTGCTCACGGTAACGCGCAGCCAACTTGCGTGGGAGTGGTTTTTAATTGTATAAAATCACGAGCGAATTCGAAAATCATGAAACTTGTCGAGTTGTCGCCGTATCGTATCGTATGCCGTGGAAAAAATTTGAAAAAGTTTGAACCGCCGTCGCGCACGATGCTCACAAACGTGAGATCTCCACATGTGATCACACATATCCACGGAGATCTCCTGGTTTGTGAGCATCAGACGTGACAAACGCGTTCAAACTTTTTCAAATTTTTTCCACGGCATACGATACGATACGGCTTAATAACTCGACAAGTTTCATGATTTTCTAATTCGCTCAGATTTTATACAATTAAAAACCACTCCCACGCAAGTTGGGCGCTGTTCCGTGAGCACGCTGATCGAAATTTCGAGACGCCTCGGATTTAGCCTAAATTTACACTAAGAAACAAGGATAACATTTTTTGAACGAATGTAATCCATTATTCGATGCACTGCAGCTCAAATCGACATTTTTTGAAAAATTCAACAAAAAAATAAACTATAGAAATATGCCAAAAGGCAATGAAAATATCCCAAAGTTAAACATGTTGTTTGTAGTGTACTAAAGCTTCAAAAAAATGGTGGCAAAAACTAAAAAAATGTTTGCCGAGTGTTTAGGTTGGCACTCAAGAAAATAGATTCTTTGCCGAGTGCCAACGGGGGCACTCGGCAAAGAGGACGACGCCGACACCGCTATGCCCCGCCTACCTTTGCCGAAAGTGCCTACCTTTGCCGAGTGGTCGACACTTGGCAAAGACAAGATTTGCCGAGTGTAGGTATTTGCCGAGTTCGCACTCGCAAACGGCTCTTTGCCGAGTGCCATATTTTGCCGAGTGTGGCGCTCGGCAAAGTTGGTGTTTGCCGAGTGCCCGTAATTTGGCACTCGGCAAAGATTTTTGCACTCGGCAAATCACGTGTTTCCCGTAGTGTATGGTGTTCATGATTACTTGTTTTATGATGAAAAAAAAGGCTACAATATTGTCCATAATTCTATATTTCTGGATTAAAGTAATTCAAAAAATACTTATATATTCAACAAAATATGTGTAGGATCAGGCGGCATCTTAGTATTCGAGTGATTTTCAGTAGCCCACCAAAGCAAGTAAAGCCTTTTACTCCTGAACAAAGCAGGATCGATCGATCTGAGCGCCCAATTCTGATTGCGTCCTCATCCTTGTGCCTGCAGAGGGCAATTAACACTGACTAGAGAGCCACGATTAGGCTCATCAACCAGGACAAGAATAAGTACAACACCCGCAACCATTTAGTACAGATTTGTTGTCAGATCCGTACCCTTTAATTACTTTAGTTTCTGCTGCCTAATGATTACATATGCACTTCGTTGCTCGTTAAAGACACATATTTGTATATCTTAACAGGATGTTTTAGACCAATAAGGTAAGGACATCACCGCCCAGATCGATCCCATTTTGTTCTATTTCGGTTCCTTAATTCACCCTGTCAGCTCCTGCCATTTCATTCTATATCTACACTTCTTACTGCTTTATCCTGTCTACATTTCGATATTTGTCATGACGAGCAGTGTGATCAGATCATGTCCAGTCTCAATACCATGACAGCATAGCTACACATGCACGAAAGCCACATATCATCTGTACATGTGTGCTTCTGTAATGTAACATCTCAACATGTACAGGTACAGACCAATTAAAACTATTTTGGTCTTTAGATCTGTCATGCGCTGTACATATAATCGATGGCACATGAGGTTAATTACATGCTAGCTGCTGCATTACGGAAGCACATATTAGTACATAGCAATGCCAATGCCAACACTCTGCAACCTCAGTGCTCCTCTGTCTCAGCCAATTACATTGTTCGATATGACAACTGCGCAATCGATCATTGAGATGGAAACCTGGGATGCTACGAAAATTGTCGCTCTGCTTTGAGTATTTGTATGGGACTAGATTTGGCAGATCAAGGTCTCGAGCAGATTTGTATAGTTATATCGCCATGGATGAGTAGATGAGCTCCTGCTGGCAGCAGAAGGTCTGCTGAACCTCCCAGGCAAGATCCTCGACGCTGAGCTGGCACTCGAGCCCAATCTGCAATTATATTAAGATCGAAATTAGAGGCGATTAAGGACGTTGAGCAACATACTAGCTATTACTATTACTCTATATATATATTGTAGTAGGAAATGTAGGTAGCTAGCTAGGTAAGGTTAGGCACCTTGATGACGAAGGAGTGGAGGACGGTGTCTTCCATGGTGCTGATGTTGACGTGGAGCACCTCGAGGTGGAGACTCTCGAGCAGGCCGATGATTTTGACGGCCTGGCCCGGGATGCGCCTGGAGAGCGTGCGGAGCAGGACGTTGGAGCCGGAGATCTTGGCCTCCACGTCGGCGACTGGGGAGTTGCAGCAGGCGGCGAGCTCCTTGCTGACGCAGCAGCTGCTGCTAGTATTGTTGTTGTTGTTGTTGGCGGCGGAGACGACGGACGACGAGCCGGCGCTGCTTCCGGTGGCGGGCGAGCAGGTGAGGAGGGATCGCGGGCTGGGCGTGGGGCTGAGGCTGAAGCCGGAGGGGGCGGCGCTGCTGTGCTGCTTGCGCTTCTTCTTGGCCTCCAGCGACTCGAGCACCGTCTGCAGCTCCTTGATGAACTCGATCGCGCCACCGATGATGGAAGCTTGGTCGCCCTTTGGTTTGGTTTGGTTCGGTTAATTGCACGGGAGGGCGACGACGACGACGACGAAGCAGCAGCATGCAGCCAGCAGGTGATATAATATATAGTTTTAAATTACGTACCCGCTTGATGTAGAATGCTGGCGTGAGGGAGCGGAGCACCTTGAGGTGGTCGTTCATCTGCCGCCGCCGGTTGCGCTCCACGGCGATGTGCGACATCCTCTCTCTTCTTCTTGCTGCTGCTGCTGCTTCTGTTGGTGTACTACGAGTGGAATGGATCTCGATTGGCGCGTGCATGTGCTTTTATTTTTATATACATACATACGTACGTACGTGCATGGAATGTTGGTCTCGTACTACAACATGATCGACATGATCGTGTGAGTGATTTATTAATGGCTGCTTGTCCCCGTCCCGTGAGTAGGTGTGAAATGGCGACCATGCAGTCGACGAGGGCGCGGCATACACGTATATATGTCTACGTAGACATCACATCAGTACGGTATGTCTGCACGCACTGTCACATGACATGACCGCGCGCCATGCATGGATTAACTGCCCTGCCCTGCCCTGCCCGGACCGCACATTTACTAGCAGCTGGGGCAATACGTGACCGTGCCTACCATTTACTTACCCCCTCCCACCCGGGTGCCTTCTTCTTAAAAAAAAAAATATTAAAGATCACTACATAGAAAGTGATCTTTAATTTAAAATGCAAAACCTATTAAAAATCCCGGGACCCACCTGTCAGGACAGTCTTCGTCATCCCCATCTCGGACTCCTATTGCTTCGTCGTGCTGCGCCCGGATTCTCACGCAGCCCCGCCGCTACAGACTATATAAACCCTCGGTGTCTGTGTCAAACTCTTTGTCTTAACCCTAGCCGCCAACCCCCTGAAGCTGGAACCCTAGGTCGCCGCCTCTTTGTTGGAATCGAAGCTGCAACCCTAGCTTTGTCGTCGCAGTTCAACCGTCGATTCCCTCGTCGTCGGTGAGCCCCGAGCATCATCGTCAACCCCGTCAGCTTCGATGTGTCGTGTTCTCTCGGATGCGCATGCTTACATCTCCAGAGGAACCCCGAATCGCCGTCGCCGCCACAAGCTGAGCCACTCCGCCGCTCAACTCGTCGCTGCCGCCACTGTGGTCATCTCCGGCAAGAATTGACCACGTCACCGTGTTGCCCGTGTCGCACTTGCCCATATCCACCACTTGGTCCCAGACCCTCACCGCCGTTTAGCCGTCGTGGCATGACACCTCATTGCCATGTCAGTGCCACTTCAGCATCCTAGCCTACGTGTCAGCTGAGTCAGCAGCCCAGTGAGCGCCCGCGTGTCACCCGTACCTAAAAACCCAGATCCCAATCTCGCGTGGGTTTAGTTCACCGTGAGCCAAGCCTATGTCATGTAGGTCCCACTTGTCAGTTTCACTGTGTTGTACACCCATGGACCAGATCCATGAACCCGGTCTATAGACCCTTGGCCTCACATGTCAGCCCCGCGGTAAGTTATGCAGTCTCGGCATTGACTACTCGGGTAGTAGGTTAGGTGCTCAGTGATGGGTGGGGGTGTGGACTACTCTGTAGGTCACATTTATGAACGGTTCACCGTCTTCAGGTCCAACGGTATGTGTCGTACCAAAGCACTATGTTTGGGTTGGTATGACGGTAAAAACACATCGGGAGGGTCAATTGTCGAGATGAAGTTTCGAAAAGGTTTTGTTGTGATCATCTCTGATCCAATTGATTGTATCTTGTGGGTAAAGTGTACTACCTCTGCAGAGTGTTAATCAATCTATTTGAATAGCCGAGTCCGCGGTCATGAACATGCTCAGGGATTTCACAAGAAGGGTATATTTTCATAAAAAAACAATTGCGAAGGGAAAGTTGTGTGAGATAACTTGTGTCAACTGTGTGAAAGAAATTGATTAGGCTTAGTGTCTTTGTGAAAATAATTGTTAAATTATTATTGTTTATTTGTTTTGAATTATGCTTTCAATCTATTATTTGTATTCAATTACAAATGTTGCTTTATTGCAAAATAGCCACAGAAGTCGTTTCCTTTGGAATAAGTCATCATCTATAGTTGCATTATATGGTACAAATTGTTGAGTACTCGGAGTACTCATTCTTGCTGCAATCATTCAGCTGAAGTGGATGAATCGTCGCCTGTTTTCAAGGAGGAGCTTTACGTGGATGGTGATCGTTGGGTCTTGATCCCAGTCTGTTGCTTGTGGCGAGTCGATGGGTATCCGCTGAAGTTGCTTTCGTTCTGCTGTCGTTTCTTTGATTAGTGTTAGCCCTGTATGGCTTAATAATTGTACAACTCGACTATAATGTCAAAACTGTTATTTATTATGCAAATTCGTCGTTTATCCTTATATTCATCTTTTGTGGAATGATATTCATCTATGTTGATACTGTGTGCACTAGCTTGAACCTGGACTAGTGCAGTATACACATGTAGGATCGATAATGACAATCAGATGGGGGTGAATGATTGTAATTTCTAGCGAAAGCTTTTTCCTCAAAACTATTTTCTTCTTTTGTCCAATCTGTCAACTCAGTAATAACACAAAAAAACAAAAAGCAAGACGAAAAGTAGTGTTTTGGGCAGCAAATTAACTTTGTGTTGGACCGAAAAGGCGACTAGAGGGGGGGTGAATAGGAGCACGCTCACTTTTTCAACCACGATTAGATTCAACACAAATTTCACTCCAATAGCTATAGAAGCTATGAAGATCGATATACCAGTACAGCGGAAGACTAGGATTGAATCCAATCAAAACCCCGAAGCAAAACAACCAAAAACAACCGAAACTTAATTTCCTAAGTGTAAGGCGGTCCGACCTTCACTGGGTGTCCGACTCTCCAAGGAGCGGTCCGACCTCTACTCAGGGGCGGTCTGACCTCTCCAAGGGGCGGTCCGACCTCTAGCTAGGGCGGTCTGACCTCCAGCCTGATGAACAGTGAATCAGCCCGAAAAACGAAGTTGCAAATAGGTCTAACTTTTGATCTACAACTCCAAACTTCATGAAACTTGGAATACACCTTCTCTAGGATGTCAGGAACCTATTCCAATCGAAGATCGTGAAGATCCATGGAAAAGTTATGACCTTTTTCAGTTTGAGAGAGGGATGGTTCAAAACCGAGTCAAAACGAAAACTAGATCCAAAAACTTGCTCGTGGGTGATTGATGATCAAGATGATCTTAGATTTGTTCCCACATGTCACAACAAGCTAGATCATGAGAAAAAATCAATCAAAAACATGTGAATCAAAGAAAGACTCAAAATCACCAAATAGTGAGAAGAAGGGCAAATGAACTCATCTTGAAGAGAACTCTTCTTTGGATTGATTTGATAATGTATCGATTACAGCCACTCATACAGATACGCATGGACACAAGATCAAAATATCTCTCTCTCTCTAGAACCCTATCCTCCACTAAACCTTCCCTAAGCACCTAAGCCAAAACTACGGTTTCAAGCATGAAAGGATTAGTTGGGGGTGCAGCCACCTCCCTCCTATTTATAGTGGAGGCCTAGACCTTCTAGAAGAGTAACCCAAATGGGCTCCCGTTAAGGCCCAAAACAAACGGGTCACACACGCACGCATCTCGAAGCGCCGTCTTCATCTCCTCTTGACCTACTCCGCTTCTCCACGCCATCTTGCGCCGCGAGTCGTCAAAAGTCACCAAGGCGGTATTTGGTATAATTACCAAATACCCTTCTCGATCTTTTGCAAAGACCGAGTCCCATCTTTGTGAAGCACCTCCCATGCTTCGCCACGTGTAGGTTGATCAACGGCTCTCAACATGTCGGCAAGTCTCTCCCATCCGGCCCCACCGTAACCACCATGGCACTTGCACCGACCCCGCGCCGCTTGATCCAACCTGGGCCGACCGAATCGCCTGCTCGGTCATCCTTGTCTATTCGCACCACACTTGAGTTCATTGACCTCACCGGATCGCCGATCGCTCGACCTCGCTCTCCAAGCCTAGTCCAGATCATCCTCGCCGTTGACCGTCGTTGACCACCAAGCAACCCGCACAACAATAAACAAGCAAATCGAATCCGGAACAAGTTCTTCACAACTTGACCCACGTTAGTCAAAACATGCATCATGCAACCCATATGCACCAAACCCATGACTTTGACCTAACAAAACATCATCGCCACGGTTGGCCGATGAACAAGTCGAACCGGTCGATCACCGCCCCTCGGGGCGGTCGGCCAGCCACGGCCTCGATCGCCGACATGGCGGCCCAACCGATTTGGGACGGTCGGATCGCCATGCTATGGCGGTCGGACCGCTCGCCGTCGTAATGCCCGAACAGATCGAAACTTTGTCGAAAACCGTGAAACGACAAACCGTTAACGCCATTGCCAATTGTCACATCATCCTAAGATCTGGAGCATATCCCCATGATATCCACAATCTCCCTTGATGAACACATTGGCAATAATCCGTAAAATGTAATTTGAAGGTTTGAAAAGTAAAATACTTTCGTTAGACAAAGGCACAACTTGGTCCATAAGCAAGAGAAAGCAATGGAAATGACCAAGCCGGCATCGAATAGCATAGACAAGTGAGATAAGGCAAAAGAAAGCATAAAACTTTGATTTTAAAAGTCAAAAATCTCACTTAAGGTCCATATGAAAGAACAATTGTTCAATTGACCTTTGATCATTGTGAGGTGTAATAAATGCAATTCAAGTTCAGAAGAGTCAATAAGGCAATAAGAATGCAATTCAAAAACTCCCCCTCACTATGATCCTCGGATTTCAGAAAATTTCAAATTCTCCAACTTTCTCCCCTTTGTATAAACTTCCCCAACATTGAAAATATCTTCTCCCCCTTTGACAATGGAGTCATCAAGGAATCACGCCTTCCTCTCATCCAGAGATAGCAATTTGCAGAATGAAGAAAGAAGCAAAAAGAAGAAGTATGCATGAAATGCAATGGAGTGGCTTCATTTTTGTATTTTTTAATTTTTGATTACAAGAAGCTTTGAAGATTACCCAAAAGAGCAAGTCAGCATTTCTAATATTGCACAAACAACATATCAAGCTTGATAGTGCTAGCAAGATCATGGTAAGACATATATAACAAAGCTAAGCATAAAGGCTCAAAAGTAAAGCAATGGATTTGATCAATTTAAGCAAAGCTTCAAATTCAGCAAGTTCATCAACAGGGATCCTAAAATGAAATTGGCCATGTCAAAATGTCAAAGTGAGATCAAAAATCTAACAAAGTCCACATTAAGAGTCAATCGGGTCCTGTATTGAATCATTTTGCTCAGTATTTCTTAAAAGCCCATTTGTCAACAGTTTTCACATATGCATTGAATATTTGAAGTTGACTAATGATCTAACTTAGTAACAAGATCCCGGACTAGAGCCATCCACAAACTCATCCTAAGCTTCGACTGTGGTTGATTAAAGGTATATCTTAGTAAAGAAGATCCCGGACTAGAGCCATCCACAAACTCTTTCTAAGCTTCTACAGGCGACAAATCTTGAGGTTCATGTCATTTCGACAAGCAACCCCATGAGATCGTCTCGATCATCAAACTATCTCCAAGTTCATGTCATTTGACAAGGCCTCGTAAGAGTAGTTTGGCACATTTTAATCATAAGACAATCTCGATTTTTCATTTTTCACAAGAGCAGTTTTAGAATCTCAAGAACACAAAAGCTCAAGTAATGGTCAATTTTAGATCAAAGAGCTAACAAGACAATTCTGACAAGGCCAATGTCACAAGAGGAGCACTAATTGCGCAACTCGCTAAAACATCCACAAATTGCAATTTCTTAGTTCGAGTTGTTTTAAAGTTCTAGCTCATATAGCAAAGACTTAACTACACATGTAAAAGCATGATAATTCTAGCAAGTCAAAGAACTAGACATGGTATTGAGCAAGAATTGAAATACTAAAGCTCCAAAGGGTAATAGGCAAAGCTTCATCAATTTTAAAAGATAAGCAGAAAAACTTATATTACAATGCATCTTTTTGAATTTTTCATACCACTTGTTGTATTTTTCATATGAATGCAATATGATACAATGAGATGCAATAAAAAGCCTAACAACCTAAAAAGTTCAGAAAGATCAAAAGTTCAGAAAAAGAACAATAAGAGATCAAAAGAACAAGGTAAGATCGAAAAGATCGAACTCCCCTCAAACCAACCCATAGGGATAAATTACCCTAACTCGCTTCTCAAGGTGGCAAACCTAGTTGGGTCTAAAGGTTTGGTGAGGATATCAGCCAATTGAGCCTCGGACTCCACAAAATGCAGCACAATATCACCCTTCTCGACATGGTCTCTAAGGAAGTGATAGCGAATGTGTGGATTTCATGGGGATATGCTCCAGATCTTAGGATGATGTGACAATTGGCAATGGCGTTTACGGTTTGTCGTTTCACGCGTTTTCGACAAAGTTACAGCTTCCATCGATAGGGCGGTCCGACCAGGTCCTCACACGGCGGTCCGACCGGTCCCAAATCGGTCGGACCGGCCATGTGGGGCGGTCGGACCGGCGGTGACCAAAAGTGGTCAAAACGAGCTGGGCTAAAAATAGGTGTTGTAGGCAAGTGAGGGGATCCCAATGCACTTGGTCTCATAATTTTGGAGTCTCCAAGAAGAAGTTCTATTGGTTTAAAGTTTCGAAGGTTTGAATTTGAGGGCTTGAATTTGGCTAAGTCCCAGGCGGTCCGACCGCTCATTGTGGAGCGGTCCGACCGCCATAGCGGTCCGACCGCCACACCGAGCGGCCGACCAGATCGATTTGAACGTCCGCCAACTTCGTGGCGATCTTTGTTTTGTTAGGTCAAAGTCATTGGTTTCATGGCATATGATTTGCATGATGCATGTTTTGACTAACATGGGTCAAGTTGTGAAGAACTTGTTCCGAATACGTGTTTGCTTGTCCGTGGTTGTGCAAAGTTGCTTGGTGGTCAATGACGGTCAACGGCAGGAGGATCGGGACTAGACTTGGAGAGTTGAGGTCCGAACGATCTACGATCTTCGGGTGAGGTCAACGACTCAAGCGTGACACAAGATGGACAAGGGTGACCTATTGGCGAATCCATGGCGCATGGTGAAGCGGTTTAGGTCAAAAGGTTAAAGACGGCGCTTAAGCGTGCGTGTGTGACCCGCTTGTTAGGGGCCTTAACGGAGCCCAATTGAGTCAAACCCTAGGAGTTCTAGGCCTCCACTATAAATAGGAGGAGGAGGTGGTGCACCTCACCCTCGCTATTTTTCACCTCTTTTGTTGCTTGCAAAACCCTAATTGGCTTAGGGGAGTTGAGGTGGAGGCTAGGGCTTTTCATGGTTTGAGGAGAATTTCGTGATCCTTGATTGTCCACCGATCCATGATGGTGTGGATGTAATTCAAAGATCAATCACGAAATCAATCTATGCAAGATCGGTTTCAGATCGCGGTCCGATCATTGTCACCACCGGTCCGACCGATTTGAGCGGTCCGACCGCCAAGATATACAATGGTCCGACCGCCGCAATCGGTCCGACCGGTTCACTACAGAGGTCGACCGCCAAGATTTGTGTTGCTTTGATTCTTGTCGATTATTGTCGCATTGCTTAGGGTTTTTATTGATTCAATACTAGTCTTCCATGCATCTTGGTATATTGATCTTCATAGCTTTCTAATAGCTACTTTGGAGTGAAATTGTATTGAGTTCATAATTTGTGAAAAAGTGAGTGTGCTCCTATTCACCCCCCCCCCTCTAGTCGCCTTTACGGTCCAACAGAATGTCTATGTGCTTGGTCCTAGAGTGTTGCACAGGGTTCTTAGCAATGTTAATAGCGTAGTGTTATCACGTAAAAGAGGAACACTAGCAAAATTTAACCCAAAGTCCTTAAGTGTGGACACCATCCACAAAATCTGACTACAGCAGCTAGCAGCAGCTACATATTCAGCTTCAGCAGTGGATTGTGCAACAGAAAACTGCTTCCTAGAAGACCAAGAGACAATAGACGTGCCTAAGAAATGACATGTACCGTAGTGCTCTTCCTATCTAGCCTACTGACCGCAAAATCGTAATCGAAAACCCCGAATGGACAAATAAGAAGAGCAAGAATACCAAATGCCATATCGAGAGTAGAATGTAAATACCAAGATGCGCTTAACGGCTTGGCGATGTGAAGTCCTCGGTGACGCTGAAACTCGCGCAGAGGCGCATCGCAAGTGGATGTCCGGTCTTGAGGCCGTCAGTATGGAGGGAGCCGATCATGTTGCGGTACTCGCGTTGATCCACGGCTTCCCTTCCTCATCTCGATCCAAGCGATCGAAGTCGCCATGGGAGTGGCGATCGCCTTGCGCCACCCATATCAAAACGCTTGAGAAGATCCTTGGTGTACTTCGCTTGATGGATGAAGATCCCTTCCTTGCATTGCTTGATTTGCCCCTGAAAGTAGTTGAGCTCGCCCATCATACTCATCTCAAATTCCTGGACATGGTCTCGTAAAACTGGAAACAAGAGCATGAGAGGAACCACCAAAGATAATATCATCAACGTAAATCAACAAGCAGAAGTCATTGCCATGCCTAAGAATGAATAGAGTCTTATCAACTTTTCCCATTTTAAAATCATTCTTAAGCGTAAAGGTCTTAAGTCTATCATACTGTGCTCTAGGGGCTTGCTTAAGACCATACAAGGCTTTGATAGCTTAAAGACACGATCGTGGTGCTTGGGATCCTCAAACCTGTGGGGTTGCCTAACATACACTTCCTCCTCTATAAAACCATTCGAGAAAAGCACTCTTAACATCCATTTGATGCAACCTAAAACATTTAGATGCGAATGCAAGCAAGATGCGAATGGCTTCTAATCTAGCAACAGAGCGAAGGTCTCATCAAAATCTAACCCTCAACCCGGCTAAAACCCCAGCTACCAACCTAGCCTTGTTTCTAACCACGTAACCATCCTCATTTTGTTTATTTTAAACACCCAACGGTACCAATTACATTATGACCACTAGGAGGTTCTACAAGGTTCCAGACTTTATTTCTTTTAAAGTTTTCTAACTCCTCATGCATGGCATTGACCCAACTAGCATCAGATAAAGCATGTGATATATCTTTGGGTTCAAAAGACGCTACAAATGCAGAGTGAGAGAAAAGACTCGGATCATGATACCGGAGCGAGTGACTCGCCATGGAGACTACCAAATATCCGATCCAAGGGTGCCGCTCGATGTGCAAAGGAGCGCTGGGGAGATAGTATCTCCTCAACCTCCGCAGTATCTTCTGATGAAGAAGATGCAGCAGAGCCTCAATTGAGGTGAAGCGATGTAGTGTGTTCGAGCCGAATCGGAGCATTAGCAGCAAGTGGAGGAGTATCATCAATTTCATCCTCATCTTCCTCAACAAATATGCTCTCTGTCACCTGTAAGTCACCTGAAACATCGGATCTAGCTGCAGGGCTAGTCTCATCAAAAGTGACATTGCATGTCTCCTGGACAATGTTAGTTTCAACATTAAAAACCCAAAAACCCCTCGAATGAGCAGGATAACCTAGAAATAAACCATCACAATTTCTTGATTCAAATTTATCTAGGTTCCCTGTCTTGAGAATAAAACACTTCGATCCAAAGACTCGAAAGTGCGAAACTGAGGGTTTTCTGCCAAAACGAAGCTCATAAGAAGTCTTGCCCAAAGACGGTCTCAGAAAGATACGATTTGAAATATGGCAAGTCAGTAGCAATAGCTTCGCCCAAAACCTCCTCGGTGTGCTATACTCATCTAGCATCGTCCTAGCCATCGAGACTAAGGTCCTGTTCTTCCTTTCCACAACGCTATTTTGTTGAGGGACGTGTGGAGAAGAGAACTGATGCTCAATACCGCGCTCAGCACAAAAAGAGGCAAACGAGGTATTCTTGAACTCCGTGCCATTGTCACTGCGGATTGCTCTCAAGGCACTAGGAAGTTCAGAAGCCAAACGAAGAACAAGATCATGATAATGATCAAAGACCTCATCCTTCGAAGCAAGAAAGAACACCCAAGAATATCTCGAAAAATCATCGACTATGACAAGAATGTACCAATTGCCACCGATCGATCGAACTCCTAGCAGACCAACAAGATCCATATGAAGCAACCGTCCGGTCCGTCGGTACCATGACCATAGTCAATGAAGGGTGTGAGGCGGCAACTTGCTTGCCATGCCTACAGGAGCACATACAAAGATCTTTGATGACTTTGAGTTTAGGCAAGCCTCTCATGAGATCAAGGCCGCTAACTCGTGTCGATGATCAAAACCAATGTGCCCCAAGCGTCGGTGCCAAAGCCGATATCGAAGAAGATGCAACTAAACATTTGAGAGATCCGCAAGAGATTGGAAAAATCACCCAAATATTCTACCAACTCTAGAAATTCCAAAATGAGCTCACCAAAAGAATCAAGCACCCGACAAGCGTTCTTCTTAAATCTAGTCTCATAGCCATCATCAAGAAGCTGTGAGACATAAAGGAGATCGTACCTTAGCTTGGACACAAGAGCGACATCCTTGAGAATGAACCTGCTGCTCACCCCGATCGATCCAGCCTTCGATCCGCCCTTGTGAATCATCTCCGAAGGTGATGAAGTCATCACCACGCTGCATGAAGGAAGTGAACCATCTTGAGTCTCCGGTCATGTGGCGTGAGCGGCCGAGTCAACGAGCCACGTGTTCTTCCTCCTTCCGCGACAATCCACGAAAATCAAGGCACAAAAGATCGATGTGTCTCAACATCAAGTTAGTTAAAATAGACTTGGGAACCCGAAGATTGAGACACGTCTGCGAGTAGTATGCAAAGCAGAATGAGTGTCCTTGATCCTAGTTGAAGTCCTATCATGAGCAATGGTTACAAACACATGAGATGCATTCTATCTAGGAATATGATGATGATAAGCATGTGCAGTGTATCCTAGACCAGGTTTCTTCTTCTTTACATGACCATGTTTCACACAAGCTCTAGGTTGATGAAATAAAGTTCTAGCATGATTAGCATTTTTCATCATACGCCAAATGTAACTCAACTAAATGTCCACTCTTCTCGAATAGGTGCGGTGGTATTTTGTACCACTTTGGGAGAAGCACCTTTTGTCTCAAAAGAAGGTTGGACAAAACCTCGCAGTTTGAAAGCAATTTTTGCAGTTGGGTTTTGAATTCAACTAAGCCATTTTCCAAGACCTGAATGACCTTAGCCTTGGATTTGTTCTGGGCAGAGTTATATCCTAAACCTTGCTTCTTAGAAGGAGTTCTAGACTTGTCAAGAATCATGTTTAATTGTTTTTCTCCACTAGAGAATTTTTGCAGTGTGTTCTCTAGATAAACATTATCTTTCCTAAGATCAACACATGATTGACAAATTTTAGGTTTAATAACCTTTGCAAGCCTCTCCTTATAATTAGCAATTTCAAGCTTAAGAGCAGGACATAAAGTACAAGTAGCGAATTAATACTGCCCTTAAGCTTGACATATTTCTCTCTAGCTTTTAAAATGTCTTTAATTTCACGCTCATGTTCTAAGCAACGAGAGCAAGAGCGAGACTCTCTTGTTTTAAACATCCAACTTGCTAGACTCTAAGCATTTAAGACATGGAGCAGATTTGACCTCAACTAGCTCGGGCCTAGCATTTTCAAGTTGATGCAAAGCAAGATTAAGAGCGAGTTGCGCTTAGGCAGATTCGAGTGCAAAGTATGGCAAGATGAACATTCATCAACGCCTAGACTCTTAGCATTCACAAGTTCTAATGTCAAATTTTCAACTTGTGACTCTAGATCCTTGTTCTTAACCATGATGAATTTTAAAGACTTATCCCCGACTAAGCAATTGCTCATACATGTTCTCGTGATCTAGCGTAAAGGACATCATAAGATAGGGATACCTCATCATCATCATCGACGCCGTGAGTCACCATGAAGCACATCTTGGTGAAGTCCTTGGTCTTCCCTTTCTTGTCTTGAGGTGGCTCCTCCTCCTCCTTGTCCTCCTCGCTCCAGAGTCCACATCGCTCAAGGATTGATCTCCAAAGCGGGAAGGACCCGGTGAGCAGCCTTCATCAGCTTGGCAGCATCAAACCTTGATTTGTTCCCTTGAGGCTTCTTCCAAGCTAGCTTTCCCTCCTTATGGTTACCCTTACCCTTCAGCTTGGGGCAGTTAGCCCGAATATGGTAAAGCTCACCACACTCGTAGCAAGTCATGTGGCCACCTCTCTTTTGTTTCTCACATTGTTGTAAGCCGCGTGTGACTTTCTTGACTATGAGGGCTAGCTCGGGCTCAGAAGACTCTCAAAATCCTCTTCACGAATTGTGGATAAACAGCAAGAGAAAAACCCGAAGAGGACTCAGAAAAACCATCAGAAGCTCTTGAAAGAGGATCAGCTACCAAAGCCATGCTGTCCTTCTTAGCAAGACTACCTCTCTTGATCTCATGAGTCTTGAGCTTACTATAAAGCAGCTCCAAGGTGAGAGTAGAGAGATCGACGTTCTCCTCTATGGCAGTAGCCTTCATCTCCCACTCCTTGGTGTTGATTGCAGCCAAGAGGTGAGTGGCATTCTCAGATTGAGAGTACTCAATGTCATGACTTTCATCCGATTGACAACCTTGTTGAAGCGAGTAAAAACGTCATCGATGCTCTCGCCAGGACGCATCTCGAATTTGTTGTACTCTCGCTTATAGACCGTCTAGCGCACTTGTTTAATCTGGGACGATCCCTCATGGTAAGTTTCGAGGGTGTGCTAAATTTCATGTGCGGTCGTAAGATTGCAAATCCTGTCATACTCTTGTCTACCAAGCCCAAAGATATAGGAGATTCTTTGCCTTGTTGTTGTTAGCCAAAGTATTGCCAAGCTTGCGTGGCAATCTCAGTAAACGAGCGAGCTCGAACAACCTCCCATATAGCTTGTCCTTCGCTCTCAAGGAAGACTCGCATGCGATTCTTCCAATAGGCATAGTCGAGCCCATTGAAGACATGCGGCTTTGTCGAGTACTTATCCATCGCCAAGTTCGGTGACGGTTAAGATCAAGATTGAACTAGCAGGGCTCGATACCACTTGTTGGACCGAAAAGGCGACTAGAGGGGGTCTGAATAGAGCACGCTCACTTTTTCAACCACGATTAGATTCAACACAAATTTCACTCTAATAGCTATAGAAGCTATGAAGATCGATATACCAAGACAATGAAGACTAGGATTGAATCCAATCAAAACCCAAGCAAAACAACTAAAAACAACCAAACTTAATTTCCTAAGTGTAGGCGGTCCGACCTCTCTGGGCGGTCCGACTCTCCAAGGAGCGGTCCGACTCTACTGGGCGGTCCGACTCTCCAAGGGGCGGTCCGACCTCTAGCTAGGGCGGTCTGACCTCCAGCCTGATGAACAGTGAATCAGCCCGAAAAACGAAGTTGCAAATAGGTCTAACTTTTGATCTACAACTCCAAACTTCATGAAACTTGGAATACACCTTTCTAGGATGTCGAACCTATTCCAATCGAAGATCGTGAAGATCCATGGAAAAGTTATGACCTTTTTCAGTTTGAGAGAGGGATGGTTCAAAACCGAGTCAAAACGAAAACTAGATCCAAAAACTTGCTCGTGGGTGATTGATGATCAAGATGATCTTAGATGTGTTCCCACATGTCACAACAAGCTAGATCATGAGAAAAAATCAATCAAAAATATGCGAATCAAAGAAAGACTCAAAATCACCAAATAGAGAGAAGAAGGGCAAATGAACTCATCTTGAAGAGAACTCTTCTTTGGATTGATTTGATAATGTATCGATTACAGCCACTCATACAGATACGCATGGACACAAGATCAAAACATCTCTCTCTCTAGAACCCTATCCTCCACTAAACATTCCCTAAGCACCTAAGCCAAAACTAGGGTTTCAAGCATGAAAGGATTAGTTGGGGGTGCAGCCACCTCCCTCCTATTTATAGTGGAGGCCTAGACCTTCTAGAAGAGTAACCCAAATGGGCTCCCGTTAAGGTCCAAAACAAACGGGTCACACACGCACGCATCTCGAAGCGCCGTCTTCATCTCCTCTTGACCTACTCCGCTTCTCCACGCCATCTTGCGCCGCGAGTCGTCAAAAGTCACCAAGGCGGTATTTGGTATAATTACCAAAATACCCCTTCTCGATCTTTTTGCAAAGACCGAGTCCCATCTTTGTGAAGCACCTCCCATGCCGCCACGTAGGTTGATCAACGGCTCTCAACATGTCGGCAAGTCTCTCCCATCCGGCCCCACCGTAACCACCATGGCACTTGCACCACCCCGCCGCTGATCCAACCGATCGACCGAATCGCCTGTTCGGTCATCCTTGTCTATTCTGCACCACACTTGAGTTCATTGACTCACCCGCATCGCCGATCGCTCGACCTCGGCTCTCCAAGCCTAGTCCAGATCATCCTCGCCGCTGACCGTCGTTGACCACCAAGCAACCCGCACAACAATAAACAAGCAAATCGAATCCAGGAACAAGTTCTTCACAACTTGACCCACGTTAGTCAAAACATGCATCATGCAACCCATATGCATCAAACCCATGACTTTGACCTAATAAAACATCATCGCCACGGTTGGCCGATGAACAAGTCGAACCGGTCGATCAGCCCCTCGGCCTCCGATCACGCATATGCCGGTCCGACCGATTTGGGACGGTCGGACCGCCATGCTATGGCGGTCGGACCGCCCAATCGAATGCTGAACATATCTCAAACTTTGTCAAAACCCGTGAAACGATAAACCGTTAACGCCATTGCCAATTGTCACATCATCCTAAGATCTCGAGCATATCCCCATGATATCCACACTTTGAGATTGGGTACTGTAGCAATAAAAATATCGTAGCACCGTAAATTCGCATCTTGTAGCAATCGGGAATCACGCATCTTGTAGTAATAAAAAAACAGTCTTGAAGTTAATTACCAGCGCGTACTATAGCGGTTTAATAATTGGGCATCAGAGCAACTACCAAACAAGATTGTAGCAACTAACAATCGAATCAGAGCAACTAAAACTCGGTGACATCGCTCATGTTTCTTGAATCATTGCCACGAGATGACCGGATTATTCAGAGGAAAAACTAGCTACCACAAATATGAGATGAACTATCAAACTGTACCTACATGCGATTGTGCTATGATGCAGCCACCGAGTCCATCAACGCCAACATCCTCATATGCTCTTCGGTGACAATGACAGCTTGTCGTTGTCCTGGATCACGTCGATCGAGTTGATATTCTATTCCTGGCCGCTCGTCCGATGAGATCTCCACTTCCCCGGCGACGATGCCTCGAGACGCGCGCCACGCCACCGACTCAACTTGGTTGCTCCTCGACTCAATATTTTCATCTTGCCGCTTATTTCATCTCTACAACAATAACTTAAATCGTATACGACTCAAAACCCTAGCACACCCATATATATATATATATATATATATATATATATATATATATATATACGGGCTAGCACCTACACTTAATCATCCACGTACGGCCCAATTACATGGGCCTAACCCATGGACCTAAAACTTGATTACAAAATATCCTATTTTAGACACCCTAAAAAATATTCCGTGTCGTAGCCTCCGGACCGCACCTCTGTGGCTCTAACACGCTTCATCCATCTTTAATCTCCATGCGCTCCAACTCGAGCTCGACCGTCTCCTCCAGCATCCTCGACCCTCAGGACCATGATTTCGCACCAAGCCATCTCCCGGTCACCGCTGTAGATCACGATCGCCTCCGAATTACCCTGCACATGCAAAGACCAAAACACCATATTTTCCCGGCACAAGTTCTTTCCAACTTGACCGACATAAGTCCACATACCACGGCACGCCTCAAATAACATCTGTAAATGACATTGTCAATTATTCATCAGCTAAAATATATTAGACTTAGCCACATGGTCTAACAATCTCCCCCTTGATGAATACATTGACAACACTTCAAAATCGAGAGTTGAATTTTTTTTAAAAAAATTATTTCTATGTTATTTTTATTTGAAAATAAAGTTTCAAAACTGCAAAGCAAAATAGTTCAAAACCATAGCAGAAAAAACTCCCCCTCAATGCAAGGAAAGCAAATTTCTCCCATTTTTCTCCCCTTTTGACAATGTAATCATCAAGAACTTCAGAGAAAAAACAATTCTAAAACAAAAGAGCAAAGAGAGTAAAAATCGAGAAGCTTTGTAGATTATACAAGTCACGTCGCATTGATTTATTAAATTTACCAAGCCATCCTTTTTGGTAGAGCTATCTGGATCATATAAAGTCATATACCATATAGCAATGTCAAAACAAGTCTTTAAAATTATTAAGCAAGTTAAATTAATGACAGGCATCTCAACAATGACAAAGACGATTATAAAGAGCACAATGAGATATCACATTGAAAAGTTAAAACCTAAAAGTGAAGCAAACTTTAAATTTAGACGAGCTAGCAGTCTCTTATAACAGCCTAATGCTCCACACTCAATTCTTAAGCATGTGGCATGCTTGTGGCATGCTTGTAGCATACTTCTTGTCAATTGTGCACATTTTATGCTCCCCTTTTTTTATACATAGATATGTATGGCATGCTTGAAGCATACATCTTGTCATTTGAGCACATTTTATGCTCCTTTTTTTGTATACATAGATATGTATGGCATGCTTGAAGCATACATCTTTTCAATTTTCTCTTTCTTATTTTTTCATTTTTTTTTGATAACATGCCAAATTAAGTGAACATAAAAAGACTGTAATTAGAAACATACGAGCTTCATAGTCAAGATTTAAAATAAGATTCACAATCAAGCTAATCTTTTTTTAAAGAACATCGCAAGGTACTAACTATAACCAATCTAGTCAAAGTATATGGCCATGTCATACTTTAGTTCAAATATGGCAGATTAATTATAACTAGTCATGAGCAAAGCTGCACAACACATGAGTAAATATGATAAAGAGAGCTCTATATCTCAGTTAATTTCAATGGCTTGGACTTGATTATTTGATTGACAAGTATAATAAACAAAGCTTCTGAAATTTTAAAACGACAAGCTCCCCTCAGAATAAGCCCATCGGGTGCAACACACCCAACTCACTACGTAAACGAACAAACCGAGAAGAATCCAAAGGTTTCGTGAAAATGTCTGCCAACTGATGTTCAGTATCTATATGATGAAGTACAACATTCCCTTTATCCACATGATCTCGAAGAAAGTGAAATCTTATATCAATATGCTTAGTTCTTGAATGTTGCACTGGGTTCTTAGCAATACAAATAGCACTAGTATTATCACAGAAAAGAGGAACATTATCCAAAGTTATCCCATAATCTTCAAGTGTGGCTACTATCCAAAGTATTTGTGAACAACAACTAGCAAAGACTACATATTGATTCATGAAGAGATTGAGCAACAGAAGATTGTTTTCTAGATGACCATGAAATAAGTGAATTACCCAAAAAGTGACATGAGCCGATGTACTTTTCTATCAATTCTACAACCTCCAAAATCAGCATCAGAAAAAGATCTTAAACTAATACAGGAAGCAGCAGACAACCATATGCCAAAATTTTGAGTACCATGTAGATACCTGAAAATTCGTTTGACAGCTTGAAGATGTGAAACCCGTGGGGAAGCTTGAAAGCGAGCACATAAACACACAGAAAATTGTATGTCTGGTCTCGAAGCAGTAAGATATAAAAGTGAGCCAATCATGCTCCTATACTCTTTTTGATCAACAGTTTCACCATCTTCATCAGGATCAAGGGTTGAAGCAGCTCCCATAGGTGTCATAATAGGCTTGCAATTTTTCATCCCAAAACGACCTAGAAGATCCTTTGTATACTTACTTTGATGCACAAAAGTTCCCTCATTTGTTTGTTTTATTTGCAGTCCCAAAAAGTAAGTCAACTCTCCCATCATACTCATCTCAAATTCTTTACTCATCGTTGCTGAAAACTTAGTCACCAAAGTATGAGATGCACTCCCAAAGATGATATCATCAACATAAATCTGAATGAATAATTGATCATTGCCTTCCTTAAGAACAAAGAGAGTTTTATCAACCTTTCCCATGGAAAAGCCCTTTGCTAATAAAAAGTTTTTCAATCGATCATACCATGCTCGAGGAGCTTGCTTTAACCCATACAAAGCTTTTGACAATTTGAAAACATGATTAGGAAACTGTGGATTTTCAAAACCAGGTGGTTGCTTAACATAAACCTCCTCATTTATATAGCCATTAAGAAAAGCACTTTTTACATCCATTTGAAATAATCTAAAACCTTTAGATGCAGCAAAGGCTAACAAAATTCTAATTGCTTCAAATCTAGCAACAGGAGCAAAGGTTTCATCAAAATCTAAACCTTCTATTTGTGAAAAACCTTGAGCAACCAATCTAGCTTTGTTTCTAACAACAACACCATCCTCACTTTGTTTGTTTTTAAACACCCATTTAGTTCCTATTATAGAGTGATCAGAAGGAGGTGAAACAAGCTTCCAAACTTTATTACGCTCAAAATTTTCTAATTCTTCATGCATGGCATTGATCCAAGATTAAATCGGTTAATGCATGAGATATATCTTTGGGCTCAAAAGAAGCTACAAAGCGAGAATGAGCATGGGAGTCGTAATCAATAAACTCGACCTTGTTACTCTTTCGTTTAAATCTCCAATCATTTGTTCAGGTGGGTGTCTCCTTTGAATGTGACGAGGTGCAGAAATTTCTGAAGCACCTTCTTGTTCATTTTCTATATGTGTAGATGAAGTAGTAGCTTGAGGATGTCCAACTGTAGCCGCAGTAGTAGAAGGTGTAGAAGGAACTACAATGGAGAAATAGTAGGAACCATAACCTCATCTTCATCATCCTCATCGTCATCAACAAATATGCTCTCCCCTGAACATATGCACTTGTACCTGCATCACTTAGACTAGTGCCTGGACTAGCCTCATCAAAAGAAACTTCACAGGTTTCTATTATTTTATTAGTCTCCAAAACAAGCACACGAAAGCCACGTGAATGAGCAGGGTATCCAAGAAAAATACCATCAGTTGATCTAGCTTCAAACTTATCTAAGATTCCAGATTTTAACACAAAGCATTTGCACCAAAAACTCAAATGAGATACACTAGGCCTATGCCCAAACCAAGCTCATATGAAGTTTTACCAAGTTTAGATCTCAAGAATACACGGTTTGAAATATAGCATGCAGTAGATATAGCTTCAGCCCAAAATTTCCTTGGAGTTTTATATTCATCTAGCATTGTTCTAGCCATCTCAACCAAAGTTCTATTTTTCCTTTCAACTACACCGCTTTGTTGAGGAGCAGATGGTGATGAAAATTGATGATCAATTCCTTTTCAAAGACAAAATGATTAAAAGAAGAATTTTTAAATTCAGTTCCATTATCACTTCTAATAGCTTTAAGAGATCCTGGAAGATCGATAGATAATCTAAGAACAAGACTTCTAAAATGACTAAAAGCCTCAACTTTAGATGCCATAAAGTAAACCCAAGAATATCTAGAGAAATCATCAACAATCACTAGTACATACCACTTACCACCAAACGACTGAACTCTCGATGGTCCAACTGTGTCAAGGTGTAGGAGCTGTCCCGGTGCATTTGTCATGACCATAGTAAGCGGAGGATGTGAACCTGAACACATCTTACCATGTCTACAGGAAGAACATACTATATCACTTTTATTCTTAAGTTTAGGCAAACCACGTATAAGATCCATACCACTAACACGCGTGAGATGATCAAAACCAACATGTCCAAGTCTACGATGCCAAAAAAATAAATCTTTAGAAACATTGGCAACTAGACACCTAAACTTAGTATCATGTGAAACATCAAAATCAGCTTTAAAAACTCTTCCAAATCTTGAAATTTTAAAAACTAGATCACCTGAAGCATCTAACACTTTACATTCACCTTTCTTAAAACATACTTCAAGATCTTCATCAATCATTTGTGAGACCGAAAGCAAGTTGAATTTTAAGTTCTCAACAAGTGCCACATCTTTAAACATAAACTTTTTATTTACCTTCACTGTACCTTTTGACAAAATAGATGTAGAACTAGCATCTCCAAAAGTAACACTTTCAGCTCGAGATGTATGCGAAAGAGAGGAGAACCAACTTTTATCACCGGACATGTGGCGTGAGCATCCGAGTCCACTAACCATATGTTCTCCTTCCTCACGAGAAGCCTACATAGAGATAGAAGATGTCGAGGCCTCGACCTTTGGGTTAGAAATAAAACATTTAGGAATCCAGTACTGAGACACACGACAAGTAGGCGCAACACGAGTATTCTTATGTAAAAATTCAGATTTAGCATTACTCATGTTTCTAGTTACAAAAGAATGTGCATTCCTCAAATTAGACCAAGCCTTAGCCTTTTCTTTCATTTGTTGTTTGGCTAGTCTAAAGCAAAATTGCACAAGATGTCCATCTTTACCACAATGACTACAAATGTACTTAACTTTATGTTTAACCTGAGAAGTAGAAGCAGCATTTGCATTCACTTGATTAGTAGAAGACATAATACCAGCAGACTTAAAAGCAATTTGTTTTGGTTCAGATATTACTTCAATTTTTCCAGGTTCAAGAAGCTTAACAATCTTAGGAGGATTATTCTTGCCATGCTCAATAGAATTAAATCCTAGACCACGATTTTTCACACTTGTTTTTGACTTGTCTAGAATCATATTCAAATTTTTCTTTCCAAAAAAAAATCTCTCCAAAGTGTCCTTAAGGTACTCATTTTCTTTAGCCATAGTGGGACAAGTTGTGCATTTAATAAGTTCATTTGCAAGATTCTTAGAAGCACTAGACTGAGCCAATCTTTCTTTTTGAGTAAAATCATTAAGTTGTCTAGTCAAAGCTTCTATTTCAGTGTTAAGCTTAGGACAATTAGAGCAAGAGGATATCTCATGATAAAGCATCTGTTGAATTGTTTCTTGAGATGAGTTAAGTCTAGCTTTTAGCAATTCACAATTAGAGCAAGTTTCAGATTTAGCATTTGAAGTACTTGATTCTAAACATGAAGAAGAACTAAACTTGAGCTTTCCAATTTCATCATTAGCACATTTTAATTTTTCATTACAAGAGTCATGTGCTAATCTTAATTCATCAAATTTAGCAGTTACATCTCTAAGTTGATCCATGTTTAAAGCATTAAGTGACCTAGCATTCTCTAACTCGAGAATGTAAAATTTGACAAGACTCACAAGATTCATCATCGAATTAAAACTCTAAGTCTTTCAATTTCGAATTTAGAGATTCAATCAAAGTATCGTACTTCTTAATCTTTTATCTTTCTTTTCTAGCACAAGTACCAAGTTTAGCAGCAGCGTTAGCTAAATCATCATAAGAAGGTTCTACCTCATTGTAGTTGTCGCTGTCAAGATCATCATTGTCGGTGGAGCTTTTGCTACTTGCCATTAAACACAACCCAATTAACTCTTTCTTGCCTTTGGGAACATCATCCTCATTGTCAGTGTCCACATCACTCAAATTAATTTGCTCAAGAGCCGAAAGAACACGATGCACCACCTTGCGATTCATATAGCCCTTCTTTTTATTCTTCCTTTTCCTTTCTCCATCTCTTCTTCCTTCTCATTCTCTTCCCTTGCAAATCTTGCTAGAAACTTTGGACATTTGGGACGAATATGATTGAGATCACCACACTCATAGCATCTTTGAGGACCAAAATTTCCTCTCTTTCTTGATCTCACATTCGCAAAGCTCTTGTGAAGCGTGTAGAGAGGAGTGCCAAATCATCTTCAGGAGTTGCTCTAGTTGTTCATCGCTTAGTGAAGACAAAGAAGACAAAGCATAGCTAGTAGAAGAATTATCACCATTAGACTTGCTAGATTGTGAAGCTAAAGCAATTGATTTATCACCATTATTTTTCTAGCAAAACATCTAATTCATGAGTTTTCAACTTAGAATAAAGTACATCTAATGTAAGTGTACTCATGTGAGAGCTTCTCTAATGGATGTAACCTTCATCTCCCATATAGACATATCTAATGCTCCAAGTAATTGACGTGCATTTTCAGCATCAGTATAAGTAACATTAACAGCACATAGATTAGTAAGAATTTTATTAAAGCGAGCAAAGAAATCATCTATAGATTCACCGGGTTTCATCTCAAAACGCATGTAATCCTTTCTGTACATATCTTGACGTACCTCTTTAATAGTAGATGAACCCTCATGATAATCACATAATGCTTTCCATACCTCATATGCGGATTTAAGATGCACAACACGATCAAAATCACTCCTTCCTAGTCCTTGAATTATCAGATTCCTTGCCTTGCTATTTGCCTCCACTTGTGCTATATTTGCTGCTGACACATCATCGTTCTCGGGCACTTGATAAGACTTGTAGACCTTCTCCCATATTGCAAAGCCTTGAGCTTGAATATATGCCTCCATCTTTGCTTTCCAATACTGAAAATCAACACCATCGAAAACACAAGGTTTTGTGGAATACCTATCCATCGACATGTTTTCTAATCACCGGTTAAGATCAATTAGAAAAATAAACCTGCTCTGATACCACTTGTAGGATCGATAATGACAATCAGAGGGGGGTGAATGATTGTAATTTCTAGCGAAAGCTTTTTCCTCAAAACTATTTTCTTCTTTTGTCCAATCTGTCAACTCAGTAATAACACAAAAAACAAAAAGCAAGACGAAAAGTAGTGTTTTGGGCAGCAAATTAACTTTGAGATTGGGTACTGTAGCAATAAAAAAAATACTGTAGCACTAGATATTCGGGTACTGTAGCAATCGGGAATCACGTACTGTAGTAATAAAAAAATAGGGTGCTGAAGTTAATTACCAAGCGGGTACTATAGCAGTTTAATAATTGGGTACCGTAGCAACTACCAAACAGTATTGTAGCAACTAACAATCGAATACTGTAGCAACTAAAACTCAGGTGACACTGCTCATGTTTCTTGAATCATTGCCACAGAGATGACTGGATTATTCAGAGGAAAAAACTAGCTACCACAAATATGAGATGAACTACTGAAACCTGTACCTACATGCAGTGTGTTATGATGCAGCCACCGAGTCCATCAACGCCAACATCCTCATATGCTCTTCGGTGACAATGACAGCTTGTCGTTGTCCTGGATCACGTCGATCGAGTCGATATTCGGCTGCTGGCTGCTCGTCCGACAGATCTCCACTTCCAGCCCGGGCGACGATGCCCTGAGACACGCGCCGCTGCCACCGACTCAACTTGGCCGCTGCTCCTCGACTCAATATTTCCGTGCCGTCGCTGCTTATTTCATCTCTACAGCCGCAACTTAAATCGCATACGACTCAAAACCCTAGCACACCCATATATATATATATATATATATATATATATATATATATATATATACTGCTAGCACCTACACTTAATCATCCACGTACGGCCCAATTACATGGGCCTAACCCATGGACCTAAAACTTGATTACAAAATATCCTATTTTAGACACCCTAAAAAATATTCCGTGTCGTAGCCTCCGGACCGCACCTCTGTGGCTCTAACACGCTTCATCCATCTTTAATCTCCATGCGCTCCAACTCGAGCTCGACCGTCTCCTCCAGCATCCTCGACCCTCAGGACCATGATTTCGCACCAAGCCATCTCCCGGTCACCGCTGTAGATCACGATCGCCTCCGAATTACCCTGCACATGCAAAGACCAAAACACCATATTTTCCCGGCACAAGTTCTTTCCAACTTGACCGACATAAGTCCACATACCACGACACGCCTCAAATAACATCTGTAAATGACATTGTCAATTATTCATCAGCTAAAATATATTAGACTTAGCCATATGGTCTAACAACACAGATGGTTCATATTTATATTTTTGGGTCCTGACAGAAGTGGTATTAGAGTCATACTGACTGTAGGTCTTGACCTTAGTTAGATAGGTCGTCCTTAGAGTGTCATCCTTTATACGTTAGATTTGTGTGGTAGGTTTGCTATACCTACCGAGAGCCAGGATATTTTGCTAACAACTGCCCACAGAAGGGAACAATTACTCTAGCTTGTTTCAACTTTGGAACTATACCAACCAAGACACCAGTGCCAATCAACAACCGAGGAGCCATGTAAGACATCGATCATGTGGTCTATTTACACTTCTTTATTGTCTTTTTATTCGCATGTATGGATGTGATATTCGTCGATATTGTACTGTGTGAGCTAGCTACTGATCATAGGACTAACTCGGTATACACAGAGGGCCTAGATGTAAATCCGGGCGCGACACTTTTCAAATGCAAGTTACTTCGCTTTTATTACTTGCATTATTATTATTATTTATGAAATGATATCTTAAATATTGATGCATAGGTCTTCATTAGCTTTATATGTCGGGTCTACCGGGAGGCGTGATGCAGGCTGAGACACAGCTTGAGCGAGTGCTGCAGTGCGCGAGGGGCATATGCCAAGCCTCGTGAGGACAACTCCGACATGCTAAGATAATATAATTCTTTTTTAGGAGGATCAAGAAAGACTTCGACGACAATGACCACCGCCACGTCCTCGTCGCGGATCACGCCGGACCTCTCGTTCGTGTCGCCGCTGTCCGCTGGTCTGGACGAGCGAGGACCAGGTGCCGAAAGAGAACGTCACCATCACCGTCCGCTGCTAGCTGTGCAGGTTCAGCTCGTTTTGTTTCCGCAGTGCTTCGTTTGAAGAGGTCAGGTCAAATAGTATTCTAATTTGAGCCCAGTGAAAAATTGGGCTATCCGGATTCGGTGCGATTTGCGGCAAGAATCTGCGACATGATATATATATATAATCGAAACGAGAGCGTCGCAAACCAGCATCTCCACGCACCAAAGTGATTTTTCATACGCGAGCCCTCTTCCCCCGGCGGCCGGCGGTGCGCGGTGGAGGTGCTCCTCGTCGACCCAACTCGTTGGTTCTTGGATCGATCCTTTTTAGCTCCTTGATTAAGAACAGCGAGCTGCAGCTTAGCTACATCTCTCCTAGTCTTGCTGATGTAATTTCAATAAGGAGTTGTTCATCTGAAGGACTAAGAAGTTCATATCACATACAACTTATTTCTTTCATTAAATTAGAAAGTTCATGAAGCACTTGCCATGCGATCCAAGAATGATGTTGTTTTGAATAATATGGGCAAAAACATTACGCCATAGATATATGTGTTGTTAAGGCTAAAATAGAACAAATGGCGAGTGGTACTGAAATTTTGGATTATGTCTGCTTTGGAGATTAGAGACAAAGAGGAGTACTATTGAAATGACCCAAAAAAATTCAAAGTTTCTAAGTTTTTGAGCCAAGTTTGAATTCTTGCCCAATTTGGAAATTCTAAACTCTTTCTACTTTCCACTTTTGGCCTACCCATTTTCCTCTCTCGAAAACGGCTTTCTCAAAGCCGCCACCCTCCCTTGTGTCTTGTGCCCCGCGTCGCGCCGGCGGTCATCGTGCCCCACCACCGCTCGTCGCCCCGCTTCGCACCAGTAGCCACCACCTCCCATGCCACCTCGCCGACAGCCTTCGCCTCACCATCAATACGTGCGCTAGCTCCACCTGCCGCGCGCCACCACCAGTGCCCTGCCCTGCGGCCCCCCTCGCCACCTACTCGACGCTCCGCGCACGCCGCGTCCGGCCTCGCCAGCGTGGGACCTCGCGCCAGGAAGACTCCACCGCCATCGCGACATCGTCATACGGCCACCTTCCCCTGTGCAGCACCAAATCCTCCCCGTCGTCCACCTTGCAGCCACGCGCCACATGAGCCTCACTTGGCCACTAGGGCCACCGCCTCTTCCCGGCTATAAAAGCCAACCAATCTCGCGCCATCTCCTTCACCAACGCCCACTGAACCCGACCACCACCATCTTTCTTCTCCAACGTCGGCCAAGCACAAGAATTTCACCGCCACCCTCCTTTCTTCCCTGATGAGCCCGAAGACCAATTCACCGCCACCGTCTCTCCCTTTCCATCGCAACCCTGTCACCGGCACCGCCCCGTCACCCCAAAGCTTTCCCCCACCACCATCTCCCCTATCCCCGCTGGCACCACCCTTTACCGCCATGTCGCTCACGGCTCACGTGGCTAGCTCACCTTGGTGCACCCCAAACCACGCCGCCACCTCCCTCGAGTTCCCCTTCACCTACCGGTGCTTAAGCCCTGGCCAATTTGGTCAGAGCATCGCCGGACAGCCACGACCACCTTCCCCTGCTCCAGTCGTGCGCCACCACAGACGACCACCCCTCCCCAAACCACCATGGCCCAAGCAAAACCCAAAAATGGATTGATAATGCCACGGTGGCGCTTATCGCACCAACCGGTGCCACCGCATTTATGAGGCATAAGTAGAGTTTCACAGATGTTAAGCTAATAATTGTAGATCTTGGAAACCCCTGTTGTTATATTTATTATTGTTTTACTATTTTAATGCTAAATTGCTTTCAACTCAAAGTAATGCATCCACATACAACTGTTATGGTAAAACCATTCCAATCCCTTTTTTATCCTATCAAATAGTTAAATAGGATTTCCCATGCAACTTGCGCAGTACTGTTGTTCTCATTCTTGCTAATCATCAACAGAAGAATTTCGGGAAGAAACAGGTGATCTTTATGATCAGGAAGAGCCACTGGACGATGACGACTACTGATACTAGGTCTCAATCACGCTCAGGCGTGCCTATGGTTCAGAAGTACCTTTGTGTTGTATTATATTATATTTGGCCTTGGATGCATGTGCCCGTGTCCAAACTGGTTGTTAAGCCCTAACTGCTGTAATAAATGTTTGCCTCTTTTTGTAAACACGAGCTTACTTGTGATGTTATTTCTTGCTTTACGACTGCACATCTTGGGTAGTTGTGAAGAGTTTAACGATCTCGGAAATAATGTCGTTACAAGTATATAAGTAGTTGGAACTTGATGGTGATTATGGGCTTACAATGGTGTGCCATTGCAGAAGGGAGTTGCTCATGTGAGGAGAGAGGGTTGTACGGGTGTAGTAACAAAAAAACATCGTGAGTGTATCATTTTTTGACACTTAATATGTATATGTTTACTTGTGAGGACCCGGATTTGCAGCCAAACACTCTGTGTATTATGAGGTAGTCCCATGATTAGTAGCTATCTCACACAGTACAGTTATCGGTGAATATCACATTCATATAGGTGTATAAATAAAAGAGTATTGAATTATTACAGAAACATTGTAAATAAGCCTTAGGACCAGGTGTTTACAGAACAGACCGACGGGCCTACAAGTTCATAGAGTAATTAGCAACAGCGGAAAGTAAGTAAACCAAAAGGACTGGGCATCCATGCATTTTCTACATGCAATCGACTAGGGTCCGAAAGTAAGTAAACCAAAAGTGATGAGGACATCCCTTCCATGGATACAACCGCGCCTACACACAACACTCAGCCACAGCAAGTGTTACAAGGACCACTTACTCGAGCTCGTACTCGCCAACTTAATTACCAGGTGAATTCATTCCTATGTTTATATATTACTGAGAATAGACCGCTACCTAAAGCAAGTGATTTAATTGTGCTTAGGAACATGGGAAAGGACGAAGGCGAGGCATGTGGAGTCATGGACATGCTTGGAAGACATAAGGGAGGTCACCACATCACTTTTTGGTCCAAGACAAGCAAGAGTTCGAACGGGACCCGTTTTGGAATCCAGTTCGGCCTCCGGAATCAGCCTGACAGCACTGACTTCAAACGGCCATAACTTTCACATACGACGTCCGTTGGAGGTCCACGAGTACTTGATGGAAAGATAATTTTGTCCTCTTTCCAACGGATCCGGCCTCACCTCCAAACTCCTTCTGGACTGATCGCAATCATCAAAAGAAGACGTCATATCACTTGTTTGGGCCAAACTGGGCTTTGTAATCATACTGAACTTGGCCCATCTGCCGGCGGCCCACCCGGGGGCGTGGTTACTGTTCACGTGAACAGTGACTCGCGACCGTTAGTACCACCTCGCTAGTTCGTTAGTTTTGTGGCTCCTCATTCCCTATTTAAGGAGGCCGCACCCCTTTAGTTTTCCTTGGATTTTGTTGAGTTAAGTTTTAGCCATTGTGCAAACTTCTGTTCTTCAGTTGTGTCAGACGACCACCTGTCAAGACAGCTTTTCGGAATCCCAACCTTTCAATACTTCATAAATATTTGCAATATATCAGATTGCGTTTTATCTTATTCTTGCGTGTTCTTCGATTGCATGCAGGAATAGACCTTCGTGGTCAGGTTGATCGTGCTTCCAGCAAGGTCAATAACGTCTCGGAGTTGGTTCAACGATTGCTAAGGCGCAAGCGTCGTCGTACGGTTGTAGTCGAATCGCGAGAGTCACCTCCACCGAAATCGATAGTTATCGTTCTCATCGAAAGATCGGGACAACAAATAGAACCTTAGGGTTCATCAAGTGGTATCAGAGCTACAGTTAATCGGTGAGAGTTTCCTGTTTTCTAGTAGTAGATTCGTTTTTCATACCTAGAGTCCAAAAAATTGCCAAAAGAAAAAATTCGCATCTATCATCCATACCAAGCCCTTTGAGCCTTTGCAATTTTTTCTTTTCAGTTTGCTTGTTGAATATTTAGTTACATTGTCGTGTCTAGTTGTTGATCTTTAGTTCTAGTTATTGTCTAGTTGGTCGTTGTCTAGATTGCTTCTCGTGTTTTTCCTTTGCGTCGCTTAATCGTTCTTTTAGGGTTCTTAGTTTTTGCATCTAAAATAAGAAAATTCGTGGGTTAGAACTCCTCTAATCTGCACCAAAAAAAAAAAGAGAACACTTTGCTATATTCGTGACTTGTTGAAAACCCTAGAGCCGGCAAAAAAAAATAGACGGAGAAAGAGGCCGCCACACAAAACAAAAGTCGTGGTAGGAAAAACAAAAAGAGAAAGAGGCCGCCACACAAAACAAAAGCCGTGGTAGAAAAAAAAACAATCTTACACCAAAACCAGTGCAAATTGGTGGAGCCCTTCTACATATAGCCACAAACTTGTACAAAAAATTTCAGCAAGATTAGCCCACGGAATCAAAAGATATAGCAATTTAAAGTTTGAAACCGAGTCGGTTTCCAGTCCGAGTACGATTCCGTTTCCGAGAGACCTTCAGTAAAACGGGCATAACTTTTGCATATGGTGTCTGATTTGGACGTTCTTGGACTCGTTGGAAAGCTAACAACGAGGCGCATACTTTCCACTTAATGCACTAGTCTCCCTCCTGGGAACCCAAAATCGGTCATTTTCGGCTCGGAACTCGCGTCACAAGTTTTCGGTGTCGGTTTTTGCCGTTTCTTTCAGTCTTTCCTTCAGAATTTGGGGTTCGTCTCAACTGCAAAGTTGTAGATCTCATCGAAACCTTTCAAACGAGTATATATAAGCCATATAAAACTTTACTTTTTCATCTCTTGAGACTAACTATTGTTTTCTGCTTAAACTAAAGGGTTGTTTACTCTACACGTTATTCCGTTTTTGTGCTCTACATCGTGTGAACCATCTTGTGCCCTACAAAGAAGTTTGAGTAGTTGGTTAGCGTCTCTCCTAGCACTTGTTGTAAGGTTTTTTATTGCTTACATCAAGTCATATTTATCTTTGCGTGTGCGTACATACACATCTCTTAGTGGGGCTTTGATTAGCTAAACTTTGATTAGACTAGGATCAGCACTTGTGACTAGTACTTTGAACTGCTTTTCAACTTTGCATACTGATTTGAATAATTGCTTTTCCTTTGCTACCATACTTGAGCCCTCCCAGCTACACCTCTTCTACACCGTACAGGTTGATCTTCACCTGGCAATCGCTCTATCCAATCTTCGGAGATACATTGACACCGCTGGTTGCCGATCACCCCTGTTGCTTGGTAAGAATTGGTAAGAATTCGATAAAAGGCTCGAGTGTGAGCGACTGTTGAACCACCACATCCTAGTAGCTGTTAGGGACATATTCTTGTGATTTGCTAACAATGGCAGGTTCTACAGAGCTGGATGAGGATACATCTCATACTCCTCGTATGAGGGGAATCGTACAACATTTCCGGCACATCATGAACCTTCGTGCGGAGGGTCTTGAGGAAGATGTCAGGATCACTAATGAGCGACTTGCTCAACTTGAGGGCGCCCAGATTGAAACAAACACTACGCTCGCCGCGATGGGAGAGCGCAAGGCGCCACTAACACTTCTTTGGCGGTATTATGGCACGCCTTGATGAGCTTGCCCAAAGCTTCAATGTTGTTCCCCGCTACCACGGTGGTAGAGGACAAGATGAATTCGACTATATGACTGATACCGAGGCCAATGACATGAGTAACCACAACAATGATCGAGCTCATCGACAGTTGCGTTTAAATCGACAAGGTATGCGACGAGATCCCCCACGACGTGAGGTACGTGACCACGATGATTCTTTTGCTAAGGTTAAATTCACTATGCCCTCTTTTAATGGTAAATATGATCCTGATGGTTATCTTAATTGGGAACTATCTGTTGATCAAAAATTTGCTTGCCATGAATTTCCTGATATTAGACGAGTTAGAGCTGCTACTAGTGAATTTACCGACTTTGCTTCTATTTGGTGGAAAGAACATTGCCGTCAACATCCCAACAACATACCTAACAATTGGGAGGCTTTAAAATTGCTTATGCGGCATCGATTTGTTCCCTCATACTATGCTCGTGATTTGTTAAATAAATTACAACGCTTACGACAAGGTACAAAGTCTGTGGAAGACTACTATCAAGAATTACAAATTGGTATGTTGCGTTGTGGCTTCAATGAGAATGAGGAGGGTTCAATGGCTAGGTTTTGGGAGGGTTGAATCGAGAAATTCAAGACATACTAGATTATAAAGATTATAACTCCATTACTAGATTGTTTCATCTTGCTTGCAAAGTGAACGTGAAGTGCGAGGACGCGCTTGGACGAAGACACGATCTAACTATTCTCGCAGTCGCACAAACTCATGGACGCCACGAACCCCTCTCGCCCCGCCCACTAGTACACCACCACCGTCATCATCCAACATCAAGCGCCCCACTACCTCGATTCAAAGACCACGAAGTTCAAGCAACCAAATCAAGACCACAAGCTTTCGCCAAAAGCTCTTCTTGGTTGTTTCGACAGACGAACTAAGGACATTCAATGTCATCGTTGCAAAGGCTATGGACACATGATGCGAGCTGTCCAAACAAGCGCATCGATTATACGCGAAGATGGTGGGTATTCCTCTGCTAGTGATTTTGATGATGAAACATATGCTATGCTTGCAATCGACCTGCAGGACATGATGATGAATCGATCATGAGGAGGAACATGTTGGCGCCAAGATGCCGATAAGTATTTGAGCATTATTGTGCAACGCGTACTAAGTGCTCAAGTTTCGTCTTGAGCAAAATCAGCGCCATAATTTGTTCCAAATCAAGGGCGTTGTCCAAGAACGCTCAATTCGCATAATCGTTGATGGTGGGAGTTGCAATAATTTGGCGAGTATGGATATGGTGGAGAAGCTTGCTTTGTCGACCAAACCTCACCCCACCCATACCATATTCAATGGTTCAACAACGATGGTAAGTTGAAGGTAACACGTATGGTCAGAGTAAACTTTTCTATGGGATCATACCATGATTATATTGATTGCGACGTTGTTCCTATGCAAGCTTGTTCATTGTTATTAGGAAGACCTTGGCAATACGATACTGATTGTGTGCATCATGGTAGGAATAATCAATACTCTCTCATGTTCAAAGGAAAGAAAATTGTGTTGCATCCTATGACTCCTGAACAAATTATTAAAGATGAACTTGCTAGAGCTAGTAGAGAGAAGAATCAGAGATCGCTAAGAGCGAAAATCGATTGTAGCAAAAGAGCTTGAACCACATAAGAAGAAAGCATATGAAACTACTCATGGAAAGAATAAAGAAATTAAATTGAAAGGTGCTAGTTTTCTTGCTACCAAATCTGATATGACTGAATTGGGTGTTAGTAATTCTATTTGCTATGCATTAGTTTGCAAAGAAGCTTTATTTTCATTTGAGGACACACCTTCTTCTTTGCCTCCTGCTGTCATTAACATTTTGCAGGAGTACAAGAACATCTTTCCGAAGGACATACCGCCGGGGTTGCCACTGCTTCGAGGCATTGAGCATCAAATTGATTTAATTCGCGCAGATCATTGCCCAACCGCGCACCATCTACAGACCAACCGTAAGAAACCAAAGAAATTCAGCGCCAAGTTCAAGAATTGCTTGATAAAGGGTATGTCGCGAATCTCTTAGTCCTTGTCTTTATTGGTCATATTAGTGCCTAAGAAAGATGGATCATGGCGCATGTGTGTAGATTGTAGAGCAATCAATAACATCACCATTAGGTATCGTCATCCTATTCCTAGGTTAGATGATATGCTAGATGAGTTGAGTGGCTCTGTTGTTTTCTCAAGGTTGATTTGCGTAGTGGATATCATCAAATTCGCATGAAATTAGGCGATGAATGGAAAACAGCTTTTAAAACTAAGTTCGGTTTATATGAGTGGTTAGTAATGCCTTTTGGGTTAACTAATGCACCTAGCACCTTCATGAGACTAATGAACGAAGTTTTGCGTGCTTTCATTGGTAGATTTGTGGTGGTTTATTTTGATGATATATTGATATATAGCAAATCATTAGAGGAACATCTTGACCATTTACGTGTTGTTTTTAATGCTTTACGTGATGCACGTTTATTTGGTAACCTTGAGAAGTGCACCTTTTGCACCGATCGAGTCGCGTTTCTTGGCTATGTTGTTACTCCACAGGGAATTGAAGTTGATCAAGCCAAGATTGAAGCAATACAGAGTTGGCCGACTCTAACACGGCCACAGTGCGAAGCTTTTAGGACTTGCAGATTCTACCGCCGCCGTGAAGGATTTCAAGACCATCGCCACACCATTGAATGAGCTCACCAAGAAGGGCGTGTCATTTATTTGGAGCGCCGCACAGAGAACGCCTTCACCACGTTGAAAGATAAGTTAACACATGCACCACTACTCCAACTCCCGATTTTAATAAGACTTTTGAACTAGAATGTGATGCCGGTGGAATTGGTTTAGGTGGCGTGTTGTTACAAGATGGGAAACCTATAGCATATTTGGTGAGAAATTGAGTGGGCCTAGTTTGAACTATTCTACTTATGACAAGGAGTTATATGCGCTTTTTGAACTTTAGAAACTTGGCAACATTATTTATGGCCCAAAGAATTTGTTATACATTACGATCATGAATCTTTAAAGCATATTCAAGTCAAGCAAAACTAAACCGTAGACATGCAAGGTGGGTGGAATTTATTGAGTCTTTTCCTTATATCATAAAACACAAGAAAGGAAAGGAGAATGTTATTGCTGATGCTTTGTCTTGGAGATATACCATGCTTTCACAGCTTGATTTCAAAATTTTTGGATTAGAGACTATTAAAGAACAATATGTGCATGATGCGGATTTTACGGATATATTGTTGAATTGTCAAGAAGGGAAAATGTGGAACAAATTGCCGTTAATGATGGGTTTGTGTTTAGAGCTAACAAGCTATGCATTCCAGCTTAGCTCCGCTCGTTTGTTGTTGTTACTGAAGCGCATGGAGGTGGGTGATGGGACACTTTGGGGTGAAGAAAACGGAGGATATACTTGCGATCATTTCTTTTGGCCAAAGATGAGACGGACGCCGAGCCGTTGCTCATTGCACTACATGTCAAAGAGCTAAGTCACGACTTAATCCTCATGGTTTATACATGCCTCTACTGCTCCTAGCGCCCATGGGAAGATATTTGATGGACTTTGTTTTAGGATTGCCTAGAACAAAGAAGGGGAGGGATAGTATATTCGTGGTTGTTGATAGATTTTCTAAGATGGCTCACTTCATACCATATCATAAGAGCAATGATGCTACCAATATTATGGATTTATTCTTTCGTGAAATTGTTTGCTTGCATGGTGTGCCTAATACTATAGTTTGGATCGTGATGCTAAATTTTTAGCCATTTTTGAGAACTTTATGGGCTAAATTGGGGACTAAGTCGTTATTTTCTACTACTTGTCATCCCCAAACCGATGGACAAACTGAAGTTGTGAATAGAACTTTATCTACAATGCTTAGAAATTTGTGTTGAAAAGAATTTAAAAATGTGGGAAGAATGCTTGCCTCACATTGAGTTTGCTTATAATCGCTCATTGCATTCTACTACCAAGATGTGCCCTTTTGAGGTTGTTTATGGTTTTGTGCCTCGTGCTCCTATTGATTTATTGCCTATTCCTTCTTGGAGAAATTGAACTTGATGCTAAACAACGTGCCGACTTGATTTTGAAAATGCATGAGACAACTAAGGAGAATATAGAGCGCATGAATGCTAAGTATAAAATTCTTTGGTAGTCGGGAGAAAACATTTAACTTTTGAACACGGAGATCTTGTTTGGTTGCACTTGAGAAAAGATAGGTTCCCGAATTGAGAAAGTCAAAATTAATGCCTAGAGTGATGGTCCTTTTAAAGTGTTAGAGAAGATTAATGATAACGCATACAAGCTTGAATCGCTGCAGATTTTGGGGTTAGTCCCACCTTTAACATTGCGATTTAAAGCCATACTTGGGTGGAGAGGATGAGCTTGAGTCGAGGACGACTCAAATGCAAGAAGGGAGGATGATGAGGACATCCTTCCATGGATACAACCGCGCCTACACACAACACTCACCACAAAGCAAGTGTTACAAGGACCACTTACTCGAGCTCGTACTCGCCAACTTAATTACCAGGTGAATTCATTCCTATGTTTATATTTTACTGAGAATAGACCGCTACCTAAAGCAAGTGATTTAATTGTGCTTAGGAACATGGGAAAGGACGAAGGCGAGGCATGTGGAGTCATGGATATGCTTGGAAGACATAAGGGAGGTCACCACATCACTTTTTGGTCCAAGACAAGCAAGAGTTCGAACGGGACCCGTTTTGGAATCTAGTTCGGCCTCCGGAATCAGCCTGACAGTACTAACTTCAAACGGCCATAACTTTCACATACGACGTCCGTTGGAGGTCCACGAGTACTTGATGGAAAGATAATTTTGTCCTCTTTCCAACGGATCCGGCCTCACCTCCAACTCCTTCTGGACTGATCGCAATCATCAAAAGAAGACATCATATCACTTGTTTGGGCCAAACTGGGCTTTGTAATCATACTGAACTTGGCCCATCTCGCGGCTGCCCACTGGGGCGTGGTTATGTTCACGTGAACAAGAACTCACGACCGTTAGTACCACCTCGCTAGTTCGTTAGTTTTGTGGCTCCTCGTTCCTATTTAAGGAGGCCGCACCCCTTTAGTTTTCCTTGGATTTTGTTGAGTTAAGTTTTAGCCATTGTGCAAACTTACATTCTTGATTGTGTCGATGACCACTGTCAAGACGACTTTTGAATCCCAACCTTTCAATACTTCATAAATATTTGCAATACATCGATTGCGTTTTATCTTATTCTTGCGTGTTCTTCGATTGCATGCGTGAATAGACCTTCGTGGTCGTTGATCGTGCTTCCAAAGAAGGTCAATAACGTCTCGGAGTTGGTTCAACGATTGCTAAGGCGCAAGCGCCGTCGTACGGTTGTAGTCGAATCGCGAGAGTCACCTCCACCGAAATCGATAGTTATCGTTCTCATCGAAAGATCGGGACAACAAATAGAACCTTAGGGTTCATCAAAAAGGACTGGGCATCCATGCATTTTCTACATGCAATCGACTAGGGTTGGGACCTAGTTATCGCCATCCTCGCCATTTCCATAGTCGGACGCATATAAGCATCCATACACTGGGTTTTCTGTTTCATAGTCTGAATTCACGTATTTGAGCAATCATGAGTACGAAAGTACTCAGCAAGCTCTCACAGCAAATGCAAGGATATACATGCAAGGCTTACCAAAAGAGGAGTTTTATGTTTATTTTTTGCACAAAGCCAGTTTGCTCAAATACTATAATTATTTTCCAAATATACGACTTAGCCTTTTTAACTTCAAAACCAAAGTTTCATTTATGTAATCAATTATTATCTTGATAAGGTTCCATCCACCTGCAGTTCCTCAAGAGGTTCCTTCCACCTACAGTTACTCATAAGGTTTCATCCACCTAAAGTTACTCATAAGGTTTCATCCATCTATATCATCACCACAACCAGGTTCACGCTAACATGTCTCCTTTCACATTTTATTAAAACTAACCAAGTTATGCTTTCTGCACAACGCCCATAGCCGAGGCACAACTATTCAAATACATTATACACTCTGCAAAAGCAGCACATTATTCAGTCCTTAAACAACTCAGACGAGACAATCCACAATCCGACTCGTGTGCACCCTGCACCGATCTCATACCAATCACTCGCCCAAGTCTCCACCATTTGTAAATAAAATTTTCATGTTTCTAGTGGTAACCCACGTTACCACACTACAATTCACAACACATCCGAAGTTCTCCTTATGGCAATGTTTGTGTCCTATTCGATTCAATTACTAAGAAATGTCTAAGCACAACCAATAGTTATTATTGTTTAACCAATGGAAGATTTACTCATGTAATATTTAACCTAGGATGACAAGGTATAAGGGGTTATCAACAATCAAGGAGGGAATAATAATATCAACCTTTGGCATAGCTAGATATCAACCTTTCACATAACATTTTATAAATAATAATAAGCATGCAAGTAATACTTTGAAATAAAATATTTTGCATTTGAAAAGTAAGTTCAACATGATCAATTGTAAGGACTTGCCTTGATCAAATGAGGATATTGCTTGGTCTTGGTCTTATTCAAATGAGGATATTGCTTGATCTTGGTCTTGGTCTTGACATCCACTCTTTTTTTACTTAGTTGTGGAATCTTCCAAAATTTTCTGAAATTCTGTGATACTTGCGGATTTTAGGAACCCCAAATTGGTTGATCAAACTCTGTGACACTTGCGGATTTAAGAACCCCAATTTTGGTGATGAAGCTCTATGATACTTGCGGCTTTAGAACCTCTAAATTTGTATGAAACCCTTTGTTACTTGTCTTGAAACTCATAAATTTCAGATTTGTAACGGTAAAAACCATTGAAACTTAAGATCACATTTAAATGTTAAAGTTTTGGATTTGAAACTTGGAGTTTCATTTTTTTTTACTTGAAACACATCTGAAACTTTAAGCTTTATTCTTTTTGAACTTTGAATACTTGTGAAGTTTGCTTGAAACTCGGAAGTTTGATCGTGTCTCATTTATGATTGAAACTTCTTTGAAATAATTTTTTTTTGAAACTTGCAATTTTTTATGAAACTTAGTCGAAACATTCCTCAAACTTAATGGAAAGTGTCAAAAGTATTTTGAAACTTTCACGAAACACATTGAAACATGGTTGTAACATCAAACTCGTAACTTGAAATATTTTTTAAAAAAAAATCACAAAACGCGTTGAAACCTAGTCGAAACTTCAAACTCGAAATCTAAAACTTTTGAACAACTAAAATTTCATGAAATTATTACACCATTGGAAACGGTGTGGGCTAGCACCCCTTAGCTTAAATAGAGAAATCGGGAGGGGAAAAAATAATAATGTATATAGCGCAGAAGATCAAAGATAGAGTTAGGTGGGACCCAACCTGCTCTCAAGTCCCAACGCACACGTGAAAGCGAAGCGAAGAAAGGCACGGAACTCCGACCCCGGACTCTCCTGCGCCCGACACGTGCCCCCACGTGTTGGCTTTGACCAGCCCGGGATAAGCTTAGTTTATTATAGTATATTATACTAGTACTATAATTTCCGAATGTCGCTTCTATGGACATTTGATGCATGGTCAACATAATTTTAACTTTAACTGCTAATTTCTATTGTAACATATAGATTTATATTTTATAATAATTCTTTTTTATGACAAATTCATACATACGTAAATATCAAAAAAGATGTTGATGGTCAAAGTTTAACAAATCTAGGATGCTGATCGATGGGTATTGCTTGCGGCAATACTAGTCCAAGTAATTAAGCTGATAAATTGTAACAAAGGACTGGATGAATTTCACATGCATGCCACGTGGAAATCAATGGTTAGGTCTAATCAGTAGTCGTTGACTATTTTGGGAGCGTTGACGGCCAATGCATAGCTGCAAATCAAAGCGAGCACTCCATATAAATATATATAGGAAGGATAGTATAGTAGTAGTTTAAAAAATTACAAGGAAGAAAGAAAGACAAAAAAAAAAAGAGGAATCAGGAGCGACTGCACTGCACTGCAGCAGCAGCAGCGAGTGCTAGACGCCCACGCGGTTGGGTTACTCGGTTATTACATCAACTCTCCTCTTCCTCTTCCTCCATCTCCAAGGTCATCTCTCTCTCTTGCTGTGTTCTTTCATCAATCTTGTGTTTAGCCGATAATTTACTTTGACTGCTGCTGGGATCGATTTTCAGCCGGTTCCGCTTTACCCTCCTTTAGATTCGTCATCATTCATGTGTTTAATTTGCTAGAGTAACAAGACAGCCTACTTAAATTTTATTAGAGTCCTGGACACTTATTACCTAGCAAAGTTTGAATCTTC
Source organism: Hsuehochloa calcarea (assembly GCA_036346395.1). Classification (NCBI taxonomy): domain Eukaryota; kingdom Viridiplantae; phylum Streptophyta; class Magnoliopsida; order Poales; family Poaceae; genus Hsuehochloa; species Hsuehochloa calcarea. Next base: position 339,815 of record CM070613.1, read on the forward strand.
TTATTGTTTTTCCATGAATCCCTAGCTGCTAGAAAATTAATAAATAAGGCTATTCTGGTGTTAATTACTTTGCTCTCAAATCTGTCTCTATGTGTAATCTAGGTCTAGGCTATCTAGCTATCCCCCAGATCCACAATTCTATTTTTTTTTGTTTTCTAACTTTACAGTTCCGTCGTCGTTTGTCACGTTGCATGAGATTCAATCAATTTCTTGCTTGATGCTAGTAAGTGGAGTAAAACAACGAGAGAGAGCTCCTTTGATTGATTCTTGCTTGCTCCACGTTCCCTTCTTCAACAAAGGCTCCATCCATCGAGATCCACATTCCATATATATATATACTTAATTTGCTGTCCACGGACCATGGGGGCTCCTCTATTATTGGACTCCATCTTCTATCCCGGAGCTGAAGCTGGAGCTGGACCCAAATGATTTTGCGCCTTTCGTGCCTTGCCCTGATGATGACAAGATCGACCAAACTTTGGCCTCCTTTTGTCAGCCTCCTCTGTTTGATCCCACTGCCGGCGACAACTATGTGGACGCCGCCAGTGACGGTGAAGACAGCGATGAAGAAATGGATGTCCAGGAGCTTGAGATGGAGGTCTGCAACGCCCAAGGTTTCGTCTATGGGATCATCCCAGAGAATGGGAAACCAGTCGGTGGCGCCTCCGACAACCTCCGCGGCTGGTGGAAGGACAAGGTGCGCTTTGACCGCAATGGCCCTGCCGCCATCGCCAAGTACCAGGCGGAGAACGCGGTCCCCGGCTCCGGCTGTTCCAAGGTTTCACAGCGAGCCTCCAGTTCCACTCGCTGCTGGAACTGCAGGATACTACCTTGGGCTAGCTCCCTCTTGTCTGCTCTTATGCAGCACTGTGACCCCCCGGCAGCGGAGGTTCCCTCTGGAGAAGGGGGTTGCTCCGCCGTGGTGGCCAAACGGTGGAGAGGAGTGGTGGTGAGAGCTGATGAATCTCTATGACAGCGTTGTAACCTCGAGCAAGAGCCTTGACAGTAGTGCCGTGACAAGTTTCTACGAGCCAAGTTATCTTCGTCCAACTACGTACAGAGGACCGACTTGTTTGGGCTGGATGGCGACTTGAGGAGGTCAGTGACCTGAAGCAGCTGCCTCCACAGTTCTTCATGTCCGATAATGCTATGCAGCCCCAGCAACCATTTGTGTACCAGGATAGCGACGCCAGAGGCACCAACCTAAAGCTGGGTTCTGGTGCCTACTACGTTTCGATCGATTACTTGGGCGCCTCACAGAGGCAGCAATTGGAGAACCATAGCAGGCCAAATTGGCTGTATTGACAGCAAAGGGAGGGTTTTGATTTCTGACTCTGAAGGTGGTCTTCCACTCGTCCTGCGGGATTATTCTACTTGTTTTCTTGTGTGCATTCTGTATTTTCAGAGGTGGGAGCATCTAACCCTTGTACTACTTATATATACTCCGAGATAGAGTCGTTGGATCTGGATCTTGACCGTTGGAGGTGAGAGCATGCATGATGTTTAATGAAGACGCATTAATGAAGTTGCATTGAAAGTGAGAGCATACAAAGTGCTTAAATGGTTTAGAGGTTGGAGTCCGCATTAATCTTGGTTGTTCAATTCAAATCCAACGGTCAAGATTGGTATTAGTAACTTAGCACTAAATTACTCATTAGCACTATATATATATATATATATATATATATATATATATATATATATAGTCTATTGGGCACTCTTAAATACACGCATAATATTCCTAACATAGTATCGCTAGCTAGGCAAACCTAGCTCTTTCCCGCCGCCACGGTAGCCGCCGCCGCCTTTAGGTCGTCGCCAGGCCACCGCCCGACGCCGTTCTTCTTCCTCTGACTCCCGAGCCACTCACTCAACAGGCCGTCGCACGGCCGCCCAGGTCTCCGCCACCACTTGGGTCTCCGACGCCATCGCCAACCGCTGTTGCTGACCGCCGCCAAGCCACCGCTACCGCTACCACCATCCCTAGCCAAGCCGCGAATGACCCGATGACCCGGCCTCGCCGCCACGCTCGGTCGCCGTCGCAGACGCCAGCCGCTAACGCCAATTGCATCGCCGACGCCACCGCCAGCAGGGGGAAAACTTATTTCCCCCTGCGCGTGAGGCTCGCGCGTGAGCAGTTGGGCCGAGCCGGGTTAAGGAAGTAAGCGTCTGCGTGTGGCGCAAAAAAAACAGTACGTCGATCTAACCGCCACGCCATCCAGCGTCGCATGTTAGACTTCGTTGTCTTGGTCACTGCACCGTCTAGCGCCTCCTACCAATGACTTCTATTCCATCAACTGCGGTCTCATTCTCGGAAACAAAGCTTAATGAAACAAACTACAGGTTGTGGTCTTCACTTATGGAGATCACGCTCGATGGTCTCCGTCTCTAGGGACATGTTATTGGTGCCCAACCTTATCCACTGTCGCCGGTTCAGCTTTCTCCCAGACAGCCTACTTCTGCACCTCCTGCAGAAGATGAGGCTGCCAAGAAGGAGACAGAGACCGCTATTGTTGCTGTTGATGAAGCCTTTCAGTATGCATAGACGCTTTTGAGTGCTAGTGTGCTGATGAGGCCCGTGTTCGAGCCATCCTGGTGGTCAATGTCGACGACTCCATCTAGCCAAACATTGTTAGTCTTTGTGTCACTCGTCAGATCTAAGAGTACTTACGCGAGCGATACCAGCAGAGCAGCGATGCTAAAGCAGAGCAGCGATGCTAAGTTCTTTTCACTTCAGCTTGAAATGGAGACGCTTCGCCAGCCAAGTGAAATGAGCATGTATTTTGGGTTTAGGTTGTGTATCATTCCCTTCGTACAATTGTATTCCATACTTTCGTGCCTTGCAAATTGTGCACCTCCTGTGGAACCAGAGCAAAAAACCCCAGTTCCATGAAAACCGAAACAAAAAATTTTCAGCTGCAAAAATGAGGCCTTTGGGGAGCGTTCGTTCTTGGTGAGACTGCTTGTTTCCGCAAGGAATTCATTCTGCCAGCCCAGGTAGGCCAAACCTGTAGGTCGAGGCTCCTGTCCTGCCTAGGAAGTTTTGCTGCTCCTCGATCGCTGACAAGGAACTTTTCAGAATTGAGCACCACATTCTAGGCCTCCAATAACTGTAACATCAACTCAGGACCTTGTTCCATCTCTCACCAAGAAACGGCACATGACACGAGGGTGCATAGCCGCACAACTAAACAGAGGGGTGGGTGGGTACATGGAAACTTAACACATAATAATCCGTAAAACCTGGACATCAAGCCAAAGGGTTGGTTAAACGCTAACAGGATTGCCGCATAATCCACCATAACAGGCAGCACGTCGTTCCATGTTTTTCAGCGATACAAAAGGACTGGTTCAGTCTACAGGCATCCGGAGTTTCATGGCTATATATACACCACTGACCACTAACACGGTCCCAAACCCTCCAGCATCGCGAGATTCAGCAGAAAAACATGGAGCTCCTCACTTTCTCGTGCAGGCGAGGCAGCTCCGGCACAGGAATGCTGCCCACAGACGTATGGCCTCCTTGGCTCGACGACGCATCTGACAAATCTTCAAACTTCAGGAATGTGCCCACCTGGGCAGCGGCAAGATGGGCGTAGCAAACCGGAGCAACTGCAAACAAATACGGATAAGCACCGGCACAAGGATGAAAACAGTGGCCAACTTAGCCAGGACAAACTGGAATGGCGTGAAAAGTGGAGTACCAACTGATATGGCTGTTGTGCTCCTCTGATACCTGAAACAGGCCATAGCAACAAGTTAAAACATAGCATGCCGACAAGTTGTCAGAATTGGCATGTCGTACAATTTTCTACGTACACGTAGGAGAGTGAATGCACAAACTCCTGCAGGTCATCAGGGGAGAAGCCTATCTCATCATGCAAAACATGATAATGTGTTGGCCTTGTTGTTCCCTGATACAGACAACAAACATAAAACAATTAGCTCTATATAAATGCACCGCAAGTTAAAACGATTGCAAGCCACCACCGTATCGGCAACAAAACAAAGCAGATAACTCAGCTAGCTTACAATCATCCCAGCATGTGCACACATGTAGAAGTCGTAATTCCTGGGGTGGCACACTTGCTTGTCCACAACAGTACCTACAGAATGGCATTAACACTTACTTTTATCATTGTTATGTATATTTAGATATGGCCCATGTGTATAAGGCCCATAAGCCCATGAGCTCTGGGGTTAATGTAGTATATATATTGTACAGTATACACCTAATTATGTGAGAAGTTGATTTCTTTCATGGTATCAGAGCGTACCTCTCCTTCTCCGCCGCCATTAGTACTAGCCAGCGTCTGCCGCAACCGCCTCGCCGATGGAGGCTGTTAACGCTACTACGACTTCCGCCGCCCGCCTGGTCTTCCGCCACCTGGTCTTCTGTCGCTGCCTGGTTGGTTTTTCCGCCGAGCAACCGCCTGAATGGCCTTCCTCCACGCGCCCTCACTCCTCGCCGCCGCCTTCCACCGAAGCATCGCCCTCCTCCACACGCCCTCACTCCTCGCCGTCGTCTTCCATCGAAGCCTCGGGTCTCCTCCGAGGTAGGCGTAGTGTGCGGAAGTAGCGAAAGCCAGAGGAAGTGTGGTGGTCGGCGAGGGGAGGGTACTCTTCTGCCACTCGGTCCTCCTCTCCTGCTGAGTCTTTCTCTTTTCTTTATCTTCCACCCATTTTTTCGTCTGATACATATTTTTCTGTGGAACCCTCTTCTCCATCCTTAGTCAGATCACCGTTGCCTCTTCACTATACTCGTCGGTCTAAGGGTCCTTCTGATACTCAGCCTTCTACTATTTCCTCATCTGATGGCATGGCTAGTACTGAAGATACTCCTTCTGATGATCCTCCACCAGCACCGTCATCTCGATATGAGCTTCGTGATCGTACTACTATTGCTGCTCCTGGCAGATATGGGTTTCTTTCTACTGCTGTTGTGCCTGAGCCTCACTTATCAGGAGGTTGTTGTTCATCCTGGGTGGCAGTTAGCTATAGATGATGAGTTGGCTGCTTTGGATCGTACTCGTACGTGGGATCTTGTTCCTTTACTTACTCATGTTGTTCCTATTACTTGCAAGTGGATTTTTAAAGTTAAGACCAAATCTAACGGCTCTATTAAGAGGTACAAGGCTCGACTAGTTGCTCGTGGTTTTCAGCAGGCACATGGTCGTGATTATGACGAGACATTTGCTCCAGTTGCTCATATGGTAACAGTTCGCACTCGTTGTTGTGGCTGCTGTTCGCTCTTAGACTATCTCTCAGATGGATGTGACGAATACTTTTCTTCATGGTGATTTGCAGGAAGAGGTTTATATGAAACCGCCTCAGGGTGCTGTGACTCCTGCTGGTCATGTTTGTCGCCTTCGTCGTGCTCTTTATAGCCTCAAACAGGCTCCTCATGCTTGGTTTGAGCGTTTCAGTTCAGTTGTGTTAACTGTTGATTTCTCCCAGAGTAATCATGATCCCGCATTGTTTATTCATACATCTCCACGTGGCCGTACTATGCTTTTACTCTATGTTGATGACATGCTGATTAATGGCGATGCCACGTTGTACATTGCTTTTGTTAAGCAACGGCTCAGTGAGCGGTTTTTGATGTCAGATTTGGGTCCTCTACGCTATTTTCTGGGGATTGAGTTTATGCGCATAAATGATGGCTACTACTTATCTCAGCTGCGCTATATTCAGGATTTGTTTGCTCGTTCTGGTTTCACTAACAGTCGGACAGCTGCTACTCCTATGAAGCTTCATCTTCAGCTTCGTTTTACTGATGGCACTTTGCTTGAAGACCCTTCTCGTTATCGTCACATTGTTGGCAGCCTTGTCTATCTTGTAGTGACACGTCCTGATATTGCTTGCTCATTCTGTTCATGTGCTCAGCCAGTTTGTCTCTGCTCCCACGTCTGTTCACTATGCTCATCTACTACGTGTGTTGCACTATCTACGAGGAATTGATATTTGTCTGTTTTATTCTCGGTCGAATCAGTTTCAGCTTCATGCTTACTCTGACTCGACTTGGGCGAGTGATCCTGTTGATCGACGATCTATTTCTGGCTATTGCATATTTTTTGGGTGTTCGGTTATTGATTGGAAGTCCAAGAAACATATTGTAGTTTCAAGGTCTAGTGCTGAGGCTGAGCTTCGAGCGTTGGCCACTACTTTAGAAATTGTTTAGCTTTGTTGGCTCTTAGCTAATTTTGGTGTCATGCAGTACTCTTGCATCTCTTCTGTGTGACAACACCAGTGTTATACAGATTGCTACTGATCCAATGAAGCATGAGTTCACTAAGCACATTGGTGTGGATGCATCTTTCACACGTTTTCACTGTCAACAGAAGACTATTGTTCTTCACTTCTTCAGTATGTGCCTTCTGAGATTCAAGTCGCTGATTTCTTCACCAAAGCTCGAACCCGATAGCAACATCGTTTCCATCTCTCCAAACTCAATGTTTCAGATCCTCCTGACCCATGTTGAGTTTGAAGGGGGGTGTTATGTATATGTGGATATGGCCCGTGTGTATAAAGCCCATAGGCCCATGAGCTCTGGGGTTAATGTAGTATATATATTGTACAGCATACACCTAATTATGTGAGAAGTTGATTTCTTTCAATCATCATTTCACAGACAAATGGCAAATTCACATGAAAAGGGCAATGTCCTGCCATCCATAAATCGTAGGGAACTTTGCAGGCAGATTCAAAATAAAGCTTACCAGGAGGAACATTATCAGGAGAGCCAGTCTGGAAAAATTTTGTATGATGATTTTTCTGAGCAACAATTAGTGTGAACTTAGGCGACCACTTCTCATCAAGGAACTTGCACGCCTGCGTTGATTAAAAGTCGAATGGGGGGTAATTACTTATTGGTGAGCACAGGTGGACAACATGTGGAAGGGTTGATCAAATAAATGCGCTACCTCGATGATCTGATCAAGCTCGATGTTTATCACCTGAGTAAACTGGCTTTCGCTGACTCCATCCCTACAATCAGCAAGAGTTATGCCATAGTGGTTAAGTCAGCATCAATTATCCATTTTCAGTAAAAGAACATTTCACTGCATAATTCATTGATATTTGCAAATAGTAATTTCTGAATTTCTGACCTGAAAATAATAATTTGATCTGGTTTTCGCTTCCCAGAACTAGTGTAGAAGTCGATAAGTGATTCCCTGAAAATCCCAAATGCAATGATGAGCATCTCATTTGAAAGGCATCACATAAGAAAGCATATCAAATGCTACACTTACCGAATGAGTCCGTCATCTTCGGTTCCCCGTGGCTTGAATAAGGAGGACATCATTTCTAGCTTGGGTGACTGTGTGTGCACTGATGCTCTGTATTTGGAGATGAGAGGCCATTGACGAGAGCTAACCACCTAACAAAGTCAAAAGGCGTGATTCTAGCTGATTAATATGCACAATCAACTTACAGAATCATTCAGATGCCATGCGAGTGTTCAGAGAGTGCAACTGTATGAGTACAAGTATATCCTTCTTACCGCAGCAATGGAAGGTCTATCGGATTGTCCAGGTTGACCATGTGACACATCCATGCCCAAGATCATACTAGGTACCTTTGACACAAGAGGTATTGCAGGGGATGCTTCAATTTGCAGCAACGAGTTCAACCCACCAAGCTGGTTAATAATAGAGGAAAGAGCACAGCCATAAGCGTACATAAGCGAATAATACAGTAAAAAAGAAAACAGGGTTATGCCAAAAACCTTAGCATTTATCTTCATCAGCAAATTAAGTAGGTACGGATCATTGACTCTTGTTGGAGCTAGACATTGTGTGACAATGCCAAATTCAGCAAGACACTTCCTCTTCCAAGGACCTGGTTGAAACAAAATAATATAACTCAGCAAAGGTTGAATGCTTATAGGGAAGGTCAACAATGGCAACCAAAAATATGAACCAACCATAAACTTCACAGTTTTTCCTCTCCGGAAGCAGGCACAAAAGGAACTTAGGTGCCCCAGGAAGTTTCGATTTTATCTGATCAAACATATCATCTACTCTTCTTGACACAGGCGCCCGTCTCATTGAGGGGCCCTCTTCAAACACATCAAAAGGCTGATCCATTTGCTGCAAACAAACAAAATTGAGCAACAGGCAAATTTTGAGTAGAAAATATTGTGAAAAGCTAAAACATACAACTCCCTTTGCAGTTGCATTCCTGATGAGGTCCCGGACAAGACCCCGAACATCACAGCGTGCAGAGAAATTAACAACTGCCCACTTGTCAACAGAACAGGTCTGGATCAGCTTCTGAAAAGAGAGAGAGAATCGGCAAAATAATCAGAAAGTTCCTTCATAATCAAGAAGTAATAAAGATATGATGCAAAGATGTGTGCTGACCTTATTGGTGAAGTTCCATCGTCCATTACGCGGGAAGATATCTTCACCATTGCCGGCTTTCAGCTACAAGATACAAGATTTACTTACAAATACAGTAGAACATCAAGCATGTGAAAACCTTATAAGTTCATAGAATTCTCACCAACCTTGGGGGCTTGTAGGACCCTTCCTTCAACTTGAGTAAAATTTTGAGCAATTGAAATGCCACATGCCCTCAGCATGGGGTCAGAATCATAGTTACTACGTCGCAGTGCCTTGCATTACAAGTAAACATGAACTGTCAATTAACAGTCATAGAAAGCAAGCAAGCCAGTTATATATGGCTGTAGCAGGCTAAAATCAAGGATGACAACTCACATCATTAAGGACCGACATCCTCTCCTGAGGCTTCTGTCTGGATTTCTCAACAAGGGAGGACCTTTGTAGCGTAGACAAAGCTTTAGTGTATCTTTGCAGTGGAACAAGTGTGCAAAGCTGGTAGAACAAAAACGTTCACAGCATTACTTGAGATAATAGATAATTTTAGTAAAGGAAGAGGCTTCAGGGTGTAGAATAGCAAAACTGAAACAAACCTCTATCGGGAAATATGTTGGACGCTTTGGCTTCCCCACATTTATACAGGGAAGATTTCCCGAATACCGCAGTTCTATGCCTCTGTTCTTCACAAAATAATCATAGACTGTTATTTCAACAGTATCACAGTCTCCGTTGTTACCATTCCTCTGTCTCAATGTAAACCTAGTTAAACATGCCAATCAGAAAACAATTAATAAATAGCAGTAAGATTTGCGGAACAAAAAAAAATTGTTAAACAAGCTCGAAACACAAGGATATCTTTTTCAAATTATTAATTTAAGCACTTCTAAAAATGAATTAAACAGCAAGGAAGAAAATATGCTCTCACATCTGTTCGTTGCAATTTCTGTCACTCAAACCAATAATCTTGAACTCTGAATTTGCAGGACTGGTTTTTATCCTCAAGTTCTTGAGAGCACGCTTGGCCTGTATTGAGTAAGGAAACATCAAATTAGAATTATCAGAAATAGATATGGTTGGATGATTGTTCACACAATATCATCAACAATATCAAATATGCAACTTACCTTTTGCCAGTCAATTCTGTCAGGGTGGTCAACTTTCTGGTTAGAAAGAAGAAAATCGATAACAGGGCCAGGTTTAACAATCATTGTTGTAGACACATCTGCAAGTTAAAAGATGTTGACATGAGTGCGTAAGATCAAATGTAACCATTGCAAAATGAACACAATTACATAATATACTTTAGGACGAAACACATACCAATGTTCAGGGAAAGTCCACTCTGTGTGCCACGGAAGCTTGAATGAAATCCACGGCACCCCATCACACCACCGCCCAAGTCAACAAAATTAGAAGGATTGTTGTGGAAAAATGACTGGCGGACTAAAAGGCAGCCCCTGTGGACAGTGAGAAAAAATAATCGCAGTCATGACTTGGATGGTATATACATGCCTGAACACAGAAGAATACTTTAAAAAATCTTAGGAATAAGTCATTCGTGAAGGCACATACTGTTTTGCGGAATGCTGCCTCAGTATGATATCAAGAACTCGGAGAGCCTCCTGGGAGTTCTCTGATTCTTGACCTCTAATTGCCTGAGCGATGGCACTCATAGGGATTTTTGCTGCAAAGCACAGCTCCACTTTGAAAGCCTTGGTCTGGTACGGCCTCCTCACTCTCTTCCTGTCACCACTTCCAGGACTATCATTACCTACAGGGCTCCCATTGGCAGCAGTCCTACAACCAAGTGACAATTAGACAATATGGAATACCAAACACGATATTAGATAAGGACAAACCGCATGAAAGCAGGTCAAGGAGTAAAACTAACTTTCCGGTTGCAACATCCTCCAAGACCACAGTGAATTCATTGTTTACTTGTGGTAGAGCACCAATTGTAAACAGGCTTTTTTCGCCATCATAAGCAAAGTCCTTGTCTGAAAGCTCGGAATGGTAGGTCTGCTGCAGTTTATCAATCACCTTTCTGCCTATCCCCTTCCCATCAACCGGTCGATCATCCTCATACTTTAGATTAACCTATTCAACAAAGTAGAACAGAACTATCAAATGAGCCATGGACATACATAAACTAAGGTCACAAACTTTTCTATTTTGAATATAAAATCATAAACTAGGACACCAGACATACATAGTAGTGGAAGAAAAAGTCTTCTGTACTCTTCACAGAGACTTTATAGTGATTTGCATAGAGCTGGATCGACTGCCCTTTTTTCCCTAAACCGTTCCTGGCGATTGGGACCCTCTTAGGCTTCGTTGGCTTGTTTGGTGGCGATTCTGTCCCAGCATCATCAGCTTTAATGGGCACCACATTCGGAGGTACAGGAGGAGGTGGTGGCAAGTCATCGGCCTCACCATCATGAGAATCCATTTTATCAGAGAACAAACAGAGCTCTCTGGAGGGGGGGGGGGGGACAACAACAATTAGTACTTGAAGTCAGGAACAGTCATCAATGCTACAGAAACACAATAATCAACATCACATGATCATTTGCACAAATAGACAACCAGATAATGGAAAGTTATACGGCTCAACTCCAAAGTAACACAAAAGCCATTAACATACAAATCAAATAGAATTGTTTCCAGCGGCAGATTGATAGTTTGAGTGCACAACAACAAAGTTATAGCAAGTTTAAATAAAAATCCTTAACAAACTTTCACCACCTGCACCCAGTTGCTATGTACCTGTAATACTGTAGTGCTTGTAGCCGTTTTTTTTATGTTTTAATGCCCATATAAGCTATATATATTATTTAACATATACCCCATGCCATTATCAACACCGATATAAAATTATGAGTATTCAACTTTGTTTTTTTGCTACTTCTTTAGTATGCGGATCCAAATAAAACAGATTGCCTATCTACTGACTTGAATGACTATAATCACCCGTAGGAATAGCGCCCTATAATGATATGTCATTATTACTGTCTCCCAGTTCTTTCCCCAACTCCTAAACTAAGCTCTCTCACCTCATATGCACAAGGAACACCGCTGATTTGGATTGACTTGTTCCATGTCCCTTTGAGTAATGACACGATTCGTATATGAAATAATATTTATGAAATTTTACTTGCATTGTGTGTGCACATTTACAAGTAATACAGATGATTATAGCTATTTCTATGATATTTGAAGCAAATAAATTGCAGCACTGCGTATTATAAAAGTATTTATACCAAAATACAACTTAACCATGCTGCATACATGGTGTTCAAAAAAAAATCCCAAAAAAACTTCCCACGTTGGCCGTCACTATGCTCCGTCCCTGCCTTTATAGAATGCAGAAGCCCCCTACTTACTGCCCAAATCACTTTAAACCTCTCCCCCGATAATGAAGCTCCTTTTTTTCAGAAAACAAAAGAGAGAGAAGCATTTGGTTGAAACCACAATGGAACGTCCTAAAGCTGTATTAAAAAGGTGGTATTTTGATTTTAAAGCAACAATAAGAACGAAGACATTGACATGGCCCTGTAGAGAAGAGAAGCCCAAAATAGTGTGACTTGGGAAGGCAGAGGCACAGGAAATGTAATGTGCGAGGGGGGTTTGGAAGAATTAAGCAAATCGAGTCCAACAAAGACAATAAAGAGAAACCCCCTCATAATCGAAATATAACAGGTTTAAAAATCCGAGAAGAAGAAGAAAGGTGTGAAGCAGTCACAAACCTCCCGAAAACCCTAGGCACAGATTGGGGTAAAAAAAAAGAAGCCTTTCCCAATCTACAAGAAGAAAGAAAGGCTAGAACTGTTTGATTTAAGCGGGAGAGGTAGAAGGAAAAGAACAAGAAGGGGAGAGGAGAGGAGATAAATCAGAAATGTGGAGGAAATACAGATAGATACTCCTACTCCTACTCCTCCTAGGGTTAGGCGGAAATGCATGCAGCATTGTTGCAGATTAATTGGAGGCAAAACATGGAATTGGAATGGAAACAACAAAAGAGGGAGACTAAAGAACTATTAAGAAACCCCTAAACGCAAACAATCAAAGGGATGGAGGGCGGGATATTGTTGAGTCGGAGACGGAGAGGGGGAGAATCCCTTGGAACAAACAAACAAGCAGACAGACAGACAGACTAAATAAACAAGGAAGGGTAAGGGAAACCCCTAATTAATCCGAAAAGGAGAAGAGAAGAGAAGAAAACCTAGAAGTTAAGATAGATGAGATCCCCTTCCCCTTGTGAAGGATGACGCGACAAGGAGAGGACTGAGGAGAGCAGATAGATGGACGAGAGAATTACCAGAGTGAAGGACGCGGCGAGGAGAGGAGGAGGAAGCAAGCAAGCGGCTCTCCCAGTCCTCCTCCGGCCCTCTGCTCCTCTCCTCTTATCCTCCGCTCTCCTCTAAAGCTTTAGGCTCCAGCAACCTCACCTCCTCGGGCAATGCCCTCTGCTCTAGTCTTATTAAGTCTAGTCTAGTGCTCTGGTGTGGTGGTTCGTTCAGTGAGCCCGCCCGAGGGAGGGGGGGGGGGGGGAGACCGCTGTAAAAGTAGTGTAAATGCAGTTATGCGCACCGCAGTAAGTAGTAAAAGCGGCATCTCGTCCCAAAAAAACAGCAGTAGTTAGGCCGTCCGTTCCCGTCGCCCGACTGCTATGCCGCGCTGCAGAGACAAATGGACGGCTTCGATCGACGGCTTCTGAACTTGCCTCTGTCCGGTCTCTCTCTCTCTCTCGCGCGCGCGTACTGCTACTGCGTATGTCTCCAAGCAGTAATTAATGGCAGTCAGATCGGTTCTTGCTGACGTACGCTGCTCCAACGATATCCGCATCCAGCTGCTGAGGGTTAAGACGGCACCTACGATTGATTATTATTATTATTATATATATAACTCATTTATGTATAATATATTTTATTTACTGTATTATAGTCGATTATTGTATGAGAAACGGTTTAATTCTCTATGGTCATCTCTCTCATCTACATCATCTTGTATTCTACATGGTAAATCTTACAGATATCTAATGTCACACTATTGCACACGCTCTGAGTATGCGGGTAGCACTCAAAAGAAACAGCGAAATACTCACTGTAGCAAAAACATTTTATCTTTTAGGCCATGTTTGGTTCGTAGCCAACCTTGTCATAACTAAAGTTAGACAAAGTCTGGTTTGCCACAAAAAAAAATGTGACCAACAAATGTGACCAACAAAATTGCCGTCACAAGTTAGACAAAGTTAGACAATAAATTGAGTCTGTAACATGTGGCTAGGGAGCTAAGGAAGTGTGGCAAACCATGATTGCAGCAATGAACCAAACACATGCCTAAGAATCAATGGCGCGACTAAAGTTGGGCGCGACACCATTAGGCACGAAACCAAACACCTCCTTAATCTGGATCTTTGTTTTTTGATTGGGCGATAGAGATCTACTTCTAATACCGAGTACTGTAGATCATATGCATTTCCAGTGAGTATGTTGATTTGGTGTGTGCGGCGATAGATGAATGTGTTGGGATACTAACGCAATAGATGAATATGTTAGGAATACGGTTAAATTGCACTAACACACAACTAAAAATATCTACCGCGTAAACCAGAAAGCCAGGCGAGTAAAAGATCAAAGATCGTTACCACTAGACGCGCAGTGCAACGGAAGAGTTGGAGCAGGCCGATCCAACGTCACGTGCGTCGATGTAGTGGAAGTAGTCGATCATCCAACGTTCTTGGCTGTCGATCGTCTCCTCCACCAGCCCCTCCGATTCCTTACGTACGCCGCGAATCGTCCTCAATCAATGTAGTTGCGATCACAGTCACGCATCTACAATACCCACATGTCTATGAGCGAAACATCGTGCGCCGATGTGCTAGCATCAGCGTGCACGGCATGGCTTTCTGGGAGGTGGCTAAGGTTTCGATGGGTGGTACAACATCATCCAAAAACTGCCACGGCTCCCCTTATAAAGAGCTCCTAATGGAACCTTGCGTTGGAAAACTCATTAGGACTCTTAACTACGTATGGATTATAATCTGATTTAAACCTGTAATGGATCCAATTTGAACTAGTTTGTTCCAACCCATTAGGCGTGACCCTGTAGGTTCATGCTTAATCGGTTGTGACCTGAAAACCTCTTTTCGATCCACAAATCGGTAGCGGTTCCTGATAGGACATAGCATCTCCCGAATACACATAAAGATTGTATCGGACGAACATTTATAAAGCTCATGTGTTGATCCCTTTGCCTCACGATACTAGATCGAACTTAAGCCGATATGTGTGGCATCCTATGATAGCTCGATCCTTCACTAAATCTTGTAGTGGATTATTTAGTAGTAGTTGACTCATCAACCATATTCGGTATGACCATACACTTGATTAATCTAACCACATCGAGTGGCTCAAAGATATATCTCTCGTTAAAGATATATCTAACCGCAACCCGTGAGGACAAGATCTCACACTCGTGGCTTCGCTTTGTCGTCCTTCACCGAATCCTTCGACCAATAGGAGCCCCTGAGCACCAGATAGCCACAGCCGGTCTCTTCTTCCTCAATCAAGGCCAATTCCGTCGCCACGTCCTTTGGTAAGCTTCTGATCAATTCGTCCTGGCCACACCATCCCTTTAGCCTTCTCGTTGCCCCCGTTTTCCAATCTTTTCTGCCACTGGAGCACCATCACCACACGCATCCATCCCCGTCGCCGCATTTGATTTACGCCGACGAGGTATAGAGCCTCTCCTTGCCACCCGGTGCCACCTATAGCTACCTCGTGACGCCTACTGTCTGTTTTTCCATTGCTGTTGCTCCGCTTCTCACCGCTCGCTGCCACCGACGTCCAACGGAGAGTCATGGCCGCCACCCTGTCTTGGACTCTGATCGGCTCCATCTGACAGTCAAACTGAATTAAACTGTACGCATGAACCGAATCCATCGTAGACCACAGCAATCCCATGCACTCAGTCCGTACGGGCTAGCTAGCTTATTTCGAGTCGGGCCATGAGTCCGACGCGTCGTCACCTCCTTTCCCTCCATTTCCCCGACCCGTCCCGCCTAAGGAAAGCAAATCCCTAACCTCCATCTCTCTCCCCCCATCCCGCCGCCGCCGTCGTCGCACGCATGGCGGCCGCCCGCGCCGCCAAGCGCCCCAAGCACGCCTCCGACCCCGCCTCCGCCTCCGCCTCCGCGCCACAGAGGTCGGTCACTCAACTCGCCCCCTTTCCTCTCGCGGCACGGTTTTTCCCATCTGATTTTCCCTTTTCTGGGGTTCTGCAGAGGCGATGACGACTACGTGCCGGGGAACATCGTGGAGATCGAGCTCTGCAACTTCATGACCTACGACCGCCTCACCTGCTGCCCCGGCCCCCGCCTCAACCTCGTCGTCGGCCCCAACGGCTCCGGCAAGAGCTCCCTCGTCTGCGCCATCGCACTCGCTCTCGCCGCTGACCCAAGCGTACCTACCTACCCACCCTTCTTTCCACTCCTTACTTATTCCATTTGTCAGTACTTGTTACTTCTGTTGCTACTGTAACACAAGATAAATTTACTGTATCGCCTGCAGATTCTCGGCAGGGCATCCAGCGTCGGAGCCTTCGTCAAGAGGGGGGAGGAGTCCGGCCATGTCAAGATATCCCTCCGCGGAGATACACCCGACCACACCATCTGCATTACCAGGAAGATCGATACCAAGAACAAGTCCGACTGGCTGCTCAACGGTACCCCCTACTACATGACGCACTCTCACTCCTCATGCACGCTCCTTAATATCTTGGCAAAACAAAACACTGAAATAGGACTGGTGCCTGCATGTTTTGATGTAAACCTTTAACATAAACTCTAGTTCGTATATTAAGGTTTCATGTCATCCATTCATAGTCTACCTAATACCTATTCGCTCATTTGGCTTCACATTCTTGAGGATGTTAATTATAACGTTGCCCCTCAGCATGTAATTTTGGCAATGCCTTTTCTCAAGAAAATGATGTCTCTTCAACTTTGTGGATAAGTACTCTATTGTTTATGTGTATCGTTATTCTTTTGAAATATATTGCTTTTGTTGAAAAAGGAGGCCTTCCTATGTCACTCAAATTTGTTTCCTGCAGGTGCAACTGTCCCAAGAAAGGAAGTCATTGATGTCATTAAGAAATTCAATATTCAAGTTAACAACTTAACTCAGGTTAGTCTTTTATATGTGTATCTTCAGTTCATGTTAGCGTCCAGTGTTTTACATTCCATACAAGTTTGCTTTGTATGTTCATAAAACATGATATGTTATTCCAGATGAGTCATTTATCCTACTGTAAAACTATACCTGATTTGTGTTGTTCTGTGCCAAACTCCCTTTAGTTCTTGCCACAAGACCGGGTATGTGAATTTGCAAAGCTGAGTCCTATTCAACTTCTACAAGAGACTGAAAAGGCTGTTGGTGACCCAGATTTACCTGTTCAGCATCGCCAACTTATAGAAAGGAGTAAGGAATTGAGGACTCTTGAAGTGGTAAAGCTGAATCTTTCACCTTTTGTTTATGTTTGCTTGAACTTTTCAAGTTTTTCTGACTTCTTTACAAATGCTATGTTAGATATCAGCCTCTACGCTACCGTTTCACTACCGTGTTTATGTTGAATTTTAGGCTGTAAAGCAAATGGAGCAGACTTTAAATAATTTGAAGGCCCTCAACGCTGAACAAGAAAAAGATGTCGAACGTGTCCGACAAAGAGATAAACTCCTGAGAAAGGCTAGTATTTGTTTTGGCTATGAATGGAATGGACAGTATTTTTTCATGATACTGTAATACCTCTTGTTGATTGTGCCACAGGTTGAGTTAATGAAGAAGAAGCTGCCATGGCTAAAATACGACATGAAGAAGAAGGGATACATAGAAGCACAGGAGCAGGAGAAAATCACGAAGAAGAAAATGGAAGAAGTAGCCAGAATCTGGGAGGATTCAAAAGGCCCTATTGTGTATGTTTCATGGTCAAAAGGCTTCAATTATTCATTATCTTCATTTATAATTTCCTTTCTAGATGTTTCTTGGAAGTTTTATTTTTGTACTACATGGTTTTTGGTATTTGTCCAGATGTGCTGTATTTGGTATAAAGGTTTCCTTTTCAAGGCCTTCAAGTTGAATGAATAGTTTTTTGAACTAGTATTCCTTAAATTCAATGTCTTTGTGTCAGTCTTACTTTCCTGTTTTGATAGATACTCACTCCCTTTTATTTGTCATGTAATGTTTTTTGTTTACTTGATTAATGCTAATTAAACAAGCTTACATAAAACTTAACTGAAACAAAATTCCTGATTACCATCATTTGTTAAAAACTAAGCAACTTGTTTTTTAAAAAAATAGGAGAACTAAGCAACTTGTGGATTTCATCACTTTATATAAAACGAGAAAAATGCAAAGCTCCCCTCCAAAAGGTTTTAGATTACAATATGTTGTTCCAAGGTAGTTTCAGTAGAATGCTTTCAAGCTTTCTTGGTCATATTTGCTATTTAGGTTTTTTTTTGTGGCTTGCTGAAATAGCAAATGTTGAGGTTTTGAGTTCTAATGGAATACACATCTTCTTGCTTTTCCTTATTTTTGTAGAGAGCTCAAGAAAGAGAAAACGAATCATGCTTCAAGTACTAAGAAGATAAGCAACCAAATGACTCAAAACATGAGCAAGCGAAGGGAAGTTATAGATGAGGAACTGCAGCTGGTATGCTCTTGTTTACCTAAAATCAGGTTTCCAGGAATATTTGACTGCTGTTGGTCTTTGACATTTTTTCGGTATCAGAACGCAAGATTGAAAACAACATTTGATGACATAGAAGATCTGAAAAGGCAAGAAAAATCTCGTCAGCAAAGGATCTCGAAGGCTAAGGAAGCTCTTGCAGCTGCTGAAAGGGAACTTGAGGATCTACAACCGTATGAACCACCTAGAGCTGAAATGGTTAGTTTTGTTAGATGTATATGTTTCTTGCTATATGATAGTTTGTATAGGGTGCTCTTTGCATATTTACCTAGATATATAACTTGTATATTTGGCCTTTGGCCCATTGGAATAGATCAAGGGTTCATTCCAACATGGTATCAGAGCCATGAAAACTCTAACCCTAGACAAATACCCATTTTACTGCCGCCGCCACCCCCGTGCCCAAGCGCATGCCTCTGTTTTTCTTTGTTTTCTTTGCTCCGCATGCTTCCCGAGCCATTCGCCGTGGTTCGGGCCTTCCTCGCCGCCGTGTCGGGCCTCCCTGTCGTCGCCGTGTCACCCCGCCGCCAGATCCGCGCCACCCGAGGCGGATCCCGCCGCTGGATTCGCTTACGTTTCTTCGTGCTGGAAGCACGTGTGCCTCCCTAACGCTGCGGGCCTCCCTGCCCGCCGCCTCCGAGCCCGCCGCCGCCGCCGCTCGGCTGCCGACATCGCGACTGGGCCTTCGACGCCAAGCGCCGCCTCCGACCGCCCGATAGTTTCTCTCCGCCTTCCTCACTTGCCGCCGGAGCTCGAGCTCGCGTCGCCGCCGAGCTTCTACTCTGAGTCGCCGCCTCCCGCCTCGGATCTGGACGCTCGACTTCGCGTCTACGCCGCTTTTGTTCGCCCACGCGGATCACGTCTCCATCGATGGCTACGCGGTGGTTCCTTCGCCATCCCGCTCCCCCGGTTCAGTTCGACGAGATGAACTGACGTGAGTGGGTTGTTCACCTGAGGATTCACCTCAACGGCTAGCGCCTCTGGGTTACCTCACAGGCGAGCACCCTAGTCCGCCTCGCCTACACCGCGTCGGTTTTGCTGCTCTCTTTCGTTAGTGCGGATCGCCGCTCAGAGGCCACTACTCACTCATGCTTGCGGTGCTCATGCTCAGAACGGTGACACTCGCATTGTCACTTGCTTGAGACAGCTCGTGCTCTCATGCTTAGCTCTTCTGTTCCACCTCACCTCTAGGCCGAGGCTGTCTCTACTGCTGCTTTCCTTATCAACACGCAACTTTCCATCGCTCTTTAGGGCTCTACTCCTGTCGAGCGTCTCTACTATCGGGCTTCAGAGTACAGTCACCTTCGTTGTTTCGGTTGTGTGTGCTTTGTCCTTCTTCCACCTCGTAAGCGCACCAACTGAATGCTTAGTCAGTTGAGTGTCTTTCTTGGCTACAGTCTTAAGCATAAGGGTTATCGCTGCTACGACCTTGTTGCTCGCCGGATGAGGATATATTTGGATGTACCATGTTAGAATGAGACTTCTTGTCTATTTCAATGGGCCTATGCCAATATATAACATGTACAGGGTTGGTAAATATCCAAAGAACACCCTAGTCCATATACATATCTAATAGTGCCTTGATGAGTCTCGACCTTACTACCCTTGTTCTCCTCATTGTCACTTAAATTCTCTTGTTGAGTCGATCTCCTTTCTGACTTTGCCTGACCCTCATCTTTCCACTTTTGTTTCGCTTTTGACTCCACCTTCGCTTCCCTATCCTCCGGCTCCACCTGTTCCCTCTCATGGAGTTTCCTTTCATCTCTTTTGTTGAGATTCCACCTTTTCCCTCGCACTACTCTCGAGTCCTCGACCTACTCCTCTAGTTGAGCCTCTGTCTTTAATGGACCTGCTCCCAACTCTTCTCCGTCCTTCTTGGTCCGCTCACCTTTCTCCGCCAGATACTATCTTTGTTATATCGCCTTTGTCGGGCCTCTGAGCGCTATGACTTTGCAGTCGTTGCTCTTTCCGAGCCTATAACCTACCGTGAGGCTGCTGCTCACCCTGACTAGCAGCTCATGATGTCTGATGTCTGAGGAGATTGCTGCTTTGGAGCGAACTGGCACTTGAGATCTTGTGCCCTTATCTGCTCGTGTCACTCGTATCACGTGCAAGTGGCTGTACAAGATCAAGACTTGCTCGGATGGTTCTCTTGAGCGCTATAAGGCTCGTTTCGTGGCACATGGTTTTCAGCAAGAGTATGGTTGTGACTACGATGAGACCTTCGCTCTTGTCGCCCACATGACCACTGTTCGCATTCTCCTTGCTGTGGCCTCTGTTCGACAGTGACCCATCTCCCAGCTAGACGTCAAGAATACCTTTCTCAATGGCGAGCTGCGTGAGGTCTACATGTAGCCTCCCTTGGGTATTCTGTCCCTAATGGTATGGTTTGTCGTCTTCGTCGCTCTCACTACGGGCTCTAGCAAGCCCCTCGTGCTTGGTTTTATCGCTTCTCCTTTGTTGTCACTGCTGTCGGCTTCTCTACTAGTGATCATGATCCAGCCCTCTTTGTACACATCTCTCCTCGGGGTCGGACGCTCCTCCCCTATGTGGATGATATGATCATTACTGGGAATGACTCTCAGTACATTGATTTTGTGAAGGAACGTTTCAATGAGCAGTTCTTGATGTCTGATTTGGGTCCTCTTCGTTATTTCCTTAGGATTGAGGTCACTTCTACGTCTGGGAGTTACTACCTCTCCCAGGAGAAGTACATTTAGGATTAGGGATGACAATTGTGCCTGATTACTCGTGTGCCTGTGGGCAAATGCTCTAATGGAGCTGGGCATGAGGTGCTTTCTTTGCTCATGGGCATGGAAATGGGGGTAATCCTCTGCTCAATCGGGTAAACGGGCACATGCATGGGTGAGATCCACCCATGTCTGTCTCGCCCGTTTACCCGTCAACCCCCACACTGACAGGTGAGACCAGCCCCAAATCCCCAATCCAATCCTTAATTCCTCATTTACGCACCCGGCCACTCCAGCCCCGCCGCGACGCCACCCCTCACGCCCCCTCACTGCCGTTCGTGAGGAAGGAGTCGAAGATGAGGGTGGTCGCCGCCCCCCTCACACCTTGCTGTCGCCCCCTCCTCACACCTCTTTGTTGCCTCCAGTCCTCTGCTCTGGCCGTCACCCTCATGCCCATTGCCATGCACCGCCGCCTCGCGAGAAGGTCTCGGAGATGAAGGTGGCCATCGGCGCTCTAACGGTGACTCTGAAGATGAGGAAGGAGCCGAATATGAGGCTGGCCGCCAATCTCTAGGCCATCGCCAATCCTCAACTTCACCGCTGTCGGTAAATCCATGCGATTACGATCTGAAGAGGTACATGCCCCACACTTCCATCGATGTCCCACTTGGATCTGTGATTTGTTAGTTTTCTTACTAGTTACTACTCCTGTGGTCTTGCCCCGTCCTCCACAACCCAGTCGCACCCTTCTCTCCTCTGGAACTTCCTCCTCACCGCCCCCGTCCTCACGGCCGTGGCCGCCTCCTCACGTCCGATCACACGGCCCCTCCTCCTCGCCCCGTCCTTTGCCCGTGGCGTCATTGCCATTTCCAACCCCAATGGGGTGTGGGCGTGTGGCGAGCACACGGGCATGCCTGCGGGCGATGGGCATGGGCAAGGTTCTCTACCCGTCGCCCTTCGCAGGCATGCCCGTAGGGGGAGTTTTGGGCTGGCGGGCATGGGTATGGGCAGGCACTATTCGTGCCCGCCACGACTGATTGTTATCCCTATCCAGGATGTCCTTGCTCGCGCTTGTCTCACTGATTAGCGTGTGGTGAACACTCTTATGAAGCTTAGTGTTCACCTTCGACCCACTGATGGGGAGCCTCTTGAGGATCTCATTCGCTTCCACCATCTTTCCAGGAGCCTCGTCTACATTGGGGTCACTCGACCTGACATTTCTCACCTATTTCATATTCGGAGTCAGTTCGTTTCTGCTCCCACTCAGCTCCATTATGGTCACATTCTTCGTGTTCTGCGATATCTTCGCGGGACCATTGGTTGTTGCCTTTTCTTTCCTTGCTCCAGCTCTTTACAGCTTTAGGCTTACTTTGATGCGACCTGGGCTAGCGATCCTTCTGATTACCGATCTCTTTCTATCTATTGTGTTTTCTACGGTTCATCTCTGATTGCCTGGAAGACCAAGAAGTAGATTGTCGTTTCCTGTTCGAGTGGTGAGGCTAAATTGCGAGCCATGACGGCGTTGACAGCTGAGCTCACTTGGCTTCGGTGGCCACTTGAGGATTTCGATGTTTTAGCTTCTGTGTAGACTCCCCTCTTATCAGATAGTACTGACGCGATCAGCATTGCTCGAAATTCAGTGAAGCATGAGGTCACTAAGCACATTGGAATAGATGCTTCGTACATGAGATCACAGGTGCATGCTCAAGTTATTGCTCTTCAGTATGTGCCTTTGGAGCTGCAGTTAGCTGATTTCTTCACCAAGGCACAAACTCGAGCTCCCAGCATAGCTTATACCTTTCCAAACTCAGTGTTGTTGATCCCATGAGTTTGGGGGGGGGGGTGGTTAGATAGGTGTATATGTCTCTTGGTATATGTTAGTCTGTATAGGACTATAGGGTCCTCTTTGCGTATTTACTTAGACATGTAACTTGTATATTCCACAAGCTTTCGCTTTCTGTTCATACATCTCTTTTTGTTCGCATCTGTAACCAACTGACATCTTGTCCAGTTTATTTGCTCAAGTAACACAATTTCATGACTGGTGGTATCTACGCCTGTTGCTAAATTTATGTTCGTGCATAGGCACAACTCACAGAGCAAATTGCACGATTAACTTGCGATATAAACGAGCTAAAAACGGAAAAGAAAGAGAAGGAGTCTCAGTTAGCTCAAGAGAAAGAAAGACTGAGGAAATGTTCTGATAGGTACTCAGCTTGTTAGCTACTGTCTACTCCATCTGAGACTTGGCTGCCTATAATACTTATTTAGTTATTTCTTACAGGTTGAAGCAAATGGAAAATAAGAACAATAAGCTACTCCAAGCATTGCAAAACGCTGGTGCTGAGAAAATTGATGAAGCATACAACTGGGTGCAAGATAACAAAAATAAGTTCAGGGGAGAAGTTTATGGGCCTGTTCTCCTTGAGGTTTGTTTAGTTGCAAGCCTGTCAACTGTCGTTTTCTTTGCACACAAGGCAGCTAAGAATACCACCTTGCACTGTTTTTAGGTAAATATTCAGGATAAGATTCACGCTTCTTACTTGGAAGATCATGTTCCAAACTATATATGGAAGGTACCAATACTATGATAAAATTTCATGTTTTGATTTGGCTAACTTGTGTTGTACATACTGTTTACTGTTTTCCTTTATTTTAGCATTTCCATACAAATGTAGAAAGTAAGGAGGGCCACATATTCTACCAATGGCTGCAGGGTCTCTGTTGTGCCATTTTGCACATTGTGCCCAGTGCATGGTCGATGTGTAGAGGCAGATTGATCCTCCAGTCACTGTAGATGATTAGTTCCAATAGGATGACATCTCTTTATACTGTTCTAGATAAAGATCCCTTGCTTATTGTTTTCATTGACTTGTAAATCATGAAACACCATCCTGTTTCTTTTTCAATGGAAAACATTATATCTGTAAACAAATTAATTGCCATTTTGCTGCATGTGTCAGTCATTCATTACCCAGGATGCTTCCGACCGTGACCTCTTGGTTAGACAAACGAAGCAATATGGTATTCCTGTTCTGAACTACACCGGGGACAAAGGCACCAGGAGAGAACCATTCGACATTACTCCGGAGGTCAGCAGATATGGACCAGGCATTTAGCATTTGAGAATGTCAATCTTTGTTATTTATTGTTCCAGCTTTTAGTTTTATGAGGTCTGTTTTGTTTTTCAATCTTGTTGCAAATTATAAGGTATGCATGTAGATTTAATGTCAATTTCTCTCTTTCGCCCTTGTTTATTTCATCCTCTTTCCTAATTGTTTATGCACGGGCACCCACGCAAAACATCATCTCTCATGTTTCCTATGCACTTAATGTAAAGGCACACTAGTCATTCTCTTTGGTGACTATCAATCTTAGAGCTTTCTTAACGTTTGTGTCCGGTCAAAATGCGCCTTATAAAAAACAACAGCGGGAGTAATATTGAATGTTCTGTTTATTTTCCTTTTGACAGATGCAGCAACTGGGAATCTACTCACGACTTGATCAAGTATTCGAAGCTCCTCCTGCTGTAAAAGATGTCTTAATTAGTCAGGCTGCTTTGGATCGTTCGGTATAACACTGCTTATGTTTAGTTCATAAGCCTGTACCAAATCACACTGGTTATGACTTAGATCTTCCACTCATAGTTGTGTTCTCTTTCTTTCCCCCTTTTTCTATGTCTATGTAGTATATAGGTACAGATGAAACACATCACAGAGCAGATGATGTACCAAAGTTGGGTATTACTGACTTTTGGACTCCAGATAACCATTACCGGTGGTCCAGATCAAGATATGGTGGTCATATGTCAGCAAATGTAGATGCAGTCAATCCTTCTCGTCTTTTCATGTGCGGTATGTGTTATAATCTCAGCCTTAATAAATTTGTTGATTATATGATTCACTTGCCATGCCTGATGCTTGTCAGCTTGTTCATGCAGATTTGGATGTTGGTGACATTGAAAGGTTTCGATCTCAAAAAGATAAACATATGAAACATATTGAAGGCATGGATGAATCCTTCAAAATGCTTCACAAAAAGCAGAGGCAACTAGAAGATGAAGAGGCAAAAATACGCAAGCAAAAGGTTTCATATGTTTTTTGTTTTATTGGCTTCATTAGATTTAATTAATGCTTATCAATCCATTTTTTCTGATACTGCTTATCTATCCAGTTATTTCTGATAATGTTTATCTTTTAATTGTCATAACTCCAGGAAGGGATTACTGACATGATGAGGTCCCAAAAGAAGAGGCGAGAAGAAATGCAAAGGCGTGTTGGTATGAGACCTTTTCCTGTTCTTCTGCATGTAGCTTGTATCATATGTTGCCTTTTCTCTCTAGATATTAAACGAAGAATGCTGGAGGACATATATAAAGAGGAAGATGTGGAATCCAGCACAATAAAGCTTGTTGATCAGGTGGCTAAGTTAAATGATCAGCGATTTCGAGCAGTGATAAAACTCAAGGTAAGTAGGGCTTGCAATTTCATAGGCTAACCTCCAATATTTTGTTTATCTTGAAGACCACCATCAAGAAGACTATTTGTCCTTACTTCAGTTTCATTTAAATTCTCTCAGAATTTGCTTATTGAAGCTGTTGCTCTCAAATGGAGTTACACAGAAAAGAACATGGCTTCCATTGAGCTTGATACAAAGGTACGCTCTGCGAGAAACTAGTTACATTTGCAAAAAATAAACTTCTTAGAAGGGATTGCCCCAAACTCTTCATTTCCCATCATATTACAGAGTAGTACCCAGTAGGTCAGTATTAAAAAAAAGTAATCACTGTTTGGAAACTTTGCAAGTTGCACCCAATTAATCACCACTATTGTAGAATGTGTGCAATAAGATATATGCATAACTGATGCTAGTAGTTTGGTGCAATATTTACAATGCACACATACTTATGCACAGGGGACAAACCATATAAGTGGTGAGCTCATAGAACCTGGGATAAAAACCGTGGGTAATCGCGTTACCGCCTCATAACGGTTTATCGGTCGAACCGTAAAAAAATACCGGCCGAAATTTTTAAAATTTGAATTTGAATTTTTGACTCCATAATGTCCTTCCCTAGTTGGTTTAGGCATTCTTATGCTAGATTATGTATTGAAACATTAGTTTTTAGTATATTTAGCACTATTAAAACATAAATGAAGACTTTTTTATGTACAACTTGAAACACTTTCTCATTAATTGGATTGCATGCAACCATGAGAGAATTGGATTGCATCATTATTTGCTCAGGATTGGATTGATTATTTAATCCTATACTTTCAAATCATTTAGTGACGCGATATGATTAATAAGAGATACGAAAAAGTATTTGCTAATAGTTTGTTCAACGACACATGTTTCGTATGTATGATTACTAGTATCAATATATTGGCATTTGTTTGGTCAGGACTGGCCGACCAAGTCCAACTTTCATATTTCTGCTAAAAATACTAGCTCCTAAGGGTAGCTCATGTAACTAGAAAGCTATCCTTCTAGGGGGTGGAGTCATGTAACTAGACATCTATTATTGGAAAATCAAGCTTTTTATGTACAACTTGAAACACTTTCTCATTAATATTTGCATTATTCCAAATTTAAATTTGCTAATTACCATTTTCACCATTTTCCGGTTTTCCCTGTTTTCCCCGGTTTTTCAAATTGGTTTTCGATTCGCCGGTAACCGTCCGAGAAAATCCAGATTCAAATTTTGAAATTCGAATTTGGGCTAGTTTTTTTTGAATTTACCGGTAACCGGTACCGGCCATCGGCCGGGATTTTCTCCGGTACCGAGATTTCAATCCCTGCATAGAACCATAGCTGCTTATGTATTATGCTGTTCCTTGTGTCTAAACACTTTGCCACATGTAATTATTTGGCCTGGTATTATCACAAGACAATTTTAAAAGTTTTAAATATGCACCCTTTTTTGTGTGTTTTCTGTTTAACCTTCATTGATATCTGATAGATATGGGAGATGGAAAAGGACGTGAAGAAACTTGAAAAAGATGCTATTCAAGCTGCCAGAGAATATGAAAACTGTGAGTTGGTGTTACAATACATTCTTTTTTCTGCTTCCAATAATTTGTAAACTAAAAATATTGTTAGTTTGTACAATATTTAATGGTGGAAAGTGACTTAGGCTTCCGTTGAGATTTTGGCATGCTATGAATGATGTTTTGGTCTACAAATTTTCGGGACAGCTTTTATGTCATGCTCACCATGCAGTCCATGCTGCATAGTTGATTGTTTTGTAAGGCATGTGGCACAATATATTAATGCAGTAATTTATTTAGAGTTTTTTTTTTGACTTTCAGCATGATTTTTTTTGTGGTACTGCTCATTGTAAAATGTTGTCTGCACTGCTTTGATGAACCGAATTTCTACTCAAGTGTTCAGTTTGTATCACTCTATGATCATGTAATGTAAACGTGCTTTGTACAAAAAGGAGAATTAGCAAGTCATTGTTTGCAATATGAATGATATGGATATACTGGATGATGAGTTCCGTGAAAACTAACTATTGTAATTGCAAACTAGTCCTTGAAATCCAGCAGTATCTGAGCTCCATAACGACGCTGGGAAGTTTTCAATTGGAATTCTTACTGAGAACTATTATAGCTAGTTTTGGAGATGTTAGATGCCATGGGGGATTCTTGCTAGTTCTGTGAATTGATCTATCTAATAATAGTATTAATAAACCAATAGCAGCAATCTTCCATGATGCAATGACATATATCGTAAGTTATTGTTCATTGTATATGAAGCATGCATTCCCATTTTCTGAGACATTCTGAGTACCTGTTGGCAGATCAAGTTCAATAAAAGCCCTGTTGGGCCTTCAAACAGTCAATATTATGTTTTGACATTTGTAGTCTTGTACTACAAATTTTAAATAAAAATCTCAGTTGCTATGCGTTAATAATGGTTGAGGGATAGTGTAGCATTAGACAGCATATTGTTTTCATAATCGATTCTTTTTAACCTTCACATCAGGTAAAAAAATCACTCAAGAGCATAAGCAGCAGCTGTCTAATGCAAAGAAGCATGCAGAATCAATAGCTATGATCACGAAGACCTTGCAAAAGAATTTCTTGAGGTATAGTTGAATTTAATTTTAAATAAACTATGCCCCAAACTTATTTCAGGATTCGAATATTTTAGTAGTAAAGTCCAACATAAATAAACTGTTATGGACAGATTATGCAAACGAGACATTTGGGGACGTAACAGAACAATATCGTAATAGTGTTTGTTCTAGCTCCATTTTCTAACAAAACTATGGTGTGCTAGAAAGTACAGTAGAAAACACCAAGTGTAAACACCCATCAGAACCGTAACTACTGGAGCGTGTATTTTGTCAGTTATTTGAAATAAAAAATGTGGGTTTTGTGCTTCATGAGAGAACGGTTAGAACTATTTAAATCATACATTATTGCCCAGATTTCAGTTATCCAGAGTGTTGAATTTTTCTTCAAACAAAGAGATCCCTTTAGGTTGTTAGAATGCTCCCACTCCACAAATCTTCATTCTTTGTTTCCTCTGTCAGGATCTATCATGTCCATCTATTAATGTCTATTTATTATTGTTATCATATGGATTTCTTGTGCCTCTTTCTTGTATAGTGCATCCAGTATTCCTTTTCTTTGTTTGATTCTGCCATATCCAATGTGCTGGCGTTTCCTTGTGCCAAATAAACCACTTGATGTCTTAGAAGCATACATTACCACTTAGCACCTGTTTGTTGATGGTTCCACCCCCTTTCTAATCGCAGATGCCTACTACCATAGAAGAACTGGAATGTGCAATGCAAGATACTGAATCTGAAGCAAATTCTATGCTGTTTCTTAACCAAAACGTTTTGCAAGAGTATCAAAACCGGCAACGTGAGGTACAACCATGGATAGAAATACGGTAACCGCGGTTACGCCGTAACGGTTTAATGCGGATTTGAAATCGGCGGTTTTCCGGAATTTACAAATTCAAATTTTGAATTTTGAATTTCGATTGAATTTTAAGCAAAATTTAACGAAATTCATCGAAAAACCGTTACGGCGGTTACCGTTAGTTACGTACGCCAGCCGTAATTGGGCCGTACGTTTTTAAACCCAGGTACAACAGTTTTACAAGTGTACTGAATTTGAATCGATAGTTAGCTTTACTTGCATAGTTGCACTCATTTCAGCTGTTCAGCATCAGTATGCCTCATCAGAAATATAAAGTCCTTAGCAGGTTTTGGAAAATTAGAACAGGGCTGGTCGGAGACTGCTGGCCAGTTAGAAGGGATATTTATTTATTTATCATCATTTTTGGTAATGCCGCTGGCAGAGTGGTCTCTCCACAACATGGAAATAGCCTTGTGTTGGGAGCAAGGATTCAAAAACCGGTCCCGGCTCAATTCCCGGCCGGCGGCCGGTACTGGTAACGCCGGTTACCGGTTTTTCCCGGTCGAATTTCATTAAATTTTGCTTAAAAATCAATCAAAATTCGAAATTTGAAATTTGAATTTGCAAACTCCAGAAAAACCGGCCGGGATTTCAAATCCCGGCCCCCACCGGTAAGGCCGGTTAACCGGCGGTAACCGGCCGGGATTTCCATCCCTGGTTGGGAGTATCAACATTTCTTAAATCTTGCTCTAGAGCATAACTGAGTAAGGGAATCAATGGCGGCGTTATGAAGGGGCATTATAATTTGTAGAGGTTGCTTACGCCAGAGTGATCTCCCTTCAGACTTCCCCTCAAAGGAATGCTTTGCTTTATATGCAGAATATGCCACTTTGTGAGCAGAAAAGATAGTCCCTACGGTATTTCTTCTAGATATTTGTGTGATTATACTATCTTTATGTTAATAAAGTAGCATATATTAGATAAAGGGAGCTCAGAGCCTTACCATTTCAAATGACCAAGTTTGAGCTGATAGATTTACAACGCAGACATCTCTTCATGTACTAAACCATAATATATTCCTTTGAGCTACTCATTAATCTGCTACTAAGCTACTTCTACCTGAAATTCTTGCTGACAGTTGCAATGCCTATTTAAATTGTATAGATATTATCAATATCAAATAAACTTGAAGATGATAAAGGAGAATTTGAGAGATGCTGCTCTGAAATAGAAACTACAAAGGTTTGGGCATTTTATCTTGTCGTCTATATTGCCATCATTTTTTCAATCCTTTGGGGATATTGTCTTTCTTGACTTGACTTTGACTATTTCTAGGGTAAATGGCTTCCAACACTGCGAACTCTTGTTTCAAAAATAAATGACACCTTTAGTCGTAACTTTCAAGAAATGGCTGTTGCTGGAGAAGTTTCACTAGGTATTTACGGTGATTCTGTTTTGTCATTATTTGTACATTTTTTGACATACTGAATTGTCTACCAAAATTTCCTGGCAGATGAGCATGGCCTTGATTTTAGCGAATACGGTATTCTTATAAAGGTGAAGTTTCGGTGAGTTCCTTTTCCCAAGTGATAGCACTGTTTTTGCTTTAAAAAAAGTGAGCACCGTTCTGACATTTCTTGAAATAGGGTAAATAATAACCAGCACCACCGCACCTTGCTAAACATTATAGTACTGTTTCCTGATGGTAACCAAGCCGGGTACTGCCCACTCCCTAGTTAAATTAGCCTGGACCAGGACGGTGTAACCGAGTTCAGTCTTACTGAATTATCGAGTCTTAGCAATTATTGGGTGACTTTGATTGATTCTAGAATGTGGTCAGAAATAATCTTATAATTAAGAGTCTGTAGTCTTCAAATTATCTATTAAGAAGGGAAAAAAAATCAAGGGAAAGTATCAGACAAACAGTCTTTGTTTGTTTGTGCTGATCAAGTCTCCACTTTCTGGCATTTCCATATCTGAGTGCAGTTCACTATTCATTTCCATATCTTCTAAATGTGAAAAGTGGCTATGTTGATTAATTACATCTGGTCATCAGTCAGGAACAACCATCAGATCAGCTTCAATTTGCCAAGTCTTTCTCTGATCTTTTTGTTTTCCCTGGATTCTATCCTGTCCTAGACTCCTAGGATCCTAGCAATGCCCCATGACAGTTGTTTTCAGTTTCCAGAGTTATCACTTCCATGATGATGGCTTTTCTGTTGTGTCTTTTAACACTGGAGATCTTAGTAATTTGTTCAACATAGCCAAGTTGGTGCTTATCCCATTTGACCAGTTCATGCCTTTTGTGTCACAATGAAGTAGGGTAGACTACCAGAATTCACTGAAGAAAAGTTATGCAACCTATATGCATGCAGTGAAAAAATGTTATCTTCTAACTGTATATTTTAAACAAAATGTTTCCGACAAGAAAACATGATTCATAGCTGAAGATAGGCTATCCTTTTTCCAGTCTATTTTCTAATTTTCTGCTTGCTTCCTACTTCCTACTTCCTAGTCTGTCAGGTTCTTTAGGTAGACGCTGGCATGGTGCCTTCTAGTATACAGTTCCATACAGGGAAGAGATAACAGGCCGGTACCCATTTACCGCCGGCCGGCCGGGAACGGTTATCGCCCGGTTACCGTTTAAACCGGAAAAATTCCGGATGAAAATCGATTGAATTTGATTAAAAACCAGCTGAATTTCGAAAAATGAAATTTGAACTTGCAAAACCCGAGAAAACCAGCTGGGATTTTTAATCCCGGACCCCGGCAGGTTACCGGTCGGGATTTTTTTCCCTGATTCCATACATCCATTTCGGTGACTGTCTAAGATATAAGTTAATTGTTCCTTTCAGAAAAGAAAATAATTCCTTATTTTGCATGGTCTTTTAACCAATATTTGATTTCCTGTTTATTACGCATCCGTTCGGTGTCTACTTTTAGGCTGCTTCTAGTATGTAGTTTACGGGCTTAGGCAATGTTTCTGTTGGACCTTATTTGGCTTTATTTTTATTGTACTTTTAAAATGAATTTGTGCTACTATTTTCTTCAGGCAAACTGGTCAGTTGCAGGTGCTGAGTGCTCATCACCAATCTGGAGGGGTATGAAGAAAATTTATCATATGTATCAAGTGTTAAAACTTTCTTATACCTACTCTGGGTTACAATTATTTTCTTGTCATTTATAGGAGCGGTCAGTTTCTACCATCCTGTATCTTGTATCACTTCAAGATCTTACCAACTGCCCCTTTCGGGTTGTTGATGAGATAAATCAAGGTAAGGCAACCTGCAAATGTTGTGTTCCCGTGTGCACTGTCATTCGCTGATGTAATATTGAAATGATGTAGTAGCTTGTAAGCATTGAAAAGGTGTAACTATTTCCCGAAAATTGCAGGAATGGATCCCATAAACGAGAGGAAGATGTTCCAGCAGCTTGTGAGAGCTGCCAGCCAACCAAACACACCGCAGTTAGTGACAGTACTCGCAACATTTCGGGCAGCATATACATAGATGCATCTGTCGGTATACGTACCATCTGCTAATTACCCCCTGTGTTTGTTACTTTGGCCGTAGGTGCTTCCTGCTGACGCCAAAGCTGTTGCCTGATCTGGAATATAGCGATGCCTGCAGCATCTTGAACATCATGAACGGCCCGTGGATTGAGAAGCCAGCGAAAGGTGATAACTAACTGTGTGCTTTTCCTTGTAGAAATTGCTAGCCAGAAGGCTACTTGTCATTTTAGCATTCTCAATCCAAAAATATCAGCTGATAACCCGAATTTGCAGCCTGGAGCGCCGGAGATTGCTGGAGGACGGTTATGAGCGTGGGTGGGCATTGATTGACAGTTATGACAACAGTTTTACAGTAGCTGAGGATTTGTCTCATTACTTGGAAGCCTTTTGGTGGTTAGTTAAATCCTCGAGGATAGGATTCAACACGACTCGAGAGGTGTAGCAGCGAGCCATGTGTGTTGGAAATGTTACTCTCTAAACTGGACTCGGAACTGGCTACTGACGCTGAACATTTCATCTGCGTTATAACCAAATGGACAAGTCAGGCTCGTCATCTCTTGCATTCGACATTATACTAAAAGCAATTGAGCCATTCCCGCTCGCACGAGGTTGATGCAATTACGCTGGAGGGAAATTAAGGGAAGAGAAGAGATTTGAGTAATACTAATTAACACCATATATGGAGTCAATACGGGAGTGTATATTTGCATGTTCAGTTGGACCCGCCGACATGACATGCATACACGAACACGACGACGCATCTGCCCCTCCGATCCTTCCCTTCCCTTCCCTTCACTTAATTGGCATATGCATATAGGAATAGGAGGCGTCCATGGCATGATCCATCTCACTCGCCTCATCTAATGTAATCTAATCCTAGTTCCATCTGCTTCGAGCTGTCTGGTCTGGATCCAATTGAGTACATTATTATTGCTTTCGAAACTCAATTAGTATATATATTATTATTATTACTCCACTAGTATAGCCAGCAGGAGTCGATACAGTAGGATTCACTAGTTTCCGGGTGACTTTTTCTGGTCTAGTACAGTCGGTGCACGTTGCTCTGGCTAGCGAGCTAATCACTAGTTACTGTTAATTAGGATCGATGGTTAATTGTGAGCGAGGAGCTGAGCTTTCTGTCTCCTTTTCGTATTCTCGCCGACCTAAGAAAAGAAACAGATGATGACGCACGGCCGGCAGTAATTCAAAGAGAGAGATAGAGAGAGAGAGAAAAAAAGGCTTCCTCTTGTACACATGCAGAGTAATTTTGCTCTGTTTAGAACAGCTACGTAAAAACAACACAACACCCCTGGAATTGTCAATTGTTGTGTAAACCACTATTGGGAGCAGAATAACATATGCGTATTTGCACAGTGGCCGGCCTGGAAATCTGACGGATGAATGGTTTATACCATAATCAAACCTGAAGTAAGTTTAACAACTCGTAATTTGGCGCGTGCATACACATAATTGTCTGGCTGCTTCCCGAATCAACGCAAGTCTTAACATACCAAATGGAATCGGTAGCCTGCTCCATTGGTATTCTTTCCCAGGCGCACCGCATCGCATGTTGGATGCATGCATGTATGTATGCAGATCCAGAAACAAACACACTGGAACATGTCAAATTTGAAGCAAGTGATTCTGGTAGCTCCAGTTATCGTTTAGCTCGTCGAAATCATACAGGGAAACACTTGGGACTTTGTAGTGGTTGTGTGCTCAATGACGCAACCAAAACAAAATGAAGTATATATACTAGTGCAGAGAGTCAAAAGCTGATGTAATAACAAGGAAGGTGAGGCGTCTCGGGTCGTACGTGTAAAAAGAAAAGAAAAGAAAAGAAAAGAACCGAACAGAACAAACACTTGTCTAATTATATTATCATCCGTTGCGAATTCCTTGTCGGCTAGGATTACTTATGGGCCGCACATATAAACTAGTCTCATCAAAACGCAGAGAGGAAAAAGGCAAAACAAAAAATGTATTTGATTTCTGTTTTGACCGCACCATGGCATGGCATCCACTCACGACGATGCCATGCTCGTTGCTAGACAAGACGATGCTCCGAGGACGCGTCCATGTCTTCAACCTCCGGCGCGCCCCCCTTCACGTACCGCCGCTGCCGCCCCGCCAACCACCGCGCCGTCCGCCGCGCGATCGGCAGCCACCGCCGCCGCGCCCTCTCCTCCTCCGTCAGCCGCTCCCTCACAGCCGCGCGCAGCCGCGACAGGCTCACGATCTCCGACATGGACCGCACCCCGGACGACATCATCCTCGCCGCGGACGCAGGCACAGTAGGCTCCCCGGCGTCGACTGCCCCCGAGCTGCTGCAGCCGCCGACTCTTCTGGGTCTGGCGCCCATCACGCTGGCCTTGCTCTCCAGCAGCCGCTTCTTCTCCATCTCCTCCTTGATCGTCATACAGACGACCACCCCGTCGTCGCGCTTCGGCTCCTCTGCAGTAAATAACTGCCCGTCGTCGGGGGAGGGGAACCACCCGCTCGACATGGAGCGCAGCATCTCGGTGTCAAGCGCGATGAGGTCGGCGGAGTTGAGGTCGCTCCACCGGCTCTTGAACACCGCGTCCGACAACATGATGCGGTGCCTGTGCCTGTCCAAGCACTGAGCGGGGGCCTTCTCCTGCTCCTCCACGAACCGCGACGGCGGCACGCGCTCGACGAAGATGTCCAGGAGGTCACGGCCTAAGACGCCGGCGCCAGGTTCGGGAGCGTCGAAGCGGTCGGAGCAGTCGAAGACGAAGCGAGCGCTGGCGGCGTACTTGAGGCCAAGCGTGGCGTCGTCGGCGTCCACGCGCGTGCGGCACAGCGGGCAGCTCGCGTTGGACTCGAGCCAGCGGTCGACGCAGTCGAGGTGGAAGGTGATGGCCTCTAGGAGCTGCAGCACATACACACGAATACTCACAAGAGAAAGATTCAGTGATTCTGTAGAAGAAACGACAACAGAGTGAAAAACAAGTTTTGCCGGGCTGCTGTAATTCATCCCGTTTTCTGTTACTTCATTTATTCAGTAGAGATGTGATACAACTGAATGAGTAAAACACTCCTACAATCTAGGCACTAAGGCCACTAACACACACGATCAGTTTCTGACCGATTCTTGCGCTTGACCAAGTAAAAACCAACACAGAGTTAACTTCGGTTTATCTCTGTTATGCGAAATGGAATGAAAGAAACACAGACTGATGTATACAAATCTAACAAACAAGATTATTCAGCTAACATTTTCCCCTAATCTTGTTTACCTTTATTCACTTCATGCATTCCAATCTTCTTCCGCATCTCCAAGAACTTGATTCGGCCGAGCGGTTTTGTAAGGATGTCTGCCATTTGTTCTTCTGAACTGACATGCTCAACTTGAATCTTCCTTTGCTCTATGCACTCACGAATAAAATGATACCTAGTATCAATATGCTTGCTTCTTTCATGATGCACTGGATTTTTGCTAAGGGATATTGCTGATTTGTTGTCAACCTTGAGAGTTACCACTTTAGGTTCAACATCCATCAGATTTCCAAGTAGACGACACAACCATATTCCTTGACATGAAGCTGTGGTGGCTGCAATATATTCAGCCTCACATGAAGATAATGCCACTACTCTCTGCTTTTGAGAATTCCATGTCAGCAGATTTGATCCAAGGTAGAACATTATCCCTGTTGTGCTTTTTCTATCATTCAAATCCCCGGCCAGATCACTGTCACTGTAACCAGTGAGTTGTGATCTCCCACTGCTTGTCATTGTGTAACGGCAGCCAAGATTGTAAGTGCCCCTTACATACCTCAAAATCGCTTGATCGCTGACCATATCTTGTGTACTAGGAGACTCCATGAATCTACTCACAACGCCTACAGAGAAAGCCAAATCGGCCTGGTATTGACAAGATACCTTAAGCTTCCCACAACACTCTGCACCATGTAGCATCAACCTTTGGATCATCTTCGGACTTGCTGAGCTTTACTCTAGCTTCCATAGGTGTTTGACAAGTATTGCAATCACCCATTCCTGTTTTCTCAAGAATGTTCAAAGCATAATTTGATTGAGACAATGTTATACCTGAACTGGTTTGAGAGACTTCAATCCCAAGATAGAAGGACAATAATCCCAAATCACTCATCTTGAACAGATTTTTCATTTGAGTCTTGAATCTGCAGATTTCCTGTTTGCTTGACCCTGTGATGATTAGATCATCCACATATACTCCAACAAGCAACTTGGTTGAGTGCTCATTCCTCTTGTAAACTGCAGGTTCAGAAGGACACTTCTCAAATCCTAAATTTATTAGACTCTTGTCCAGCTTTTCATTCCAAGCTCGGGGTGCTTGACGAAGACCATACAGGGCTTTATGAAGTTTCAATACCTTCTGTTCTTCACCCTTTTCTTCGTATCCTGGTGGTTGATTAACATACACCACATCTTCTAGTTCTCCATTCAAGAAGGCTGATTTCACATCCATATGATGGATTTCCCAAGATTCTTCAGCAGCTAATGCAACAATTAGCCGGATTGTTTCCAGACGTGCAACTGGTGCAAACACCTCATCAAAGTCAATTCCTTGGCGTTGTACATATCCTTTGGCCACCAACCTAGCCTTATGTCTCACAACAGCACCATTTGAATCTTTCTTGACTTTAAAATCCACTTCAATCCAATTGGCTTTACTCGATGCGGGTTTCTACAAGATCCCATGTGTTATTTCCTTGGATTGAGTCCATCTCTCATCCATGGCTTTCTTCCAAACATGCTGATTTGATTGCTTCATCAAATGTAGCGAGTTCATCGAGCTTAACAAACATACCCCAAGTTCTTACCGATTCAAGCTGGATCATTCGGTCTCATCATATATAGTTCTGATCTCACGGAATTTTTGTGGCTGGCTAGCGAGTCCGAGTCCGAAAGCCAAATCGAGTGATACTTGATGCTGACAGAGAGGGATCAGAGTTGCGACTAACTGGAGCGCTAACTGGAGAAGTTGGGGTTGTTGGATCGCTCGATATGTGTTCTGTTGCATCTCCGAGGTAATGTCCCTCTGGCTTTGCTCCCCTTCAGCGAGTGACTCAGTGTCCTCAATTGTCGGATAATGAACAGTGAATGAATCGCTACTGACTTGTGATGCACCTCCAGATTCAGCATTCCATTCCCATCCTTTATCCTCTTCAAAAACAACATCTCGGGAGACTGTTATTTTTCTCTTGAGAGGATCAAACAATCGGTACGCCTTGGAACCTTTCTCATAACCCATCAACACCATTGTTGAGCTGCGGTCAGAGAGCTTCTTCAGATCTGGGCGCATCGATTTCACATGCCCCAAGCGGTAGAAAGTTCTCAAGTGTTGGACCTTTGGTTTCACTGAACCAAGCCTCATATGGGGTCATTTCCTTCACACTCTTGGTGGGTGCTCGATTGAGCAAATACAACTGCAGCCAGTATTGCTTCACCCCAAAACTCCCAGAACTTTCTTGCTCTTGAGCGACTTCGGGCCATCCCAAGCACCGTCTGGTTCCTTCTCTCGACAACACCATTTTGTTGTGGAGAGTAAGGTGCAGTGAGATAGTGATGTACTCCATACCGATCACAGTACTCCTTGAATTCTCCTGAGTTGAATTCGCCTCCCCTGTCAGTTCTGAGAGCTTTCAGTTTTGAACCAGTTTCCAATTCTGCTGCAACCTTGATCTTGTCAATTGCTGCAAGTGCTTCCCACTTGTTCTTCAAGAGTACAAGCCACATGAACCTGCTGTAATCATCTACCAACAGAAGGAAATAGCTATTACCTCCTGCTGTAGTTGGAGTAATTGGTCCACATAGATCACCGTGTAGTAGCTGCAGGGGTAAAGATGCCCGAAAAACTGCTTCAGTTGGGAATGGTGCCCTCTTCTGACTGTTTACCAACTAGACACCCATTGCAAACTTGATCTACATGATCAATCACAGGCAAACCTTCCACCATTCTTTTACTGGCTAGACTACGCAGAGCATGAAAATTTAAATGTCCATACCTTGCATGCCAAATCCAAGCATCATTATGCATTTTAGCCATCAGGCAAACAGGCTCAACCAATTTGAGGGGCAGGGTATACAACCGATTCTTTGACCTTGTCACCTTAGCTAGCAGGCTACTTTGCTGATCATATACCAGTAGATGACCCTTTTCCAGTACAATTCTGCAGCCATTTTGCTCCAGTTGCCCCAAACTGATGATGCTGCTCCTCAACTGGGGAATATAATATACATCTGAAAGTGCACGGTGTGACCCATTTCGACATTCAAATAGTATATTTCCCCTTCCACAAATCTCAACCGAGGACCCATCTCCAAACCTAACTGTTCCAGAAATTGAAGTGTCTAGATCAGTGAATTTGCCTTTGTTTCCTGTCATGTGATTACTCGCTCCGGTGTCGAGATACCACTTCTCATGATCATACTTGGCTTCATGGATCTTGTTCAGATGAATCGCTTCTTCATTGAGCATCACCTTTAACTCTGCATTCTCGTATGTAATCGTGCACTTACCTTTTTACGCCATCGGAGGACAGACTCCCCATCATCCTTCTCAGCGATGTGAGCAACCTCCTTCTTCTTCTTGGATCGACATTCCGATGCAAAATGCCCAAGTTTACTACAATTGAAACATTTTACCTTTCTTTTGTCGAATTTCCGATCACCATTGCTGTGATCTCCATCTTGGTTGGCGTCACTGCGTCCACTCCCATGGCCGTGGCCATGGCCGCGCCCGCGCCATGCTGGCTTGCCGTGCCCTTTCATGAATCTGGAAGAAAACCCCTCAGAAGTTTCCTTCTCTTTGGCTTTCCACTCAGTACGTGTGAGGAGGAGCTGATCTTGTTCACCACCGCCATAGCGACGATCTCCCTCTTCATGTGTCTTCAGACGACCGATCAATTCTTCGATTGACATCGCCTCTAAGTCCCCAAACTGCTCAAGAGTGGAGACAACAGGAGCAAATCTTCTGGGAACAGCTCGAAGGAATTTCCTTACCACATAGGACTCCTCCATTTTGTCCCCCAACCCACGAATCGTGTTGACAGTGGTTGTCACCCGCACAGCGAAGTCGTCAATCGATTCGCCGTCCTTCATACGCAGATTGTCGAATCCACTCTTCAGATTCTGCACTCGTGCCTTCATGACACGATCTGCACCGAAGTGCATGGTCTTCAGTGTGCTCCATGCTTCACGGGCGGTCTCCTTTTCCGCCAAGAGCATGAGCATATCTTCCGGCACCGCTTGGAAGATGGCGGCAAGCGCCATTTGATCCTTCCGGGTGTCGATCACCTCCTTCTCCTCGACTGCGTCCCAGACGCCTTGTGCGCGCATGAAGACTTTCATCTTCACCGCCCATGCTGCGTAATTGCTCCTCGTGAGCATTGGGTACTGGAGGGATACACTCCCCTCCCGAGCCGACGCCTTCGGCACACCCACATCACCGGAGACACTACTCCCGGGCGAAGTCGATCGCGGCATGATCTTTGGCATGTCTTGAACCACTCGATACCAAATGATGGCCTCTAGGAGTCGCAAAGACATACACACGAATACTCACAAGAGAAAGATTGGTGATTACGTAGAAGAAAGCAACAGAGTGAAAAACAAGTTTTGCGGTCTTTGTAATTCATCCGTTTTACATTACTTCATTTATTGAGAGATGTGATACAACCGAATGAGTAAAACACTCCTACAATCTAGGCACTAAGGCCA
Organism: Hsuehochloa calcarea; assembly: GCA_036346395.1. Lineage (NCBI taxonomy): Eukaryota > Viridiplantae > Streptophyta > Magnoliopsida > Poales > Poaceae > Hsuehochloa > Hsuehochloa calcarea. The sequence goes on from CM070613.1 coordinate 379,710, forward strand.
CTAACACACACGATCGGGTTTCAACCGATTCTTGCGCTTGACCAAGTAAAACCAACACGAGTTAACCCGGTTTATCTACATTATGCGAAATGGAATGAAAGAAACATGATCGATGTATACAAATCTAACAAACAAGATTATTCACCAATGAAGGCGTGGCGGCTACGGAGGAGGCGGAGGAGGTCGGCGTCGTCGGCTGGCGGGCACACCGCGACTCCGCCCCCGCCCGCCGCGAGCGCAATAAGCGGAAGAACGGAGCGACTTCGATGACCGGCTTGGCGACGCGGTGGGTTTCGCCGTGTCATTGCCGGCAACGTTGGCGTCGGCGACGGAGGCCTTCGGAGTGGCGGTGGTGGCGGGGAGGAGGAGGGCGAACTTGGCGTACATGAGGATGAGGAAGGTGGCGAGAAGATCATGGTGAAGATGCCGACGACGATGGCGACGCCGGCGAACGAGACCTTGATGCCCACTCCTCCCGTCTCCGAGCGACCTCGTCCGTGGCGGGTCGCGGCGCCATGGCGGCGCACGCCGTCGCGGAGAGGAGGACGGCGAGAGAGGGAGGCGTGCAATCATATCGTGCTAGCTTTTGTTTGGGAGTATCCGTGTGGTAGCGTCGGGCGGGGTGTGGAAGGAGGAGGAGGTGAGCTCGAGCGTGAGCGGCGCCACGGACACGGGATGGGGTCACTGCTGCGGTCCCGAGTTCCGACTGGAGTCTGAGTCGAGAGGAAGAAGAGGGAGCTTTCGTGGTTCGTTGGTGGTGTCGCTGTTTTCTTGTACTACCACCGCCATTCCATATGTGCGGCTCCACTTGAGGTGGGCCCATGCATGACATCTATTATTTTATTTTATTTTAAGTAATGGCTATACATCATTGCATGTTTTTATTCTTCAAACCAGTCAAATTTCTGACGTCGGTTTTCTATTCAACGCTCCAAATCCTATATAAGCCATCTTCCTCAACCCGTGCTCCCCGCTCCTACCATTGTCGATCCGCTTATCGCCACCCTCCGCTTCCTAATTTTTAGTCGACACGTCATCCATGACCTCCACCACCCACCACCCTACTCGCTACGCGGTGGTGCGCCACCACTGCCTCGCCGCCCCTCCACCACCACCACCCCTCCCTCCCTCTATAGCCGGGCCTCGATGAACACAAAACCTAACCCGGTTTCCCGTTGCCCAGCCGACCTCCACCACCCATCGCCCTCCTCTGACCCGCGGCCGGCTGCACCACCGCCGCTTTGCCACCCCTCCGCCACCGCCGCTCCTCCCTCCCTCTATAGTCAGGCCCCGGTGTACCCAAAACCTAATCCAGTGAACCCTAGGCCTAATCCGGCGAAGCCCCGCCCAAACTTGCTGTCGCTGCCACCGGAGAAGACAACCATGCCGCCGGTCGGAGCACAAATCATGGCACAGATCTAAAGGTTAGAAATTTGACTGATTTTCTAAAAAAAAGTCAACTGATGTATAGCAGACTTGTTATTTTATGTACCACTCTTTCTTTATGCCTATCTATCCTAGTATTGAGTGTTTTTTTTCATCTTTAAGATTTTTTGAAACAAAATAACACATTAGTTTTATCGTGAACGAAATGACAAAAATTACATCTCTACTGCACAAAATCGCCTCGGAAGCTGACACGTCGCGATCTCGGTGCCTGGCACATCGGCTTCCACAACGGTTTTGCACGATAGAGATATCGCTTTTATCATTTCGGACAAGAAGAGCTAATTTTGCTATCGCGGATAAAAACGTGACATTTTAGCCCAACATTCTCCTAGTATTTTCGACTGTTTTCTCAGCCCAAAATAGTCAAATTTTAGTCAATTTACAACTTTATTATACATAAAGTACGGTAAAGTAATGATGTAATTTTTGTTTTTGGTCACTGTAATTATTCTTGAAAGCCTTAATAACTTATATGTTCATCACATGATTCAAAATCTATCATATGCTTTGTGAGATTGAGCAAAAAAAAAACATCTATACTAACAAAATATGGTAACGTGGTGAACTCATTAAGTTTTGAAGAAAAAAATTATAATGAATTCGGATTCAAGTGAACGAAAACTCGACTATTTTGATTGAAGATAAGAGTCAAGTTTTGTTTAGCAAAAATCATTGGGTCATTCTGCGCACTAGCATTCACGTGTGTTGTCACACCGAATTAAATGGCGCTCCATCGTTTCTTGCGGATTAAGGATAGCTAGATACGATTTTCCGGAGATTAAAGGGGTAAGCTTGCTAGTATCCTCGCACACGATGACGAGAGCTGATGTAAAAAGGACCTTATGTTTTCTCTTAATCCGGACGATCGCTCACCAAAGGATATATGGTGATGGCATGGCTGATGCGACCGAGCAGAGAGAGAGAGAGTAAAAATAGGCAAAGGAGAGAATTCTGGACAAATTTAGCCCCATTGCGCAACAAAAATTCCAAAAATAGCCCCGATAATTTCAAAATTCCAAAAATAGCCCCCCCCATTGTACTAGGACGGCAGCAACCTAGTTGCCGTCGGGGATGGCAAAGACGTTGGTGTCGTTGTTCTTAGTCCCCAAGACTTTGTGTCGCTTCACGGGCAATTTTTTTTCAAAAAATTAATTAATAATATTTGTTGGACGATTTTTTAAATATGACAAATGAGCTCAAAAAATTATGAAATTTTTTGTGGAGCCTCCTGGCATAGTTGTTATGCTTGTGTAATTGTTTTGAAATTTTATGCATTTTTTTCTGTAAAATTCTTTAAAGTCTAATGTTTATAGGAATTTTCTAATATAGCAAATGAGGTCCAAACATTATGATTTTTTTTCCATACTCCCTACACAGTGGACTTGATTGTGTAAATTTTATAAAATTTTATATACTCTGAAATTATCTCGACAAATTCAGGGTTTATGTCTCAAAAATTAGGACGAGACGTTTCGGAAATTAGGGTTTCATGATTTCATGTGACTTGAAATGTGCGAAGTTTGGTACGACATGACTACTCTTGGCCGCTATGGTTCTTGATCACATTTCTTCTGTGAAAGTAGAGTACGGAAAAGCAGAGTACGGAAATTAACTTAACTAAAAGGGCTGAGAACGTTGCGATTACGGAGAAACCCTAAAACATAGCAGAATCGATACCGATGTGAAAAGGCATACTTTGATGGCTCAGTGGAGGCACAGCACCAGAACTACATTGCAGCCCGCGTGCGGACAAAAGCAGATGATATTAACCTACTCGAAGAAAGGAGAAACATGGCCCTAATCCGTTCTGCAGTCTACCAACAAGCCCTACGCAGATACTACGATCGTAAGGTCCAGCCTCGCAGCCTTGCTGTAGGTGACTTGGTATTGAGGCTCTGCCAATCCAAGTCTAATCGGAATAAACTTTCTCCCAAGTGGGAAGGTCCTTACACAGTGGTCGAAGTCACTCGGCTAGGGTCGGTACGACTAGCAATGGAAGATGGGCAGGTTCTCTCAAATTCTTGGAACATTGACCAGTTACACAAGTTCTATGTGTGACCAACCCCTCAGGCAATAAAGGTCCAGGTTCCTTCTACCTTTTTTTTGTCTTATTTTTGAGTAGTGCTTTTATAATCTTTCGACTATGATCCAAAAACACTCAGTTTTCCCTACACTGGTCGAAAGGCAAGTAACATCATCTAGTCGAAGTCTCTCCTTTCTGCATGTGGTCCTGCCCACTAGAAGGAAATTCCTAGCATCGACTTGTTACTCACTTTTGTTGCCAATACAGAGAGCTCGGGTTATATCTAGTCGAAATATTCTTAAAGCCAACTCTTCCCATCTTAGTTTATTTTTTCAGTAATTTCGAAAAATATTCTAAGTAGAGTACACTTTCTTATATTTATTCGACCACCTTTGGTGTACTCGATTTGTTTTAACTGGTCGAAGGAAGAGATACACCTAGTCGAAGTCTTTCCTCTCTGCATGTGGTCCTGCCCACTAGAAAAACTTCTTAGCGTCGCTCAGTCTCCTACTTTTGCTACTGAAAAAGACTTATCGAGTCCACCAAAAAAGGGCGAACGAATTATTAAAGTCCTCTAAGATGTTTGTTTAACTCAAGTTGCTGTTTTTGGTTCGATTAAACCAGTCGGAGATGGTAACATCACCTAGTCGAAGCCTTTCCTCTCTGCACATGGTCCTGCCCACTAGAAGGAACTTCCTAGTGTCGAGTCGTTTCTACTCTTTCGACCAGTGCTTGACAACCGTAACAAAAACTATAAGTTAAATAAACCTCTCTTTGTTTTCAGAAACCCCATTTCACACACTATTTACTTAGATTGTCCAAACAAACTAAGCAAATAGTCGGGGGCTAGGATAAAGTTATTAATTTGACTTCAATTCTTAGTCTTTAATTCGTTTATTATCTTTTGAGTTACTAATTACTCGACAAGATGATTTGCAGGAAACAAGATGGCCTAGGATAAAGTTATTAATTTAACTTCAATTCTTAGTCTTTCATTCGTTTATCATCTTTTGAGTTACTAACTACTCGACAAGATGATTTGCAGGAAACAAGATGGATCATATATTACTCACAATGTAAATTGTCCGCCTTACAAAGTAGTTACAAGATTACTCAAGGGGAGTGCCTAGCTGCATTTCCTCCGCTACCTTTTGCCAACCGATTGCATTTCCTCAATCAATCGACTTGCCTCTGGATTAAGGCAGTCGAAGTCGGCTTCAATTGGTTGCACATTAAGGCAGGGGTCTTGAGCTTTAAGTTTCGTCAAAGCGTAACTTACTGCAGCTTCGACTGCCTCCCTTATTGATTCAGCTTGATTAGCCTTCAGAGTGGTCACCATTTCTTGCAAGTTTCCGACTTGTTCCCCAATGGTACTTATGTGAGCCGCTCTGAAGATCTTCTCGAGGAGTTTTTCCCTCAGAATGTAGCTCACTAAGTACATTGTTCAGGAGTGTGATGTTGCCTTGAAGACTAGTCTTCATCGACTCCATCTCCTGTTGGGTACGAGTCGAAGCCTCGCGAAGATTCTTGTTTTCGACCACTTGTTCTGAAAAGAATAAAACCGGTCAAACAAAAATAAACTTCTAGAGGAAGCTAACACAAAGATAATTGTAGGTAAAAGCATTTCTTACCTACTAGTTGAGAATCCAATTTCTTGACCTCTTCTTCATGGGAAGCAATGGTTTCAGCATGCTTTTTCTCCCATGCTCTGATGTCCTCTGCATTCATCTTAGCATGCATGACGGACTCATTGTAGATCAAGGTCTTCTCTTGGATTTCAGCCTCGAGACTTCTCAACTCAGCAGCAATTTCTGAACAAGAAATTAGCATAAGAAAAGGGAAAGTACTCGAAAAGGACAACAGGTAAAGATTTGCTTACCTGTTAATCGAGTTTTCAGGCCCTCGAGTTCCTGATCCTTATTCTTGGTAATGCGGGAAAACTCCTGAATGACCAAAGCTTTGTCTCCAACTTCGGTCCGAAGCTTCCTCATCTCATCTTCTTTTTCTGAAAAAGAAATGAGAGATGGGTAAAGGTCAAATTCAAAAGCAGTCTTAAGTTCAGCACTTACTGTTTATTTTTTCCTGCAATCTTTTAGATGCAGAGATGGCTTCTCGAAGTCTATCCGAGAGGACTATTACTTCCTCCCTTAGCTTTCTCGACTCCTCTTTTTCATAATCGAGTGAGTCACTAAGGTCTTTGTGTCGCTTTTAGCCTCTGAGAGGACAAAAATAGAGATAAACATCACCGATTGGTTCAAGTCCTTCTACAACCATCGACCTAGTCGTAAGTTTTTCTACGACTATGTCATGGTCGTAAGTTTTTCTACGACCACCACCTGGTCGTAAGTAGTCGTAAACTCTTTACGACCAGTACTTTGTTATGAGTTTTTTCCATGACAACTCTCGGAAACACTATACGAGTAGTCAAGTCAAAAAAACGACTATGAGTAACAGTGACTTACCATCTCTCTGCATGCATGCAGAGTTCTTCTTTCTCTTGTCGTAGCTCTAAAAGTTGTCGATGATACTCACCGACAACGGCAATTTGCTCCAGAGCTTTCTGCAAAAAGAAGACAGTAAGAAGAAAAGGAAAACCACATATATAAGTATCCTAAAAATACTTACATTCATGGTCGACCTAGCGAAGATCGAGTACACCAACTCCGGGTTCTGCAGCTTATCTATCCTCGCGACTTTATCCCACCACACCTTCTCAAGACGCTCATTGTCGAAGGTATCTCCTCTATTTGGAATATCTTTGGGATGGGGGACTCGGTCACGAGATCTGTAAGCAGCAGACCCTATGATGGAAGCAGGCCCAAAGAAGTCAGCACAGAAGTTGAAATATTCTTCATCCTCTGATTCTGTGGCTGCACTTTCTCTTTGGACACCGGAAGGAATGTCTGCCACGACTTCCTTTCCGGCACGGTGTACAGAGTCGTCCTCACCTTGACCAGAGGCTTTTACAGCTGCCTCTGTGGTCTCTACAACCACTTCAGAGGTCGTAGCTACCCTTTCAGTGGTCGTAGCTATGACCTCGGTAGTCGCAGTTGCCCTCTCAGTGGTCGTAGCTATGACTTCAGTAGTCATAACCTCAACCTCAGCAGTTGGAGAAACCACTTCGGGAGCCATCTGGATCAAGGAAGATTTTCAACCACTTCCATTGTTACCTCTCCAAAGAATCAAGAGGTGACAATGGGCTTCTCAACGGAAGCATTCACGAGGGTCAAGGAGCCTGACCAAATAAAGAAAGCAAATCAAGGTTGTGAAAAGGAAAAGGTAAATATTCTTCTTACACTTTATTACATTTCACATACCTCTGTACCCTGGTCTTAACCAGGAATTTAGGAGCAATCCTCCCAACGGAGGATTTCTTCTTCTCCACGACCACGTCTGGTCGAGGGTCAACAATGGGTCCAGCTACGACCACGTCTGGTCGTAGAGTTTGAACAGGAACCAGGGCTCTGGTCTCCTGGTTCTCTGGATGGCCGAGATCGGCCTCGACCATTCAAAGCAAGACTACCCTCGACGGGTTGGTTGTGCCGAGCAAGATCGCCCTTCATAAAAGACATAAAATCTTTCCAGATCTCCTTTTCCAGTTGCTTAACAAAACTAGGAGTGGCAACAACTGCGAAATATTCCTTGTCATAATAGAAGGGTACCTTGGCCCTGCGAGGTTTACGCTTAAGAGATTCAGCAGCTTCAACCTCCTCGGCCTCGATAGCTGCAGCCTCGGCTTCAGTTATGGCTACGGCTGCCGCAGGCTTTGTAGAGGGTCTGGTCGAAAGACCAGAGCTCGAGCTTGCTCCTCCCTTGTCGACAGATTTTGCAAGTCGACGTCTCTTAGATGGAGGAGCCGAGCCTTTGTCTTTCGACAACCCAGCGCCAATGGTCATCAGTGCGACTTCCTCGTCGTCCTGACGATTTTCCATGCCTACTTTCTGTAAAGCAAAACAGAAAAAGAAGAATCACTGATCAGTCGTAAGTTTTTCTACTACCAGTGCCAAGTCGTAAGTTTTTCTACGACACTTTCTTGATCGTAAGATATTCTACGATCACCATTAGTCGTAAGTATCTTCTTACGACTATAAAGTCCTAAAGAAAGAATCAACTTTTTGATTACCTTTAGGCGCTCTATCTTTTCATCTACGGACAAAACCGCAATGATTTGAGGAACCGCCACTCGAGGTGGCGGAGATTTCTCACAGATGAGTCTGACTCTAGAGTCAACCTCGGCCTGTAAAAGATCTGTGTAAACAGATAAGAATATTAGACAATGTTGAGAAGGACCAAACCGAGACTTGATAGTCGTAAGCAATCTTCACGATTGCAACCTCTTCGGGAACCGTCTCATCAACAGATCTGTGGGAGTCGTTTGCAATTCCCGCACGGTCCGTCAGGAAAATTAGGTTCGTTTTGTCACCTCCAAGCGAAATTACTTTCTTGACCAAGTCTTTCTGGTCGAAGGAAGTATCAATCGGAAAGATTTTTTCTCCGATCATCCTACTACGACCACTTCACAGTCGTAGGGGTTTTTATGACTTTTTGATAGTCGTAAGCAACCTTCTTGACCAAGCAAATTCCTGGTCAAAGTAGCACTCAAATGTCGAAGAGTTTTTCCTTCGACCATTATTCTACGACATTTTCATAGTCGTAAGTCCATTTGCAAATCCTTCACCAAGTAAGTTACTTTCACTTAAAGCTGGGGGGCTAGATGACGAGGATCTAATAATCCTCATTTTATCTTTTATCTATAATTCTTATTATGGGTAAATATGATATCACATAGTCCCAGAAGTACCCTTATATTTATAAGGGGGAGACCTACCAAGTGATTGTAAGATCTTCTACAATCACCCCATAGTCGTAAGTCTTACTACGACTATGTCATGGTCGTAAGTCCTTCTACGACCACTACCTGGTCGTAAGTCTTTCTACGACCACTACCTAGTCGTAAGTCCTTCTACGACTATTGCACAGCAATCGTAAGCTCTACTACGACTTATACCCAGTCGTAAGTCATACTACGACCAAGTAAACCACGACCACCTTATAATCAAACCTACAAGCGAGTGGGTCCAATTGATTAAGGAACTGAGCGGTCCATACGCACTACTATTCTGCGTAGTAATAGTGCTTAAATACCCCATTACCTCTGAATGATAACTGCCAGACGGCGTGAAGAAGCCAATGCGCCGGTAATTACTGCCATCATGCGCCCATTACTGGCTCAATTAAGGCGCCTCTTCCGCAGGACAAAACGACTACTTCTTCACGACTATATAAAGACATCAATCAGAGGGTGAAAGGGGGGCGAAACAGAGCAGGTCAAGGAGAAACACAAGTACTGTTCTCTGTAATAGTCTTAGCTTCTTGCTTGATCATCGAGAATACAGTCAATACCATACACACACAGGAGTAGGGTTGTTATTCTCCCCGGAGAAGGCCTGAACCTGTCTAAACATCCCGTGTCAACCACTCTGCGTGATTTCATCTTTAGGAGACCCCCCGAATCAAATAATCTTTACGTAAGATCGGTTCTAATACACCGACAGGTTTAGTAAGTTAAAATTGGGAGGTACAATTGTTGTTAGTACTAAATATTTCGGAGAACATTTTGTGTACATAAATCTCATAGTCGTAACGCACAGGGACATTACATAAATCAGAAAGGCGGGATGCACAATGGCATTACATAACAAGTTTTACACGACCATGAAATTAGTTAGGGCGCATCGTCGTGTCGCTTGCCGGGACGACGTAGTTGATCCTCAGGGAATGTTGTAAGGTCGAGGTGGCCGACTAGAGGGGGGTGAATAGGCGGTTTTAAAAATCTTTCGCGCTAAACCAATATATAAATGCGGAAGCTAATAGCGAATTAGTTTTGCACAATTAAAACCTAAATCAACTAGGCTCAACTAAGTGCACCGACAATACAAGAGAGCAATCATACAATGATATATAAGCAATTAAAGCATGCAATGTAAATTGCTCAAAGTAAAGCACAAGTAAAAACAAGATGGGCACAATTATGTTTTTACCGTGGTGTTCGGAGACTTGCCGGTCTCCCCTAATCCACGTTGAGGTAAGCCCAACCACGTTGGACCGGTTCCACTAATTAAGCCAACACCTCCGAGGTAAGTCCAACACTTGGACCGGTTCCAAATCGGCTAAGTCCCTAAAAATGGCGCTCTCTGGGAAAAACGTTCGCCGAGATCCGAGGCGTCGATAATCGGAACTTCCGCATACAATGCCGAACTTCCGATTATCCTGACAGAGCACAACAATAGCTTTTTCAACAACTTCAATTGTAAAACACATTTGCCAATTGACAAGCCATGCCAACAAGGATCAATAGCAAGATTCCTAGCAAGTTGCAAAACACATTTGCAAACTTTTAGAATCATGCCACAAGGAAAAAGGTACATGGACTTACACCATTTGCAAAACACATTTGCAAACTTAAGTCACATGCTACAAGAAATCAAACATGAGCATCAACTATTTGCAAAACACATTCGTAAATAACAGCATCATGCTACAAGGCTAAGGCGCATGGACTTCAGCTATTTGCAAAACACATTTGCAAAGTATAGTCCCATGCTACAAAGATTAAATGCATGAGCCTCGGCTATTTGCAAAACATATTCGCAAATAATAGCTCCATGCATAGATGAGCTAGAGCAAACACAATGAGCTATCAACACATGACTAACTCATGCTACTAGTCAAGACCCCTCTTAATAGTACGGCAATCCTATACTAGCAATCCGGTCTATCAACCAAACACCGAGACCAGGTAAAGACTAGGAACACATCCTTAGCCCTAGCTAGTCATACCTTTGCCTTGCATCTTCTTGAAGCTTGATGACACATGAGTATACAAGAACTACACAAGTTTTGTATACTCAAACGGATTTGTTTCAAAGTAAAGATCCCAAATATATGTGAAGAATGGAATATGGATCAATACTAATGAAACCACAAAGTATAGAATAACCCCCTAAATGTGTGCATACACAAATGTGTAATAAGATCATATGCACATATTCAAGTTTGACTTATGGTTGAGTTCAATACTATATTTTGGATCCGAGGAATGCAACAATATATAAGATTGAGATGTCGATTGCATACCTCGTTGTATTTCACCTTTATATCCAAATGAGACTACACAAAGATAATACTTGATAAGAGAGTTAGTCTCATATTTGGATTTGTCATTAATCACCAAAACAATCCATTAACTCGTAATGGCGGGTCTAGATCTTTCAAATGTGAACCTGACCGGGGAGTGGCGTACGTCTCGAAGGCCGTAGTAGGGGCCCGTTTGGGAGGCGAATGCAGGGTGATCTCATCGTGGCGGTCGCTGAGGCCTGAGCATGTCGTCAACCCACTGGTGCTCTTCCTGCGGGAAGCGTACAGGGTGAGTTAGTCATTGGTTTTGAGCGACGGAAAAATCGGTGTAAGTACCTTCACGTGTACCTGAGTAGGTTGTTGTGTTGACGAGGATCCTCCTGGCCAGTTTGAGCCGTAGTGCTGCACGGTGTACCCTCCGTACGTGTCGCCGAACCACTGGTCGCGCTCCTGTAGGTGTGATTGAACGCCGTGCGAGGAAGTCCAGTCCTGCGTCTCCCTCCGTGATGACGATGGTTGCAGCAGAGTGTTGTCCCCTCGTGGAGAGTCTCGAAAAGGTTATGGAACTCTGGGTATACGCACATCGATCTCTCCCTAGCCCACCCTAGGGTAGCACGTGTCCAATGTGTTCCTATCGTAGGCCCGTCGATGGGGTCGTCCCCGCAGCGCTCCGTAAGGCTCGGTGGTCACTGGTAAGGGTGCATGTTGGTGCGGGCATGCGGTCGGCCGGTGGAAAGTGCTCCACGACCATAAGCGTAGCGGTCGCGCACTCGTGGGAGCACTTTCGGTCGGTGACCGCATTTCCGCACCTGGCGTGCCATGTGACCACATGTAACGTGCTTTGACCACATGTAAAGCGCCCCACGACCATCATGCCATGTGATCACATGTAACGTGCTTTTGTGTCGCGCGCGGCCGCAATGTAGTTACGGTCTTGTGCCTCATTGAGCCATCAAAGTATGCCTTTTCACATCAGATCGATTCGCGCTATGTTTTAGGGTTTCTCTGTAATCGCAACGTTCTCGTACTTTTAGTTAAGTTAATTTCCGTACTCGCTTTTCCGTACTCTACTTTCACGGTAAGAAATGTGATCAAGAACCATAGCGGCCAAGAGTAGTCATGTCGTACCAAACCGCACATTTCAAGTCACATGAAATCATGAAACCCTAATTTCAAACGTCTCGCCCTAATTTTTGAGACATAAACCACGAATTTGTTGAGATAATTTGAGCATATAAAATTTTGTAAAATTTACACAATCAAGTCCACTGTAGGAAGTATGGAAAAAATTTCATAATGTTTGGACCTCATTTGCTATATTAGAAAATTCCTACAAACATTAGACTTTAAAGAATTTTACTGAAAAAAAGAATGCATAAAATTTCAAAAAATTACACAAGCATAACAACTATGCCAGAGGCTCCACAAAAATTTCATAATTTTTTGAGCTCATTTGTCATATTTAAAAAATCGTCCAACAAATATTATTAATTAATTTTTTGAAAAAAAATATAATTTTTTTTTTGCCCACGTGGGGCAGCACCAAGGTGCTGCCCTGGGACAACGAAGATTAACGTCTTTGCCGTCCGGGACAACAGATAACTGACAATTGAAATCTGATGGAAATTTATTTTTGGAATTTTAAAATTATCGGGTTATTTTTTAATTTTATCATGTAATAAGCTAAATTTAGAGAGAGAGAGAGAGAGAGAGAGAGAGAGAGAGAGAGAGAGAGAGAGAGAGACGTATGGGCATGGTAATCCGAGTGGACCTGATCACAGTGAGTGAGTAGATAGATACGGACAAGAAACGAGCGAGCAGCAAAAGAGGAAAGAAAGCAATCGAAATTTGTGTTTGGCTCTGAAACTCACGGGATTAGGTTACCTTACCGGAAAGCCCTCCCTCCCTCCGTCTTCCTCTTCCTCCCCACTCTCTCTGCGAGCAGCAAGGGGCCATGTCCTCCTCCTCCTCCGCCATGGCCAAAGCCAAGTCCGCAATCGGCTCCCCGTCCGGATCCACCGCTAAATTCGAGGTCCAGGCTGCTTCCAATTCCAAATTTCCAATCCCCACCCCCCCTCTCTCTCGTACCAGTACGATTCTTCCCTCTTTCTAATTAGGAATCGTTCGGATCTGTCGACGCGCGTCTTGCCTGCATCCGCATCCGCATCTATATATATATATATATATATATATATATATATATATATATATATATATATATATATCCCCTTGCTTTTATATTACTAGCTAGTTGTTACTGGACCTGTCTGTATACTAGACCCTGCTGGTTTTGTTCCTCGATCTGTACATTTTGCATTGGAATTAATCCATTATTACTATTGCTGGACATGGCAAGCTAGTGTTCGTTGGGACTCATGGCTGCTCTTCTCCTACATAATTACTTACTATACGCGCCTTCTGTTTCTGTGCTTATAATTAAGGAAACAACCGCTGGGACTCTTTTATCTAAATCTTTACTTTACACAGTCTAAAGGCAAATCCTCCTCAGCAAGCTCATCCAAGCGAACAACCACCAGAGGCAAGGCCGAGAAGAAGGTCTACTCCCTGCCTGGCCAGAAGTTTGATCCTCCTGTGGAGGTGCAGTGCATGCATGCCTCTCTCTCCCTTGCTCCGCTCTCACCACGTTACTTAATTATTCAGTTAATTTCTACCTATGAATGAATCTGATGCTATCTTTAATTCCTTTGTTTGATTTGTGGTAGAGAGAGCCTCTCAGGATATTCTATGAATCATTGTCCAAGCAGATACCCTCCAGCGAGATGGCTCAATTCTGGTACACCTCTTCTTTCCAACTGTCCTCCATTAAGATGGCACAATTATTTTCTCTCATGCCCAGATTGCATCCTCATCTCGATGAGCACTGTAAATACATTAACGGCCTTCTCTTCTGCTGCTACAGGGTAAGGTTGATGGTTAAGCTAATGTAGAGTTTTCTTGCTATGCGTTAAGCTCCCCCTTTCATTTCTAGATGTAAAATCGTCTCTCTTGTTTTGATGAAGGAGACATGGTGGTATATAATGTCTTTCAGGTGTCAAAGTAGGTAGGTAGGATTCAGACGGTTATGCTAGGAATAGTAGGCTGAGTTCGTAACAGCTGTCATTAAGAAACAAGTATTTAAAAGATGGGGTAATTCTAACACAGTTTATCCCCTCATGTTAAGGAAAGTTTAGGCACCATGTTAAGGAAAGAAGGATAAGAAAGGGTAACAGAGATGGTTGTAAATTGCAATGCACTTACTACAGGACTTATACATTAGTATAGGATTAAGAGGTAAACATCCTAGCATGGCCTAAGCAAGTCCAAATTCCAAAAACAATCGCGTTTGTGACAAAACAGGCAGTCAGGCACACCTTGTTTGGATGAACGCAAATATAGTTGCCATTTGAAGAGCAATGCAAATGAGGTGAAATAAAGGTAAAGGACAAGTTTGTGGACTAGCTAGAGGGTGCAAGGAAACTAGGAAATTAACTAGTTCATATTATTTAAGATAAAATGGTTCCCCAAAAAAACAAATCCCTACAACAGCATAAGGATGTGTAACAGCATTACCCTCCTCTCATCTCTAAAAGTAGGGAAGAAAGATTCTTATATTTCCTTCATACTAAGTGTGTCAGAATTTACAATCAACAGTTAATGCTAGCTATTCTGTTTCTCCTCTTTTCCTTCCTGTCTGTTCTCCGTCCAAAAGAGGGTGGCAAAATGTGCCTTTATTAATACTGACTATTGAGTAGTGATTGCACGCATGATTTGTATATCATGCTATCCTCTGAGCGAAGTGCAAGATTGCTTCTCAACGTATGGTTCAATTTAACAGATTGTGATGTATTTCTGAACGAAAATCGTGTCTGTTCTAGACCAAGTTATCTCATGTCACCTGTGATGCAAAATACATAACAGGTTAATGGAGCATGGGTTGTTATCTCCAGAGAGAGCAAAGAAAGCATATGACAGAAAGCAAAAACCGCAGCAGCAAATACGATTGGGGACCCCAATTAAGTCCAGTGTAAAGAAAGATAAACCTCAAAGTTCGAAGAAACCAATCACATCGAACAATGTGGATTCAAAGGCAAAGAAAAGAGTTGATTACAGCGATGACGACGATGACTTCATTGTAAAAATGAAGAGATCCAAGGGATGATATACGAGACGGATTTGGCATAGTTTTCAGATAGCAGTATCTGCCTTCAATCCTTCAAGAACCAATGCTCAAAGAAAAAAAAAAAAGCAATGAGCTGGCGATGATTCCGAGGAGCGTCTCTGTTTCAGTATAAAGGGAAAAAAAATAGACATTCTTTAAAATGGTGAAATAAATGTCATATTGGGCAGCATTCTGTCAATGTTTTAGGGACATGGACTTTTCTGGAACTAAAAAAGAGAGAGAGACTAGTCATGGTGTTATCATGTGCAATTGTGTTTGTATCTTCGAGAATACATTTGTATTTGTACTTTCAATAGATAAGGTTGGCAAGTTATTTGGGTTATTCTCGCGTTGGAATGCCTAGTATATATGCTGAAGTTGTCTAGAAAGATATTTTGTGTACAACACTGCACAAACACATCCTTGACATGGGGATGATCACTTGCGTTTCACTTCTGACTTGTGGGGATATTAATTAGTTCGGCACTATACATCATGCATGAGCTGTATCATATATATATATATATATATATATATATATATATATATATATATATATATATATATATATAACATAATTACGTACAGATCGATATGCATCTTCTTAATTTTTGCAGGTAGCAAGCACAAGCTTCAGTTCAGTTGATAATGGAGCGATGGATGATCAGTAGAGGAAAACGCAAGCGTGCGTGCGTTCGTGGTGTTTTAACATAAAGTTAATTACAAGATCATGCATGGACGGATGGATGGAATAAAC
Source organism: Hsuehochloa calcarea (assembly GCA_036346395.1). NCBI lineage: Eukaryota > Viridiplantae > Streptophyta > Magnoliopsida > Poales > Poaceae > Hsuehochloa > Hsuehochloa calcarea. Next base: position 395,235 of record CM070613.1, read on the forward strand.
GTCAAACGAAAAATGGATGGATGGGATGGGTACGTGGATCGGATTCAGTCCTGATGGTTGGGAGAATTGTTCAGCTGATGGTTGAGGCACTTGTCCTTCCTGAACCTGATCTTCTCGGCCATGTGGTCGAACTCCCAGATGTGCTCCTGCATCAGGACGTTGCCGATGATGGCCGGCCCCTGCACCAGCTGCCGGAACGCCAGGCATGCCACCCCCGGCACCACCTCCGGCATGATGACGCTCTTGGCGTCCGGCTCCAGCCTCGCGCCGCCCTCCAGCTCCACCACCAGCTTGGGTATCGTCACGTTGCGGGCCGGGTCCACCCCGTCGCCGGCGAAGGTCCAGTTGTAGCAGAACTCGAAGCCGGGCACGTCTGTCATCCTCTCCAGGTGCGCCAGGTGCCTGTCCAAGGCCGTGGTCACCGCCGCGTACGCCGGCTTGAGGAGGCCCGTCACCGACGTGCCAGTGTCGAGGACGACGCCAGCGCCGACGATGGCCTGGTCCCACACCTCCGGGGGAATGTCCAGGGGCTCGCCGCCTACGACGATGCCGGTGACACGGGCACCGTAGGCGACTATGTCGGGGTTGTAGATGAGCGGGTCTCCATGGTGGTGGGGCCCTTGACGGCGGGATTGGGACCGAAGGTGAGGTAGCTGGAGGCGTTGCGGCCGCTGGCGGTTGCGAGGAGGCAGAAGGAGAAGCGGGCGCCGAAGCGCTTGGCGGCGATGATGCCGAAGGAGATCTCGCTGTTGCCGAGGGAGAGCACGCCGTCGTGGGAGTCGACGGCGCCGCCCGCCTCGAAGGTGGAGCAGCCGAGCACCAGCCCCGGCAGCTTGGCCATCCGCCCGCCGGACAGCGCCACCGTCGCCTTCTCCTGGCCGTAGATGCCGCTCGTCGTCGTGCCGTCCTGAACCCTGCATGCATTTGCATTGCCATTAATTCCGTTAGTTGTGCATGCATGCAGGTGCTTAGCATTAGCAATCAATTACATTACATTTGGTAGTAGGTGCACGAGGTGGTCTGGTTTGGGCTCTCGCAGGTGGTGTAGGGCAGGCGGCCGCAGACCGGCTGCGAGCAGCGGTACCTCCTCCATGACGACGACAGCGCCGGCCGGTACCAGTTCTTGATCACCTTGACGGGTGCGCCCTCCTCGTCCAGCGACAGAGTGGTGGTCGTCGCCGGCTGCTTCTGCACGTGGGGCCGCCCGGGGTGCTTCCCCTTCCGGCGGCGCAGCCGGCAGTTGATCCAGGTGAGGTCGTTGGCGGTGTCGAGCACCAGGTTGTAGGGGAGCGCCGGCGTGCCGATGCGCACGGACACGATGTACATGCCGACGTGCGCGATGTTGACGGCGCTGCGCATCGGCAGCTCGAACATGGACGTGTTGGACATGACGTCCGGCACCTTGGAGGACTCCCACGCCTGCCTCCTGCCATCTCCCTCGCCCTCCGCGCTGTGGCGCTCCATGGTGATCTGCCGGTGCCGGAGCAGGTCCTTGGCCTCCATGGCGCGGTAGTGCTCGCGCCGGTCCTCCGCGGAGTCCGGCACCACCGGCGGGGAGACCTGGAGGTGGAAGCTGCCCTCGCCGGTGGACATGGCCAAGCAGAGGAGGCCATGGAGGAGGAGGAGGAGGAGGAGGAGGACGGATAGGCCCTGCATCTCGACGCCGCTTCTAATGGAGTAATGAATCCTGCTAGGCGAGAGTAGGCACGGCTAGCTAGCTGCTCCTTAATTGTACCGTGAGTAGGAGGTCTAGGAAGAAATTGTGCTAGCTAGCTATTGCTGCTGCCATGAATTGATTCTTGTCTTGTCTTCCCTTCCCTGGCTAGCTCCGATCCCCCTGCGTTTTCGTTATGAAGAGCGAAGGTGAGGACGCCACCCATCGTCAGTTATGTTGCCCCTCCCCTCCCTGCTTGCTGGCCTGCAGGCTTAATTTGTGTGGCCATGAGCTCTTTCAGGGTGCATCTCTGCTATAATAAGATAGCGGCTCATCTCAATTGGAAACCATCCTACGGCTAGCTAGCCTTCACTGCACGTTAATCTATCACTGCATGTAAACAAATTACACAGATTAACGTTGGCATGCAGCTGGCTGGTTCATTGGAATTGGAATTGGAATTGGATGACCGGCCGGTAGAGAAAGACTTGATTTGAGCAGCTGCTTGATTCCCTTTCTGCGTAACTAAATGCGGGCTCATCCCACCATAAAATTAAGCAGATATGGATCGAAAAGGAAACCTATAGCTAGCTCCATTTGGTCCCTTATTTTAGAAGAAGAAGAAGAAGAAGAAGAAAACACTGCCATTTGTTTGGTCCTGGCAATGGATTCCAGCCTCATTGGTGGTGATGGGCCATATTAGTTGCCAAATGTATAGGCTTCAAGCATGCAATCGGTCAAGCGATCAATAGTGTCATCAGTCTTGGTCTGAACAGAGGTGGAAGAAGAAAGGAAGCTTTTCGTTTGGAAAAGCCAGAAGTCATCCTAAACGGACGGCTTTCAATACCTGTTTTAGCAAAAGATTGCAGCCGTATTGAACGTGGAGAAGCTGAAAGCGGAAAGCCGGTTTGGAGTAGCTTCTCACGGCTTCGGCGGGTTGATTTTGCGACTTTGCCACTGAAACCGCCGCGGCAGCTAGGGCTAGAAAAAAACTCAAGGCTCACGAGCCAGCTCGGCTTGAGTTTGTGACGTACAAAAGCCGAGCCAAGCCTCATTCCAAGCTTGCCTCGTTTTTTAGCCGATCCCGAGCCGCTCAGTAGGCTTGTTTGGCTCGTAGGCTACCGGCATTGAGGCCCTGCGTCCTCCTAGCTCATTTCATGTGAACCCTAGAGAGTAGAGAGAGAAATAGTCACATGTAGCCACACAACCACCCATCGAGCGAGGATCGAGGGGGCACCACCGCCATTTCCGACGCCCCATCCTCCTTCCACCTCCCCGTCCTCCATCTCGCCACCCTCCGGCAGTCGCTGCCCGGAGTCGAGCACTGCCGCTGGCGATGGCCCTCTCCTTTGCCTTCATGCTAGTCCGGACACCGCCACCTCCCTTTGGACACAAGCACCGACGCTGCCACCTCCCTCCAAACTCAAGCACCACATTGCCGCCTCCCTCCATGTCCCTCCTCCTCTTGCCCGGTCAAGCCACCACCATGTCTGCCTCCCACCGTCCCGGCGATGCCACCGCTGGATTCAAAGTCCTCCCAGCGAGCCAGTCATCTCTGACCATACACATGCGACCAGCCTTCTGTGACCCAACCGCTTGTGAGTTGGTTGTCGGCAACCACGACGGCCCGCTCTCTATAACAACTTGTAGGACCGTAAAGGCGACTAGAGGGGGGGGGGGTGAATAGGCGATTTCTCAATTTTTCACCTTAATCAAATTCAACACGCACTTTACTCCTTTAGCTATGAAAGCTAAGAAGATCAGTGAATGCACAGAGGAAGCCTTGTGTTGAATCCGAGTGCCCCCTTAACCACAAGACCCAAACAAAAGGGAAATGATCTCAGGAGATCGGTCTGAGTACTGGCGGTCAGACCGGAGGTTGACTGGCGGTCGAACCGGCGGTTGACTGGCGGTCGGACCGGCGGTCGGACCGTTGGGAATCGGTTCGACTGGCAGCAATCGGGCGATCGGACCGCCGTTTCTAAATCGGTCGGACCGATTTAGTCCAGTACCAAAACACAATGCCCAAATCCAACACGAAAATTGGTCAAACTTTTGATTCAACCAATGAAACTTGACCAAATTTGGAGCACACCTCCCTGAGGATATCTGAGTCCTATTTCTAGCGATGATCGTTCAGATCCACTTCAATTAAACGATCTCTTTAGGTTTTACCAAAGAAGTGCTCAAACCCTAGAAATATGAAAAACTTGATCCACAACTTGCTTGTGGGGGATTGAAGATCTAGATGGTTCTAGGAGTATTCCCACACATCAAAGCAAGGTAAATGAGGTCAAGAGACCAATCAAAATCAACCGGATCAAGGAAGCACCACAATCATCAAAAGAGAGAAGAAAGCAAATGAGACTTCAACAAAGAACAAACATTCCTGAATTGATTGATTCAATGGCGATGCTTGTCAAAGCCACTTTCTCAAGGAGGACAAGAGCTCAATCAAAGAGCACACATATAAATCTCTCCAAACCCTAGCCTCTCCTCTCCTCTCCTCTCCAAACCCTAGAAAAAGGTGGAGTAGTCCAAATGAATGCTTCAAGGGGTTTTTCCACCTCCCCCTTTCTATTTATATGGAGAGTTAGGGTTTCTCATGGGCTCCCATGAAGGCCCACACACAAAAACATCTGTTGAAGCAATCGCCTGCTTCACCACGTGTAGGTTGATCAGCGGCTCTCATCATGTCGGTAAGTCTCTCCCGTCCGAATCCCATCGGAACCTCCCAGGGACTTGCACCGACTTCCGCACCGCTCGATCCAACGGTACCGCCACGAACCGCCTGTTCGATCCATCTTGCCCATTCGCACCGCTTGAGTCACACGACCACCCTGGCATCCATTATCGTTCGGACCTCAACTCTCCAAGCGTAGTCGATCCACCTCACCGCTGGCGTCGTTGACACGCAAGCCACCGCGCAAAGAATAGAGAAAGAAATCGTCTCCGGGAACAAGTTCTTCACAACTTGACCCACGTTAGTTCAACAATGCAATATGCAACAATAAAGCATTGAAATCCATACATAAAACACATTCAAATCACAACAATGCCAAAAAGGCTAAACTCTAAGTGATTGGCGATTTGACCGCCCCATACGGCCGGTCCGACCGATTTCAGCCCGGTCGGACCGATTCCATAACGGCGGTCGGACCGCTCGAAATGACTTAGCCAAATTTTCATCTCGAAAATCTGAAACCTTCTGGAATTTTCAAATGAATACAACTTTTGACTGGAAGCTCCAAAAATTATGTGACCAAATCTAGGAGACTCCCCTCACTTGCCTACACATCCTATTTTGTATTCAGCTTCAAAACCCACCACAACCTGTGGGCGGTCGGACCGGCAAGCATTGCCGGTCGGATCATTTCCATCGCCGATCGGACCGGTGGCTCGGCGGTCGGACCATGATGACTGACAAAGATCAAGCAAACCCGAAAACGCGAGATTTTGTAAACCAACAATGCCATTACCAATTGACTCATCATCCTAAGATCATGCACATATCCTCACGATATCCACACAACTACAACCAAATCGCAAGTCCACCACTCCATATATGAAGGTATTTGACCCAAATTTCAAAAGGTGTTTTTTTGGTAAATGCGATGTTAATTTCTTGGAATCTTGCCATTGACAACTCAGGTTGTAGGTTAAGCTATGTGATGAGCTGGCGGTGTGTTTATCACATCGCGTGACGATTCGCCGCATCTCTGTCCAACGGTATGTGTTGTAGCCAAACGTTGTGTGTATCAGTTGGACGGTAGGAAAGCACATCGGGAATGTAAATGTTTGAGATGAAGTTTCTGAAAGGTTTTGTTATGGTCAGTGCTAGCTACACTGATTGTATCTTGTGGGTAAAGTGTACAACCTCTGCAGAGTGTTAAATCAATCTATTCAAATAGTCGCGTCCGGGGTCATGGACATACTTGGGGATTTCACACGAGGGGTAGATTTTCATAAAACCTTGGGAAGAGAGCTGTGTGATCTAAGTCATATGGCTGTGCGAATAACTTGTTTAAACTGTGTGTCTTTGTGAAATCAAATGATAACTTAATATTGTTTATTTGTTTTGAATTACGTTTTCAATTTATTATTTGTATTCAATTGCAAAAGTTGCATTTCTTCAAAAATAACCACAGAAGCCATTCCTTTGGAATAAGCCATCGTCTATAAATTACATTCTGCCTTTTGATTTTCCTTTCATGTTAGTTCTCAGCTTTTGCCTTATAGATTTTAAAGTAGTGAAGAGCTTCATCTTTAGTTTTCAAAAGATACACATAGCAGAACTAAATGGAGTCATCAATCAAAGTCGTGAAATATCTCTTACCACTTTTTGTCAACACATCATTCATCTCACATAGATCTGAATGTATGAGTTCTAATGGTGCCAAGTTTCTTACCTCCGGGGCCTTATGAGGCTGCTTTGATTGCACACAAACTTGACACTTAAAACCTTTGGCAAGGGTGAATTTTGGGATTAACTCCAAACTGGCTAACCGTGTCATGTAACCAAAATTTGTGTGACAAAGTTGTGAATGCCAAATAGTAGTCTCATTACCACTGCAAACATTGGTTCACACAATTACTACACAAATCTGAAAGAGATAGGCGGAACAAGTCTCCGCACACATAGCCTTTACCAACAAATCGTCCACACTTGGACACTACAAATTTATTGGACTCAAATACCAGTCTAAAGCCATCTCTACACAGAAGAGATCCACTGACGAGATTCTTATTGATAGATGGCACATGATGCACGTTCTTCAGTTGCACAATCTTCTCCGAAGTAAACTTCAGATCGACCGTGTCATCACCATGAACAGTGTCATGTGACCCATTTCCCATTAGAACGGCTGAATCTCGAGTGACCTGGTAAGAAGAGAACAATGAAATATCAACACACACATGTATATTAGCACCAGTGTCTATCCACCAATCGGTAGATTGACATACGGAAAAAACAATAGGTAAATTACCATATCCTGATGTTCCCGTCTCAGTGGTACCAACAACAAATATTAGCAGATTTGGAATTTTGCCCTTGCTGATCCTTCCCACCCTTGCGTTGGCTGCAATCCTTAGGCCAATGACCAGGTTCGACACACACAAAGCAAAGGCCATCCTTTGTGTTATTCTTCTTCTTCTTCTTCTTGAAGCTAGTTTTTTTTGTGTTGTCGTGTTCTTGCCTTTGAACTTTTGAGCTTCACCATTCTTCTTATGCACCACATTGGCACTAGAATATCCCTCATTACCTCTAGTGTGTGTATCTTTTTCCCTGGCCTTCTCTTCAACATCAAGAGACCCAATGAGATTTTCAACAGAAAACTCTTGTCTCTTGTGTTTCACGGAAGTAGCAAAATTCCCCTTAGAAGGAGGAAGCTTGGCAATAATACCTCCCACGACAAACTTGTCCGGTAACACACAATTGAAGTGCTCAAATTTTGTGGCCATGGATTGTATCTCATGAGCCTGTTCAACCACAGAACGACTATCAGCCATTCTATAGTCATGCTATTGCTCCATGAGATACAATTCACTGCCTGCATCCGAAACCCTAAACTTGGCTTTCCCAGTTTTAATCACCATGTATGCATCAACTAACTTCTCACCAAGAACACTAACCATGACACCTTTAAAGAGGTTATCAACAGCCTCGAATGCTTGTTTCTATTCAGGAGTAAGTGTTTCTTCAGGTTTGCCATTTGCCACATGGAAAACATTCATGGCAGTTAGCCAAAACACCATTTTGGTGCGCCACCACTTGTAATTCGCACCATCGAACTCACAGGGTTTGAGCGCAGCAGCAAAGCTAGTTGACGAAAAAATGACTAGAATAAGGTTTTTGGATTGATGAAAATATGAGCTTTTTTCGAATTACTTTAACCCAGAAATATGCTAGATGAATCATAAAAAAAAACTTTTGCCTTTTTCATAAAGCAGGTAATCAAGAACACTATAGTTATACGAATTTCTAGAAGGACAGAAAATAGCATGCCTACCTCAGTGTTCAAGGCAACAACAGATAATAAAGCTAACCAAACAACAAGTGTGAGATAGCCATACCCAGATCCAGTGGAAGAAGAAGCAGCAGCAGGAGTCTTGGTGAGGTTGTCGTTCGTCATGGCGTAGTAGACGTCGTGGTAGTAGTCGTGCAGTTGATGTAGACGTAGCAGAGAATCGAATGAAGAGGAAGCAACGAGTAGTCGCGTGAACGCTCCCCAAAAACTTTATTCGTCCTCGCTCGTGCAAGCCTTCAAGGACGAGGGTTTCGGATGCCTGCTCTTCCGATTTGACCGTACACGCGCCTCACTGGGATGGAGATCGCTAGATCCAGCAACAAACTCGTTGAGTTCTGTCGTAGTCTTTCGTGGAGTGAATCGGGGAAGAACCAGTTCACTGTTATTTTTTTAATAGCAAAAAACAAATAGTTTTTGATTTGACAAGGAAACGGTCGCCATTTATTTGCCATCAATCAGTGTTACCCGCAACCATTACTCACTAGTAACTGAACCATTACTACCAGCCGTTCGTTAATGCCATTTACTACGAGTCGGTGCGTTTCGATTTTCGAATAGATAAAAAAAACGTGCCCGCACCCGACACACACACACACGCACCAGCACGGCACGGCTCAGCTCGGCGAGCGAGCGCGCGCGTGTGTTGGCTCTCTCCAATTCCACAAGGGGACTACCACGTCCACCTTATAAAATGGTGTAACTCTCCTTCAACTCTCCATGTGGGACTTAAACAGTTTTAACGTATATACATGAGATTTTAAATTATTTTAATAATTAATTAAAATTAAAAATTAGACCTAACCCTATTAACTCCAACGCTTCCTCCCGCGTCTCCTCCCCCTTCGGCTTCCCTCCTCCTTTACACTGTAGCTAATTGCGATTAATCGCCGAAAGCAGCAGAAGCAGCAGCAGCTGCTGTTTGATCGACTCGACTCGACTCGTCGCTAGGTCCGCTCCGTCATATTATGCAGAGGCTAGATGCCACAGCTTGAGACGCTAGCTGCTGTATGTATGTATGCCTGCCTGCTTGTCGGCAATAAACTCCAAAAACAGGTTCAGAGAGAGACGTCGGACCAGGAGACCGGCCGGCCTAGGACGACTTACAATTCAGAGAGAGACGTCTCTTGCGTTCGATCAGCGACTCTTCTCACTCACCACTGACCGATTCAACCGCTGTACGTGCGTGCAAGCTTACATCCGATCTTCTCATTGATTTAATGTTGTTTTTAATTACAATTAAGCCTCAACATGCAGTATGCTCTACATTAATATACTCCATCGTACCGCACGGACGCGTGCATGTTTTTAATTACCTTATTAACACATCAACAGAAGTAGCCACCGCGTCCACTTTTAAGGTCTACAAATTCTGACGGTGAAAAAACGAAAAATCTACACCGTTGATTAAAAGACAGACCAAACGTCCATTACAATCCAAAAAAAAAAATCTTAAATGAAAAATGAAAAATAAAATCCCTAAATAAATGTAATTCATAATAAAAATTAAATAAAATCTAAAATTAGATTTGTACGTGAATTCCAACATAAACACAACTGAAATTTGGAATAAAAAATAAGATTAGAAATTTGATTTCGATACGAATTCCAAAGTAAACTCCATAAATAATTGCAACTCAAAATAAAAATTAAACAAAAATTAACAAATGGATTTGTATGCCAATTTCAACAAAAAAAATAACTAAAATTTGGAATAAATATAAAATATATTTTTAATGCATAAGAAAAAGAAGTTACCACGTTTGTTTTCAATGACATAAAATTCTTACATTAATCGGTGGAAAAATATAAATATCTACACCATTGATTATAGCGGTCTGGATTAAAAGAAAGAGCCAATGTCAAGTACATTCCAAAAAAGCTGAAATTCAGAATGAAAAATAAAATAAAATAAACAACTTGATTTCAATACAAATTCTAAAGTAAAATCCCTAAATAAATGTAATTAGGAATAATTTTTTTTTAAAGAAACATCATAAATTAGATTTGTACGAGAATTCCAATAGAAAACAACTGAAATTGGAATTAAAAAAAAATAAAATAATAGAAATTTGATTTCGATATGGATTCTAATGTAAACGCCTTAAATAACTGTAATTCGGAATATAACTTAATAACAAATTAGCAATTGGATTTATATGGGAATTCCAACAAGAATAATTGAAATTTGAAATAATAGATAACAAAATTGGCATGCCGACAAAAGTGAAGATGGAGGTCGTAATGGTTAGTGAGAAACCACATCGTTGAGTTGGCTAACGTCGAAAATGAGGAGCTATCGACAAGTAAGAATAGGACATCGATCACATATAATATCATGCATATGTAAATACCTGCATGCATCTGTATTAATAGAAGCACAGGTGTATATAAGCCGTGGAGCAAAGGGCTCATAGTAGAGATATCACAACAATGGGGAATAGGTTCGGGGCCACCGAGAGAGCGTGTGGATATCCCGGTAGGAATTATCTACTGTTGCACGTGTATGCATGTTTGATGTTGCAGCGGTTAGAATTAAGGAATAATTAGAGATAAGTAGAAGATAAATATATGATAGAGTATTGCATTGGAAGAGGTAGAAGCTTAGAGGATCGATCAAGAATTAGGCTTGTTGTTGGAGGTTGAAGCAGAAAAGTTATGTCAGCGAGAAGATATAGAAGACAAACGGTTCGGTGAGTTAGCCTGTTGTAAGATCGAGGTGGCCGACTAGAGGGGGGTGAATAGGCGGTTTTAAAAATCTATCGCGCTAAACCAATATATAAATGCGGAAGCTAATATCGAATTGGTTTTGCACAATTAAAACCTAAAACAACTAGGCTCAACTAAGTGCACCGACAATATGAACACAATACAATATGAGCAATCATACAAGATATATAAGCAATTAAAGCAAGAATGTAAATAGCTCAAAGTAAAGCACAAGTAAAAACAAGATGACACGATTATGTTTTACCGTGGTGTTCGGAGACTTGCTTGGTCTCCCTAATCCACGTTGAGGTAAGCCCAACCCGCGTTGGACCGGCTCCTCAAATGAGCACACACCTCCGAGGTAAGTCCAACACTTGGACCGGTTCCAAACCGAACCAACACCTCGCTCAAGCTGTGGTTGCTCTTCCTCCACTCCAGGAGATGGCGAGCACCAAACCACTCACAACCGTCGGGCCTTCTCACAAGCTTCTTGAGAAGGTCACCGAGCACGACGCCTCCACGCCGTCTAGGTGTCGGCAAACACCAAGAGAAACAAGTCTCAACGATCACTTGAACTAATCAAGTGTCAACGCTCAAGTGGATACTCAATCCACTACCTAAGGCAACACATGCACTTAGGGTTTGCTCTCAACACTCACTAAGTGCAACACATGCACAAAAGAGATGAGAGGCTTGCTCTTAGCTCAATAGAATGAATATGGGCACCAGCAACCTCTCCCAACCGGCCAAGGTGGCTATATATAGCCCACACACAAAAACTAGCCGTTGGAGGCAAAGTTGCAGAAAAATCAGGGAAATCGGAAGTTCCGCCAACTAATATGCGGAACTACCGTTTTCTACTGTTCATGGGCCGTACGGGTGCATAACGGCTCAAAAACTAGCCGTTAAAACTTTTGGTGCGGAAGTTCCGCAGTACAAATATCGGAACTTCCGATAATATCGGAAGTTCCGCAGTACAAAAATCGGAACTTCCGCAGCCCAATTTCAGCACAGACGATACTCGGTAAAAATGTCATAACTTTTGACTCCGATGTCGGAATTGAGTGATCTCGGACTCTATGGAAAGCTTATTCAGAGGGCTACACAACCCACCTATTTGATTGATCTCCAACACATTTGATCAAATCAAAAAGCACAACTCCAAAGAGCCACTATCATGATCTAAGTCCAAATAAATAGCAATAAGCAATCTTAGACCATGCCAAGGGAAAATGCATGAATCCCAACAATTTGCAAAACACATTTGCAAACTTAGATCATGCCACAAGGTGTAGGTACATGGACTTCAACCATTTGCAAAACACATTCGCAAAAGTATAGTCACATGCTACAAGGATTAACTGCATAAGCCTCAACTATTTGCAAAACACATTCGCAAATAATAGCATCATGCCATGTAGAGCTAGAGCAAGTAAGATTGAGCTATCAACACATGATGAGACTCAAGCTACTAGACAAGACCCCTCTTAATAGTACGGCAACCTATACTAGCAATCCGGTCTTCCAACCAAACACCAAGACCGGTAAAGACTAGGAACACATCCTTAGCCCTAGCTAGTCATACCTTTGCCATGAGCATCTTCTTGAAGCTTGATGACGCACATCTTCACTTCAAGTCCGGGTCATCGTCTTGACATGCATCAACCCATGATGCATCCTTTACTTGACCTCCATCAACACATGATGGGTCTTCTCTTGACTTGACGATCAACTCATGATCATCTCCTTCTTCGAGATCTTGTTATGCATCAACACACGATACATCCTCTTCTTGAACCTTGACTTGATGACGATCAACTCATGATGTCATCCAAAGTCTTCGTCACCCTAGAACATAGCCTATTCATCCAACTCATGAAAAATGTTAGTCCCACAATGATTAACAATAATTATCAAGATATACATGCAACAAATGCTTCTAAACAAACTATTGTAGAAAGGTGCGGTACTACCGCCAACTATCATGCAGTAGTTCCGATTATCGGAAGTTCCGCTCATTTCATTGCGGAACTACCGCACTTGCGAAAATGGCTAAGTCCTAAAAGGGTACTCTCTGGAAAAATCAAACGCGCATTTTGGACCATCCGATAATCGGAACTTCGCTCTTATCATTGCGGAACTTCGCACCTCGAGAAATCGGCTAAGTCCCAAACGGATGCTCTCTGGAAAAATCAAGCCATTGAAATCGGACCGTCGATAATCGGAACTTCCGCACGTATAGCGGAACTTCCGATTGTGCCTGAATAGAAAGATTTTGCTTTTAAAACCAAACCAAAAGACAATGCATGATCCTAAGTTGATCTTTTACCATCTTTGCATTTCCTTTTCATGTCTTCATTCAGACTCCGGGACTAAGCCTTGAACACATCTTAGCACACACATTAGTCCCACAACACAATTGCAAATAATTGAATATAAAGCAATATGAGTATATATGAACTACACAAGTTTTATATACTCAAAGGATTTGTTTCAAAGTAATGATCCTTAATATGTGAGGAGAATGGAATATGGATCAATACTTATGAAACCACAAAATATAGAGTGAACTCCCCCTAAATGTGTGCATACACAAATGTGTAATAAGAACTGACGAGGATCTAATAATCCTCATTTTATCTTTTATCTATAATTCTTATTATGGGTAAATATGATGTCACATAGTCCCCAGAAGTACCCCTTATATCTATAAGGGAGAGGCCTAACAAGTGATTGTAAGTTCTTCTACAATCACCCCCATAGTCGTAAGCCTTGCTACGACTATATCATGGTCGTAAGTCCTTTCTACGACCACTACATAGTCGTAAGTCCTTCTACGACCACTACATAGTCGTAAGTTCTTCTACGACTGCTACCTGGTCGTAAGTCCCTCTACGACCAGGAAAACTACGACCACCTTATAATCAAACCTACAGACGAGTAGGTCCAATTGATTAAGGAATCCGAACGGTCTACACGCACTATTATTCCGCGTATTAATGGTGTGTAAATACCCCATTATCTCTGGAAGATAATTGCCAGATGGCGTGAAGAAGTCAAGGCGCCGGTAATTACTGCCATCATGCGCCCGTTACTACATTAATTAGGCACATCTCCCGCAGGGCAAAACGGCTACTTCTTCACGACTATATAAGGGCATCAAACAGAGAGACAAAGGGGACAGAGAGAAGAACAACGGCAAACAAGGGCTAGTCAAGTAGAAACACAAGCACTATTCTCTGTAATAGTTTTAGTCCTTTGCTAGATCATCAACAATACCATACACACAGGATTAGGGTTATTATTCTCTCCGGAGAAGGCCTGAACCTGTCTAAACATCCCGTGTCAATCCACTCTGCGTGATCTCATCCTTAGAGACCCCGAATCAAATAATCTTTACGTAAGATCGGTTCTAATACACCGGCGATTGGCGCCGTCAGTGGGGATCTTCCGTAATCTCTTGTCAACATACTCTCTTTTTCCAATCTCATGCAAGCATGGCGGGAGAATGGAACGAGGAGAAGCGGTTCGACTTGGCGGTCACGCAGACGTCGACATGGATGCGGTTTAGACGAGCCGAGTGATGCATCCGCTGATGGTGATGTTGCCTCCGGAGATTATTCTCCAGGAAACCATCCCATCAATGGAGTTGAGGAGGGATCCTTATCCCCCACAACGATACGTCCAACAGAGGAGCCAATTCCCTCCAAGGACAAGGGTCAATCCGACCAGAACCGCACCCAGGAGGACTCACGACACAATGAGAGTTTTTCCTCTAAGTGTCCAAGTTCCCTTAAGGCGGTCCGACACAGTGAGACAAGTCCCGAAGCCACCATTCCAGACTCCACCAAAGATCTTGTGATCCTATCTCTCGGGGTAACTCCGGAGATAGTGGGATCAAGCATGCTTTTCCCACGAATACGACCGTCTCTCGCAGATCTCATTTGCGGATGGAGCGATTATAACCCGGAGTTCCCTACGAGGGGATTACTCCAAGTCGCCAGATGGTGTCTCTCGAGCACTCCTCAAGCGGGAGGCCTCAAGCGCAGTGAGAATCATCAGCGGAGGTCTTCGTCCTTCCTCAAATCGAGTCAACCTCATGGAGGACGAAATGAGAACCTCCCCAAGATCACGCCTGCGCCTCCTCGTAGTAATGGCAAGGAACCACCGTGACAGAGAGAACCAACACTCGATGAACGCGAGAGAAATCCTCGACATTCTCGCACTCCATCGAGAAGGCCTCAAAAATCGACGGGGAGGATTTTGAGGTCATCCAAGAAAGAAAATTGCAGCCAGTAAGAACTCGCTGGCGCATTCAATATCGATCCACAGGAGGTACAAGAACTCCGGGACATCAACGACTTGCTTGAGAATCCCAATCAAGAGCTTGCTCGAGCGCGAGATACGATCTCTTTCTTTGAGGAGATTGCGCAAAGGCTTGAATCGTGATGACAAGATCGAAGTACCTCGTCAACAACATTCGGTAGTCGTAGCAATGCGACTTCTTGACCACCGATCAATCGAATATTTCTGCAGAGGAATCGACACGGTCATAAGTCACATCGATCTCCTATTCGAGAAATACTTTTCGATCGGTGATGATCAAGTAGCCCTCAGGAGGTGATCAATCACTACTCCGCAAAGAAATTCACAACGGTGGATTACGAGGAGTATTCCTCAAGAACCGAGACCTACAACGAGCAGTCACTGTTCAGGGTATCGTCGTATACGATCACTGGCGACATTAACCCTTCTTTCCTACAAAGAAGGCGTCAAGAAGTAATTACCGGATCTGGGCATTTTCGCGACCTTCGATTATTTAGCCACCTCATTTTCGACCGGTGAACATGGAGAAATTTGATGGATCTCAAAATCCCATCGAAGTTTCTTCAGATCTATACAACAAATTGTCCGAGCGGCAGGAGGAGGAGAGCACGTAATGGCGAATTACCTTCCAAGCGTGCTCGAAGGATCCGCTCGATCGTGGTTATTAAACCAACCACTCGAGTCGATCTACTCTTGGCAACACCTCGTGATCTTCTACGAGCAAATTTCCAAGGCACATACAACCGCCTCGAAAGGAAGGCGACTTGCACCGGATCAAACAGAACAACAACGAGACTTTGCGTCAATTCATCAAACGCTTTAGTCGGGTTCGTAACTCAATTCCGAAATTTCGACTCCTCGTGATCGTGGCTTTTAAGCAAGGAGTCCGTAGTAGAAGAATAACGAGAGGATATTGCTTTAAATCCTCCCAACACCGCTTAGAACTCTTTGAGATGGCCGATCGATATGCAATCTATTCGAGGCGGTCGAGTGGAATAACACTATCGATCGAGAAACACACGCTCTTGAGAGCGGGTGAGGTTGGTAAGGACAAAAAGCAAAAAGTCCAAGAAGAAAATAAAAGTCAAAAGCCACAAACTAGTGGTTTCAAGGAGGTTTTGGCCGTAAAGATAGAGAGCCCCAAACCACCAAGTCGAACCCCGATCAAGGCAAAGGTAAGCATACGATCGTAGGAACGACAAACCAAGATGGTGTCCTTCTCATAAAAGGAAGGACATGACCTCAAGAATCGCCGAAGTTTTCCAAAGAAAGCTCGAGGACTACTACAGCAAGAAGCACCGCTCCCTACTCTCGGCGGTGGGACATACGAGTGGTCAAGTCGCCGATGATGAGGAGATGCCATTCCAAGATCCGCACCATACCGTTGAGCATATCTATGGAGGATCATCGATATCGACTCCAAACGACAACTTAAAGCTCACGGACGAGAGGTAAATTCCATACATACTCCTCTTGTCAATAAATTACCAAGTGGTGGAAGTTACCATCTCTTTTGAGAAGGACGATCGCCCGATCACTATGAGTCGATCAGTCGATTTCGATTGTGGTGAACCCACCATCAACAACCGTCGGGTAAATCGAGTGTTGGTTGATGGTGGCGATTCTTTGAACATATTATTTATCAAAGCCCGGATGAGATGCAAGTACCGGGACAAAGGTAAGGCGATGCGATATTCCTTCCATGGAATCGCATGCAGGGTCTTCGACCAAACCCATTGGCCAAGTTTCTCTTCCTTTAACATTTGGCTCGCCAAGTAATTTCGAGACGAGAGAAAGTCTCCTTTGATGTGGTCGATTTCGATCGGCATATAACGCCATACTCGGACGACCAACTTTGGCAAAATTCTTAATGGCTACTCATTATGGGTATCAATGTCTTAAGATGCCAGTCCCAAAGGAGTGATCACAATTCAATGTGACAAAAGATGGCGTATAGTTTGATCACGATCCTCGAGATGGTTGGTCAAATACCAACTCGAGATGAAAGTCGACCGACTAGCAAGTCGAAGCCTAAAAGCTGCACAAAGCCGAACGACCAAGTCAAAGAGGTTCCTCCGGGACGCAGAAACCCTCAAGACTGCTCGCATTGGGAGACTTCCGATCCCAAATAGGAAGACGCCCTCATTACCTTCCTCCGAGCTAACGCAGATGTCTTCGCGTGGCAAGCATCCGACATGCCCGAGTCCCTGTGGAGGTGATCGAGCAGGCTAGCTTTACTACCGATAAAGTACCAGAAACAAAAATTACGAGATTTGCCTCGATCGACGAGATGCTATTAAATCGAATTGGATAAGCTACTTAAGGCGGGCTTTATAAGAGAAGTCAATCACCCAGTGGTTGGCTAACCTGTAATGGTCAAAAAGTCAAGCGGCAAATGGCGTATGCGTGACTTTCTCGATCTTAATAAAGCTTGTCCAAAAGATGATTTCCCTTTACCTCGTATTGATCACCGTTGATTCTCTGCGGGTTGTGAAATATTAAGTTTTTAGATGCATATTCGGATATCACGGATCAATATGTGTCTAAGCGATGAAGAAAAGACCGCATTCATTACTCCATTTGGTACCTTTTGTTATATCAAAATGCCATTTGGTCTAAAGAATGCGGTGCTTCTTTTCAACGCTTAATGCAATCGACTTTTCATCTCAATTAGGCCGAATTTGGAAGCCTATGTTGATGACCTAGTCGTAAAAGCATTAAGAGACTTAATCATATCATCGACCTACAAGAAACATTCGACAACCTCGTAAAGCACCATTTAAAACTTAATCCAGAGAAGTGTGTGTTTGGAATTTCTTCAGAAAATTGCTTGGATTCCTAGTATCCGAACGAGGAATGAAGCAAATCTGAAAAATAAAGGCCATCCTCCGGATCGACCTCCAAACACAAAAAGGAAGTCGAAACTCTTTGGGTGCATGGCGGCTTTAAGTCGTTTCATCGCACGACTAGGAGAAAAGGACTACCTTTCTTTAAACTTCTCAGAGACATGAAGGTTTTGAGTGGTCGAACGAGGCAAACATTGCCTTTGAGGATGTCAAGAGGTATCTTCGAGTGCTCTGCTACGGTTTCTCCAAAGCCGGAAGAGACGCTCTTAATTTACCTAGCCGCCACGCCACAGCAAAGAAGCGCAGATCTTGGTCGTAGAACGTGAAAACGCATAACGACCGGTTTACTACGTAGCGAAGTTTTACGGGCCTAAGGAGCGTTACCTCGAGTCCAAAACTTCAGTATGCCCTCCTCATGTCTTCGAGGAAGCTGCGGCATTATTTTCAGCGCACAAAATAGTCAGGTTGGCCCGAGTTTCCTTTGGGAGCAATCCTCCATAATAAGGAAACAATGGACGCATGGCAAAATGGTCAGTCGAACTTGGGGAGTTCGCCCACCATTTCGTGTCCCGAACGGCCATAAAATCCCAGATCTTGGCAAACTTTGACGCCGAATGGACAAATCTGAACACATTCGGGATCCCGATCTGATTCCCACGACCAGTGGATGATGTACTTTGACGGGTCACTCACTTTAAGTGGCTCGAAATTTGGTCGGGTGGTCTGGTATCTCCTACCGGAGAAACCTTAAAGTATGCCATACAATTAAACTTTCGTGCCACTAACAATGTGGCGAGAATCGAAGGTTTGCTAGGCGGCATACGAGTGCTGAAGCACTCTCGATTAAATCGACTACTCGTAAGAGGAGACTCTCAACTAGTCGTGAATCAAATTGGGAAAGAGTACCAGTGCTCTAACTCAACAATGGCTCGGTACTTATCAGAAGTACGTAAGCTAGAAAAACATTTTTTAGGTTTCGAGGTACAATTTATCCCTCGAAAGGATAATTTCCTCGCAGACCAACTTGCTCGGATGGCTTCTTCCCGATCCATAGTACCAAAAGGAGTTTTCTTGGAGCAACTCCAAAACCGTCTCTAGTCGAAGAACCAGAGGCACCTCCTCTTGAGATGGACTCATTAGATTACGAGGATACCTGGATGACTCCCATCTACGAGTATCTTTGCAAGGGTTCCGTACCCGAAGATGATCTTGAGGCAGATCGATTATCCCGAAAAGCCAAAATGTATACTTTGGTTGAAGGAGTCCTCTATAAACGAGGAACCCAAGGGATACTCATGCGATGCATTCCGCAAAATGAAGGAATAACACTCCTTCACGATATACACAGTGGCATCTGTGGGACGCATGCTTCCTACAGAACATTAGTTGGTAAAGCCTTTCGACAAGGTTTTTACTGGCCTACAGCCCTGTACGATGCTAAAGAGGTGGTTAAAAAGTGTGTCCAGTGCCAATTTCATGGTAGACAGATACACCAACCAGCTCAAGCATTACAAACAATACCTCTTTCTTGGCCTTTTGCGACCTGGGGGCTTGATATCCTAGGACCGTTTCCCAAAGCTCCAGGAGGTTTCGAATTCCTTTTTGTGGCTATTGACACGTTCACAAAATGGATCAAGTGAACTCAGAATGGGATAACAGCAAGCGACAAAAGGTTCATGATGAGAAGCGTAATTAGTCGATTTGGAGTACCAAGTCGGATAATTACAGACAATGGTAAACAATTCGCAAGTGCAAAATTTCAGGAATTTTGCGACGAGTTGGGTACCAAGTTATGCTATGCTTCTGTTGCACATCCCCAAAGTAATGGGGCGGTTGAACGTGCAAACGGCCAAATAATGCGAGGAATTAAAACTCGAGTCTTGACCCGACTTGTTAAGCGCTCGGGGCTTGGGTACAAGAATTACCTTCCATATTATGGGCGTCAGTACAACCACCAATCGAGCAACGGGAGAAACACCATTTTTCTAGTGTTCGGAGCCGAAGCCATGCTTCCTCCGGAGCTAAAATTGCGGTCGACACGAGTTGAAACCTTCAACAACTCAGACCAGGAACAACTTCGAGCAGATGACATTAACCTACTCGAAGAGAGGAGAAACCTAGCCTTAATTCGTTCGGCAGTCTACCAACAAGCCCTGCGCAGATACTATGATCGTAAGGTCCAACCTCGCAGCCTTGCTGTAGGTGACTTGGTATTGAGGCTCTGCCAATCCAAGTCTAACCGGAATAAACTTTCCCCTAAATGGGAAGGTCCTTACACAGTGGTCGAAGTAACTCGGCCAGGGTCGGTACGACTAGCAATGGAAGATGGACAGGTTCTCTCAAACTCTTGGAACATCGACCAGTTACGCAAATTCTATGTGTGACCAATTTCTCAGGCAATAAAAGTCCAGGTTCTTTCTACCTCTTTTTGCCTTATTTTCGAGTAGTGCTTTTTTAATCTTTCGACTATGATATGAAAACACCCAGTTTTCTTTACACCGGCGGCGAGAAACGTCATCGGACGAAACTTCTCCTCTCTCGCATGTGGTTACGCCCACTAGAAGGAATTTCAAGCATTGACTCGTTACTCATTTTCTTTGCCAAGTACAAAGAGCCCGGGTTCTATCCAGTCGAAATGTTCTCAAAGCCAACTCTCTCAATCTTAGTCTATTTTTTCAGTCAATTCAAAAAATATTCTAAGTAGAGTACACTTTCTTACATTTGTTCGACCACCTTTGATGTACTCGATTTGTTTTAAGCGGTGAAGGAAGAGACACACCTAGTCGAAGTCTTTCTCTCTGCATGTGGTCACGCCCACTAGAAGGAAACTTCCTAGCGCCGCTCGATCTCCTACTTTTGCTCTTTGGAAAAGACTTATCAAGTCCACCAAAAAGGACGAGCAATTACTAAAGTCCTCTAAGGCGTCTGTTTAACTCAAGTTCTTTGTTCTTGGTTCAATTAAACTAGTCGGAAATGAAAACATCACCTAGTCGAAGCCTTTCCTTTCTGCACGTGGTCCTGCCCACTAGAAGGAACTTCCTAGTGACGAGTCGTTTTTAACTCTTTCGACCAGTGCTTGACACCCGTAACAAAAGCTATAAGTTAAATAAACCTCTCTTTGTTTTCAGAAAACCCGTTTCAAACACTATTTATTTAGATTGTCTAAACAATCTAAACAAATAGTCGGGGGCTAGGATAAAGTTATTAATTTGACTTCAATTCTTAGTCTTTCATTCGTCTTTCATTCGTTTATTATCTTTTGAGTTACTAACTACTCGACAAGATGATTTTCAGGAAATAAGGCGGATCATATATTACTCATCAACAAAATTGTCTGCCTTACAAAGTAGTTACAAGATTACTCGAAGGGGAGAGCCTAGTGCATTTCCTCCGCCACCTTTTGCCAATCGATTGATTTCCACAATCGCACGACTTGCCTCGATTCGGGACGATCGAAGTAAACCGATTGGTTTAACATTAAGGCGGGGATCTTGAGCTTTAAGTTTCGCTAAAGCGTAACTTACAGAGACCATTGCCTCCCTTATTGATTCAAATTTGATTAGCCTTGAGTGGTCACCATTTCTTGCAATTTTCCGACTTGTTCTCCAATAGTACTTGTGTGAGCAGCTATAGTATCTTCTCGAGGAGTTTTTCCCTCAGAATGTAGCTCACTAAGCACATTGTTCAGGAGAGTGATGTTGCCTTGAAGACTAGTCTTCATCGACTCCATCTCCTGTTGGGTACAAGTCGAAGCCTCACGAAGCTTTTTGTTCTCGACCACTTGTTCTGAAAAGAATAATACCGGTCAAACAAAAATACTTCTAGAGGAACATAACACAAAGATATTTGTAGGTAAAAGCATTTCTTACCTACTAATTGAGAATCCAATTTCTTGACCTCTTCGCGATGGAAAGCAACAGTTTCAGCATGCTTTTGCTCCCACGCTCTGATGTCCTCTGCATTCATCTTAGCAATGCGGACGGACTCATTGCAGATCAAGGTCTTTGCTTGGATTTCAGCCTCAAGGATTCTCAATTGGGCAGCAATTTCTGAACAAGGAATTGACATTAAAAAAGGGAAAACACTCAAAAAGGACAACAGGTAAAGAGTTACTTACTGTGACTTGAGTTCTCAGAACCTCAAGTTCTTGATCCTTATTCTTGGTAATGCGGGAAAACTCCTGAATGACCAAAGATTTGTCTCCAACTTCAGTCCGGAGCTTCTTCATCTCATTTTCTTTATCTGAAGAAGAAATGAGAGAGTTAGGTAAAGGTTAAAACTCAAAAACAGTCTTAAGTTCAGCACTTACTGTTTATTTTTTCCTGCAATTTCTTAGATGCAGAGACAACCTCTCGAAGTCTTTCCGAGAGGGTTAATACTTCATTCCTTAGCCTCCTCGACTCCTCTTTTTCATAGTCGAGCGAGTCGGCTAAGGTCTTTGAATCCTGTTTAACCTACAAAGGACAGAGATGGAGATAAAAATCAGCCGAATGGTTATAAATACTTCTACAACCACTGACCTAGTCGTAAGTTTTTCTGCGACTACGAATGGTTGTAAGTCTTTCTGCGACCACTATCTGGTCGTAAGTAGTCGTAAGCTTTTTACGACTAATACTTTGTCATGAGTTTCTTCCATGACTATTCTCGTAAAGCATTATACGAGTATTTAAGTCGAAAACAACTATGAATGATAAGTGACTTACCACCTCTCGCCTCTGCAGAGTAGTTCTTTCTCTGTCTTAGTTTAAAAGTTGTCGATGATACTCACCGACAACGACAATTTGCTCCGAGCTTTTCGCAAAAAGAAAAAAAGAAGAAAGGAAGAAAAGCCACGATATAAGTATTTCAAGATACTTACATTCATAGTCGCCCTAGCAAACGTTGAATATACAAAGTCAAGGTCTTTGCAGCTTATCTATCCTCGCAACTTTGTCCCACCACACCTTCTCAAGGCTCGTTATCAAAAGTATTCTCCATATTGGGAATATCTTTGGGATGGGGAACTTCGGTCACGAGATTTGAAAGCGAAGCCCCACGACGGAGGCAGACTAAAGAAGTCACCACGTAAGTCGAAATTTTCTCATTCATTTCAGAACTTCTCTTTGGGTAGGGGAAGGAACGCCCCTACATTTTCCTTCCCAGTGGTGCGCAGTCGTTCACCACCTTGACCAGAGGCTTCCACAGTGCCTCTGTTGTCTCTACGACCTCAAGATCGTGAGCGACCACCTCAACGATGTGGCCGCTACCTCAAGAGTCGTAGCTACAATTTCAGCAGTGTGGAGTCACTCGGGAGTCTCGACTTCATCGGCCACTGGGCCAAAGGTGATGCTTGACCACCTCCATTGCTACCTCCCGATGGCGAAGGGATGGCAATGGACTTCTCGATGGAAGCATTCCTGGGTCAAGGAGTCGGTGAAATAAAGAAAAGCAAATCAGTTGTGAAAAGAAAAAGGTAAATGTCGTTCTTACACTTTAGTACATTTCACATACCTGCACTCTGGTCTTAACCAGAATTTTGGAGCAATCCTCCCAACGGAGGACCTCTTCTTCTCCACGACCACGCCCGGTCGAGGTTCAACAATTGGCTCACCACGATCACGCCTCGGTCGTAGAGTTGGAGCAGGACCGGGGCTCGGTTCCTCGATTCTCTGGATGGGCGAGATCGGTCTCGACCATTCCGTATAAAGATCGCCTCACCGCGAGTTGTCGATGTCTTGCATCCTCCTTCATAAAGACATAAAATCTTTCCGGTTCTCCCTTTCCGGTTGCTTAATAAAACTAGGAGTGGCACCGATCGCAAAGATTAGTGTCATAATAGAAGGGTACCTTAGCCTTGCGAGGTTTGCGCTTAAGAGGTTGGTGCTTCAACCTCCTCGGCCCGACTACTGCGACCTCGGCCAGATACAACTACGGTGCCGCAGTACTTGTAAAGGTCCGGTCGAAGACCGAGCTCGAGCTTGCTCCCCTTGTCGGCAGATTTTACAAGTCGACGTCTTTTCGAGGAGGAGCCGAGCTTTGTCTTCGACAACCCGGTAGCCAATAGTCATCGAGCGACTTCTTCGTCGTCCGACGATTTTCCATGCCTACTTTTCGTAAAGCAAAGCGAGAAAAGAAGAATCACTAATTAGTCGTAAGTTTTTCTACGACTAGTACTAAGTCGTAAGTTCTTCTCGACTTTTTATTGATCGTAAGATATTCTACGATCACCATTAGTCGTAAGTATCTCCTACGACTATAAAGTCCTAAAGAAAGAATCGATTTTTGATTACCTTTAGGCGATCCATCTTTTCATCTGCGGATAAACCGCAATGACTTGAGGAACCGCCCCTGAGTGACGGAGACTTCTCACAAATGAGTCGACTGAGTCAACCTCACTGTGAAAGATCCGTAAGCAGATAAAAATATTAGACAAGGTTAAGAAAGACCAAACGGAGAGCTAAATCGACAATTGCTTACCCTCCTCATAGTCTCGGTGGGTCTCCTCTTCCGAGTACCTCCACATAGGAGATGCTCGTTTCTTCAGAGGATCGATTCTGGCGTGTGATGAAATCCTTCACCACATGCCATCCGGTCCACCCTTCTTCCTTCAAGTCCTTAATAGCTTGAATATAAGGGCTAATCCTATTTGATATCTTGAGGGTTGAGTCCCATGAAGATTTCTTTTCAGCGACCTTCCCTCAAAAGAAAGGTGTCTTGAGGTGACCTTCAAAGAGAACCACCTCTTCCTCCAAACCCGACCACGAAGACCGGGTAAAGCTCTGAATGTACTCCTTCGACTTCGAGTCGTGGAGCTTGATCCAGACTTAAGCAATTCCGGTTTGTCGAGCCATCCCATAATAATATTGGAACAACTCGAGATCCATGGAATCCCTGTATGCCTCGCATGATACACGAACACACTCAACATGGTAATGGAATTGGGACCTAAGTTCACCGGGCCCACCCCAAAGTGTTCGAGTACTCATTGTAAGAAAGGGGTGGGCGGTAATCGAAGGCCGCACTCACAATACGCTTGGAAGACGGGATTTGCCCATTTTCCCCGATGGCGATCTACGCCGATGGCGGAATCCACTTCACCGAGCCTTCTCTCGATCTTCCCAGATCGACCAAGATCTTGATCTTAGCGCATCCATCTCCGATTCCTCCCATTCGAAACTCTCTTGGCCATTTCGCCGGAAGCAAGAAGTTTTTTTATTGGGTTAGCGGCGGAGAAGATGAAACCTAGTCGAGGACGAAGAAAGCAAGAGCTCAAGAACAAATGGAGTGATTTGGGGAAAAGTAAAACCCAAGTCTACCTCTGGTAAGTTTTTATAATCAAGACGATCTCCGCCGCTTTTAAACCGCCTCGCCTATAGGTCTGCAGTAGGAGTTGGTTGTACCGCCGGAACCGCTTCATCGGACAAGTCTGTGAGAGCGGTTGCAATTCCCGGATGGTCTGCTCGAGAAAAATTAGGTGCGATTGTCACCCCTGCGAAATTACATTCTTGACCAAGTATTTACGGTCGAAGGAAATATCAATCGGAAAGGCTTTTTCTCCGATTCCCCTACTACGACCACCAGACGGTCGTAGGGGTTTTTACGGCTTTTTGATAGTCGTAAGCAATCTTCACGATTGCAATCGCTTCGGGAACCGTCTCATCAACAGATCTGTAGAGATTGTTTGCAATTCCCAGATGGCCTGTTCGGGAAAGTTAGGTTCGTTTCATCACCTCCAAGTAAAATTACTTTCTTGACCAAATCTTTCTGGTCAAAGGAAGTATCAATCGGAAGAGTTTTTCCTTCGACTATCTTTCTACGACATGGTCATGGTCGTAAGTCCATTTACGAAACCTTTACCAAGTAAGTTACTTTCACTTAAAGCTGGGGGGCTAGATGACGAGGATCTAATAATCCTCATTTTATCTTTTATCTATAATTCTTATTATGGGTAAATATGATGTCACATAGTCCCCAGAAGTACCCCTTATATCTATAAGGGAGAGGCCTAACAAGTGATTGTAAGTTCTTCTACAATCACCCCCATAGTCGTAAGCCTTGCTACGACTATATCATGGTCGTAAGTCCTTTCTACGACCACTACATAGTCGTAAGTCCTTCTACGACCACTACATAGTCGTAAGTTCTTCTACGACTGCTACCTGGTCGTAAGTCCCTCTACGACCAGGAAAACTACGACCACCTTATAATCAAACCTACTGCATTTAGTAGGTCCAATTGATTAAGGAATCAACGGTCTACACGCACTATTATTCCGCGTATTAATGGTGTGTAAATACCCCATTATCTCCGGAAGATAATTGCGGATGGCGTGAAGAAGTCAAGGCGCCGTAATTCGCCATCATGCGCCAGCACTACATTAATTAGGCACATCTCGCAGGCAAAACGGCTACTTCTTCACGACTATATAAGGGCATCAAGCAGAGAGACAAAGGGGACGAGAGAGAAGAACAACGGCAAACAAGGGCTAGTCAAGTAGAAACACAAGCACTATTCTCTGTAATAGTTTTAGTCCTTTGCTAGATCATCAACAATACCATACACACAGGATTAGGGTTATTATTCTCTCCGGAGAAGGCCTGAACCTGTCTAAACATCCCGTGTCAATCCACTCTGCGTGATCTCATCCTTAGGAGACCCCCCGAATCAAATAATCTTTACGTAAGATCGGTTCTAATACACCGACAAGAACATATGCACATATTCAAGTTTAACTTATGGTTGAGTTCAACCTATATTTTGGATTCGAGGAATGCAACAATATATAAGATTAAGATGTCGATTGCATACCTCATTGAATTTCACCTTTATATCCAAATGAGACTACACAAGATATTACTAGATAAAAGAGTTAGTCTCATATTTGGATTTGTCATTAATCACCAAAATAATCCATTAACTCATAATGGCGGGTCTAGATCTTTCAATCTCCCCCTTTTTGGTGATTGATGACAAATCCATTTTCAATAACAACATTTGGATATAAATAGACATAACAGAGAATTTAAGTTAATGAACTATGTCTATGCATGCCATAAGGTGAAATTTTAAAACGTCAATCATTATGCATATGAGAATGATATACTATACATTTAATGCATTCTCCCCCTTTTTGGCAATTCTCCCTCTTTTGGCATTTTAAACAAATGAAACATCCAAATGGAAGAGTATTGATATAAACATTCTCCCCCTTTTGGCATTAATCACTAAAAAGGACACAAAGGGAGGTTTGCAAATCGATACCACTTGCAAATATCGAGGTTGGTCACAAAAAGTATGAATTGAACTTATATGACCAAAGGAGATTTTGTTCTCAAGATATGAGAGGAGAAACAAAGATAGGTTATAAACCTATTGATCATAATATTTTCCCTTTTAAATCAGAATATTGAGAACCACTTGAAATGATTCGACTTGAAATGATATTTGAAATACATTCAAATAATCTCCTTCTTTGAAGTCTTCTCAAGAACATTTTCAAATTCCAAAATGAGAAGATCAAAGATGGCCAATATTGAAAATATGTGGAAGCAAGCTCAGAAAAATATGAAATTAATCATGGAGCTAGTGCTGGCATATACACACAATTTTCATTTTGGGAGGCTTAACCAAATGTCAACCAATTTAAAGATATGAAAATCACAAAGTTTCATAAAACTGAAAAATTCAGGATTTTCAGATTTTGACAATTCATTTGAGCCTCAAAAGACAGCTGCGAAAATGGGTAAAATGGTTCCAATAAATTTGAGAAATTTTTTCAACATAGAACCACTATAGAGGATCAAATTTCATTATTATAGCTTCCTCTAATTGTGAACCCATTTAAAGATACAAAATTCACAAATCTGCTCAAAACAATGCACAAATCTGAAATTTCAGCTTTTGAGCAAAGAGAGAAAAAGTCAAAACTTTTTCAATTCAAGTCGAAATACCTTCAAATTTGGCAGAAATAAACTTTAGACTCCTGAGAAACTTATCCAAGAAGAATTTTCGAAAAAGGAGTCTCCAATCAAAAGATATGCCAATTTAAGCTTTGAAGGTAAGATTTTAGTTTAAAGAGAAGAAAAGTCAATACTTTTACAAATGAAGTCCAAATTCTTTGAAAAGTTCTAGATTTTAACTTTGGACTATTTAGAGTGTTTTCCAACAAGAATTTTTGAAAAAGGACTTTTCTTTCAAAAGATATGGCATTATGAGTTAATGGAGTGTTTTGGTGATTAATGACAAATATAATTTTGAGACTAACTCTCTTACTTAGTATTATATTGTGTAGTCTCATTTGGATATAAAGGTGAAATTCAAACGAGGTATGCACTCAACTTACACTCTTATATAATGTTGCATTCCTCGGATCCAAAATATAGGTTGAACTCCACCATAAGGCCCTGTTTGGTACGGCTCTGCTCCAATTTTTTACAGCTCCAACTCCAGCTTCACTCTTGGATCCACTCCTATGAGAAGTTGGAGTAGTCTACGGAGGTGTTTGGTTAGAAAGTTAACTCCAGCTCCAGGAATGAGAAAGATCTTTGTTAAAAGACTATACTACCCTTGTTTTATTGGATGGGCGAGGGGGGTTTTATTGGATGGCATTTGGTGGGTAATTTTATCTTAATTTTAGGGTATTTTCAGAATCTGGATGATCGCTCCATGCGAGCGACCTTCTCGCACTCGAAAAAATGCACTGACCTACTCCAGATTCTCAAACTCCAAATTCAATTTTTTGTTGGAGCTGGACCGTTTGGCATGGCTCCACCTACTCCAACTAAGAAGCTGGGAGTTGGAGCCATACCAAACAGGCCCTAAGTATATCTTGAATATGTGCATATGTTTTCTTTACACATATGTGTATGCACACATTTAGGGGGAGCTCATTCTATATTTTGTGGTTTCACTAGTATTGATCCATATTCCGTTTTCCACATATATTTGAGATCTTTACTTTGAAACATATACGTATGAGTATACAAAACTTGTGTAGTCTTTGTATACTTATGCTTTGAGTATACAAAACTTGTGTAGTTATTGTATGCTCATATTTCGAATATATAAAACTTGTGTAGTTTTGTATATTCATGATTTGAGTATATAGAACTTATGTAGTTCTTGTATACTCAAGTTTTAAGTATGTAAAACTTATGTAGTTCTCGTATACTTTGAAACATATAAATTGTAAGTATACGGGTATCGTTTCCCTAATCTAAAAGGTTGCCTTCCCGCCGGTTTCAAAAGAAAGAAAGAAAGAAAGAAAGAAAGATGCCCGGGCGGCCGACCGTATTGCATGCATGAAACAGCAAAAGAATGCCACGCGAGACGGGCTGCTGCTGCTGCTGGTCTTGGCCTCGTATGTCGACAAGGACCCATCAGAAACAGTAGCAAAGACCATCCATATATATATATATATATAGTAGGATACGTATCATTATTAGCAGGTGGTAGTCCGTACATGAGGATCGATGCATGAGACAGACAGAGGCAGCTAGCGGTGTGCATACAGACAAACTAGGCCGCGTCAGCTGATCTACTGCTATTGTATTTGTATGTGCTTCAATTCCATTTACATTCCTCTGCCCTGACGCAGCAGGCCGCAATTGCGATTGCACGCCGGTACAGCGCGCGCTTTTATATGCACTCCACTCCACTCACTGCTTTTGCTTTTGCTTTTGCTTTTGCTTTTCATGTCATGAGTCCCCCTCGATCGACTCCTCCAAAAGAAGAGAAAGCCACCGGCCGCGACACTCAGTCTGATGAAAGCAGCAAAGCAAAGCAAAGCAGAGCAGCCATCCATCCGTCCAGCTGCTGCTGCATGCTGCTCGATCATTAACCCCAACCCAGGCGGAGGCGGAGGCGGAGGCGGAGGCCGGCGAGTCACCTTCACTTCGCTCCACATAAGCCAACCCAACAAACACACCTA
Organism: Hsuehochloa calcarea; assembly: GCA_036346395.1. Taxonomy (NCBI): domain Eukaryota; kingdom Viridiplantae; phylum Streptophyta; class Magnoliopsida; order Poales; family Poaceae; genus Hsuehochloa; species Hsuehochloa calcarea. The sequence goes on from CM070613.1 coordinate 424,704, forward strand.
CACTCAACAACACCGACCAGCTCCCTCCCATGGCTCCCCTCGTCCTCTCCTCCCGCCTTCTTACCCTGTACATTGTTACCAGGATCCCACTGCTCTTCCTCCTGATGATCCGGTTCCACTCCTCCTCTTGCCTCGCCATTGCACTTGCTGACCATCATCGCCACCATTATTCTCTCCCAAAGCAGGCCGCCATCCTCGTCTCCATCAAGGACTCCTTCTCTCCGCCAACCCCGCCGCAGCTGCACGCCTGGACAGTTGCCAACTACGCCTCGCTCTGCTCCTCCTGGCCTGGCGTCGCCTGCGACGCCGCCGACAACCGCACCGTCGTCTCGCTCGACATCTCCGGCTACAATCTCTCCGGCGCGCTCTCCCCGGCCGTCGGCGAACTTGCCGACCTCCAGTTCCTCTCCGTCGCCGCCAACTCCCTGGCCGGCGAGCTGCCGCAGGCCATCACCGCCCTCCGCAACCTGCGCCACCTCAACCTCTCCAACAACCAGTTCAACGGCACCTTCGCAGGCCTCAACCTCTCCGCCATGGCCAACCTCCAGGTGCTCGACGTCTACGACAACGACCTCGCCGGCCCGCTCCCGGACACCGCCCTCCCCAGCCTCCTGCACCTCGACCTCGGAGGTAACTTCTTCTCCGGCAGCATCCCGACGAGCTTCGGGCGCCTCGGGGCCATCCAGTTCCTCTCCGTCGCCGGCAACAGCCTCGGCGGGGCCATCCCGCCCGAGCTGGGCAACCTCACCACCCTGCGGCAGCTCTTCCTCGGCTACTTCAACCAGTTCCACGGCGGCATCCCCGCCGAGCTCGGCAGGCTGACCAGCCTCGTCCACCTCGACCTGGCCAGCTGCGGCCTGCAGGGGGAGATCCCCCCATCGCTCGGCGACCTCACCAGGCTCGACACGCTCTACCTGCAGACCAACCAGCTCAACGGCACCATCCCGCCGTCGCTCGGCAACCTCACCGGCCTCAAGTTCCTCGATGTATCCAACAACGCGCTCAGCGGGGAGATCCCTCCCGAGCTCGCCGCGCTCAGGGAGCTCAAGCTGCTCAACATGTTCATCAACCGCTTCCTCGGCGGCATCCCGGAGTTCGTCGCCGAGCTCGGGTCCCTCCAGGTCCTCAAGCTGTGGCAGAACAACTTCACCGGGGCCATCCTGCGGCGCTCGGCCGCGTCGCGCCGCTCCGCGAGGTGGACCTCTCCACCAACCGGCTGACAGGGGAGGTGCCGCGCTGGCTGTGCGCGCGCGGCGAGCTCGAGATCCTCATCCTCCTCGACAACTTCCTCTTCGGGCCGGTGCCGGAGGGGCTCGGCGCGTGCCCGACGCTGACGCGGGTGCGGCTCGGGCAGAACTACCTGACCGGCCCGCTCCCCCTCGGCTTCCTCTACCTGCCGGCGCTGACCACCGTGGAGCTGCAGAGCAACTACCTGACGGGGCGGTTCCAGGAGGACAGCACCAGCAGCCCAGCGAAGCTGTCGCTGCTGAATCTCTCGAGCAACATGTTCAACGGATCGCTCCCGGCGTCCATCGGCAACTTCTCCTCCCTGCAGACGCTTCTCCTCGGCGGCAACCAGTTCGACGGCGGGATCCCGCGGCAGGTCGGCCTGCTCAGGCGGCTGCTGAAGCTGGACCTGAGCGGCAACAACCTCACCGGCGAGGTCCCTCGCGAAGTCGGCGAGTGCACGTCGCTGACGTACCTGGACCTGAGCACGAACCAGCTCTCCGGCGCGATCCCGGTGGGCCTGGTGCAGATCAAGATACTCAACTACCTCAACGTGTCGTGGAACAAGCTCAACGACACCATCCCGAGGGAGATCGGCGGCATGAAGAGCCTGACCGCCGCCGACTTCTCCCACAACGACTTGTCCGGCCGCGTGCCACAGAACGGGCAGTTCGCCTACTTCAACGCGTCGTCGTTCGCCGGCAACCCTCGGCTGTGCGGGCTGCCGTCCAACCCGTGCAACCTGACGTCCGGGCCGCAGCAGCTGTGGCCGGACGACGGCGGGCAGGGCCAGGGGAGGAAGGGGCCGCCGTTCGTCGGGCGGCTGAAGCTGTTCGCGGCGCTGGGGCTCCTGGCGTGCTCCGTGGCGTTCGCGGCGGCGGCGGTGGTGACGACGCGGTCGGCGATGCTGCGGCGGCGTCGGTCGTCGTCGAGCAGGTGGCGGATGACGGCGTTCCAGAAGGTGGCGTTCGGGTGCGAGGAGGTGGTGCAGTGCCTGAAGGAGAACTGCGTGGTGGGGCGCGGCGGGGCCGGGGTGGTGTACCGCGGGACGATGCCCGGCGGGGAGTGCGTGGCGGTGAAGCGGATCGTGGCGGTGGGGGACGGGGGGTTCTCGGCGGAGGTTCAGACGCTGGGGAGGATCCGGCACCGGCACATCGTTCGGCTGCTGGCCTTCTGCTGGAGCGGGGACAGCAAGCTGCTGGTGTACGAGTACATGGTGAACGGCAGCCTGGGGGAGATGCTGCACGGGAAGCGCGGCGAGCACCTGACGTGGGCGATGCGGCTGCGCGTGGCGACGGAGGCGGCCAAGGGGCTGTGCTACCTGCACCACGACTGCTCGCCGGCCATCCTCCACCGCGACGTCAAGTCGAACAACATCCTGCTCGACGCCGACCTGGAGGCCCACGTGGCCGACTTCGGCCTGGCCAAGTACCTCCGCGGCGGCGGCAACGGCGCATCCGAGTGCATGTCCGCCGTCGCCGGGTCGTACGGATACATCGCGCCAGGTATATATCTGACCTACTTGCTTGCTCTTGTTGATTTAATTACATGCCTCTTGTTCACTGTAGTGAGATCCTCCGCTAGAACCGCTTAGATCAGATGCTCACTCACTATAGTAAGACAATCATCCGGCATCGCCTGTGAATGTGATGATGACTAGACTCGACTCGACTCGACTCGACTCCTCAAACGAAGAGCCTGAATCGCATTGCAGGATATATATATTTTGCATATTTTGGATCGGATCGGATCTCTCCTTGTGCTTTTGGATGCTCGCTCGCTGCACTCCTGCTGCTCTGCTCTGCTTACATGTACATGTAGTATGCATGTCATGCACAGAAATCTTTCGTTCGACAGGTGCTTCGCCTTCTTTCTACGCACCACCCTCCCAAGTCCCAACACTGTATACGTAGATACAGCTGCACAAATCTTGAAACAAGTCCGTCCTAGTAGCCTTCCTTTTGCCCTCCCTGTTTATTTATATTATTAATAGCTACTGTTTGATCTTGAATAGCTCACCGCTCAGCTGCCTGCTTTTTTTTTCCCCTTTTACCAGCCCAGCTACTAATCATCATTCGCATCACCTGCGCACGTTTTAAACTGAAAATAATCCACAGCTCGATCTGCACCCATCACTTTCTTGATGGAAATAATCACTACTTACTTAGCTGCGCATAATTAATGCAGCTATTGAGCATAGTTCAGGACAAACACCATCAATATACTCCTTATCATATGTGAATACTCTGCCATCCATCGTTAATTATCAGATCAAAAGGTATCAGCGACATGGGGGTGGGGGTCCAGATGCTTTGCTTTACCCTGTGTAGTATGATCTTTAGGGTTTAGACACTTTCTTATAAGTTATGCAGTAGCATAACCTTTAGCCTAGTCTTAAGACAGAAAACTTTATACATTCGCTTTTAGATCCTAAAAAGAATGCACGTCACCAGATGGAACAGCTAGCTGAAGAACGGCAAAGACTCTTTCCTTCCACTTTCTTTACCATGCATGCATCTCTTTAATATGTTGTTGACAGAAGAGATTGATTAAAGTTTCTTTTCCTCTCTCTTCATAAAGCGATATATAATCTTTCATTCAAGGGGCCGGCACTGTGTTTAATTTCCTAGCTATATATATATATATATATATATATATATATATATATATATATATATATATATATATAAAGCCTTTTACTCTCTATTCGGTATCTCACAACGTAAAGAGTATCTTACGCAACCGAGAGTATGTATGTGTAGTATACGAGTATATAAGATCACCTAGATAGTAACTACACCCGAGAGTAGAAAGTATTATATATATATATATATATATGTACACACACAGTGATAAAAGCAAGTGCCCTCGATTTTATTGCATGGTCAATGAATTGCTGCATACACATGCATATACATATGCGGATGCGAAAAAGAATATGGCTACATATTTTTAAACTTCAATGGATGCAGAGTACGCGTACACGCTGAAGGTGGACGAGAAGAGCGACGTGTATAGCTTCGGAGTGGTGCTGCTGGAGCTGGTAACTGGGCAGAAGCCGGTGGGGGAGCACCTGGGGGAGGAAGGGATGGACCTGGTGCAGTGGGCACGGGCGCGGAGCAAGGAGGCCGGGGTGGCCGGGATCCTGGACCCGCGGCTGGCCATGGGCGGGGGCGTGCCGCTGGCCGAGGCCATGCAGGTCTTCTTCGTCGCCATGCTCTGCGTGCAGGAGCACAGCGTCGAGCGCCCCACCATGCGCGAGGTCGTCCAGATGCTCGAGCAGGCCAAGCAGCGGCAGCCCAATATCGCGGTCGCCTAGCTAGCTTGCTTCTCGAGGGAGGCGTACGTGCTGCTGCTGATGGAGACAGGACCTCACCTCGCCGGCCGGCCGGCCCAGCGCCATGCACACGCTGACATCCATGCATGCATATGTCGGTGGAATATCTATGGAATTCTTCAGAGTCGTGCTCTCTGAGCGATCCGGCCGGCTGCCTGATCTGGGCTCGGCTCAGGGGCCGGCTGGAGAGAAGAGAGATGATGAGGGGCATGCAGATGCAGATTCAGATTGCAGGATTATATACTAGTGCTACATGTCTGCCTCGGCCTCCTGCTACGTATGTACTGCCTCTCTGCTCTGCCCGAGTAGGTTCGTACGTACTGATGGAGGACTAGCTAGTGTGTGTGTGTGTATGCAGGTGTTGTACTACTAGCTGCAGTACCTGCCCTGTGGAAGGAGATTGTGTGGTTGTTCCCTTTGTCTCCAGCGGCGCATGCTGCCCTAGCAGCCCTGTCCTGTCCTCGTGTCGTGATTGATGTGCAATTATTCATTTACTTGGCTGCTTGTCTCTTAGCCCTCGTGTGGTCTCCTTTCGTGCACCTTTGACTCTTAAAAACGGATGGTTCGATCGCGACGAAAATAGATTTGGATTGTTTCGAATTATTTTTTTTATATCGAAAATGAATACAGTTTTTTTTTATTTGAAACAAATACGAATATGATAACCTTAGTATCCGTCAAATACGAATACAAATTATCCGAATTATACCAAGACCGGGTATCTGGCAATTCACCCCAACACTAGCACTCCTCCTCTGATCTACTTGTCATTGGGGGAGAGAGAGAGAGAAAGAAGGAATGACATATGGGGACCTTATGTCAATGAGATAGAAGGAAGAAATAAAGAAATAGAGGACCATGGTTGCGGTGGTGCCGGCGAATGGTGGCGTGGGAGGGCCGGGCAGTAGGCAAAATGGAACGGTGTCGTCCCGGTGAGGTGATGGGAGGTGGCAGCAGCGGTGCTCCGACGGCATTATCAGAGAGGCGACGTGAGCACGAGAATGGCGAGGGCGATGGGAAGCAACCGGGTCACTCTGGAAGGCCGGGGTGGTCCGAGGCGGCGGGGCATCGTCGGCCGGCACCAGAGAAGAAGGGGTGGTGGCGGCGCAGCTTCACGGAGGTTCCTCGGCCGAATGGAGAGGGGAAAATGGTGGAGGACGCTCGGGAATGCGAGATGACGTACATGGCTTGAAAAAAAACCTCACCGGAGAAAGAGAGAGATCGGGGTGGTGGCCGGTGGTGGTGAAGATGATTCAACGGCGGTGGCTCGGCCCTAGAGGAGGTGGGAGTTGGGAGAATGTGCGCGGTGAATAATTACGGTGCTAGTGCTCTCCTTTCATAGGTGTGGGTTGCGGCAACCGAGCGGGCGCTGCACGATGGGGAGGCCGGCGGTACTCGGCCAAACAGAGCAAGCGCCAGGAGGAAGAAGAAGAAAGGAAGAAGAATGAAAGAAAGAAGAAAAAGGGAAGACATGCCAGTGGGCCGGGGAAAGAATTGGCTCCGCCAAAAGCAAAGTGGATTTTTGGCCTAGAACCGATATTGAAATTCTGATATTTGCATTTGGTTTTTGGAGGAAATTTGATATTTGAATTGGAGTTTAGAAATTTTATTCAACAACGAATAAACTTCAAATGAAAACCAACAAATTAAATTAATTAAATTAACTTATTTTTTCTTTTTGAACTAAACAAAAATTGGGTTGTTATAATACATGATGAACTAAATGTACTACTATGCATGTTTTTTTTAAAACATGTATCTACTTATTATCGAACTATGTATGCCATTAATAAACTAGGTACGATGAACTAAGTTTTATGTATGTGATAAACTAAGTGTGAATGTATGACGACTTATTAGTTATGAGCTAAATGTGGTAAACTGAGTGTCATGTTTGTCATGATGCAGCTTGCAGGTGCCAATGTTATATGTGGTTACTGAAAATGCGAACAATTCATGAATGTTTGGATCAAATAAACTAGTTATATATTTTCGTTCATTTTTGGCGTACAATTTAAGGGGTTTCATGTTCCCAAAAAAAAATACCCGCAACTGTATTCGTTTCGATTCGTATTCGCTCCGTGTTTGTATTCGACATAATTCACATTCGTATTCTTATCCGGGATATTCGTAATCATATTGTGCATCCGAGAAAAATAATATGAAAATAAATATGGCATAACCATTATCTGTCATTTTCACCCCTACAGTACTCCAGCGAGCGGGTATTGTAATATATATTAATAAACAAATGTTGGTCAAAATAGTCGAATTTTCGATTTGCACTTCTTCTCACCTCATGAATTGGCTCCAAATTTATTATGATTTTTTTCTCCAGAACATAGCGAACGGGTTTACCACATTGCTGTATTTTGTTGGTATATAATTTCATTTTTATTGTCTTTGTTTTGCTCAATCTCTCAGAGTATATGCTAGATTTTGAATCATGTGATGAAAATATGAGTTATTAATACTTTTGAGAAAAATTACATAAATAATTTACTATAATTTATGCATAATGAAGTTGTAAATGAACTAAAATTTGACTGTTTTGGGCTGAGAAAATAGTCGAATCTATATTGCTCCACGACACTACGCTACGTCATGCTGTTGATTCATCCTCTGCCACCCATGTTCACACTAGAGATGTAAAAAGGTTTCGGCGTAGCGAACCTCTATGGGTTATGTAGTATATATATATATTCAAGAGTTACAAAGCAATTACAATGCATCTGTTATAGACATGGCACAAGTCGCTATTTTTGGATATTGAATAGTAACCGACAATAGCAACGAATACGATCATAATCGGATCTTGCCTAATACAATTTGACGAGGATCTAATAATCCTCAATTAATTAATTTGTTTATCTGTAATTGTTATTGCAGATAGCAATATCCCCATTATGGTCTTGGGTATACCCCTTATCGTTTATAAGGGAGAAGCTTAAGATAATTGGTTGTAACCATCCTACGACCACCCTATATGGTCGTAGGATATTCAACGACCACTTCATGGTCATAAGTCTTTTTATGACCACCATATAGTCGTAAGCCTTTCTACGATCAGTCCATGGTCGCAAGTCCTTCTACGACCAGATCAAATAAGACCACCTTATACTTGATAAAGCCCACATACATGTGGGCCTAATCGATTGTGGACTCTACGCGTTGTGATCAATACAGAGCAGCTTAATGTACGCTATTATATATTCTCGGGATAATCGAAAGATCTAGACCCGCCATTATGAGTTAATGGAGTGTTTTGGTGATTAATGACAAATCCAATTGTGAGACTAACAATTCTATTTGTTATATCTAGTGTATAGTCTCATTTGGATATAAAGGTGAAAATCAACGAGGTATGCTTTCAACTTGTACTTTTATATAATATTGCATTCCTCGGATCCAAAATATAGGATTGAACTCAACCATGAGTTGAACTTGAATATGTGCATATGATCTTATTACACATTTGTGTATGCACACATTTAGGGGGAGTTTTATTCTATATTTTGTGGTTTCATTAGTATTGATCCATATTCCTTTCTCCACATATATTTGAGATCTTTACTTTGAAACAAATCCGTTTGAGTATACAAAACTTGCGTAGTTCTTGTATACTCATGATTATGAGTATATAGAACTTGTGTAGTTCTTGTATACTCAAGATAGAGTATATATATAACTTGTGTAGTTGATATATACTCAATTTGTTCTCTCATTTATCAACATTCAATTTATGAGAAATTAAGTGGTTACCATCAATTACCAAAGAGGGAAAGATTGAGGTATCTTGTCCCACCATTATGAGTTATTGGCATGGTGTGGTAATTAATGATAATCATATTATGGAACTAACATTTTCCATGAGTTGGATGTATAGGTTGTGTTCCAGGATGATAAAGACTTGGGATGATCATGAGTTGATCATCAAGTCAAAAGCTTGGTGTAAAAGATGCATCATGAGTTGATGCTTATCAAGAAGAGATGATCATGAGTTGATCGTCAAGACAAGAGAAGGCCCATCATGTGTTGATGGAGGTCAAGCAAAGGATCATCATGTGTTGATGATTAGCAAGTTAAAGACCCGGACTTGAAGTGTTGATGTGCGTCATCAAGCTTCAAGAAGATGCAAGGCAAATGTATGACTAGCTAGGGCTAAGGATGTGTTCCTAGTCTTTTACCGGTTTTGGTGTTTGGTTGGAAGACCGGATTGCTAGTATAGGTTGTCGTACTATTAAGAGGGGTCTTAACTAGTAGTTTGAGTTAGTCATGTGTTGATGGCTCATTGTGTTTGCTCTAGCTCATCTAGGCATGATGCTATTTATTTGCGAATGTGTTTTGCAAATAATCGAGGCTCATGCATAACCCTTGTAGCATGTGACTTAAGTTTGCAAATGTGTTTTGCAAATGGTGTAAGTCCATGAACCTTATTCCTTGTGATGAGTATTCTAAGGGTTAGAAAATGTGTTTTGTAACCTACTGAGAATATCATCTTTGAAACATTGTCAAGAATTGCATTCAAATGAGCGAATGTGTTTTGCCATTTGAAGTGGAGCAATTGGGTTTGGCTCTCATGTCTCACGGTCGGATGGCAGTGGTCACCGGTCGGACCGGTGGCAAATCGGTCTGACCGGTGTGCTACGGGCGGTCGAACCGATTTCACTTTATCCGATTTCTATGTGCGGAAGTTCCGCCGTTGTAAAAATCGAACTTCATTTGTGAGGAAGTTCCGAGATCGAGCGGATCGTTTTTCCGAGAGCTCCTTTGTGGGACTTAGCCAAATTTATGACGGGCGGACCGGACCGCCAAAGACGAAGTGGTCGGACGATTTAGCGCGGTCCGACCGCCATTGCATAGCGGTCAGACCGGCCGAAGGCCCAACGGCTATTTTTCTATCCGTTGGTGCATGTGGCGGTCCGACCGGCCATTGGCTGGCGGTCAGACCGGCCCTGGGCTGATTTGAGGGAATCTTCTCCCAACGGCTAGTTTTTGTGTGTGGGCTATATATAGCCACCTTGGCCGGTTGGAAGAGGTTGCTGGTGCTATTGTGAACTCTTTGTGAGCCTCTTGAGCTAAGAGCAAGCCTCTCCTCTCTTATGTGCATGTGTTGCCCTTGGTGAGCTTGGAGAGTAAACCCTAAGTGCATGTGTTGCCTTAGGTAGTGGATTGTGTATCCACGTGAGCGTTGACACTTGATTAGTTCAAGTGAAAGTTCGGATTTGTTACTCTTGGTGTTTGCCGACACCTAGACGGCGTGGAGGCGTCGTGCGCGGTGATCTTCTCAAGAAGCTTGTGAGAAGACCCGGCGGTTTGTGAGTGGTTTGGTGCTCACCATCTCCGGAGTGGAGGAAGGGCAACCATAGTTGAGTGAGGTGTTGGTTCGGTTAGGAACCGGTCCAAGTGTTTGGACTTACCTCGGAGGTATTGGCTTAATTAGTGGAGCCGGTCCAATTTGTTTGGGCTAACCTCAACGTGGATTAGGGGAGACCGGCAAATCTCCGAACACCACGGTAAAACAAAATCGTGTCATCTTGTTTTTACTTGTGCTTTACTTTGAGCAATTTACATTCTTGCTTTAATTGCTTATATACCTTGTATGATTGCTCATATTGTATTGTGATCATATTGTCGTTGCACTTAGTTGAGCCTAGTTGATTTAGGTTTTATTTGAGCAAAACCAATTCGCTATTAACTTCCGCATTTATATATTGGTTTAGCGCGAAAGATTTTTAAAACCGCCTATTCACCCCCCTTTAGTCGACCACCTCGATCTTACAATAACTGCATTACGCCTCTGTATCCAATGATAACCGCCAGGCGACGTGGGGTGTTATTTCCATGTTAAACAACCTCCATCAACAGACGCATTTCATCAAACGTTAAGGCGCCTCTTAGTCTGGAGTAACTGTCCACCCCTTCGTGCGCTATATAAAGTTAAGAATACGTGGACATGGGGTAGAAGAGATCGGAGGGAGACATTAGGCATTAGTTATTTCTCTTATTGTAAACAGCATAGTCAATACAACAACATAAAGGTAGGGTTGTTATTCTCTCCGAATAATGCTTGAACCTGTCTAAATCTCTATATCTTTCTTTGCGTGGTTCTAATTCTAGAAGACCCCCAAATATTCATTCGTAAGATCGATACGAAACTATCGACACAAGTGATCATATCTTTTGCAAGAGACAACTCCAAGGCTGCAACTATATATTCATTTACATTACACTACACTAGATTACATCGTGATGCTTTCTTTCTTTCTTTGCCTTGGATCATCTCCTAGCTGTCTAGTCGTACAGGTAGGTACAGCGCAGCAGCCAGCAAGATTACAATCCTACCCTCCAGCGCAGCCGGAGTATAGTCTAGGCCTAGGCCGTAGTAGGAGGGTAGGGAGCGTCAAAACGGTCACCGCCTCCGATCGCCTTGGCCCTCGCATCTTCCCAATCCCACCTGCCGCCAACCTCAATCCCAATTCTTTCCCTTCCTTCCTTCCTTCCGCCCGTCCCCTCAATCGAATTGAATCGCCGACCCGACTCGACTCGCCGCCCGTCTATCAGCAAAGCCGCGCCCCCACCAGGTTCGGTTCGATCCCCCTTTACGAGTTACAAGCCAGATTAATTCTCCTCGATCGGTCTCTACTTCGGGTCCAATCGAACTGCTGCTGCTTCTGTTGATCTTGCACTCAATCGACCTCCGCTTCTTTCTGATCGCCGATTCCTCCTACTTGTACTAGCTCCAATCGCTCGTCTTGCTGCCGTGCTGACCCACTGATTCTCGTGTGGGACGGGGAACCACTTCAGTTGGGGGCAGGGCTGGGCTGGGTAGGGCATTTATTGGGTCTCCTCTCCTCCCTGGCGGATTGTTGCAGTTGCCATGACAACTTCGCCTCTAGTCGCAGATTCTGCTCTACTAGTTACACAGATGATCAGTGTTCTAAAAACGGGTCTACTGTTACCGTGTAATACGGCATAATCGGACCGATTTTTTGTAACCTTAGCACTAATCAATACTAATAGTGACTAATTCAGTAGATTGACGCTCCAGTGTTCGTTTTACGAGCTGCCTGGGGGTACGTACAGGGCTACTCACAACACATTTTTCTCTTAAATGTGGGCGATCATTTAAACTTATATAATCTATCGGTGAAGTAACAACACGAGGACCATGTTTATGTAGTACAAAACTGGCATGTGCTGAGACTGTACTGCCTCGCTCTTTAAGGTCGCTTGCAATACATGCTATTTTTTAGTCTAAAAATGCAAGTTGTGATGTTTTTCATATGACAACCTTAATTAGTCAAGAAAATACTGAAATTGAAAACTGGACAACAGAAAACAGACCTTTTTTTATTTTATTTTTTAAAAATCCCTTGATAAGAATCCATGGTTGACTTAATTCTGAAATCACTGTAGCCAAGCGAAGGTGTATTGCATATGTACCTTTTCGTCATCAAGATCTACACTTTCCTGATCAACTTATGCTGCTATCAAGTGGCCTCTATGCACGCGTATACATATTCTTTGATATCCTTGCACATGCCAAATAACAGTAAGAGATGATCAACACTTTATCCAGAGTAGAGTACTCTCTACGCTCTAGCCCAACGATTCTTATGGAATTCTGAAAATGAACACCTAAACATGGCAATGTTTTTTTTTTGCTGCAATGAATTAATTGTTGTTGGCAACTAATATTTGGGCTCCCAATTGAGTCCAGAAGTAAGTTTATGAGGTCCCTCTTGGTGTATGAATGATAAATTGTTATGGACATGGGCTCAGGGGAAGCTACGGTCATGCAAGGAGACGGTTATGGGCAGAATTTACTGTTTGTGTGCACTGTTCATGCATATAAACAGTGCACCAAGCACATTCGATTAGATTAGATTAGTCATATCTTCTATATTCGGAATAGTTAGATGCATATCTTCGTATTAGGAATAGTTAGATGCATATCTTCATATTTAGAAAGTATGGATATTATCTTATCCTTAGTTGATTTGTTGCATTAGATATGATAGTTTCCATATTGTTAGGGGTTAACTTCATTTATATAAAGAGAGGAACCGAAACCATTCAAAGCAAGCAAGAAAGAGATAGAAAAGTCATTCCAAGTCTTAGTCTACCCCTCTCCCCATCCTCGTCGACGCCACCCGACCATCCTCGCTGTGGTGTTTACCTTGCTATGATCTAATGGCCATAACATAAATAGCGATGAATGAATAGTCTAATGTTAAGCACTTTAGTATCAGCTTATTTGACGACTCTTTACATTGTCTTAAAACAGAGTATGAATTTCTAGCACACACAGTTGGATGGATGATGTTTATGGAAGAATAGAGGTCTTCCCCCAACACTTCCTACCGTCGAAAGAATCCATGGAGACTGCTGATGGTTTATCCACAAGTAAGAATAACCTGGATACTTCACCAAGGTGATACTTACAGCAAAACGAATTCTGTGTCTGTGAAATTATTTTTGCCTTTGTGTGTGTAATAGCACGTCGTTCTTGTCATGTAAACAGTGCACATAGACGTTCTTGGACCCCGAAACGAGTTATGGGAGCCGCATCACTGTTGCATTTATTGTCTCTTCCTCGCATTAGGTGGTCTTCCAGCAATGAGGATGATGACAAGGTTACTAAGTTATCTGGGCATAAATTTTTATATCCTGCTTCTGTCTGATATAATGAGTTCTCTCTTATAACAACAACATTTTTCATTGGTAGCAGATCGAATTAACCAGAGCTGAAGTAGAATCGTTACGGACCGAAATTTCTGAGGCTGACGAAAGGGAATCCCAGTTAAAAGCTCGGTATGATAAATTCCCCTGTTTTGTCACCTGCTACCAAAACAAAGTTAGTGTGGACAATTATACATACGCCGGTTTTTTTACCTGAACACCAGTGTTTACATTCGGTGTTATATTTATGTTTCATCGTGTGTGATTAATATAGTTTGGGCTTCCAGGTTGGAAAATATTGATGTAGTTTTGAGACATGCACGCCTTTCTGGATATCTCTACATTAGAAGTGTAAGAAGCCTGTGCCCTTGTGTTTTTCCTCCCCATTGCTTCATTCCTGCAAAAACTGTTGAAGAATCAAGAGTGATGATGACTATGATCTCTTATTGCATATAGAGATGGACTCAACTTCCTGGAGAACCACCTATCATAGATGATGCTGATGTCGATGATTGGCTTCCCCGCTTTGTCGTTCTACAAGGGCAGTGTATATACTATTATCTGAAGTCTACAGGTAAAGCTTTCATTTTGAAATATGACGTGCTGCTTATCCAATCACAGATGAATATGCAGCATATGCGCTCAATACACCGCAAAATTGATGTCACATTTTTGTCTTGGCATGTTGTACATGCGCAGATTGACTAGTTACCTAGATTCTTTTGGTGGGTGTCAAGTTATCGCGCACTTGTCTTACTGAAATTGAGCATTGGCTGATACCGGGCTTGCAATGCATTTCAGATTTGAGTCCACAAGAATCCACGCTGCTATGTGATATTGTTGAAGTAGGGCAGCTTCCGAACTTTGTGCCGGAAGATGAAAAAACGAGATATGCGTTTTACCTATTGACCCGTCAAGGTTTGAAGTTCGAATGCTCGAGTATCTCTGAGATACAGGTGAGGGTTGTTGTGCTCCCGAGATGTTTGTTTGAACGGCCTTATGTCATCCGTCCCATGAGGGGGGGCACTGATAAGTTCGTTGTATGTGTGACAATGTTGTCATGTCTCAGGTGGATTCATGGGTAAGAGCACTAAGAAGTGATTGCAAATTGTCGGATGGCGCCGCTGAGATTAAGAGCAGGACAGGTAGGCAAGAAGCTGAGTTATGGTAATATATCTGTACATGTAACAGTTAAGAAGCGCCTTTTGGAAATTTTATGTACAGTATAGGCCAGTGCTTTGTACCGGTAGTTGGCAGTTGTTATCTGGGAGTGTGTTGCTGCTGTGTTGTGTATGCATACATTACACACATACATGTAAAGATGTAATAGTACAACAGGTAAGTCGAGGGAAGCTTGTGCGGAGCAATTCAAGGAAGGAACACTTGATTCTTGCACCTGTAGCAGTAAACTTTTTGTATATCCGGAAGGAAGCGGAGAAATAGAAGAGACCACCTCATTTGTTGGTCATAAATAGAATTAGAATGGCGAATATCGGGCCTGGTTGCTTTGTTTCCAACGTGAACTAAATCAAATTTCGGTAACGCCGATGGAAATTGGCTTGCTACTAATATTTAGTAAGGTTAACAAAAATTTGATGCATGCATCCATTGTTGTTGCTGTTGGAGGTTCCCGATCCCAGAAAAGCACTAATTAATCTTTTTTTTCCTCTCTTTCTTTTGTCTTAGTGGCGAGGCCCTCACGGGAGCAGTTAGTGAGGACTGTGAAGATTAGAGAGCAGATGAGCGCGAGATGGATCGATCTGCAGTGATCTCTTACTACTACTACTACTATTATTATTATTTTGGTTGCGAGGAACACGAGGCACATAGATGTGTGCACGCCCGTGTCTGCCGCGCAGCCGATCCGGTCTGGAATGGAATGGATTCCTTGCCCCCACGTTCTCCTCCGCCGTTCCCCCGTTGAAGAAGGCAGCCAGAGGAACGATTCCTTGCCCCACGTTCTCGGCAACCGCGCACCACCCACCGACGAGGCAGGGAATCCAATCAGATCAAAGACGACGACCGCACTAGCATCAGTTGAGTTCCCTCCTCACGAGAGAGAGAGAGAGAGAGAGAGAGGCAGGACAGCCATAAAACCGCGCACTCCCCATCCCATCCCAATATCTCATCTGAGACGGACGGACGGACGGACGGAACCCTAGCCTATCCATCCATCGAACCGCGGCGGAGGCCATGAGCTCCTCCAAGCTGTCCAGGCCGGCGTGCAGGGCCGCCAGGTCTATCCTCTCCGCCTCCTCCTCCTCCTCCATCCTCGCCGGTCAGTTCTTGCGCTCCCCTCCCTAATTAATTTTCACCATCACGACTATTCGCTCCCCCGGTCACGTAGATTCTTCGATTCCGATTTGCATCCCCCCCCTTCTTTTTGGCACTGCCACTGCAGATGGTCGGAACGCTGCGCTCGCCACGCTCACCAATCTGGGGAGGAAGACCGTCCCCACCGCCTACTCCTACCACAACACCAAGGCCGCCTCCTCCCACGCATCGGCATGGTCATGGCTCCCCACCATCGCTGCCGTCCCCGCCGCTGGTTCGTGATTCGGAGTGGTTGATAGATTGCTTTGTCTCACTCTTGCTAATTATTCCTGTTCCTGATCTTCTTGTCCTTTCCTCCTCGTGGATCGATGTCAGTCTACATGCTCCAGGATCAGGAGGCGCGTGCTGCAGAGGTCCGCACACTTGCTCTTGTGGTCCACTCCAGCTTCTTACTGTTTCCTTGATTTCCCCACTCTTCAATTAACACGCATGGATTTGTCACTCACTCACTCACACTGATGTAATGCTATGCCTATGCTTACACTCTCGTCTCCTCTAGCTGCAGATGGAGCGCACCTTTATCGCCATCAAGCCTGACGGCGTCCAAAGAGGCCTGGTGAGTAGCAGCAACACATCTGAGATCTTGCTTACCAACCGATTCTGCTAGCAGCGTACATTGATACTGTTGCGTGGTCAGTTCAGTTTGTATACTGTTGTCGCAATCGCCACACATCTGATGCCTTTTGAGGCCTTGTGCTCTCTTCTTGGATATCAAAATGAAAGAAAAAGCAAACACGAATCGAATCGATTGAGCCGTGGTTCAAATGGCGGGCCTTAATTGCCCTCGTCATCTATTTTCAACTAGTAAACATTAACAACTAGTAACATGCAGTACCGGAATACCATGTGGGTGGGTGCATATTAATAAGACAAAACTTGGGGATTTGAAGGGAAATCTCTTTGTTCCGCCTTCAGCTTTTCCTAATGGATTAGGCCTTCTTCCTTAATTCGATCCGTAGTGGATCAACAGTTGGGCGCTCTGGCCCATTATAATGTCAGGTCTGTCAAGAGATGGTCCTGGTTTTATGGTACGCATCTAGCCATAGTTAGGCTAATATTGTAAAACATTTCAATCATGCGACCCATCACACCACATCACACAGGTTTGTACTGTGCTACTGTTTCGTCTTGTCTCCATATGGTTGGTAATTTCCTATAGGAACATGATGGGTGTCTATCTTTTCTCTCTGGGGACAGATTTCTGAGATAGTGTCCCGATTTGAGAGAAAAGGGTACAAGCTTGTTGCCATCAAGCTGGTGGTTCCATCCAAAGACTTTGCTCAGAAGCACTACCATGATTTGAAAGACAGACCTTTCTTCGATGGACTGTGCGACTTCCTTAGCTCTGGCCCTGTACTTGCCATGGTAAGCGAATCCTCCATCTCTGCAGGCAAAATTAAATCATGCCCTGCGCCGATGGTGAATAATAATAATAATAATAATATATTAATCGTTTCTGAAGGTTTGGGAAGGAGATGGTGTTATCAAGTACGGGAGAAAACTAATTGGCGCTACAGACCCGCAGAAATCTGAACCAGGAACCATCAGGGGTGATCTTGCTGTGGTCGTTGGAAGGTACGCTTCTTCATCTTGTATTCAATAGGGCCTAGCAGTGATATATCCCGTATGCGCGGCCTGCATCTAATCATTTACAAAAAAAAAAAAAAAAAAAAAACCTTTTTCTTTTCACCGGTTGGTCGTAGACCGGAAAGCTCGAAACAAAGACCCGATGTATACAGAGAAGCTGTAAATTCAGTCCTGCGTTTCTTCCATACCATCATGCACTCTTGGAATCCCTTTGTACTCACATTCCATCATCTCAACATCAGGAACATTATTCATGGAAGCGATGGCCCAGAGACGGCAAAGGCTGAGATTGCTCTCTGGTTCGAGCCCAGGGAGCTGGTCTCGTACACCAGCAACGCGGAGAAGTGGATCTACGGGGTGAACTAACTGGTGAATGAATCGCTCTGTTTTGTTTCGTCTTTTTATGTTCCTCTCCCTTTCCATAATTTGCCACTAGACCATGGCAGAGTGTAATAAAGTTGCGATGCTGACCTTGAGCTGGGTTATGCCCATCTGGTCTGATGCCATAAGGCCAGGAGAATTGTACCTTCAAATGTAGAGCGTGCACTGAGCAATCGTGATGTTTAAATCAAACTATCACCTTCGGCCATGTGATCCAATGGATGGTGATGATGCCCATCTTCTGACCTGTTTCTGCTCCCCGGTTCAGAGCTATTCTGCAATTTCCCACTCCCATGATGGCAGTCGTGAAAATTTAAGCAGCAGACTATCACATAATTTAGTCCGAACATTGCTGCGAAATGAGTTTACGTAAACTCATTTCGGCAGTATACGAGAGGCATCAGCGATCATCAGGAGAGTGCACAGATAATATTAAGATCAAGATTACATGCCAAGCAAGAGGGGAGCCGAGTTTTATTACCATCTACATGCCTTTGTACAGGAACAGCCTTCAGCTCTTCACGCCCTTGCAGCAAGGACCATATTATTACACAGGGGAAATAGAATGGGACCCGAAGAGGGGGAGATCGATTGAGCAACTACATTAATTCCGACGGGCAACACAGCACAGTGCATCTCCACCCCCGTTGCAGGAGGTGTTGCACCTCTCCTCGATCCCTAGAAGCTTCTAGAAGCCAAAGCTCCATCAGCCACTGGCAGCTCGAGTGGATTCCTTGCAAGCTTTGCAACCTCGCCATCTACTTCCTTGGCTTCAGCATGTCTGATTCATCGATCTTGGCGAACCTCCCTCGCACTCTTGGCTGGCTGTCAGCCAGAGCCTTCCTGCAAGCATACTGCAAAGGTTGCGAACATTTGTCAATGACCTCGCATTCATCAGTATTTTAGCCTCTATTGATCTTTCTTCTTCTTTTTTACTTCGAGGAAGAGAGATTGAGAACCAAGGGCTTATACCTTGATCTTTCTGCCAAAGTTTCGCTTGACCTTCTTCTTGCGGTACCTGGAGAGCTTTTGCTTCCGTTCTTCAGTTTTCATGTCACTGATGGTTGCAAGCCTCTCACAAGATGTTTGGACATTTGTTGAGTTCCCTGGTCGGGGGGTATTGGCACCAAGATTCTGTTGAAAAGTCAAAATGGATAGAGAGAAGAAAAAAAAAAGGGAATTTACATGATGACATGTGGTTTCACAATTTACCACCTAGAAAATTTTCTCCTTGCTAACCAGTATATCGAGCTGTTCTCTATACAGGTATCTCTCAGATTTTCTATTCGCACATTCCTTGGGCATAGAATCATGACAGCTGGGCATGTGAAAAAAAAGGAATGCCAATAGCTTGCATGTAAAAGTAACTTAAAACAAAGTTCGCTACTGTGCAGAATAGGTATGTTTTGGATCAGCTAAAGTGGTGAACATATCATTAAGAAAAAGGTTACTTTGGGCAGAAATAGTAGCATGTGAAATCAGTGTCATAGCTTTAACGGCCTTTGAGTAAAGCACTGCAGTAAGGTTGTCCAATACAAGGGCAAAGGTTATGCTTTTGGTTTTGGTTTCTATCTCAGCGTTTCTTTTCTCGACAGCTGTGTTTTAGAAATACTTTACACAGCCAGTGCTCTGTCTTCCTCATAATAATTCCTTATCTGTATACTGCAAGAGAAAAGGGAGGTACTCATCAAACCTGAATATCTCCTTCGCTATAAGCCCTCCTCAACCCAAATGCCGCCTCAAAGTCCAATCCTTGGAAGTCCAGAAAGTTTGGCCTGGCTGGTCCATTGATCCAATCTGCTGAGTTCAGGCATCCAGAACTCACGCTTTTCTGGAGTGAACATTCAGGGACGGATGGCTTGTCTTTCTCCATGGTCGGGAGTTCGATCTGTCCAAGAACTTCTTCAGCTTGTCTTGGGAGTTCTTCAACTCGCAGCATGGGAATCTTGACATCCAGCAATTCAGATATTGTCTCTTCGATTGCAGACGTCTCCATGAGTTCCTTCTCATACTCATATAAAACTTCACTTAAAAGAGGATCATTTTGAATGGCACCAATATCTGCAACCTTGGTAGTTTCATCCATCCCATTTTCACTACAAGGCATCATTGAAATGGCAGCTGCAGCCGGATCAAGGCCAAGCACTGGTTCTTCAATGATGGGTTCCGGAGCTTTGAACAGGTCCCCTTCTCCTCCAAGGTAATATTCTGATACTAAGGATGACTGTACCATGTCCCCCTGTTCAATAAAATAGAGTTGAGAACAATTTCCAATATACTAAATACCTAATTGCGATATCAGGATTCAGACTGCAAATACTAAGAACTACTGCCATGGTGTCCATCTATTATGGTTCATTTCAGACAATTTTGCAAGAAACAGTAATCAGGTTAAAGTGGTAGTAGGACAAACGAAAGTACCCGAACTGTTCTTGCTAAAACGCTGTCTAAATAATTAATCTACTTTCTGGTAGGTACAGTGAATCACCACTGCCAAAATGCCAAAGCTTTGTTTTGTTTATATGACTTCAGTTGTTTTTTTCTCTCTCCCAAGAATGTATTCACCCGCAGAACAGACTGGGGCAATTCAGCATAGAAAACTGCAGGCTCAAGGGCCAGCAGTGCGCAGCTAAAGCAAACAGACAAGTCTTTTGGGGGCGGAGACGTGTAAAAGCTATGCTTGCAAGTAGATAGCTAGCCAGCTGTTCTGTTCATGCACATGTCAACTTACAAGTCCCTATCATGCTCCCAAGGGCATATACTGATGGACAGGGGCATTTGATGAGCATCTCAGCAGCAGCAGGGATGGATGGCACCAGAGATCCTGGCCAGCAACTGAAGGCTGAACCAAATTTGATCCCCTGGCTATCTGCTCCCTTAGCAGCAAAGGACAGACACTAAATATCTCAACCCGTGCGGCCTTTGTGCGACTAGAAAGATGTGAACGAGAAGATTCAAGACAAAAGGGAATGAAGAGTTGGAACCAACACGACCAAATTATTATTTAGGACTTTAACCCCCCAAAAAAAACGAGGTTCAATTCTAACGCAGCTCATATCTTACTTAATTCGTCGTCTAATCTAATCGATGTAATAAATGACTAACTGATTTGTGTTTTTTTTATATGCTCATTTTATTTTGAGTAGTTAGGAAGTAATAGGAAAGCATCTCAAGACAAAGAAACCGGCAGCAGGGAGTGTTGTAATTTGGCCAGGTAGAAGTATTAAGGTTGTAGCATCAGTCATCTGGAATGTGTCTCTCCTCACCATCATATCACAAGATTGTTTATTTAGGTAGTGAATATAAAGTTGGATTTTTTAATTTGAGACCATCTTGTCGGCAGTGCAAAGTTTGAGGAAGGCAGTAGTCATCTTTGGCAATAGCTACGCCTAAATTGTCCCTGTTTGTCTGAAACAGTTGATTTGTGGTGATGAATATATGCAACAAGAAGAGAAGAAGCAATGAGGTATCGAATCCGAAAGGAGGGCAATTTGCGCAGTATACGTTATTATAAGAGGAAAGAAATTACAAAGGAAATTGGAGGTTCTAGTTCACGTGTACTGTTCCGTGTTATTCCCCCGACAAGCTATCTATATCAAAGTGGGGGCGAAAAAAAAACAGAAAAGCGACATTTCCTTTTTCTTTCTGAGACGGCGGCAGCGCATAAACAGCAACATGATGAAGAGAAGGAGAAGCCCAAGCCCTCCCCATGAGGACGTTTCCAAATTGCGCGAAGCAGAGATTTTTTTTTGTTTTTGTTTTTTGTTTTTGTTTTCTCGACAATCCAGTTTGCATGCAACCCGATGGAACAGAAACCGGAAGGAAGAAGAAAAAAAAATTATTACCGGGGGAGGTGGGGAAAAAGAGAAGAAAGCGAGGAGAAGCAGCATGAAAATCCAGGAGAGGAGGAGGCCGTCCCCAGAAAAAGGGAAAACGCCATGATGCAATAGTGGACTAGTGTTTATGTTTTTGTTTCTTGTTAAAAAGAGGCCAGTGGAGAAGAAGCCTACCAAGAAACAAGAGTCATGAAATTGATGGTGGAAATCGCAATCATGCACGAAAGTGTGTGTGCAACTCACGAGGTGGGCGGCGATGTCCGGCGAGTCGGGGGCGTAGATGCAGGCGTCGGCGGGTAGAGGTGGCGGGAGGAGAGGGTGGGCGGCGGGCGGTAAGGAGAAGTAGGGCGGCGGGTGCTGCCAGAGGCCCGGCGAGTAGGCGGCGAAGCCAAAGCCTGCGTCGGCGTACATGCCGTCGAGCTGTTTGATCTGATGTATCTATCCTCGATCTGCTCTCGCTTGCCTAGCTAGCTAGCGTCGTGGCGCGCGCGCTCGCTCGCTCTCTCTCTCTCTCTCTCTCTCTCAGTAGGGTAGATGTACTAGCAGAAGTGGGGAGGGGTCTCGGAGAGGAGAGGTGAGGTGATGGGGGATGGAACGCGGAGGGGGGCGGCCTCGGCGGTGGGGTTTATAGCGGCAGGCACAGGCACAGGCGGAGGCGGAGGCAGGGCAGGGGGGGGGGGGAAGAAGCCAAAAAAAATGCGTGGTGGGCCCCAGCTGTTGCGGTCGCGGGGCCCACGCGCCCACAGTGCATTGTTGTGGTCGCATGCGTAAAGTAGCAACAGTGAACCACGCCAGAAATGAAATGAAAAATGAAAAAGAAAAAATGAAAAAGAAAATGGAATAGCTGACGCCAGAGCCAGACTGCCTGCTTGTCTTCCATACCGAAACCAAAGTTACTCCATCTACTTACTAGTAAAATTCAAACGGGCCCAGGTAAGTAAATTTACTTACCCTGCTGCTTACTCGCCTACCTACTGCCTGTGCCTTGCTCTTCCTGCCTGGGTAATCCAAGTGATTTAGGCGGGGTCAAGACAAGAACGAACAAGAGAGAAAGTCTTGGCTCCTCCATCCATATCCAAGTCACATGGGCCTAGTTAATTTTACCAACACAAACCGACGACGCCTAGCTAAGCGCAGGCCCGGGGTCGTTTCTGGACGCTTGCCTGCGCAAAGCTCATGCAATCGCCAACGCCAACGCCAACGCCATCGATCGACACATGGATCGACAGCTACACCTTCACCTTCACCTTCACCTTCAGCTTCAGCTTCAGAATTTCCCTTTCCTCGCTGTTACAATCCGCCGGTAACTTGCTTCGACTCTACTCCACTGAGCTACCTCCCTGTTTTTTATCTCGCCAGATTCCATCCCTTGCCATGCACCCTCCATTGCACCAGGCTTCTACCCCTTGCCATGCAGCCCCCAACCTAGCTATAGCATCCATGGACCGTCCATGGATGCCGGCTAATTATTAGTACCATATTCTAGGAGATTTAGGAATGACACTACTATACATCAGTACCAAAAACGCTGCATTCCCCTTAAATTAACTACTTGCTATAATTCCACCACAAGAGAAGAGATAGGGACGGCAGGATTGAGCCGTCATCAACTGACATTTTTTTTAAAAAAAAAAAAAAAAACTTCAACCATACATCAATAAGGTTGTACTACCTTCCAACTGAAGCCCACTCTCGAAGCGGGAGTTAGTTCTTAATCAGCATCGCTATCATCATCTACTAATAGTTTTATTCTCTCGTTAAGATGCTCCCCTTCCTCCCTTCCCCACGATATATGTAACAGCCCTAAAATCGAGTTTCCGATTTGCAAGTGCTTGCAAACATTTTGGCATGGATTTTAAACCTTTCTTGCCTTTACTAATCGCTTAAAAGTTTTTTTTTTCTTCTTCTTAAAAAGCTCCAGCAACAAAACAATTTTCAAGAGAAATTGAAAGCTGAGAAAATAGTGGGATTAATTTTTTTTTATTAAAAACTATATAAAGTCTGGAGCCTCTCCAAAAATGTCCATAGTGTTTGGAGCCTATTTGCTATATTTAGAAATTCATCAAACATTCAACCACGCCGCCTCTGCCTCGCCCAGGTTTCAACTGCCGCCCCCGGTTTACCCCCACCAGCATGGCCGTCGCCATCACCCTCCTAACGCCACAGTGGCCCCCTGACGACGCCTTTCGACCGCGCAGGTGAAGAACAGAAGACCGTCGTTTCCTCGCCGCGCCTGTAGATTCTCGTCGCTCGTCTCGTGTGATTCTCATCGCTATAAAAGCTCCCATGCGCGCCATCTTCACCGCAGCTCGCCACTCTTGCCTCCCTCCAAGAACTAGAGCTCCTCGCTCATTGGTTCCGCGGGAACGCGAGCTTCTTCTTCGACAACGGTGAGCGCACCTCCAAGGCGTCAATGAACACCCATGGGAATGACCGTCCGGGTCTTACAAAAATAACTCCGAGCCTCCAAGAACTGAAATCCAATTTAATTCAATTTAAGTCAGAGCACCCGGCTGGCAACAAGCTAGGCAATCGATCCGGATACTACTCGAAGACGTATGCACCAAGACGATTCCCAGCTAGAGCCACGGTTACCACACATACTGCACCTCGACGTATGCTACATAGTCACCGGTTGCCGCCATTACCGCTGATGAGCTCCATTCCCCTCGACAACAGCACCAACATCTGTCTCACACCTCCCTCATGCTTTTTTCTTTGTTCAATGCAGACACTGGAGCTCTGTAACGCCGTAGCGCCATCGTCTCCGACGCGCGCACCCGATCCAAGCCGCCGTGTCCTTGCCGCTCTGGTGAGATTGAGCCCTGTCTGACCGCGTCATCTCGTGCCATGCCTCTTAACATGAAAAAACCCTAACTTTATTGCATGTCTCATGTAGTATTCCACCAAGCTTGACCATCATTCCCATTTCCAGCCATTTTCACTGATTGCTGCCACCTCGGTGAGTTCCTGGTCAAATGCTTTGGCTTTTCACCACCCTCAGCATGTCAGAGAACTAATGCGCACCTCCTTGTAGCTCCTTCATCCCCGTAGCGCGCCAACAACGTGAAGCCATCGTCGTAGCCTCTACCTGTCGTTGCTCTACCCTCTCCGGTCATCTTTCGTCGTCGTTAACCACCTCGGTGAGCTTCTAGTAGCCCCCTAGAGGCAATGTACCCGTTAGAACCAAGGCTTAGCTTATGTAGCATAGTGTTCATCGTAGTCGTCTATGTAGCCGCCGCGGAAGACATTGTCGCCTCCGCTCTGGTGACCATCGGTCCCTGTGTCGCAGCCGATAGCATCGTGGTCACCTCCTTAAGCATTCACACACCTCCTTTTGCCTTGTTTCTGCTCCATTCCTGAGAACTGTCGCAACACTGTCTTGCGCCGCCTCTAGAAGTCGCCACCGCCGACACTCCGGCCACCCATTGCCCTGCAGTCACCACTCAGTAGGTTCGCCGTCAACCCAGGAACCCATTTTGCCCCTCCCTGAGCCAAGCCACTATGCCGTTCTCCGCTGGCGATCCTGTCTCCCCGCTCGGCTGCGCGTGCTATGCTCTTTCCCTCTCTCTCTCTCTCTCTCTAACCAGTGGGCCTTGCTCACGGATTAGGATTAGATTAGAGCTAATGGCAGTGATTAAAAGTGTTAAGTCAATGACATGTGGGACCGGCCAAATAATTAATCTGAAATCTAATTTAATTGAGTTTTGGAAACTGAGTCACTAACATGCGGGACCAACTCACAGTTTTCGTAAGTTTAACGCATTTAAACTCCGAGAGAATGACAAGTGGACCCACGGTCAGAGCTTAGCTCGAGATAGGATTATATTAATGTTAATTACTTAGTTAGTAACTAATGAGTCACAAACATGTGGTACCATTCAATGTTTTCCTAATTAAAACATGAATTAAAAACACGAGACTAACATGTAGGGCCCACATGCATGAAAATAATTTCCAGAAAAATGTAAAAATAGAAAATCCACTTTTAGTTCAGAAGGAATACGTCTTCTCTGTTAGAAAGTGTAAAACCAGGAAAATACGCCTTCGACATCGTCATTTTTTTGATTTTCTTTAATTTTCAAACCGAACCAAATTCAAATGCCAATAACTTTTGGATATGAACTGTAAATTAAGTGAAATTTGTTTCTAAAATTTTCTAAAATTGTACTTTTTCATACTGTGCAAAAAATTGGATTCTCCCTCTGTTTGAATCCTTTTTGGTTCTTATTGGTGTTATTTGCCGATATACACGTAGATACCGATGCTCCTGAAAATTCCATCGACACTCCAGAGCAAGAACCACCATTTAACAAGCAAGGCAAGCACACCCATTTGATCATGTTGTACCCATATTTAAATGTTATTTATTTTGTTTGCAAGTATTTATGCATAAAAGTTGCTATGTCGGGTAAGGTCAATAGCTAAATCCCATTTGTTGCATTACCATACCTTGATAAGTTCATATCCCCACATTTGTCACCTTAGTAATAATATCCCCAATTGGTACTAATAGATGTGGGAAAAGTATATTATCTTAGTAGATGAAGCTTAGCCCTGCTAAGATAGATATCAGACTGGTAGTCTAGAAAACAGTCATTTCTCAAATTGGGACACAAGTTAAAATGGTCCAAATGGTATCACCTCTGTTATTTCGATATTAAAATGAATATGAAAGTTGTCTTAGATTTGTGAGGATGTGAGAAGGGACTAGCGTGAAGGCACGAGAATGGTGTTTGTGATTGTCCCACCTAGGTCACCAAGGACCAATCTTTTGTGACATTGATCCAAGTATATCCATACAAACCACATGTATTGGTATGAGACGGCCCTAGCATAATAAGTCACTATGTTCTAGCAATCAAATCGTCATAGGGTCAAAGGAAGTAGCATGAGGTTTGTGCGGGTGGGGAGAATAACCATGTCGTAGGGATCTTGGTCTAAAGAGGCAAGATTTACCAACACAACATTGAGCCTTGGGATGACGGAGGGCTACTCCCCATCCTGAGGGGGCTGATAAATGAGTGGGTTTATTGCTAGAGAAAGTGATGTAAAAGCTTTGTCATGAACTCTCAATCGGGTACTGGTGGTATCGTGTGACATGCTTTGCAAGGTAGGATGTTTGTGTCATGTAGAGAAAGTTGTGCGACATCTGCAGAGTGTAAATCTATCCAAAAAACCATGTCCACGGTTATGGACATCGCTTGATTATTTCTCACAATAGTAGATGTGGGGGCCTCGAGTTAAGTTCATAAGATAAAAAGTCGTCAATGAACACCCATGGGAATGATCGTCCGGGTCTTACAAAAATAACTCCGAGCCTCCAAGAACTGAAATCCAATTTAATTCAATTTAAGTCAGAGCACCCGGCTGGCAACAAGCTAGGCAATCGATCCGGATACTACTCGAAGACGTATGCACCAAGACGATTCCCAGCTAGAGCCACGGTTACCACACATACTGCACCTCGGCGTATGCTACATAGTCACCGGTTGCCAGTAGCCCAAGCCAACACTTAAATGATTCAAAAAGTATTTCAAAAACTTCGGATATGTGTCCCATGTTAGCTACCAAGATCAGCGGCTAACACGCACATATCCTTAACAACGTTATTCATAGCCATCCACAAGACATACAATAATATAACAAGGTAGTATACACAAATAGGACTTATGTCCATATTTTTACATAAGTGACTGACCGGCCAAATTCAAAAGATTAGCAACAAGTACGCAATAAAAATAACATAATATAAACCAAAAGCACCAGCTAGGTGTACCCATTGCCAAAGGCAACCGAAAGGGGTTAGAAACGACATCATTCATTAGCGTCACCGAAATCGGCGCTAACGAACTGATCAAGCGAATAATCTTCCTCACCTGCAGCAAGTGGGCAATCTAGTTGAGTACAAAAACTATTCTCGCAAGACTTACATGAAATTAAAATTATACATGCTAGTGGCTGGTCAAAAGAGAGGCCTTAATGGTAATCCGGTTGAGTAGGGGTTTTGAATTGAGTTTGAATTTTCTCAAGGTTAAGTTGGGTTCTTTTTTTAGAAAATTCATATTTATTCATGATAAATATTATAATGTTTAAATAAATTATTTACCAGAGGTCTTCACAAGTATTTATTCCCGATTTCATTTGGAGCTTCGGTTTGAGTAATAAGTTTAACTTTGATTTGAATTTTTTTCAAATGCAACAATTTGTGCACATGCTCCAGAAATCATATGCATGCTCATGAGATGCATCCTAATTCAATTTAATGAAAGTGGGGATGTGACGGTAGACTCATGTTTTCGAAAATAAAGTCAGGTTTGTATGGACGTAGACGAAGAAATCCATTGGGATGGTTGTCGACAAAAAGTGAGTTTTGTCGGGGATTGAGTTTTAGGACTGCAGGCCCTTGGTTCATATATTGTTAATTATATTATGTTAATTATTTTATATCAACATCAAATAATTTTACAAATGCTGGTTGCAATCTACTACTATTATTGCAAAAAAAGGATTGTGTTGTGCAACTCAAAACTAGACCAGCAAGCCTCCTTTGACATAGCATGCGTATTATTATACTTTGCTTAAAATTCTTATGAGTACATTATTATATTCAACATTGTTTGTTGAATATATTCAGAGATTGCAGAAGAAGACCTGTCATATGGTTACTTTTACACAGCTGGTTTCGACGACAAGGATACCGAGTTCTATGGTTCCACCTTGTCAGTTGCCTGTGGGATGGTTGAGGCATACTTATAGGATTTTGCTGCCTCTTTTGTCTACACTTCCGTTGAACTTATTTGTCATATGTACCATTTAGCCAGTCGGCCCTTGTACTGTAAAATTCATCGTGTAGGCGTATGTTCAGTTGTAAATTATGCACTATTTGTTTAATATAATATGTATGGATGTGATATCTCAATGTTGTAAATGTGTGTACTGACCACCGACCATGACACTAATACGGTAAAAATATAGGATTTCGGGATTAATTTCCCGGTGTCTGACAATATATAACCAATAATTGGAGTAAACCATGGGGAGCTGGTTTTATAATATCATAAAAAAGGACCATATTTTAGGGTATCTCTAATAGTGTATTGATTGTCGTCTCTTAGCTATGTCATGTCAACAAAATCCTACGTGGAGGAGAGAGAGCACAGATCATCTCTTCCTGAAGAGATTGTCGTGCACGTGAAATAAGACATGATACATTAATATACTCTATTTGACATGTAGACTCATTTCAAAAGAAAATTATAAAATATAAAGATTAAAGAGTGTGTTAAAAACTATCTATTAGAGATGTTATCTCTAAAGATGCTATAACATATGTTCAAGATAAGATCCGAACAAAACCAATTACAGACTGGAGTGAGTGCTAATAAAAGTGGAAACCTGCAGCAAATGATCAGGTGAAAATTACACACTGGAGTGAGTGCTAATAAAAGTGGATACCTAAATGATCAGGTGAACTGTGAAAGTGAATAGCTCGCTAGCTAGCTCGATCCATCCATCCAACTAGAGACAGAAACCAACACTTGCAAGTGATCGGGTGAACTGTAACCACGAGAGCTAGCCAGCGAGCTCCATCCATCCAACTAGAGACAGACATCAACACTGGTAAAGATGTTTGCTGGAAAAATGCGCCTAACAAAACGAGATACGTCCTGAATATGTTTTAACGCTGTTAAAAAATAATTACTGCACTAAAAGTCTGAATTTACTGTACTTAAACCAGTTAATTACTGGCTTACTGCATCGAAAATTCGGATATACTCGTCAATCAGCTGTAGCTAGCACACCCCACTTGATGAATGTTACAAGCTAGTCACCACAGAGTTTTTAGTCAAGAGTATTTTATTAGTTTTGTCTGATTAAGACAATCATCATCTCCTTGCCAAAATAGCATATGCATATCACAACGGTTGAAATGACTAAAGATATATTAAAATACAGTATGATTGGCCACCAACAACTTGTAATAGGCTAAGGTGGCATTAATTCATTAGCACTACCAAACCAATGTTAATTTCTTGGCTAGCCACTTCAGTTAATTTCCTCACAATTCATCTGAAGCATGGATGGAGCCACCGATGGGCTATAACTCGGGCTGGGCAAACTCTCGTTGGCCTAAATCTTCTATTCACTTAAAGTTTTGGTAATTTCTTAAGAGGTTTTTCATAAACTTTTGATCCTAGGCTCTGGGTTATAGTCTACTCAGTCTGAGACCCAAATCAGCCCTGACTCTGTACTATATATATATAATATTGTATATGAAGTGTGTGATGTAAAATAGAGCATACGGTGTCACAGCGAACAGACAGCCTCCCGTGTCGTCCCTCAAGCGACACCGGAGGTGACCCACCAGCCCTCACCGAGAACCAGTCACCCCTCCTCTCCTCCTCCCTCCCTTGTTGAGCCAAGATCCGTTTTTTTCCGGGCGTCTTGTTGGGCGTTGGTGAGCTTGGCCAGGGAAGCGGCGGCGGTGAGGAGCTTCTTGGGCAGTGTCGCTGTGGTGGTGAGGAGCTTCCCGTGTAAGATGCGGAGGCTCGTTTGGTGTCACCAGATCTGATCGGGCGAGGCACTTATGCGCGGCCAGTGGTCGGCGATGGCGGGTGCGGGCGGCGCGTCAGCGCCAATGGCGGTGGGAGTGGAACGTCATGCGGGGCGGTGCCGTGAAGGGGTGCCCAAGCACCATGATCACATGCGTGCTCTCAGCGTGACCCCGTTCGTGGCACCTCGCTCAAGTTGCAGGTGGAGTAGCGCGTGCGCCGCTTGGTCCCAGAGTAGTTGGCGCTTGAGTCCGCGCCGTCAGGAGGCCTTCTCCGGCCAGGCCATTCTTCTCCGTTAGATATGCCCCTCCTCTTTGTAGATCTAGACATTACGGTTGTTATAGTGCGGGGTGGGGGCGCAGGCCAACGACGGTTGCTCGGATGAGACGGCGCAACAGGAGTCGCTCTGAACACTTCTGCGATGTGTATCGTGGCGAAGTCGTAGCTGCTGCGTCGCGGATGTGTGACAGGCGACATCATGCCGCGTCCCGGCAGATCCCTTCCTATAATGTAGTACATGATATCTGTCGATGGGGGTATAGATTATAGAAGCACCCATCTTCATAGGAAGCGTATCATCTGCCTTTGCATGAACGATGGATTCCTTATAGTACGTGAATATGGGCATTCGGATTCAAAACGACGATGCGGTGCAAATCGAGGGCTATAGTAACTAGTTCCTCTCGCACATTTTTTAACGTGCTACACTACAGTGGCGAAGCCAAGATAAAAAGGAAGGAGGGCTCAAAGGACTAAGCTATATATTTTTTAGTAAAAACTAAAGAGGGTTAAGCTAAATTAAGACAAATATAGTTTTATGCAATCTAAATTTATGCATAAATATAAAAGAAGCAAAGCAAAAAAAAAAAGCAATAAAGGTCCCTCGTGAAGGGTTGCCGGCGGAGGGTGGGGGTCGAGCCCAACGAAACCCACCCGTTAACCACGCTTTTGGTGTCTCCCCAGCGTATGGTGTTTGTAGTTTTCTTCTTCTTTTTCTTCAGTGAACTGGCAGAGAGCTCTGCCCTCGAATAAATCTCGTTTAAGAAAAGTGCGTGTTTAAGTGCAAGAATATATTCCTGAGTGGCAGCTAGTAGCTAACTTGATTTTGAGAGGAATATCGATCGATCGATCGGTTGGTTTCGCAACTCAGTTTTGTCCTGCAAAAAGGCACAGACAGACAGACAGATGTTGTTCGTTCCAAGTACACTGCTTGTAAAGAAACAAATTTAGATAGGACTTGGCTTGGAATATATATATCTACTTCCTCCAATTCGTCACATCACGCGTTACAATTTGTTCGGATTATTCCTACACTACCGCACGATTAATTCAACTAGCTAGCAAGATGTTGTTACGTTACATGCGTGGTGAATTAATGCAATTTTGTTGCAGACCGAATAGCTAGTGTTCTTTAGTTAGGTTGGGTCACTGCACTATATACATACATACCTGATGCATCCATCTACTTGATCCATCGATGATCAGTTGCTCATGATTGTGTCGTGCAGCAGGACCTATCGCAGTGCAAGTTGGAGGGGCTGGATTCTTGGCACCAAGCGCGAAATCGAAATGTCGTGAGGGCCAAGCGTGCATGAGCTTGACTCCATATGAGTGAGTGAGTGAGTGGGAATCTCTCGTGGGCACTCACGGCCTCCAAACTCTAGCGATCGAGCTAATGGGAATTGCGATGGACGCCACCCTACCCTCTCGCCTCTGAATTCGCTCAATCTCTATTACATTGTAATAGTAAAAATCGCATTCACTCGTACAGATCTATAAAAAAAATATCATCGAGTATGCAACTGCCACGTGCCCCATCCGTAGAAGCTACCTTCCGCGATCCCCGCGCACGGCAGGCCACCTGCTGGTGCCCACGTGGGTACATCATCCTACCTGCTGTGGACCGGAAGCGCGGCATGTGACTTGCCGCGCACGGGGATCACAGAAAGTGGCTTCTACGGCCTGAGAACGCGATAAGAGACATGTGTCTCCTGGTTAACCTGCTATGATGCTATTTTTATCATTTCGATCGCAGGGACTATATTTACTATTTCGTATTGAAAATACGGACCACAGTGCGCTGATAAACATGTGCCCCCGGCCGGTGAATTGCGATAGATGGCCCTCTCATATCGTTGCACTATACCACTAGCTACCTGACAGCTGCTGGTGCGCGGTCACACCAGGGAGCGGGGCCCACATGTCATATAGACTACGGCCCTGATGAGATGCGTTGATCGCTATTTATGCCTTGTTTGAGAGCGATGGAGTGGTAGCTTTCGTCAGGCTTTAGCGATTTTTGGAATGAGGTGCCAGCTTAAAGAAGGTTAGCTCTTGGTGACAGCAATATGCATATCATCAATCATGCTCATGCATGCATGGTGACCTTTTGACTCCTAGCTGGCCAGCAGTTAATTCGGCTACTTACTGTGGATGTACCTATAGTTAACAATTAATTCGGTTACTTACTGTGGATGTACGTGTGTGTATATATATATATACTGTTATGTAGCCGAGTATAGAACAGGCAACCCACCACGTGCGATTCAAGCTAGGTGTGATGCGCGCCCACCAACTGTAGAGGCGGCTCAGAAATGTCAGCGCCGGTGTGGGTTTTGATCCGACGGTAAATATCAAGTGTCGTAACAGTAATATACATATCCCTTTCACGGCATGTTTCGAGGGAATACGTTTTTTCTGATATCATAGCCGGTTAGTAAAACTTAACGTCGTACACAGTAACTGACTTTCTTTTTTAGCATTGTTTTTTTTTTTGCAATCTCTCTTTTTTTATTTGACAGTAAAAAGTTAGTATCGTGATAGTAAACCTTAGCTATTTTGTAAGGTAATTGCATTGGGGGTACCGAGTAGGTCCAATGAAGTAAACATGTGTTTTGTAGAACAGTAAACGATTTCATAATAGATAGTAAACGGTTTCACCATAGACGGTAAACACAAATTCAAACCGGATATATCGTGAAGGCATTAATGTAAAACATGTCACGCAGTAAACGGTTTCATGGTAGATAGTAAATACAAAAATACAAATTCAACCGGTGTTTTTATTGTAATGAAGTACCTGGAGTTTTGGGACGGCGAAATCTCAACGCTGGCAACATTGATAGAGCCAGTAAGATATTTTCCCCTGTAACCCGCAACATGCAGTATTTTTTTCTCCATACGCATAGAGTCTGACACACGGTTTTTTTTAAATCATGCGTATGCAGGAGAAGGGGAACAAGTATAGAGCCCAGATGATATTCTATCTGTTGTTCCACAAGGTCAACAGTGTCAAGCCCCTCCCTGATGCACCGGAGAAGTATAGGCCGCTCAGCTAATCGATGTAGTTTTTCTTTTGTAACTGACAGTAACTTGTGTTACTTTTACAATAAAACAAATGATTACCGAGGGAACCTGTCCAAAAACATAAAGCGCAAGCGGATTACAGCAGTAACCTGACATGCCTTTTGAAGTAATAATAGGTATCATTTAGGATAAACGATAATATTTAATGGATCAACAACACGACATCATTTTCCTCAAGAAAACTAGCATCCTGGCAATTACGATCCTCTCTTCCTCATCGAAATGGCAATAAAATATATATTTTTAAAACGACACGGGAGCGACACGCGATCATGTTACTGACAAATCTTCACTGTCATTTGCGTGTTGTTAGGTTTTTAACATTCACCGTGCGATCATTTTTACTGTCACCGCGCAGGGTTTACTACCGATCTCGAGCGGGCGGGACGGGAGCGGGTGCAATGCGCGGGGGAAGCGTGGGGCGAACCATGTTTACTACCGTTTTGTATGCCTCCGTGAGGGTTTTCTGTCGATCTCGATCGAGACGGGCGGGAGCGAGCACAGTGCGCGCTACGCGGGGGAAGCGTGGGGCGAATGAGCCATGTTTACTGCCGTTTTTGTGTGCCTGCGTGAGGGTTTTACTACCGACCTCGAGCGGGGGAAGCGTGGGCTGCCAGGTCGCGCGTAGCGCGGCCCATGGGCAGAATAGCTATTCAGCGAGTGCAAGCTGAATAGCGTTATCATGTGTGTGTATTGTAACAACCTAAAATTCACATATTGGGAATGCATAATAAAATGCATCGGGAAAATCATTTTGATCATACTGCAGCCAGATGAGATACGCCGGATTTGGCTCCTATGACGCACCTGTTTCTATCGCGCAAATGACAATCTTCTTAGGGCACGGCTTGGAGCCATCAACATACCCTAAGAAATATTGACCTATCAGGTATGGCATGCTTAGAGCCTTCCACAACAAATAATTCTCGCGGTTGAGTTTCAAGTTGACAAGGTGGGAGAAAGACGGCGTCGACAGCAAGACAGCTGTCGAAGAGACCAAGCCAACGGCGGTGGAACTCAGGGTGTTGATGGTGGACATGACGATGGTGTGGCTATGGATCAGATTTATGGCTCTGATACTATGTAAAGAAAAGGAATCGAGGTAGGAAGAAAATGGCAGACACGCAACTCCAACATAGCGCAGACTATCCATTATATAGGCTTGTCGGACATGCTACAGTGAACCAAAACAAGCATATTACAGAGAGATGTCTACAACTATATTACAATCGATACAATATGTAGAAATTACAACTAGTATTTGTTTAAAGAAAGCGCTAGCGCTTTCGGACGTACGGTCCGAGCGCTAGCATCGTATACTGTTGCATGCAACATCTCAGTATAAAAAGGGTAAAAAATATTGCCGCAACAACAACACGATCCGAGCGCTACATGAAACAAAATTCATCCTGCAACATTCAAAAAATCACTGGAAAAATCTCAATCTCAATCATCTGTTACTGCAACATTTAAAAAAACGATACCCAACATCTCAAATTACCTACTACAATAAAAAAAATATATAACTGCAACATGCAATATTTTTTGGGCACATGCAGCACCTGTAAAAACCACCGGCGTCACCCTCAACGACGGCACCGCGAGGGGCACGGGGATGGCCAAGGGGGGCATGGTCACCGACGCTGCGAGGTGGAGGGACAGGGCCACGAGGGTGGCTACGACGGAGTTCGGAGGTGGACGAGGGGGCGGGGTCGATGGTGCTGTGAACATCCAGAATTAAAACAAAACATCTGAAAAATATTACAACATCATCGTGAACGGTATGCAATATTTTTTCCTACGGGTTGCAACATCTCAAAGAACAGTATGCAACATTCTTTTCAACGGGTCGCAACATCAGAACAATTCACCAGTTTGCAACAAAAATCAGAAGAAAAGGATAGGGAAACAGGATCAAGCGGAGCCAGTGGAAGGTACAGGAAGCTCACTGCCTGGTGTTGCACCCGGAGCCCACACGACGCCTGACCTCTCTGCTGCATGGCAGCGGCTGTCGCCCACGCCAGAGAAGCAGGATGAGGATGAGGAGGAGGAGGAGAAGGCCCTTAGGAGGTTGTGGGCGACAGCGGTAGAGGCACATTGTCGGCCGCGGCAGCGAGGTCGAGGAGGTTGTGGCAAGAGAGCGAAGGTATCACCAACTTGAGTTTCCTATCTGTGGGTGTTGCAGAGGGAGAGGAGGTGGGGATGGCGCATGAAAAGACAGGATGTGACGAGGTGGGATAGGAGTTGGGAGATCTCTTTGGTGGAAGCTTTTGGCTTTTGGGGATAAGAATTGGTGGGGTGGGAGTGGGTGAGGAGCATTTGAGAAAGAAAAGTAGTCATGTAAACGAGAGATGTTAATGAGTTGGCGTGATACTAGACATCAAGGTGTTCAATTTATTTCTCCCTATCGGACAACTGAATTCCCCTTGTTTAAATCGTGAGATCTTACGGATAACATTAAGATACTTTTAGCACTGATCACCTTGTTTAAATCAAAAGATCTTCCAGATAACATTGAGATACTTTTAACACTGATCAACATGTGCTTGTCTCACTCCCTGCCTGCGAATTGCAATGGATGGCCTTCTCGTATCATTGTACTCTAGCATTAGCTACCTGACAGTTGCTGGTGTGCGGTCACACCAGGGAGCGGGGCCCACACGTCATATAGACTACGGCCCTGATGAGATGTGTTGATCGCCATTTATGACTTGTTTAAGAATGATGGAGTGTGGCTTTCGTCAGGCTTTAGCGGTTTTTGGAATGAGGTGCCAGCTTAAATTGGGTCTGCTCTTGGTGACAGGAATGCGTGTATATATATGTATCATTTGTTCTACAATTAAACAATTATTTAAACAATTATGGAACAAATGATATAGACACACCGATCGAGTATATTGTGGAGAGAGCGACGTAGAGAAATTAACCGATCGATCGATCGATCACTAGTCCAAGCATCGGCAGTTTCTTTAATTATTATAGCAACACAGTAAGTAAGTATACCACCTGATCGACAGCATTTTCTTCTCGAGGCCTCAGTGCATTCATATGTCATCCCATGCTTGATTACTTTTCATCATCATCATCAGTAGGGAGTAAGAAGCTATATAGGAACAACACATTAATAATCAATATATTCAATGGATGCCTAGCTTTCAACTACTAAGTACATAACTTGTCCTAACTATATATATATAGATAGATAGAAAGAAAGATAGATTAGAGAGACACTCTAGTGTAATTGACAGAGGTAACAGTCCTCCTAAAAGCAAGCTGATACTATGTAGGCAACGGCTGCCGTCGTTTCCTCTTAATTAGTTTTAGGAAAACAAAAACCAAAGAATTGAATGCATGCTTGGCCTTAATTAGTGAATTGATATAGATGGATCGGATGGCTACCGTACGAAAATGACTAGCTAGGGCCGGCACGCATGCTACTAGAATCGTCCATATATAAGTCTAGCTGGCTAATTAAATAAAAACATGGACACACAAGGGCAAAGAAGCTAGCAGATAGGTATCTTATCATATCAACGTTGCCATTTCTTATTGTACAGAGTAGCTAGCACCGTGATCGAGATCGAGATCGAGAGGGGCGCAGTGTAATGTGCAGTGTAATGTTGCATATATGTAAGTTGCCTAAGAAAATTATTATTTTTCAGTCACTTGTTCACACATTTAGATTTCCATCTAACAGCAAGGAAAAAAAAATGTTACAGAAAATAAAAAAAAAAAACTAAACTAGAGATAAGCAAATCTAGGTGAACCATAGAAAAAAAAAGAACTAAAAGTTACAGTAAATTTATGCTAAAATTGTACATCGTTTGATGCTGTAATTTTATATTTAATACTATGCATTGACTGACTGATGGATAAAAAAAAATTCTCGAGAGAATGATTCTCAGCCTCCTAGCTTTAGTTTGTTCCGTGCATGTTGGGTTTGTTTGTCTGCTTTGTGTTGAGCTGCTGCATGCACTCACTAGACTACTGGCGTCGATCTCGTGATTAATTGTGTCCTAGTTTGTGTTGAGAGAAAGCGAAAGCGAAAGCCAAGCAGAGCTCTGCGTCTGTGATTTCTCAAGAAACTGGACCGAACGGCCGCAAATGTCCTAAGTTTTCTTCTGGCTTTACAGCTGCTGGTCTGCCGGAGCTAGCTGGCTTTGAATTGCGATATATTGTTCGATCGTCACTAGCTAGGATTGTTCGCCCATGGACGTTGACTTCAATATTTAGATGATTCCTCCTTCCATCTTAGTGCAAGCAAGACGTACGTACGCACGCACGCACAAATTTAATTTAAAGAAAGAAAAAGAAGATGCAAGGAAGCTAGGAAAAGCTAGCTAGCATGCATCTCCGCTCATCCATCCATGGATCGTCTAGCTACCAATAACGCCCAATCTAGATAGATACCTCCATGGATTGATGGAGTGACATACACTTATGTTCATGTTAGTAATTCTGACCTGACTTTGCCTGAATGGGGTATATTATCGATCACTGCCCTGCATATATAGAGTAGTACCGTAACTGATCGGGCTCCTCTCACTGTGGCCGGTTTATTTATGTATACGCATGATTTCGTGATTAATTGTGTGTTCTTTTTGCGATTCTCAACACCTTCTATTTATAATGTTAAATATTACAGTCCGATTCTAACACAACTAGCATACGATTTGAGTCCGATTCGCACACGACTGAACTCTTACCTAAACTCTAATATCTCCAACACTCTCTCGCAAAATAGGCATGAGGTAACAATCATGGTCATCTTTTTACATAATGTAATACCATTACTAGAATCTATCAAAACCTACCGTATATCGACTCCATAACCAATGCTATACAAAAAAAAAAGTTGATCACCACCAATGCTACCAGTGATGTCACCAAATCTATCTCCACGCTCTGACATCAACAATGATCCCAATTTTCTGAGCTCAAAAAATCTTTTGAATAGTTACTTGTTGAAAAATACATTATTTGGATTTTTATTAAATCTTCATTATTTTTATTTAAAAGCTTAATATAGGCTTTCATGCCAAAATAATTTAATAGGGTTAATCCCAACATCATCAATGATCAAAACTCTTTTATTTGGATTATTTGGCCTTGGATATATTTTTCATATTTTTCTATAAATTTTTTAAGTTCATTTGCTATTTTCTAATTGCTATTTGGAATTTTTGTATTTTCTTAAAAAAAATCTATTTAAAACCCGCCGGAACAGTGTCGGACCGAAACCCAATACTATTCCCCAAGCAGACCAAAGATCTTGCATTCGACTTCGCCTGCGTCGTGCGCCTACTCTCACGACAAGTGGTAGTCTCTCTCTCTCTCCCCCGCAAGCTCCAGTCCGTATCTGCCGACGCATGGCCTCGATCAACGACCGAACGCACTCCCGCGCCCGCACCGTCCCGTGCCGCTGACAAGTGGGTCCCACCGCCTTCGACTTCCTCGCGCCGCTTTCTTCATCGCGCGCGCTCACGCGCACCCGCCATTGCCGAGGGTCCAAGCTCCGTCTGACAACGGCAAATTTCAACCGAAACTTCCGGGATTTTCACACCAAATCGTACATCTATCTATCCCGCACCCGTTTCAGTTGGAATCAAACCTTGATTCGGTCTCTATCCCCCAGAATCCGGGAATCCCCGATCGTGCCCAATTCAGACTCTAATTGAGGATTTCCAATTCCGACACACCTAAGCCCTATAAAAGCCGCCCTAGGGTTCGCCTTTGACCAAGCATCCTAGAACCGCCACCCTCTTCCACCCCGGAGCCCTAGCGTCGCACCGATCCTCCACAACCCGGCCGCCCGCGGTCCGCTTCCGTGCGACGCGGTCGTGGAGGACCACGTGCGACGAGGCAGCAGTGGCCGGCGGATCGTCTGAGGAGCGATGGTGGGGACTGTTTTGAGATAAGGTTTTTTTCTGGGTTAGAGATTTGGGTTGAGTTGAATGTGATTTGCGTGGTATATACACCAGTATTATTGCAGGTTTGAGGTTTAGTAGCACTAGCTTTGTGCTGTTTGCGTCTCGATCGATCGCCGTTTTTGTTAGTTTGCGCGGTCGTGACCACCAACCGTGTTGCATTGTACTACTCCCTACTTTTTGCTGACTGGCTAGCTACTAGCGCCTTAATTTGTTCATGTCTCGGCCTCTCGGCGACGCGCCTCCTTTTCAGCCTCTTATTACACGGATCGACCTCGGCTGCCTCCCTTTTTACAAAGTCTGACACGTAAGGAATATTTATTTAGTTTCATCCTGACACGAATTGGCGGACTGCCAACCGAGATGGATCGACTTGTGGCCTACATGTGCAGAACCCACTAACCTTTTTTTGGCTTTCTGTTTTTTTTTTTTTAAAAAAAATAGTTGTACACTAAATAAAAGTAAATATAGATGAATTCTACTAATACAAAAATAAAAAAAAAACTAAACTAGACAAAAGCAAATATAAGTGAAGCCTACGAATACAAAAAAAAAACTAGACAAACGTAAATCTTGGTGAACCCTACAAAAACAAAAACAAAAATCTAAACTAGATAAAAGTAAATCTAGATGAACTTTACAAATATAACAAACAAAACAAAAATTCTAAACTACACAAAAGTAAATCTAGATGAACCTTGCAAATACAAAAACAAATAAAACTGAAAATTATAATAAAATTGTGTTAGAATTGCACATCACTTGTTAGTGCAATTTTAGATTTAGTACTGCGTAATCGTAGGTGGCTAGGCTTTTTTTTAAAAAAAAATAAAAAAAAATAAGACGAGCAGGAGCTAGCAAAAGCGACATTATATTTGTCCACCTCTATCCATTCCATATACTACTTCTTCCCAATGGTAAGTTCACTTTCAACAATTGTATTATCTCTATATATATATATACATGCGTATCATTTCAACAATTGTATATCTACTAGTGCTGTGAACACATCAAATTTTCAAATTTTAAATTTAGGGTACGACAAGCTAATGTCATATCTAGTGTGTGCTGCTAGCTGAGCCTGAGCACTCCTCTTCAGTCGTCCTAGCAATTAATTTTCCATGAGAAGAGAACAAGGGCGAGGACGGCGACATTGGGGAATTGACCGACCTGACGACGATGGATAGGCGATAGACGGTGTGCGGCGCATGGGCTTTTTTTTGTTGTAACTGTGTTTGCTTCTACTTCACACTTGGCATCATCATATTTTAGTAATTATTAGCACTCAGCTACTGGTAGTGTTGCTCACCTATAGCTATGCTGCGTGTGCGGCTGTGACTGCCGTGGACCCGCTGACTTGCAGAGCCGTGCGGTCGTGCGCCCTCCCCTCCCCTCCCCTCCCCTCCTCTACGCCGCTCGTCCATCCCGGGATTTGGGAATTCGACCATGGTGACGCTGACTTGATCTCCGGCAGCCAGATCGGTCGGAGAATAGGCCTAGTGAGTTGTGTGACATAAATATACTCGTGTGGAGCTTAAATGATTTTTATTTTATTTTGTTAAGGAATTCTTTTTTTATTTTATTTTAAAGTTAACGTACCACGAATTTTATTTCTAATTCTGACCTCCTTGTTCACGCTACCACCCATGCCGTGACAAAACAACACTGTTACGTCAATCTGTATCTGAGCAAACTCTTGTCACGCCGCCACCCGTAGCGTGGCAGTGTTATTTGGTCACGCCACCACCAGTGACGTGACAAAAAGTGCTATTTTAGCAAACTTATCCTATGGCGTGACAATGTTATTTTGTCTAGCGTGACCAAAAGGGTCAGAATTGATAATAAAGTTCACAGGGTAAACATAGGCGCTAAACGGCCTACGTGATTCCAAAAAGTTATCCTTGGACATTTCAAACGAAGGAACGCCACAATGGAATTACGAATGGAGGAAATGAGCATACCTGTTGTAGGATCAAGAATAACCGACTAGAGAACCTAAACTCAATCAAGGTTTCTTGCACAATAGAGGAAATAAACATAATATGCGACTAGAGACAAATGAGCTAAAAATACAAAAAAGTAAAGAC
Organism: Hsuehochloa calcarea; assembly: GCA_036346395.1. Taxonomy (NCBI): domain Eukaryota; kingdom Viridiplantae; phylum Streptophyta; class Magnoliopsida; order Poales; family Poaceae; genus Hsuehochloa; species Hsuehochloa calcarea. The sequence continues at coordinate 466,026 of CM070613.1, forward strand.
AAGAATTAACCACAGTGAAGACAAGAAAGTTTTTCCCGTGGTATCGAAGACTTGTCGGTCTTCACTAGTCCACATTGAGGAAGCTTGAGTTAATCAAGCTGGTTCCACAAATTAAGCATTCCCTCGATTTCACTAGCGGTTGTTCTTCCTCCACTCCGGAGATGGTGAACACCAAACTAACCACAACTCTTGTGCCGGGCCTCCTCACAATCTTCTTGAAGAGATCGCCGAGCAAACTTCCGCCAAGCCGTCTAGGTGTTGACAAACACCAAGAGTAATAGATTATGATCTTCGCTTGACAGCAATCAAGTGCTAAGGATCAATCTAGAATAAATGCACTTGAATTTTGATCAACCACCTAACAATGAATGCAATGAGAGTGTACGAGGTGTGGAGTAAATGCTCTAGGCTCAAAGGATGTTAAATGAAGTCTCTTGCATTGTCCTAGAGCAGGTGGGGGAGTATTTATACCCCCACAACCAAATACGACCGTTGGAGATAATTTCTAGAATTTTTCAGCAGGTGCGGTACTACCGTCGTTATATGCCCGATAGTACCGCTTGTCCAGCAGTGCACAGTAACAACTAGCGCAGAGGCATTTAATGCTTCTGAAAGAGCCGTTGGGAAACTCAGTGCGATACTACCGCCTTTGATCAAGCGGTAGTTCCGCTCTACAATCATACCGGAGTACATTGGCGGTACTACCGCAAAGAGGTATGGACGAAATCCCTGTGGTACGGGTTTTCCAAAGAGATGCATTTTGGAGTTTATTTGCTCTCTTGGAAGTGCGGTAGTTCCAGATGTCATTGAGCGGTAGTACCGCCAACAAAACACCGATACTACCAATTTTTCTGAGAAAAGCTTGGTTGGCATTCAAACCAAAAACTAGATGCATGCATGATCCTAGATTGATCCATTTTGCACAAGAACATGCTATCAAGCTACTAGTTATGATCCCTCTTAATAGTACGATATTTAACCTACAATCTTGTCTTCCACCCTTTTCTCCTTAGACCGAAAAAATAGAAAAAGGATTCTGAACTACTTGTACCTTGTCATTGAACTATATTGATCTTAATATTGTCCTTTAGCATGCATGACCAGATTGTTGCATTCACCTCTGAGACCAAACCTTGTACATACTCAATAAACATGTTAGTCCTATATTCATATATTGTCATTAATTACTAAAATAATTTTTAGGGGCCTAAATGCTTTCACCTGTCGAGTACTTTTTGCACAAGGGTGAAGTCGTGGTTGTTATTGACTAGAGAATCAAAGTATATTACCTTGTTCCACTTTGGTGCAATGACTAAAAGGATTCAGTGCCACCTACTCCTGTATGTCGCTTTAGTCATTAAACCTAAGTTCGTGTTGTGTATAAAGAACTAATGAAATTTGTATAGCAAGTAGTGAAGCACTTACCCCTGGTTGTAGGGCACCAGTATGTAGTCCTTGTCGCGGTGAGTATGCAATCCCTTCGTTATGTACTTCTCGACGTAATTTGCGTCTTCGTGGATGCATTGCTCTGAGATCAAATGTGGGTCGAGAAAACCCACCGGTTGTCGCCATCGTCGGGCTTGTTGCATTATGTATCTATATATAAGCAATGAGTTATGGCATTTATTGGTATTTGCGTGAATATAGAACTTGATTATACACACTTGTAGTGTCCAGCATCTTAGAAGTGAGGTGTCGAAGGCATCAAGTTTGAATAGATCACGGTTCTCATCGTACATCCAGCTTTGGTCCATCTGCACTACACACGTAACAAATTAATTAGATTAATGCACGCAATTACGTACTCTTCCTATTGACCAAACATACTACAAATTGAACAGCGATTAAATCAGGGCAAATATAAATTATTACGGATCGTTACCCTTGATGTTCACTATGAAGATCCCAAATATCCCGCAAGATCTCTTCCCAGTGACCAATCTCTCTTTCTTCCCCCTTTTTCTTCTCCTCCCTTCTTACAAACATACTATTGACCAAACATACTATGAACTCTCTCTCTCTCTCTCTCTCTCTCTTGTTTCCCTTAACATATGTCGCGTTTTCAGTTGTAGGATGCTTGATTGCATCTTAAGTCGTAACTAGACTTTTTAGTGTTTTTCTAACCCTTTGCATGGTACTTGGAAGAGAATGAAACAAAAGTTGTTGGGATGCGGCAGACGTGCACCCGGAACTTTAGCCCTTGGAATATTTCATTCAATCAACTACCGACCGCATGTACAGGCAGATCAGCACACACATATATACAGTATCTAAGCGGATCAACCAATTATAATTAGGAGTGGAGATAGAGGGATTAAATACAAAACCGAATAGTCAAGAACGGATCCGGCTATTGAGGAGCTGATTTCGCGGGCCCACAGCCAGTTTGGTCAGGTGTGAGCCACCCATGTCCATGGCCACGTCCTTCCGTTGCCAGGAAAAGCGATAGATTCATCATCGAGACAAGTTTAGCTGTTAAGCAAAACCACCGATTTAATTTAGTTCGTGCCTTAAAGACTCCTCGCTTCGCCTTCGCCTTCGCCTAGCTTAATCAGCTTCCCAATTAGGAGGAGGAGGAGCAGCAGCAGATTGAAGAACAAGGAGATTGACAGCCTGCAATGTATGCATGCAGCTTGATGGATTAAACGAGGCCAGTACGTAACCGCATGCATGCTTGCCTCTCACATCGTCTTCCTCTTAATAAATTGTTAAGGGCAAGGGGATAGAGAATTGATAGCTAGGCAGATCTTAATTGGTAGGTGTAGCTACAAGAGCTGATCGAGTTTTATGGCGGGCCTTCTCCTCCTCGTCTTGGCCGTGGCGTGCTCCCTGCTCACCGTCCCCTCCGCCGCCGTCTTCCACCCGCACGACCTCATCCCCTCCTTCTCCGGCCACGTCGACCCCGACGAGCGGGAGGGCTACGGCAGCGGCAACCCGCAGCAGCCGCACTCGTTCACCGACGGCCGCGGCTCGTACAAGTTCATGGCGCACGAGTTCCTGGAGGCGCACAACCGGGTGCGCGCCAGGTACGGCGTGCCGCCGCTGCGGTGGAGCAACAAGCTGGCCAAGTACGCGCGGCGGTGGTCGTCGGCGCGGCGGTTCGACTGCGTGCTGATGCACTCGCCGGGCTCGCCCTACGGGGAGAACGTCTTCTGGGGCACCGGCTGGGACTGGCGCGCCGGAGACGCCGTGAGCAGCTGGGCCAGCGAGGCCGCCTTCTACGACTGGCGCTCCCAGGCGTGCCACCCGGGGCAGATGTGCGGCCACTTCACGCAGCTCGTCTGGAACGATACCCAGCTCGTCGGATGCGGGCGCTCCGAGTGCTTCGCCGGCGGCGTCTTCATCACCTGCTCCTACGACCCGCCGGGGAACTGGATGGGCGAGGCGCCGCTCAGCTAGATATGCAATTCACAGTTTCCTTCCTTTAATCTACGTATTGTATTCATCATCATCCATGACCATGCATGCGTCTGTTTAATTCCTTGTTATTTGTCCATCCATCCATCCATCCATCGACACATGCATACATATGTACCTAGTGCATTTAGTTTAATTCGTACTGGCTACTAGTAGTTAGCATGCATGTTTTTCGGTTTGATTGATGTATGTACACTATTATGTAGAGAGAGAGAGAGAGAGATGTGATCTTCATTTCCTCACTAATTAAGAAGCCTAATTTGGGTTTGCATATATACTATAGACTGCCTAGCTATATCCGAAAAGATCGACAGCAAAATTAATATTTGGGCATGAATTACGGGTACGGTGGTCTCTTGGGTGGTGTTGAAACCTTAATTAACTTGGCCTTTTACCTTTTTATGGGCCACTTCTGATGTTGTATACTGTCCTGCTATACTGCATTGGGCCTAATATTTGGTTGTTTTTTTTTTTTTGTACATTGTGCTAGTAGTGGCCTTGATTTTTATGGGCCGATTTCTGTCGGCTGTCTTTAGTTTTGTCTTATACCGGGGCGCTGAAATCCTGAAATATTGTATGGACTACAACTTCTTCCTCTCTTTTTTTTTCTTCTTTAATCGCTCCGAACCGGGTCTCGAACTCAAGAACAACCAATTCACACAAAAAAATTAAGGTGACGAGAAAATTCACTAGCAAAGAACAATGACCGGCAAGGCAAGGCAAAGGAGGCGAACCAATAAAGAAAGTAAAATTTCGTTTCAAAAAAATAAAGTAAAGTAAATTATATAATGCACAGCCAGAGAATATAAAGTATAGCTAGCTTGGCGTGGTACCTTCTTGCAACCATGTGCAGCCATCACTTTGAGAAGAGTTTTTGTGCCATTGACGTTGTTGTCTGTAAAGCTCGGGCCAGCAAAGCGGATGACAGCGTCAAACCTGCAATTAATAATGCAACGTCTAATTAAGTAGGAAAAAAAATCAGAATCTTAAGACCAACACAAGGCAGTGAATACCTGTAAATAAACAAGGCCTGACGGCAAGGGCAAGGAACTTGTACTCACTCAGCTCACTGCAATTTGATTCCATTACAAGTTGTAGGGAAGCTTGGCGTTTGTTACCCCTCTGAAGAGAAGATTTTGGCCGGCGCTAGCTTTCTCGTCGCGGATGTCAACCTGCGTGCAGCATTTCGATCGACAGGCGTAGCTAGTGATCAGATCAGTACATTGATTGTTTGTGAAATTAACCAACTGAAAAATATAATGTTGAAGCTTTTATTTGTTTGGAGCATGTATTCACGCGCGGCCAATTAAATCGATCAAATTAGTAGCCAAAATTGTATTAAGGGCAAGGGTGCATGGTGGGCTGGTTCCCGTGCATGCAATCGACCGGATCGGAGCGGAGGAAGACGCTCGAACGGACCTGGTGGAAGTAAAGGTTGTTGCCGTTGTGCCCTGCGAGCTTGGCGACGTTGTTGATCGCGACCTTGGACGACGTTGTCGACGACGACCACATCCACATGGTAGCCCCGCTCGTCGCTCGAGCAGCCTCAGCACGTAGCCGGCGCCGCCCGTCACCAGGATACTCCTCTCCACCGCCACCGAAACCAAGCATCTTTAATTTGCTGCCTGCTTGTTCCTCCTCTCGATCGGAGACGTCGGACAGCGCGCGAAGATCTGAAGTCCTAGAGGCCTGCTGGCACTCAGGCGGCGTCTAAGGCTACTACTAGATTTGTTTCGTGAATTATAATTGTGCGCGCGCTTGGTTGATCACTGACGATCGATCGATCGATCGATGCCTCTTGTGTTGGCTGCTGCTACCACGCATGCATGTCAAACGATCCTATATCCTATCCGTGTCATTATACGCTTCCGTATCGGACAAAGATTTTTTTGTATCTGGTTACGTGGATATCATAGGGATATACTTATGATTTTAGGATAATGTTATAATTGCCAATGGTTTCAAAGTTTTGTCGAATTACGCGTTTTTAGTAAAGTTATTGTGCTGCCAGGTTACTGGCGGTCCGACCGGCAAAGGGGTAGCGGTCCGACCGGCCACCTTTGGCGATCAGACCAGCCAGGCCTTGGGGTCAAAAGGCTGGCAGTCCGACCGGTCACCTCGGACGGTCTGACCGGCCAATTTGAAACTTTGATTTTGGAGCTGGGCTAAAAATAGAGGGTGTAGACAAGAGTGGAGATTCTCTTACACCTGGTCTCATAATTTGTGGAGCTTCGAGTCAAAAATTCTATTCGTTTGAAATTTTCAGAGAGGTTTCGGATTTCCAGGGAGCAATTTTGGCTAAGTCCCTAGCTGGGCGGTCAGACCAGCCCTTAAGTGGCGGTCTAACCGGATTTCACTTATTCGTCGGCCATCTTGGCGGAGATTTTTTTGTGTGTTAGGTCAAGTTCAAGCATTTCATGCATATGTGTTACGTAATGCATGTTTTGACTAACGTGGGTCAAGTTGCGAAGAACTTGTTCCCGGAATCGATTTCTTGGTCTATTGTTGTGCAGATGGTTTGGAGGTCAACGACGGTCAACGGCGAGAATGATCGGGACTAAGTTTGGAGAGCTGAGATTCAGAACAATCGAGGATGCCGGGTGAAGTCAGTGGACTCATACATGGCACAAAATAAACAAGGATGACCGAACGAGAAGTTCGGTGCGACGAGTTGTATCAAGCGGCACGGCGTCGGTACAAGTGCCATGGTGGTTTCGGTGGGAGCCGGATGGGAGAGACTTGCCGACATGAAGAGAGCCGTTGATCAACATACACGTGGCGAAGCATGAGATTGCTTCATAAAGATTGGACTCGGTCTTTGAAGAAGGATCGAGAAGGGGTATTTTGGTATTTTCACCAAGATACCGCCTTGATTGCTTTTGGCTAAACCGCTGTGCAAGACGACGCAAGGAATGGTTTAGGTTAAGAGAAGATGAAAACAGCGCTTTGAAATGCGTGCGTGGGTGAAACTCATTTGTGTGTTGGCTTAACGGGTGCCCATTAGGGAATACTTTCTAGAAGCTAGTCTCCACTATAAATATGGGAGGGTGTTGGTTGTGCACCCACCACCTCTTGTGTTTTTTGTTGAAACCCTAGTTTTGGTGTTTAGAGAGAATAGTAGAGAGGTTAGGTTTCTAGAGATTGGATTGATTGTGTGCTCAAGTGTTGAGTATTCATCCTCCATGATGGAGTGACTGTAAACCAACATCTATCTCAAATCAATCCAAACAAGATTCCTCAAGATGGTCTTCTTCTTTTCTTGCTCTCTATTTTGTGATTTTTGAGCTTTCTTTGATCCTTCGGTTTTTCTTTGGTTTCTGGCCTAGATCTTGCTTGCTGTGACATGTGGGAACTCATCTAGGATCATCTTGATCATCTATAGCTCACGAGCAAGTTTTTGGATCATATTTCGGTTTTGACTCGATTTTGGACCAACCTTTACTCAAACAGAAAAAGGTCAGAACTTTGACAAAGATATTTATGATCTTTGATTGGAATAGGTTCCTAACATCCTAGTGAAGGTGTGTTCCAAATTTCATGAAGTTTAGAGTTGTGGATAAAAAGTTAGACTTATTTGTGATTTCAGGTCAGACTGCCCAACTTATTGCAGATTGAGTTTTTATGGTTTTTAGTTGTTTTGCTTCAGGGTTTTGATTGGATTCAATACAAGTCTTCCGTTATGCTTGTACATTGATCTTCATAGCCCTCATAGCTATTGGAGTGAAAATCGCGTTGAATCCGATCTTGTTGAAAAAGAGATCGTGCTCCTATTCACCCCCCTCTAATCGTCGTTTCGGTCCAACAAGTGGTATCAGAGCCCGGTTTGTTCAATCTTGATCTTAACCGGTCACTGAACCTGGCGATGGAGAAGTACTCCACCAAGCCGTAAATTTTCGATGGGCTCGACTATGCCTATTAGAAGAATCACATGTGTGTCTACTTCATAGTGAAGGTCAAGCCATATGGGAGGTTGTTCGAGCCCCGCTCGTTTTGCCTGAGGTTGCTACGCTGGCTTCGGCGGCCCTCTTGGCTAACAACCGTAAGGCAAAGAACCTCCTATATACCGGACTTGGTAGACATGAGTACGATAGGATTTGTCATATTGAGACCGCGCACGAGATTTAGCACACCCTCGAAACCTACCATGAGGGTTCGTCCCAAATCAAGCAAGTGCGTCAAACGGTCTTTAAGCGAGAATACAACGAGTTCGAGATGCGTCCTGGAGAGAGCATCGATGATGTCTTTACTCGCTTCAACAAGGTGCTCAACCAGTTGAGAGCGGTTGATATTGAGTATTCTCAGTCTGAAAATGCCACCCACTTCTTGGCTGCAATCAACACCAAGGAGTGGGAGATGAAGGTCACCACCATTGAGGAGAATGTTAATCTCTCCAGTCTTACTTTGGAGTTGCTATACAGCAAACTCAAGACTCATGATATCAAGAGAGTTGATCATCATAAGAAGGAGAACATGACTTTGGTAGCAGACCCTCTCAAGAGAACTTCTGATGGTTTTTTTGAATCTTCTTTTGGATTTTCTCTTGCTTGTTTATCTGCAATTAATGAAGAAAAACTTGAGAGTATCACTGAGGCTGAGTTAGCTCTCCTAACCAAAAAATTCACACGGACCTATAACAATGTAAGAAATAAAAAGAGAGGTGGCCATGTGACTTACTATGAGTGTGGAGAGCTCTACCATATCCGGGTAAACTGCCACAAGCTGAAAGGGAAGAGCAACCACAGGGAGGAGAAGGCAGCGCGGAGGAAGCCTCATAGGAACAAGCATAAGTTTGATGCCGCCAAACTCATGAAGGCATCTCACCGGGTCCTTGCCGCTTTTGGAGAGCAATCCATTTGGGACTGCCTGAAACATTAGGATCTTGGTGCCAAAAGTTTGTTTCACTAGACCTGTTGCTGCATCATCCCGGCCTCTGACCGTTTACAAGTAATTAGGCCGAGGCGCCGCCCAGACAACTACACGGCCTACGTCGTCGTCACCACTACCGGCGACGTATGTGTTCTTTTTTTTTCAGGCGAGGATCGAGCTAGTGGGCGGGTGGGTTTCAACGAATCAGCATACATGGAAATTAAGATGTACAAGTGTAATAGCCCATCTTTTTAATAATTTAAGACTTGCACAAGTTTTTTTAGATTTCAAAAACTTTTGCTGCATTCTGAGAAATTCCAAAAGCTTGACATGCAATTCAAAAAGATAAATCGTTTTCCCTTAACACCCAAATTGAAATTATAAAAATCTACAAGTTAAATGATGTGTGAAATATCCTTAGATTTTGAATTTCATATTGAAATCCAATCCTGAAAATACAAACCAAAATTTCAAACCTGTTCTTTTCCCTACCGCTTGGGTTGTTTACTCCGTGCTAGCCCAACCCCTCTCCTCTCCCCTACGGCCTGTCAGCGTGCTCCCTGTGAGGACCCCAGATTATTAGACTTGTAATGCTTAGTCACCAATTGACCCTAGCATCACAAACAAAATAACCCGTGTCTTCGAGACATGTATACTTCCCAGAAATGCAGTATACACACCCCTTTACAAAATTCATGCATCAATTCCATTCATTCACATAGAACCGAAGCACAACAACAAACCAGAAGTTAGAATAAATAAAGGATAGTTATTACAAAAGAGAGGCCAACTGGCCAAATACATACAAATACAAAAGAAATAAACAGCGGAAGCAAAAGTGTTATAAGATGGCCATAAACAAAAGAGCCAATCAGTGTGCCTTTAACCCACAAGGCAACCGACCGGACCGCCAAGCTAGTCGTCGAACCCGTAGTATATTTCGCAAAAGTGAGGCCCTTGGGGCTCACCTTCTGATACGGCCATATCTACAACCAAAGCATTGCAAAAGGTAAAACAAAATATTGTGAAGGCCGATAAGGTGGATGGGGATGCTGGCCAACAAGATGGGACGTTCTCTCGGGATAAAACCCTAGCGCATGCGTGCAGTCAAGAAAGACATATGGTGGTATGGCAGCAAGGGTTGCATTGGCGTCAGAAGAAGCATTAAGTGCATGGAACAAGTTCGTGCAAGAAGTTAAGAGAAGGAAAGCCCACAGCACAAGGGAAACCAAGAGGGAGATTTGACCATGCATGGAGAGGACACCAGGAACATGGCATGTGGGTTGGTCGATTTGGATCCAATTGACATGTACCAATTGGTGATTAATATTTTATACCAAAACTAGAATAGTTTAAATTCTAAATTAAAGAAAGTATTTTTTTTCGGATTACTGTTCACGTGAACAGTAACCGACTCGGATCACTGTTCACGTGAATAGTAATCGAAGACGATTCATGTAGCGGATCGGATTCTCGTTCATCCGGTTTTGTGCTTGCGTGGGAGGCTATATAAACCCCCCATGGCCGCACCATATGGGAGGACAAGTTATGATTTAGATAATAAAAATCAGAAAAGCCGTTTTGGCGCATATCGTGTGTTCTTGAGTCGTGATATGAGTTGGAGAGATTGAGAGAGAAAGATTGAGAGCAAGATCAAGATATCTATCTCTTGTTTCAGAGTGCTATTCACCTAACGCTACTACTTGCAATTCAATCTATTAGATTGGTTTGTGAGGATATTGATTTTCTTACAATTCAATTCACCGAATTGGTTTGTGAGATTGCTACTGATCTTCGAGTGTACCGTGAAAGATTGGGCCAACAATCGATTCATCTAATCAACAAGGTGGATCCGTATCGGTGGTATCGAGCTTGATTGTTCACGGTGATTGTTGTTACGAAGATCAAGTATCGACATGGCCGATCTGAAGGACATGAAGTTGGTCATGCAATTCACTACACTATAGATCAATGTGAGGAGGATCCACTCCACGATCCGAGCTACATATTCTTCAATCGGTGTCGAGTGGGAACACAGATTGTGCTATGATGATCGACACGGAAGCTTGACAAACGCCGCAAGCCAAACACTTGTGGATGATTGGGGTTGATCACAAAGCCACATCCGAGCCATATCTATTGCTTTGGAGGTTCAAGCACATTCCGATCACAAAACAAGTGGAGGTAAAATTTTCTTTGGATGGGTATATATTGTTGTTACTTGTGACGTGATTCCTATGCATATGAGAGCATGTTCGTTGGTGATTGGTGCATATTGGTTGAAAGAACAAGACATACATCGAGTTGCATCACGCCCGTCATGCGGTACTCCTTTCCATGGAGAGGAACACGAAGGACATTACATCTTGGTCCTCGTCAAGGTACTTTGAAGATAGACAATGACGAGACAAGGCCCAAGGAGACATTAAAGAGCAAAGAAGAAAGGCTAAAGGCCAAGAAACGTGAAGAAGAACGGTTGGCGAGGAAGAAGAAGAAAATAGAATTGGCGACCCTTCTTTCTACCCAAAAACAGAAGAGGTGTCGCTCCATGATGACAAAACTACTAGTGAGGCACCACAAGATGGTCTTTGTATGTCGACCAAGACGGTTCGAGTTGACAACACTTCCATTCTCACAATGGGGCAGCGAACCAACGTTTTTAAATCTGAGTGCAAAATCAATGGCAAAGTTTACAAGCTTATCGTTGATGGTGGAAGCTACAACAATATCATTAGCAACGATTTGGTGCAAGCTTTGGGGTTGACAACTGGCGACATCGAACCGTATTATGCACAATGGTTGCATAATGTCAGAAACGAAAATTACTCATCGTGTCAAAGTTTGTTTTTCAAGAGGAGACTATCACGATAAAGTGGAGTGTGACGTCGTGCCTATGCATGCATGTCACTTGTTGTTGGGGCGTCCGTGGCAGTATGATCGCAATGCTACGCACCACGGGAGGTCGAACAAGTACTCTTTGGTGCATCAGGGAAGATCATATACCCGTGTCATATGCCGAGAATTCTATTCATGCCGAGGAGATCATAGCTAAAAAGACGATCGTGAAGACTACCCCGACAGAGATTCTCGAGGTTACACAAAAGACGAGGACGTCTTTTCTTGAAGAAAGGGAGGATGATACGCCATATCTACAACCAAAGCATTGCAAAAGGTAAAACAAAATATTGTGAAGGCCGATAAGGTGGATGGGGATCTTTGGCCAACAAGAGGGACGTTCTCTCGGGATAAAACCCTAGCGCATGCGTCAAATCCAAGAAAGACATATGGTGGTATGGCGCAAGGGTTGCATTGGCGTCGAAGAAGCATCAAGTGCATGGAACAAGTTCGTGCAAGAAGTTAAGAGAAGGAAAGCCCACAAAGACAAGGGAAACCAAGAGGAGATTTGACCATGCATGGAGAGGACACGGGGAACATGGCATGTGGGTTGGTTGATTTGGATCCAATTCGATGACCAATTGGTGATTAATATTTTATACCAAAACTAGAATAGTTTAAATTCTAAATTAAAGAAAGTATTTTTTCGGATTATCGTTTCACGTGAACGATGAATCGACTCGGACATCGCTCACGTGAATAGTAATCTAGTACGATTCATCAGAGCGCATCGGATTCTTGTTCATCCGGTTTTGTGCTTGCGTGGGAGGCTATATAAACCCCCATGGCCGCACCATATGGGAGGACAAGTTATGATTTAGATAATAAAAATCAGAAAAGCCGTTTTGGCGCATATCGTGTGTTCTTGAGTCGTGATATGAGTTGGAGAGATTGAGAGAGAAAGATTGAGAGCAAGATCAAGATATCTATCTCTTGTTTTGGAGTACTATTCACCTAACGCTACTACTTGCAATTCAATCTATTAGATTGGTTTGTGAGGATATTGATTTTCTTACAATTCAATTCACCGAATTGGTTTGTGAGATTGCTACTGATCTTCGAGTGTACCGTGAAAGATTGGGCCAACAATCAGGATTCATCTAATCAACAAGGTGGATCCGTATCACCTTCCTCCTCTGCAACAAATAGTTAAGCAAAGCAAATGAGTACAAAAATTGTACTCCGCAAGACTTACGTGTAGAATAACAGACCTATACATATGCTACATGCAAACTTATTTAAGCGGAGGCTGTAGGTTTCATTTTCAGCACAAAGCAATCTTTATTTGCAATAATATAGTACATTCGAAAGCAAGTTTACAATCTGTTTTCATTGTTCAAATAACAGTAAAAGACAACAATAATAACAATAGATAGAGGACAACAACAATCCTGGAAGTGACTAAACCCATAGTCACCACAACAATAATATGAATTACCCATTCATACCAACCATGTCAAATTTTAATAAAAAGTTTGTAGTCTAACTCTTGCAAAACCTAACCAAGCGTGTCCATAACCTAGGACGAGGCTATTCGAATAGTTTTATCCCTGCAGGGGTGTACCAATGTACCCACACGTCAGACCGCCTTTTTGCCAAGCTATTAAGCACACTTCCTTAGGTATGCCGACACGGCTAAGTCCTACGAGACATTTCCAATATGATCAAAGGTATAACTTGCCTTGGAATAGGTCAAGGTACTGGTCTTGATCTTGAGGTGCTCTTTGTTCTGCAAAACTTGCCCCATTTGATCATTTCCAATATGATCAAATGGGGCTTTCGGCCGAAAATGAGGAATCTCCAATTCAGCCAAGCCCTGAGGAAGATAAGCAAAATTGAGCGAGGGTTAAGCTCAAGAGAGTAAAGAGGGAGCAGATGGAGCAAGAAGTGGAGAGAGAGAGAGCCACTGAGGTACCGCCTTCACCAACAACTTGAAGCTCGGCAATGGCGGCCGAAGTGTTTTCGGTTGAATGCAGCTCAAACAAACACTGAAGTGCTAGCTAGAGTTGCGGAGATGCTAAAGGAAGCTAAGAGTGGAGCAATGGAGCTTAAATAGCTGAGAAGGCAGAGAGCAACGGCAACATTTTCTCCTCGGGTCAACACTGCCATGGGAGCTCTGAGAGTGATGGGAGCAGTTGAGAAATGGACGATTGAGGGCGGTGCACGACGGGCAATAAATGCGGGCAGAGAGAGCCGTTTAAAGGTGGTCACCGAGGTGACACAACGCTGCTCCAGCTCTGCGCACGCCATGGCTTTGACTCAATCGCACGCTTGCTCAGACTAGAGGAAGGAGACGACTCGGCCACCGTTGGATTGAAATCGGACGGTTAAAATGAATGGGACAATTGGAACGGTCCGAACGTTCACTTCAATCCAGACCGTTATCTCCAAATCGGATGGCTCAAACGAACGGGACGATCGGCCGGTCCGAATGTTCACCTCAATCCAGACCGTTGATCTAAGATCCAACGACTCTCGTTGATCGAAACGTTCGGATGGTCCGAACGTTCACACGCATGTGAGTCGTTGATCTCAGATCCAACAATCCGCGACACTCGCGCCCGAGTGACCGCGTCAGGTGCAGTTAGTTGATTGAACCAAGTCAAGTGGCTCGAGCCCGAGTCTAACTCAAACCCGAGGAAAAGTGATAACTAGCTAGGGTTTGAATTAAACAGCTAATTTTTGGGGGAATTTGCTTAAGGTAGTAAACAAGCTCCAAAAATTATAAAATTTTAATAGGATGCTGCTGACTGCAGGATAAACCTCGCATAAAATTTCCAGAGATTTTTATGCACTGTATTTTTCTCAAAAATTTCCAGAAGGTGTGAATTAGGGTTTGACCGAGCTTTGATTTTGTTTGACTTGCCTCCCAAAATTATCAAATAATTTCTAAAAATCATGAAATAATTTAGAGGTGTCACAAGTCATCCCTAGAGCTCAGGGAAAATATTTACATGGGTTTGGCACAAGATCTTTGCCAAGGAGGTTTTTGATTGGAGTTGATTGAGGATTTTGATTTTGATTTTCATAATTCATTTACAAGAATTACAGAAATGTCCAAAGACTTCAAGATGCAAGAAAAATTTTAAATTCATCTCATTTTCTTACATTTGAAACACAAATCCACATTTTGGATGTTACACTCCCGGCCAAATGCCATCGCCTGCTCACTTTCCCCCTCGCGGTCCGACCAAGCCAGCCCAGTAGCCCACCCGCTCGCTCAACTCACACATGGCCTAGGTCAACTCGCTAGCCCTCTCACCTGTTGCACCGTATGCTTGCACCGCATGCACCAGAGCCGCGTCACGTCAGACCCTGCACCTCAAGCCTCCTGCTCTCTCACACCGCTGTGACCTTATCACCTCGCGAATGCACCACACACGAGATCTCACACGCGAGCCGCCGTGTCGTCGTGTTCGTCTTGCCACCTTTCTTCGCTATTTAAGCCTCGGCCGAGTGCGTCATCCTACTCGCAAGCCTCTACTCTGCATATTACCCAACTTTCCCGTCTTCTACGCCTCAGGTGGACAATAATCTGTCGTCATCCCCAATTCTGGCCGCCGGCTTCGCCATTGTTTACCGACCGCTAGAGTCCTCGTCATCTTCTCGCGCATTGTGATCGCCTTGACTTCCTTTTCCTCACACTCACCTCCTACGTGCTTGTTTCCTCACAGAGGACACCACCGCCGTTCCGCGGAGCTAGCCGGAGTACGCCGCCTCCTTCAGTGAGCTTTTACTTTCATTGTCTCGCATACCTCAGTCGCCTTGACCTCCTCCGCGTGCTCTTTTTCTTTGCCGGGCACCAAAAACCTTTTGAGATCGAAATGCATATACAGCAATGGTATGTTGAACAAAATTAAACGCTCTGCTTTCCTGAAGAAATTATGGTAACCTTTAGGCTATCATACGGTCGATCTTGTCCATGTACAAACAACGTTTTTTTTTTTTAAGTTACTACTCTTGTTAAGAAGCCAGAGCAGCATGCACCGAAGTCTCAATTGCTCGCGATTACAATTTCGCAGTAATTAATGGACACTGATCTGATGAATAAAGAAAATATCATATATAACTGTTATTCCACGGTCGGCAAAATATTACATAGGTTTATTTCTTCTACCATGGGAGATTAGATACCCCTAAGGAGACTAATAAGATGGACGGCCCCGCTACTCCCTATACAATGCGGCCCATCGGATTAGTACGGTATTGTAGTGCTCAACAGTCTTGTTTTCTTTATGATGATGACGCATTGCAACTATATATATATAGAGATATGTAAGCTACTACTGTTTTCTTGCTGCTATCAGACGATGGGTCTTTCAACGGCCGTTCTCGCGCGATCCATATCCGTAGGGGTTCTTGCTTGCCCAATTCCACTGGTCTCTGCACATCTCCTCCAACCCATACTTGGCCCTGTTTGATTCAATTCGTACACGTATTTAACACGGCGACATAAAAAATTAGTGAACCAATTGAACGCGCTTCAAATCTACGTATTTAACACGGCGACATAAAAAAAATTAGTGAATCAATTGAACGCGCTTCAAAGATTTGTTCTACTTTTGGATGAGTATACTGCTGCCAGGGGAAAGAAATGAAATACTTACTTCCATTTCAGTTCCTTGTCAGCTTTGGCGGTTGCGGCATAAACGATCTCAGCATCTCCAGGCCTTCGTCCAGCATAAATGAGCGGGATTTTCTGTACAGGTTGGGGGTTATTAGGATATCAGGCATCACCAACTCAAGTCATCATGACCTACTACTACCACTCACTTAGGAAATGATTCTACACTTCTCAAGAAGTTACCTTTCCAGAAACTTTCTCGAATGCAGCAACTATTTCCAGGACTGATGTTCCCTTTCCAGTACCGAGATTGTACACTTCACATCCTGGATTACATTTCACTACTCAGATCAGAACACTCAATTCACTTGTGATATAGTAAAAGATCAAAAGAGAGCAGCATCATTTGTTTTATGTGCTGGCTGCAGGGCTGTGGATGTAAACCACCATTAAACCATGGGAGCAAGTTTTGTCTCGTTGGCCCATACCTATTTTATCAGAATCTTCATAGAGCTTCCTCAAGGCTGCTATGTGGCCATCAGCCAGATCAATAACATGGATATAATCACGTACCTGCCAAGTGTATACATATGCTTGAATGATTTTAACTACGGATTAAGTGATAATCCAAGAATAGAGCAAACATGCATACATACCCCAGTTCCATCCTTGGTATTGTAGTCAGTCCCATAAACTGTAAGCGCAGGCCTCCTCCCAACAGCTACTTGCTGAACATAGGGCATCAGGTTATTTGGGATCCCACAGGGGTCCTCACCAATGTGTCCACTTGGGTGAGCCCCAACAGGGTTGAAGTATCTAAGCAGGATAATCTTCCAGTCAGGGTCCGAGCGATAGAGATCACGGCAGATATCTTCAATGATAAGCTGCACACAATCATAGGAGGACATTAGAATTTCTGCACACAGTCTGACGAGACAATAATAAAATGGCCCAAGTGGGAGATAGAAAATAACCTTGGTTCGCCCATAGGGGTTCATTGCGCAAAGGGGGAATTCTTCCGTGCAGGGCACTTCCTTGGGCCACCCGTAGACGGTTGCCGATGACGAGAACACCAACTGGAAAGATAGCAACGGGAAAGAAGAAAAAAAGATGATGTTCATTTAGCATTCATAAAATCAGACCTGTTGATCTACCGCATACATTGCTCAACCTTGCTGCATTTATGCAGAATGCAGAGTAATGACTGAAGCAGTCGAGTCTACAGACCCAACTGAATTCAGAACAAAGACTAATTGTCAGTTTCTGATTCATAGTTTAATCGTCCTAGATTAGATAGAGAGCCCAGTACGCCATAGAAAAAGGCTTATAGATGGCGGGCCTAAAAACACAGCCAGCAAAATAAAAGCTGGGACCAGCAAAATTAATATGAGTGCTGTCTTGTCACGGATCACACAGCTTCATGGCTCTGCGACACAACAACTGAGCAGCATGATGAAGGCACCTGGTCCAGCAGCAACACTGGTATCCTGTGACCCAGCAGTGCAAAGGAGGCGGCCCAACCAATAAAGAACGCAAAGCAGAGCACAACTCCTTAAAAATGCACAAGCCAGAGGAAAAGAAAAGGCTTGCCCTCGTGTACCTTCTTGCAACCATGTGCAGCCATCACCTCCAGAAGAGTAACTGTGCCGATGAGGTTGTTATCGTAGTAAAGCAGGGGCTTCTGCACGCTTTCGCCGACAGCTTTCAGCCCAGCAAAGTGAACGACAGCCTCAAACCTGCAATGCAATGCAATGCCATGTTTTGTCAGGCACCGAATAAATAAATAAATAAATCAAGAGTACAGCAACACTTGTAAAATAAACAAGCATCTCGGGAGTTCACGGCCTCTTCGGAATAGAAGAGGAAGTGCCCCTCCAGCTCCAATAATTATTATTTTAAGCTGCTAATATTGATAGGAGAGCAGGACTACGTTGGACAACTGTGAAGGGAGAATATGCATGAGCATAACCGCTAGGGACAACTTTCCAGCTCTGGAGAACTCAATCATTCAACAAGGCTCGGATGACACCTACCGTAATAAACGCCTGCAAACCTGTAGAGCACCAGATTCGCCTGGCAGGCAGGTCCAGAGCTTGATTACCACCATAAACGATAAGCGATTAGGTACTCCATTTGGAGTATGAAGACACTAATTATTTGGAGACACTAATTAAATGGATTAGAAAGGCTTCCAATTTGATGGTCCTACGAAAACCGCAAGTACTGCTTCGGCCAGATCAAATCAAGGCTCTTCTTTCTGACGAGTTTAGTATACTAGCAGCTAGTACAAAAGACCATTAATGATTTAAACCGCCGGCCAAGAGCAGGGTTCTGTCCGAAGACTACGGTTATGGTATGCTGCTAATTATTAACTCAGCACGATACGACTTGAAATCAACAGGAAAGTCGTTGTTACCTTTGCGAAGAGAAGATTCCCTCAAGTGCTCTCTTGTCACGAAGGTCAACCTGCAGCAGTAAGAAATGAGTCCGTGAGAACCACTCGATCAACCAATCTATTGAGTTCTAGAGGCCGTTCTAGAGTTGGTTTTGTAATCTTCCAGCCAACCAACCTGGGCTCTTGCACTAAAAAAAAGGACATAGTGCAGAACCACTCGATCGACATGTGTATTGCTATTGAGTTTGGCAGCCACCTCAATAGACCAGGGCCAAACCGAGACGACTACCACTCGCACGCGTTTTTGCCAACGCAGTCCAAGGCGCGGCGCGGGTATGTATCAATCAAACTAGGCCAGTCCCCTGGGCAGCGCGGCATCCACATGCGGCGCGCGTGGCCTGGTCTATTTGAGGTTGCTGGCTGGCCTTGCCTCCCACGGAACCAAAACTGACGCCGCCTCATCTCATCTCGCAGCCCAATGGCGATGGTGAGGTGTGTGTGACCCACCGGCCGGAACGGAACGGAGTAATAGCAACAATTTTTTTATTATTTAAAAAAACCGCATTTCCCCCCCAAGGAAAGCAAAACCTCACAATGATGGAAGGAATCGGACGAGCCGCGTCTCGGTGGTGGTGGAGGGGGAGATAAGATAATTTTCTACTAAAAAAACAGAGGATTTGATTCTGTTCGTTTCCCTTGCAAAATAAAAATAAAAATGTAACCGCCATCCCCATAAACCCAAAAATAAATAAATAAATAAATAAAAACGACCCGAGTAATTCAAGGAAGCAGCAGCAACATCTAGGATGGTCAACTACCCCGCAAAACCGCCGCGCAATCTGATGATACCACCGCCCAAAACCAGGGCAGGACAATTCTCTCTCCAATAGAATCAAATAACTTGGCAAAATCTTCACCGAGTTGGCTCCTCCCCGAAGGAAGGAAGGAATGAACTTTGCGAATCCCCAGAATCGAGATGATCGAAACAGGAAAGAATCGAGAGAGCAAATTAAAGAATGAAGGGACGGACCAACCTTGTGGAACTCGAGGTTCTTGCTGTTGTGGCCTGCGAGCTCCGCGACGCGGACGAGGGCGACCTCGGAGGCGTTGTCGAGGTTGTCGACGACGACGACGCGGAAGCCCTGCTGGAGCAGCTGCAGGGCGGTGTGGCTGCCGATGTAGCCGGCGCCGCCCGTCACCAGGATGGTCCTCAGCACCGCCGAAACCATCTTCTCCCTTGTTTCAACAATCAATCCAAAGGCACCTGTTTCTCAGGAGGGGAGGAGGAGGCCGGAGATCCTAATTAAGATGGAATGGAATGGAATCGAATCGAATCGGGGACGGAGAGGAAGAGGGGTGATTATATGGAATCGTGAATTGAGTTGTGCCTGCTTTCCTATGTATCTCTATGAATTCTTGGTCGGTTTCTTCCTTGTTCGTCTGGCTAGCCTCGCCGCAGCCGCAGGCAGGCATATATAGCCGGGAGAGGGGAGGACACGTCGCCCCGTCCTCGTCCTCGTCTACCCGGCCCGGCCCGCTTCTCCCTCCCTCCCTAACGGGTCGCGGGTCCCTCCTTTCCGTATCCGTTTAGGACCATCTCCTTTTCGTTGGGTTTACGCGATGGACGCCACGTTAGTCCCGGTCCCTCGCCCTGCACCGTCCACGTGTACGCCAAGATATCTATCACATGGATGGATACGCGTCATGGATGTATTACTACTTGTTCCTAACGTATGTATATGTATATGGCCCAAGATCTGAACAGATTGCACTCCTTGTTCCTAACATATTTACTACTCAAATCTGTTTCCGAATCTCAATAGGGAAATATATATCCGTTGTAATGTAGCCTAGTATTTAAGGAAAATGTCTAATTCTTAGTTCCTAAGAATTAAGACCTTAATTTATTTTTAGAAGATTTACTGCTCCTTTTTACCCTGGGCCTTCCTGAAAGGATCTGATTGACTACACTAATTAACTAATGAAAGCATTTCTTCCATTTATTGCGAGGAGATGCCTTTTTTTTTTTCCTTCTTCTTTGTTTCTTTTGGCGAGATGGCGTTTTAATCCTGCCTGCCTGCGGATGAACAAGCTAGGTCACCGGCACCTGAAGCTGAAGCTGAAGCTGAAGCATAAAATTTCAGGCGCTTGTTTGTTTTATATCTTTTCTTGCTTGCTTTCTCCGTTGGAAATGGATCGTCGTGCGTGCATGCATGCCATTCTTGGGGGTATCTTTGCGGAGTCTGGCACTTTTTTGGTTGCAAGCTAGAAAGCAAAGAAAGCAAATTAAGTCTGCATGTTACTCCTTCCTACTCCTACATATATGAGAAAATAATTCAGAGTCAATTCTGTCGCATCTACTCTACACTAGTCTCCTCCATTAATGGACTCAGCTGTGCGCTCCAAGTAAAAACCCCGGCCTCTCCATTGCTCTGCAATTAAGGTGCCCTTTTCACCGGTGCACGGAACTTGTAAGGTTAGACTAGTAAGACACGGCCGGAGGCAGTTGGCAGTTAGACTCGACGGGGTTAAGCAAGCGGCCTTCCCTTCTTCCGTAGCATCAGGTTGTTCAATTGGTCGACGGGTTGACGTATAGCCGACCATGAACGACAGCGCCGCGCGCTAGCTCTTGTTGCTGGCCGGCCGTCCTACTGATTCTTCTAATACTTTAATTGTTATACACAAAATTAGTTTTTAAGTAACAAGTAAATCTCCAATAACTATTTTGTTATTTCTTGTGTATTGATATCAATAACTTGTTTATTTCTTCATCTAGAAAACAAGTTTATCTTCTCTTCTCCACGTCGTTAAAATGCTGATGTTGTAACTCTTTTTTCCTTTTCCTTTGGTAACAAATGCCATGTATTATTGTAGACGATCTAATTGTGTTTCCCGAGCTAGTATATACTAATAAGAAGATTAGGATAATAGCACCTTTTCCCTTCTTCTTATCAGCATCCATGCATCGGGTGTTTGGTGTGATATAGGGAGACATAGTACGTACCAATAACATACCCCACAACATTTCCAGATACGTCTATTTCCTTTTCTATATTACCGACCGACCGACCGACCGGCCGGCCGGAGCATATGCACAGGTTCGAGAACGTGTCAGCAGCATCTCCTTCTCCGGGAGAGGAGCAGAAAAAGAAACAGATAATTAAGCACATATATCCTTGTTAGAGTATATATGCACCGTACACTTGGCAGACCTATCTTTTTCGCATGTGTTGTGTTTGTTGGCTCCTTGGGAATAGTAGGACGAGGAGCTGGATAATTATCGTTAGCTAAGGAGGGGAGAAAATGGTGATTGTCCGAGGAAGAATTCCGGGCGGTCGTTTTCAGCCAAGAGGATCTTTGGGGGCACTGCAAATTAAACGGTGGCAGTCCAACCCAGTCCCTGTCATGGCAATGGATCGGATCGACGAGTCAATCAGTCCCTGAAGAAGTTTAGCGGTCCCGCTTCGCTTCGTGAAGCTACAAACTGCCCCATCATCAATGTTGAGTGGGATCTTAAACCTCGAGCGCGCTGTCTGACCTTAGTCGGTAGTAGTCGTCCGACATTCCCTCGAGGTGCCTGTCCAAGTGCCCACACACGTCGCTTGGCTTGCGGAAGACCAATATAGTCGCAAACAACCTTCGGAGCGAGGATGGCATCTGGAACATCTCGGCCTCATTAAGGCACTCTTCGAGGGTGTTGTCGGCCTCGATAAGTCCCCTTTTTTCGGTGGCATCACGGAATAAATTTTCAATAAATTGAAAAGGCATAACCTCAAGTTGAATTCGGAGAAATGTGTCTTTGGGAGTTTCACTGAAAACTTCTGGTTCCTAGTTTCGCTAGGGTGTCGAAACAAATCTGCAAGATATCGCCCATCAACCAGATGAGCCCTCCGACCACGAAGAAAGAAGTCCAGAAACAAACCGGCTGTATGGCAGCGCTAAGTCATTTTATAGCAAGGTTGCATAAAAAATGATTACCTTTCTTTAAACTTCTTCGGAAGTATGGAAGTTTCGAGTGGACAAAGGAAGTAAACGATGCATTTGAAAAGCTTAAAGAGTACCTTACGAGTGCCCCGATCTTAGTCTCTCCAAGACCAGAAGAGACATTGCTGAATTACGTGGCTGCAACGCCACAAGCTGTCAGCGGTGTACTAGTCGTAGAACGTGAAAATATCCAACGACCAGTATATTATTTAAGCGAAGTCTTACATGGATCAAAGGAAATATACCGAAAGATACAAAAGCTGCTCTATGGTCTCCTTATGGCTTCAAGGATGGCTGCACGCAAGAATGTGTGTCGCCCGGAGATTGCTGGTCCTTTAGTTCAAGAGATCCGTGGTCCGATTGCAGCTACCAGAGGAGAGAATTCTTCAGACTCTTCAGTGCAGGGACGTTGGTGGCTCAGTGATGATCCAGAGGACCTCGAAGAGCGTATAGACCGAAATGGAGTTCGAGTAATACTGTATTGTACCACATGCTAGCAAATTCTGTTAGATATGATTAAGCCTGTTCCGTTAGGAGTGCTTTGTGTGGGAAATCATGAAACCCTAATTTTCGAAACCTAAATTCCAAAATCGTATATCGACATCTCCAATGGAGTTGCAATGCAACTTTTTTCCCCATACATTCCAAGTCAAATGAAATCATGAAACCCTACTTTTCGAAACTTAAAGTCCAAATTTTTGAGACCTAAATCCTAAATTTTGGAGACAATTCCAGAACACATATAAAATTATCGAAATATGACATAGTCAAGTCCACTGCGTGAGGAGCCTTCAAAATTAAATTCATAATTTATAGAGTCCATTTTCTATATTTTCAAATTCGCACGGAGAGTACAATTGTATGAAATCGTGATAAAAATTATGAATGAATAAAATTATGATAAATTTACACAAGTAAATACACTATGTCGGGAGACTACACAGAAAATTTTATAATTTTTTAAACTCATTTGCTATATTTAAAAATTCCTACAAATAGCGTCGAAACTCTAACCCGATTTCGGTCTAAACCCCAATTCATCCATAATCCGGATACGTGGCGGGCCAAGGGCGTTCATGCACGATGACAATACATGAACATTCAGGTATTGTTGTGCAGCGGTTGTGTGGGAACGGACGGTGTGGCATCCTGACAAAATTCTCGGACGACGGCGGGGTCCTTTTTGCAATAACAAAAATTAGAAGCGGTCATGCACGCTGCAAATACGACGTGCAAAATGCCAATACGGAAGAGAGAGAGAAAAAGATCGTAGTCGTGCGTCAGATAACCTAGCTAGCGTAGCATTAGGCGTTGGCGTATACGTGTTGTTCGCTCGAGCCGAGACTTGTTCAGTGAGAGAGAGAGAGAGAGACTTGAAAAATACTGGGCCCGACCCGACCCGACCCGACCCGACCCGCTACAGCTGAAAGAAGCCCGAGTTACTTTCGGCTGGATGGATAGAGCCTGGGCAAGGTTCGATGGCGACTGGACGGACGAGCCATGCACGCACGCGTGTGCGCCATCCGATTCCGAGGGATCGGAATTAATCAGCGGTCGAGGGAAAAACCTTCTTCATCGTTCAGATCAATCTTCACGATACTGTTATTGTAATATTGTACTATAGTTCACTGTTGCAGTTACATGCAGATGGATCCGGATCCGGATCCGACGGCGCTGTGGAGTCCTCAACTCGTGTACGTAGCTTGGGAAAGGCAAATTAATTAGGTGTACCTGCCTGCGTGCCACGGGACTCAACAAAAACGCAGCGCTACTACTTGAGAAAGCACACGAAGCAGTTGGGCGTTAGCTAGCCACCTAGGCCTAGGAGGACTCCTATCCACGTGACATGCACCGCCCCCCACCCCCCCCCCCCTTAACTTTTGGGTTACACATTTCACCTCAAAGAAAGGATTTATATATATATATATATATATTGAAATATACATACATATTAACTAAAATAGATTAATATATCATATTATATTTTATATTATTATGTTATGTTTTACGTGCACGACCGTTGTTTCAAAAAGCGACGACATAGGCTCTCTTTTCGACGTAAGATTTTATTAATGTAGTATAAAAAAATAATAATAAATACACTATTAACTATACCTTTGCACGCATGCCACGAGACCGATAAAACCTCCCTGCGAGTGATCCTCTGCTAGCTCATGCTCTCACCGTAAACCCCAACCGCCCTCTCTCTCTCTCTCTCTCTCTCTCTCTAAGAAAAAGAAGAACAATTGTCGCTAGAAAGCTCCAGTTTCTTCGGGACAAGAGAGTTCCAGCGTTTTCCTTGGAGAATCAAAATCCATCTCGTGTGCATCTGCCAGTGCATGCCAGAAATACTGCACAACGCATGCCGAAAGCGACTCGTCGATCTCCGTGGAACCTCTCTCCAGAGAAAGAGAGAGAGAGAGAGAGAGAGAGACTTGAAAATATTTAAGTTTCTTGCTTAATTTAGCCGGCTGGTCAAGGAAAGGGCAAATCAAATGCACATTTTATTGGTATGAAAATTTTCAATCCGAATTATTATTTTATCCAAACTATTTATATTCAATGAAGCAATATAAATATTTTATTGCAGCATATCTAATTGGTTGGACATGTTTTTAGATTCAATGTGAATTCATGTTACTTTAGGTGAAATAAATAGATTAGAATGATTAAGTGTGACCATATAACGATAAAGTGTCACTAATATCTCTATATTACATAAGTTACGAGGATTTTCGGATCAAACCAAATTGACTACATATTCAATTTGAATTCGTATTCGTATTCGTTTAATTTTAAAGGATGGGTCCCTTGCAGCATCCTACCAAACCTATAGCGGACTAACCAAGTGACATAGTGAAATGATTATGAAGAAACAGTAATGTTGTGTTGTTAGTATAAACAGTAAGCATAGTGACTCAACCTTGCAGGAACGAAAAGGAAAGTAAAGACAAAATAATACATAATCCATATTTTTCCTCAAGATGCTGTATTGCCTGAACAAACTGCTGCATACCATGATACCTAAGGTATTCTGCATCACCCTAACAAAAGTAAAACTTCTTAACGATCAATAAATTAAACAAAACCATAGTTCAATATTTCTGGTCCTGCCCAAATGATAATGTGAACAAAAAACAGTAGATGATCGAGATGAACTATCATATTTGCACCTTGTTGAACAAATCACTTGAGAAGAGGTAAAAGATCTAAATTTGACACGATGGAGGTAGAAATTACTATTGTTATCGATGATAAGGTAATAACACAAAGAATGTTTACCAGGTCAAATCTTCGACGACATTTGCCGTAACTATTGTTATTCCCTGGAACGAACTAATTACCATTTGGAAGTACTCGTGAACCTCTTGGAAAATCTATCCATTCTGCAAAATAAAAGGTAGAACAATAACTTTAAAATCAAGGGGAAATTGGCCCAGTAGCATCACGTTCAGCTGTATTTAGAGGAATAAAATTTCGTTCGTGACGCAGTGCAAATTAACACCGCGAAGATAAGAAACTATGCCGAATAACATTGCCGTCAGTTACCGTGTCGTTTGCTCACGTTGGACAGGAATTTTGAATTTCTGGTATTAATATGAAGTTATGCACTTATGATTTATGAAGAACTGAAGATGCTGGGAGCTGAGGATCATCTTTGAGGTACATATTCCTATTTGACACTTTACATTTTATACTTTCTGTTTGACAAACACGTAGAAAAATATTACATAATAGATATAGATATATTATTATTATTATTATATACAGCCATGTCCCTGTGTCACCATTTTTTTTAGAAAATGACGAATCCTGTGTCTGATACGTGTCGTGTCCGACACGCGTGTCTGTGCATCCTAGCCGGTTTGTTATCCGTTTTGAGAAGCATACGTGATTGTAGACCCATTTGTGTGTGGGATTAACGGGTGTCCGTTAGGGTCTTCTCTCTCAGCCTAGCCTCCACTATAAAAATAGAATAACCAGATGTGGTGTTCTCAAGTCCTTCCAAGAGAAAAAATAATAATCATAATTTGTGATTTGTGGATTTTGCAGTAGTTGAGGCTAGGATTTGTGAGAGATGGTTTGATTGAGTGCTCAAGTGTTGAGCTTTTATTCTCTATGATGGAGTGGTTGTAAACCAATATCCTTTTCAAATCAATCAAAGTAAAGTTTTCTCAAGATGAGTTTCTTCTTGCTTGTGCTCTCTGTTTGATGAATTTTGGGATTTTGGTGTTCCTTTTGTTTTCGTGTGGTTTCTTGTTGTGATCTTGCTTGCTGAGACATGTGGGAATACATCTAGGATCATCTTGATCTTGATCTACCCACGAGCAAGTTTTGGATCAAAATTTGAATCTCCTTGGTTCTTGTGCATCTTTTCCCTCATCTAAGAAATTGGTGGAATCTTGATCTTGATTTTCTCGATCATCGATTAGAATAGATTCTTGACATTCTTTGTGAGCTATGGTTGACATTTGAGGGTTTTTGGACCACCGGATCAAAAATTAAGTCGATTTATGGTTTTGAAATCGTGATGATGTTACTGATTATCATGTGAGAGGTCAGGCTGCCCGTGTGAGAGGTTTGACCAGTTTGCCATCGATCAGACCACCCATCTTCAGAGGTCTAACCGCCCAAATCAATTCGCTTTGCCCCCTCTATGGCTATTGGAGTGAGAATAAATTAATTGAATCCGGTCAAGGTGAAAAAGAAGTAGTGCTCATATTTACGCCCGTATAGTCGTCGTTTCAGTCCAACAGCTCTAGAGCCATGTTCTTACATAAATTAAAGAAAAGGTCAAGAAAAGACCTGTTAATAGTACTGCTGATGCTAGGCTGCTGCTTGCAAACAACCAAAGACATCTTGCACGAGAGTAGAATCACAGAAATTTGCCTAGGTAGTCGACCATCTCTTTCCAGTGCTTCTTTGTTAATGTGTGGAATTTTATATCCATTAGAACATCTGCATTTCATGATCTCCAACCATGCACGTTTGGAGCGTAATAAAAAATCGATTCGCCTTTGCTGCTTCATATTCCTCGGATGCCTTCTCAGCTGCTTGAATAAGCTCATCTATGGTCTTGATGTGCTCTTGGTGTTGCAACGACTGGATGGAGCTGAAAAACCCAAGGTCTAAAATATTTAAATCTGGCGAATTTGGAGGTTGATTCATTAGTCGAATGTTAACGTCGTACCGCGAACAAGCACTTCGGGATTCTTCATCTTCACGATTAATACGAGTCCTTGCATTAACTTGCTGAATATAAACCACAACACTCCCTGAATCATCTCTTGGCTATCGAATTGATAGGTTTTGTCACTAAAATACCAGCATCTCTGTTTCGGCTTTCGCCTTTGAGCTGCCTCCTTGGTGACAAATGGGAAGTGTGACGAGAAACATCACCTTCGTGATAAATTTTTTACTTTTGCATGGGTCTTATTCACTTGGAAGCATATAATACCTGTCCATCTTGCTATGCCCTGTTTATTTAGGTTTTTTATCTAGTTTAAAAGCAAAAATGCTAAAGTCTAAACAAAGTGATAGCTTTTTTATCTGACTTATAAAAAACTCAAGTCATTATAAACCTAAAAGCCATAAGCTATGGAAGATGTGTGTTTTTTTTTTGCTTTTACAGAATGGAATAACCGTTTGTCACTAAAGGTCGCTGAAATTAACCACAAAATATCATTACATATAAATGCAAAACGTTTCGTTTTTTTTCATGTTCCAATTTTCATCCTCCTCTTCCCCCTTCGGTTTCCCCTACACGCCGCCTCAAATCCCTCCCCCCCTACACCGCCGCCTCCCCTACCTCCCCCACGGCGTCGCTCCCCTCCCCTCCCCCAACACCGTCGCCCCCTGCCCCCGCGGCACCACTCCCCTCCCCCTACACCGCCGCCTCCCCTCCCCGAATGTCGTCGCCCCCAAGAGAAAGACGGCACTGCCTCCCCTCGGACGACCCCGACGCTGTTGCCTCCCCTCGTTCGATGCCGCCTCCCCTCGTACGACGCCGGTGCCGGCCCTTCCTCGTCCGGCGCCGTCTCCCCTGGCCCGCCGCCTCCTCCCGACTTGCAAGGTACTATTGTTGCCTATAAATAGTCGCAAATGATTTGTGTTTTCGTTTATTTTCTCACTAGAAGCTAATGTTTGATAACTGAATTTGTTCCTTAGATGGAATGAAGATATACATTTCAGACAACAAGGTGATACTTGCAGAGGGTTTGATGGCGTTGTTCCTGTCAAATACTTCGATAAGATTGAAGCATGTCTAGGGCGAGAGCCGATACCATTTCAAAGATAGAGACCATACTAGTGTCACTGCAGTTTCTATATGGTTTCTTGTTGAGAACTTCAGATGCATGCACTTTACAAGTGTCACCTTGCTGGAAAAGAAAATCCACTGTATTTGATGCCTGAAAGGGCTGTGTTACATGCATTACTCATGTGAGAGGGAGACATTATTTTGCTGCTCTTGTTGTTGTACAAACTTATGTGTTGATGTTGATAACCATATTTGCATGTCGATGATGCCTTTCAATTTTATCCACCATTTTACTATGTAGTTCTTTTGCCTGTATATTTCATGTAACACATGTACTTGCATTGCAGCTCTGTTAAGTAGAACACACACACACATATATATATATGGGTAATTGAGTGCTAAGGTGTGGATCTGAATTGAACATCCAAGATTAATACGGGCTTCCACCCCAAACCATTTAATCACCTTGCATGCTCTCACCTCCAATGCGCCTACATTAAACAGCTTGCATGCTCCCACCTCCAATGTCCTGTATTAAACATCATTCATGATCCAATAGTCAAGATTGATATTAGCACCTTAACACTCAATTACCCATTACCACTAGATATGTTCCCATATATATATAATTTTTCATAGAACTCACTTTGGGGTATCTTATAATCATTATTGGAGTATGCTCAAATAGATAAAGATGTATCATCATACGATTTAAGTAGTATATGAGAAGCGGAGAGTACTATATATATATATATATATATATATATATATATATATATATATATATGTTTGTTTGTTTGTGTGTGCGCGCGCGTGCGCCTTCTTCGAACTCCTGGGAGTATGTACTCCCGCAAGAGGATAAATAGATTACATTAATATGATATGATAGAATATATTTTTGTTACTATGTTATTTTGTTCGGTTGGCTAATATATGCCTTTTTAAATTAATTTCTTTCGTTACGCAATGTCCAATATTAACATGTGCATGCACAGACGAGCGAATTGTCTATCTTGTTTCATATGTTCACTTGCATGTATCATCATATTTATAAATCTTATGCAAAAATAACTTTAAATACATGTTTAAAAAGATCATTTAACTCCTAAAGGGCAATTCAGACTTTTAATCCTTCACACACAACTTAATAAGCTAACATCTTATTAAAAAAAAACTAGATTGCTAAATATCAAAACTTGGCTTAAAAGGTAAGAGGTTTATAAGCTAGTTAAGCTATAAAAAAAACTAACTTTAAACTATAAACTAAAAAGGTTAAATCTAAACAAATAGGACCTCAGTCACGTAGTATCATTTCTGGTCAACGTTGCACGTACCATCAAATTTTGATGCATGAGGCAAACTGTTTTGCTCTAGCATAGAGACACAGAACTGAAGTCGAGGTGAGCTCTCGTATCTTCTTGTTTAAGATGGCATTAGTGTGGCGTCCAAGACGGCCTTCCTTCAGAGAATTACGCAAAGTGCCAAGGCCTACGTGCAAAGCCACAATTTTGATGTTTAGCAATCTAGGTCAACCTGAACTCTTTTACAGCCACAATTAATTTTTTTTGTTTTCTTGTTAGACACATCCACATCTACACCCTCTGGAGTTTCCTTGCTTGCTTCCAAATACGCTGAACTGATCTTACTAGCACACGGAATGATGAAGCGACCTCCGTGGTTGTATTTCTCTTCAATTTTCCATTGCAACTTTTGATATGTACATGCTCCGACTTAAGATGTGTGCACGTAAGTTTGTCCCAATCTTATACTGTAGAAGAAATCCGATAACTTGAGTTACGATATTGACGAAGGGTGGCTGGCCATCCTCCTCACTTAGTCAAACCAAAAAGCTCCCAACCCATATTTGTGGCCCAATGCGTGGTTCTGCCTCCCTCCTCGTTCATTTCTTCGCGTCTTCTCCTCCTGTTCTTCGTCTCAAATGCCGGCAGGTGGATGGGATGGCGCGCGGCAGCCGCGGGGTTGGGTTCCCACTGGCGGATACCTTGGGTGGCTGCCTAGGCTTACCATATTACTGATCCGCCCTTCGCGATATGGGTAGGCTACACTAGTGAGTAGTTAAAAATTTTACCACGTAAATCAGGAAGTCATATGAGTAAGAGATCATAAATCATTACCATTAGACATGCAGTGCAGCGGAAGAAGAGTTAGAGTAGTCTGGTCCAACGTCGTGCACCTCGATGTACTGGAAGTAGTCGATCGCCCAACGTCCTTGGCCACCGATCGTCTCTTCCAGCAACATCCCGCGTTCCCAAAGTACGTTGCGAATCGTCTTCGATCACCGTAACAATAGTCGCAGAAGCACATCTACAATATCCACACATCCAGGGGTGGAACTGCAACATCCCAAAATTTTGGTTTGTTTTGAAGTTAAAACAAATAAAATAACCATTTGAATTTTTCTGCTAAAGTTAAAGCTTAATTGGAATTTTTAGAGATCGAAAAATAATTTAATATGAATAATTTAAACATCAACTATTATCAAAATTATTTTATTTGGGTTACCTGTGCTTGTATATATTTTTCTAGATTTTTCTATAATTTTTCTGAGTTCATTTGCTATTTGAAATTTCTGCTATTTTGTAAAAAGAAAAATATATTTTAATTCCTGGAATAGTAGTGGGCCGAAACCCAACTACTATTCCGAGTCGGCCCAATCCAGCTGGCCCATTTCTTCCATCCGCTCCCGCGCCGCAGCCCAACTCCCGCTCGGCCTTTGCTTCCGCACGCGCCCACTCCTCCTTCCGCGGACATTGGGCCCCGCCGTTGCCAGTGCATCGTTGTCAACCTCCAGGACTCCTAGAGCCTGAGTTCTTCGTGTCGCCGAAGCCGCCGTAGCCGCCGTCTCTCCTTCGGACACTTCCTTCCCCGGTGCTACATAAAGCCTCCCAACTGCGCCAATTTGTTCGCCTCGTCCACCTATTCCAAAACCCAAAGTTATTCGCCCCGAATTCATCATGTGGATATCGTGAGGATATGTGCACGATCTTAGGAGTCAATTGGCAATGGCTTTGTTGGTTTGCAAAATCTCGCATTTTCGGGGTTGCTCCAGTGTTGTCAGTCGGCGGGCGGTCGCCGTCAGTCGCCCGGCCGGCCGCCGATGGAATGGTCCGACCAAGCAATCTTTGGTCGGTTTGACCGCCAAATGGTGTTGATGGAATTTGGGGCTAGGCCAAAAATAGGTTGTGTAGGCAAGTGAGGGGAGTCTCCTGGATGTGGTCACATAATTTTTGGAGCTCACAGTCAAAAGTTCTATTCATTTGAAAATTCCAGAAGGTTTCGAATTTTTGAGTTGGAATTTTGGCTAAGTCTTTTCGGGCGGTCCGACCGCCGTTATGGAATCGGTTGGACCGGCCGTGTGGGGCGGTCAGACCGCCGATCACTTGAAGGTTAGCCATTTTGGCATTGATGTGATTTAGTTGTGTTTATTGTGTGAACTTCAATGTCTTATTATTGCATATTGCATTGCGGAACTAACGTGGGTCAAGTTGTGAAGAACTTGTTCCCGGAGACGATTTGTTTGTCTATTGCTGTGCAGGTGGCTTGCAGGTCAACGACGTCAACGGTGAGGTGGATCGGGACTACGCTTGGAGAGCTGAGGTCCAGAACGATCATAGATGCCGGGTGAGGTCGTGTGACTCAAGCAGGGTGCAGAATGGGCAAGATGGATCGAAAGGGTGCAGAATGCCCAGCCCACCCCTGCCTCCCTTCGGCCCAGTGGCTCTGGCTCGGCCTAGCTTGGCCCTTGGCCCGGCCTGGAGCAGCCGACGCCATCTGACCCACGTCGTGTCCACCCAGAGCGCGTTGTGCACCGCTCCCGATCTGAGCCCGCTGCATCCTCCCACCACCACCTCGCGCCTATGCTTCGCTAGTACGTCGCCGCCCTCACCCGAGCTAGCGCCACGCCAAGCCCCTCTCTCCCCCTCAGTCCTTGCTGCCGACCCGCACCCGTCGCCACCATCCCCGCTTGTGCCCGAGAATACTGCGGCTGATAGTTGGAGCTTGCCACCTCGCCTTAACCCCTCCCTCGCGTGTCCATCGCGTCCGCCGGCTCCGCCATCCCCTCCCCTAACGCCGAGCCTAGCTCCGCCACCTTAGGACCCCGCACGGCCATCAAGGTGTCCATGGGATTGTATCCTTCCCCCGTTGCTATAAAAGCCTCAGTCACCTCCGCCCTGCCCCCAATCGCGCCCCTGTCACCTCCTTCGCCTCCGCCTTCTTCCCCCTGAGAGCCACTTGAGTCACCTTCTTCCTCTCCTCCGGTCAAATCACCTCCACCAGGGCCGTTCGAGCATCGCGGCGCCTTGGTCCAATTGCCTGCACCTGGAGCTTCGCCTGGACCTCTCGAAGACAACCCAAGCTAGGCCAAGCCTCCTCTTCCCCTCTGGCAAGCCCTCCGAGGTGACCACCTCACCACCACCTCGGCTCTCCATCGCCAGACCACCTCGAGCTTCCCCGAGCACCGCCGTCACTTCAGGTGAGTTTCTCATCACCCCTAGTTTCTTCCATAGTGAGGAATTAGGCTCCACGTGCCCTGTGTTGCCATGGCGCCATGTTCGATCCTTCCGCCACGCACGAGCTCGCCACCGACCACCCTAGGCTCTGAATCCAGCCGCGCTACCTCGCCTAGAGGTTCGCGCCATGCCGTGGAACCTGTTTTTTTCCTTTCCTTAGGCCGCCGTCCTCTTTCTCACTGGCGAGGAACTTCGCCTTTCTTGGCAGAGAAGATGACATCAGTAGCAAAGTCATTAAGTTAACCACACGTAATTAGTGCGTAATGATCTTGCTTAGCCTCTATTAATCATTCGTTAACCAAGAGGCCCTCCTTGTTTAATTTAAGTCCTTGTCTCACGACGTGTGGGACCGTCGACTTTCAAAATCCTTTTAAGCCGGTTAAGTCAAGAGTGCCACTAACAAGTGGGCCCGCCATGTGTGCATAGTAATTAGGTCTCACCGTCACCCCTCGCTTGTTTCCTTTTGGAAAATAATTTTAATTTAATTAAAATCCCGTGGGACCCAAATTGCCGGTTTCAATGCCCTTTTCAATAGAAAATTAATACAAAAATTAAATTACGAGGACACGGAAGAGCCCCACTTCGAGCAAGCACGAAAATTCCAAGACCCACCCGCTTTTGAGCGGACACCAACATTTGATCATATTTAACCTACACTTGTGCAAATTTATATTCATTTAAATTATCAAATTGCATGCTTAATTCCTTATGCAAATGTATGTCAAATTTCAAGATAGATACATGCCAACTTGATACTTTAGTATTATTATACCATCCCTTGACATTTGAATCACATTATCCTTGTCATCCTAGATATTTTATTGGTAATCTTACTAGCTATAAGTCGTACTTAAGCGTCAAAGCTAGTCTTGCTTAAGTATGAGGACATTAATTGCTATAATCATCATATTTTAATCATGAAACTAGTTTTGGGCGGTCATTAGAGGAAATGAAACTAGTTTTGGGCGGTCATTAGAGGAAATGACTGTAAATTTAAGAAAATTAGTTTTATGCTTCTCAAAACCCTAAAAACTTGTTGTTACCACATCCGGCACTAGTTTGATGGTTGGTGCGGATGTAGCACGGCAAATAGTGGTATGTGGTATGCACCGCCAGATAATTTTAAGGATTTAATCGTGATGACCTTCCAATGTAAAACAAAGGCAACCACAAGTCTATAATGGTGTCGACTGGCTAAATAATTTGTATCCACCAAAGTGTGAGTTGCACCATTGGAGTGACTCACGAGTCGTGTCTGGTTTTAAGTCATCGTGGACATGGGTCGTGTCGCTGGTGTAAGCCACCGTGTGGCGCAAGAGAGAGTCTGGGTGTGGTGGACGTAACCACCCTCAGGTGAAACTTTAGCGGGTGTAACTTACACTGGGGGATGCATTGTAAATGCCTTGTGATGATCCCCTTGATTCACATATCTAAGAAAATGTGTGAAGTGTACAGTCTCTGCAGAGTATTAACTGTTCAAACAGCCGTGCCCACGGTCAAGGGTAGGCATGAGAACTTACTTAAGTTAGTTTATATTTTAAAATCCTTCGTTGGTGGGATGAAAACCCATCGGGTGGATGTAACCCTGACTTTGGATTTTCCCTGGGTGGATGTAACCAAGTGTTGTTAGTTGGGTGGACGTAACCCTAGTAATCAAAGTTAAGCATTGGTGGATGGGACCATGTAACAGGTGGATGGAACCTGCACCACTATAAATATTGCACACCTTCACTCTGTTTAAGAAAATATGGTTTGGTTAAAAGGCCAAGTCATAGAAGTTTCTAATTATTGTAGTTTAAAATAATGCCTTTAGCAAATAAAAGAGCACGAGACATCCTTGTTAAATCTTGCTTGTATAACTATTGCATTCTGTGTGTTAGCTCGCGGAGGACTGTTGCGTGTGCTCACTCTTGCTCCCCCACATCCCTCAGAATTCGTGGACCATAGGCACTACGCATATTACGATGATCCAGAAGTTGATGGCAAAGAATACGAAGGAGATTATAGTAGACTTTAGTAGTCTAGGTCTCACCCTAGTCTGGCCGACTAAGTCGGTGTTTGCGTGCACCATCGTTATCCAAGTCTTTGGGTAACATCGGTCGCACGTAGATTACCCCAGTCGCTTGCTTGTGGCGAGATGTGTCTTCCCCTTTTGCTTCCGCTACCACTTCTGCTTTTATGTAATGTATCTATTTGGCCTGATCGGCCTTACCGTAAACTCCCGATGCGGTCTATGTGAATTATGATATTTTGTAATTAATATATGGTACGGTACGTACTGTATGAAATAATTCAGTGATGTATCTGTGAGCATTATCTATTGATCTAGAGAATAGTGCAGTGGATTCACAGATGATTCTGGATAAGCTAAATCAAGGTCCAACACATCCCTCTGCGTGTTTCATAGTATACCCGAAATCTACCCTTATAGCTACCCAGTTACGGAGCAGCGTTTGGTAACCACTAAGTGTACTGTTGCACATGTAGGAAACCGTACTGATCCCAGGTCTAATGATTATACATCATCATTGCTCGAGACCAACTGATGACACATAGAAACATAACAATTTCAGGAGTATCTCAAAGTGGATCAATCTAACACCATGTTATCTAATATGTGCTCACACTATTGATTCGATATCCCCCATGTCTATGATCGGTGAAATATGGTCATTAATCAATACACAGTGCTAGCTAAGTTGTAAGTCACTAGTGTTACGACCAGTGACATCCGACCAGGAATCTTTTAGAATGATATCATACAACAATTAAAGAGTTTGACCAACAAGTCACATACGCTAGCTAATCTTTATAAATGACAATTCATGTAAGAAACATAATAATATTTAGTTTATAATTTATAAATATAGACGTGATACAATTGATTACCTTGTAGGGCATATCACTCACACATTCCATATACAGATTACACGGAAGGATGAACGGATGAATTATTGCAAGCAGAAACAGCAGAATCTGATCTGTAAGGGGAGGGAGGGAGGGTACAAGAGTGTACAAGCACAGCCCAGGTCGGTGGACAGCACACAGCTGATTGCGCGCGCAACCTGCACTAGTTTAATTAATTGATTGATTGATTGCACCAATTGTTTACCACGTACTGCTAATTCCTAACTACTAGTACCACCACTTGTTTCGAGGGTGAGGACGGCCGAGGAACCGCATGCGCAACGTACAGGCCAGCATGCATCGATCGATCGATCCAAAATAAGGCCAAGGCGGCCGGCGCTCCAGGTTTGTCTCTGCTAGCTCCCCCGGCCTCAACCAACCATCCATTGGTTGACAATGACAATGACAATGCATATGCATATGGAGGAGAAGAGCCAAGAATAGCAAACTGAAACCAAGCAAGACGATGCACGCGTTACGTTCGCGCCGCGCGTGAGCGTGAATGCATATAAAAGGCCAAGCGAGCTTGGCCCGGCCGGCCACCCCACCCTCGGCTCTGCTCGGATCGATCGGGCACCGGCCGGCCGCACCCTCCTCCTCTTTTCCGACTCGACGTTGGCGAGAGAGGAGGAGGCAGGCCAGATCGAGGGTCCACCCATTTCATTGATTCGCCGCTCGCTCGGTCGAGCAACCCCGGCCATGGCGCGCCTCATCCTCAGAACCCCGACGCCGCTTCTCCTCCCACTAGTGCTGCTCGTCCTCCTCTCCCACCTCCCCTCCTCCACCCCGGCCACCGTCACCCCACCTCTTAGCAAGCTCTTCAAGAAAACCGACCACGACTCCGCCTCGTCCCCGTCCTCGGCCCCAGAGCCAGCGCCGGCACCATCCACATCCCAGCCATCAAAAGAGGACGACAAGGGTAGTAAGATGGTGTCGCCGACGAACGGCGCTGGGTGGTACAAGGGCATGCCCGGGAGTTCGTCAACGGGCACAACAAGGTCCGGAGCGCTACGGCGTGCCGCCGGTGAAGTGGGACAACAAGCTGGCGCGGTACGCGCGGCGGTGGGCCAACGCCATGCGCAAGGACTGCGTGCTCAAGCACTCGGGCGGCAGGTACGGCGAGAGCGTGTTCGTGGGGAGGGACGGCTGGAACGCCACCGCCGAGGACGCGCTCTGGATGTGGGGCGCCGAGGAGCCCATCTACGACAAGCAGACCGGCAACTGCACCGGCGGCCGCCACTTCAGGGAGTGCGGCCACTTCGCGCTCATGGTCAACAAGGACAACCGGAGGATCGGATGCGGCCGAGCGGAGTGCTTCAATGGCGCCGGCATCTTCATCTCGTGCAACTACTACTTCCTGAACCGTGACTGATCGATCATGCACGCGTCTACTCGTCACGACGGAAAGAAAGCTAACTAAGCAAGCCATCTTCTTACACTACTTACTACTCCCGAGTCCTGACTCATTGCTCCAGTCAAGTGTGCGTGCCTCGGACGTTCAAGGAGCTAGCTTGCTTTTTTCCCTTGCAGTTTTGGAGCAACGGAGACTTCACATGTACACTAGTCTCCTTGCTTCTGTAGATGCTTCTTCCATCAATACATACATACATACATACATACATACACACGTTTTTCTCGACCTTCAGCATGTTGCAACTCTAACATACACATCACAGATTAGTTAGTGGTACACAGTAGGCAAGATAACTGGGAAATCATCTTCATGTTGGGTCGTC
This sequence comes from Hsuehochloa calcarea, assembly GCA_036346395.1. Lineage (NCBI taxonomy): Eukaryota > Viridiplantae > Streptophyta > Magnoliopsida > Poales > Poaceae > Hsuehochloa > Hsuehochloa calcarea. The sequence goes on from CM070613.1 coordinate 503,581, forward strand.
CGTGCTGCCTACAATCCTGACATTGAGCAATGGGATCGCATAAAACTAACTGACCCAGCCCCCCACAACTTCTCCTAACGAAGCACAACATCTTGCAACGGTCAGTGGATGACGGGCTTAAGCGGGTGCGCCCTCAGCTTTGATAGGTCCAGCCTTGCATCCAGCTCTTCATCCACCTCACCCACGACGCTTCTGCATATCCCAGGCCAACGATGGGGTAAAGATTCAACTTCAGTTAGGTTCAGTTAGGCAGAGTACTTAAAAAGGTCTAACAAAGAAGGCAGGCAGTACCAAACAAATCTAAAGATGCTATAAAAGGGAGCAATAAACAACTCAAAAGGACAATGAAGAAATAGCATACATATTGTCGCCCCTGATAATGTACAGACCAAGAACAAGTTGTTGTACTCCCTCCTGCAGGTACAATAATGTTTCTCATGAGTGCTGAAAAATTCAAACTTACCCAAAGTTATCACACACAGCAGAAACTAAAGAATAACGAGAGAAAGGCAATGGCTCCTAGCTGTTTAAAGGCATATGCAATAGACAAGTGCATGAGAAGGGTTGGCTGGTCGCTTTAGGTTTTCACTCACCCAGTTATGCAAATGTTAATCACTACTAGATAGCAGGTTAAAGATCCTATCACAGCCTAACTCAAAATCATCATAGATCAACTGCCTGCTTATTGCTAGTGCCAGAATTCTGCACTGCTGAAATAGCAAATGCATTTCAAAAGACAAAAGTTGTATCAGGGAAAGTATGTGCTGAATCAACCCTTTCTCCTGGAAAATGCAAGAATGTTGCAGATATTTTGTAGGAAAGAGCAAATCCTCTGTTACAATGAAAATCCTTTATTCCAAACGGGGCCAAGGCACTAAGGAAAACAACTAAACACATCACTATAGGAGGGTCACTGAGCAAACGTAGGAAAAGGGGTCACTGAGCAAACATAGGAAAAGGGATTGGTCAATTAATGCTGCAAAAGTTACTTGGATAAACTCGGATGGTAGCAGAAATATAACAGACTAGCTAACGGCGTAATAGCATGACGGAAGGATGTCTTCTGAAAAACATAAGGTATACAAGCACAACATAATCAGATCATCAAAGGATCATCAAAGGGTATACGGTAGCCTTGTTGGAGATATTAGAGTTTAGGTAAGAATCCAATTCGCATGCGAGTCGGACTCAAATCGTGTGCGAATTGTGTTATAGTCGGACTATAATATTTAGCACTATAAATCAAGGGTGTGGGGATCCCAAGAGAGACACACACTATTCTCGAAATCCTACATGGTATCAGAGCCAATCCACCCAAAACCCTAACCCAAGAAAAAAACATTACCTCAAGAACCACCACCATCTGTCAATCCGCTGGCTGCGCTGCCTCGTTGCACGTGGTTCTCCGCGATCGCGTCGCACGGGAACGAATCGTGGCCGGCTGGGTTGTGTGTAGGCCAGCTGGGCGGCGGCGTGAAGAGACTCGGCCCAGAGGACGACCGAGGGCGGCGGCGCCCTCTGGTCGGCGATGCGGAATCCACTGGGGGAGGCGGCGACGCCTACGGTGGTGGCGGTCCCGACGAGGTGCGGCGTGATGGCGATGTGGGTGTCGAGGCGATGGAGAGTGTCGCAGGGGCGAAGCCCTAGGAGGCGACGCAGCAGCGGTCGGGCCCAAGGCAGTGCAGCGACTGGAGAAGCCGACAACACCGAGGCAGAGGAGCAGCTGCAGCGCAAGTGGTGGGGCAGGCACGGTGCGGCTTGAGTGGGGACGTGACGCAGAAGGCGGCAGCGGGATCCGGCGGCTCATGGCCGGATCTAGGTCGGCTCGAGGGAGTTGGAAAGAGGAGGAGAGAGAAGAAGAGAAATAGAGGAGTCGGCTTGGCCGAAGAAAAGAGGAAATGAGGGAAAAGTAAAGAAAAGGAGAAAAGAAAGGGAAAATACAAAAGGGGCAAGAAAAGGGAAAGAAAAAAAGAGAGAGAAGGGGATATGGTATCTGGTGTGAATCCAGATCGCTGGATGATCTGGTGTGAGTGAGAGGGATCTGGTGTGGATCCAAATCGATGGAGGATATGGTGTGAGTGAGAGGGATCTGGTGTGGATCCAGATCGGAGGAAGATCTAGTGTCGTCAGGTGATCTGGTGTTGCTGCGTGTACTGTGTTGGGGAAATGGGAGAGATGATGATGTGTTTGCTAAGTGTTCTTGTTGCTAGCTTGGTGATGGAGTTTTCTATTAGGTTGCTGCTTATTGCTATAGTGAAAATTAGTGCTGGTGGTGGAGGAAGCTTAGGTGGTGATAATATCGGAGGGTACGACTGAAGGCATGGGAGACAAGGGGTGGGGGGACTGTTCAGGCGGTGACTTTGGTGATTGAGCTCGATGATGGTGATGACAAAGCAAGAGCTGGTGGTAGCTCTAGTGGAGGCTATGGTGATGTGATTGGTGTCATGCGGAGGTGTTGGTACGAGTACCGGAGATAGTGTTGTTGGAGGGATCCGAAAGAGGATTGGGACTAGAGTCAGGCGTAATGGTCTGTGACAGAGGTAGAAGTGGTGGAGTCCGAGACTGGGGGCGTGTGGGCAGAGTAGTGGAGGCCGGAGGTGGCTGGGGGCACGAGGGTAGAGGAAGATGAGGTTGAGATCGGGGCAGTTGATAGATGGTGGAGATGGTTTAGTGACGTTCTTGATAGTATTAATGGTGACCAACTTTTTTGATAGTATTGGTGGTGGGCAAGTTTTTTGATGGTATTGGTTATGGAGTCGATGAATGGTAGATTTCGGAAGATTCTATTAATGGTATTGCAATATGTAACAAGATAACCATAATTGTTATCTCATGCCCATTTTGAGGGGCCTATTGGGGATACTAGAGTTTAGATAATAGTCCAAGTCGATGCAAGTCGGACTCTAATCGTGTGCGAGTTGTGTTAGAGTCGACCGTAACATTTAGCATTATAAATAAAGGTGTGGAGGATCCAAGAGAGACACACAATATTCTTGAAATCCAACAAACCTGTTTCCAATTTCAGAATTTACCGAACTGATGAAAGCATTTCAAAAGCAAACCAAAGACAAAGTTTCACAACAGAGTGCCATACAGATTCACTAAGGAACAACTAATGGTGCAAAACTTAATCTAACGAGACTGGCGACAGAAATACAGCAGAGTAACTATTAGTATGACCAAATGGCAACTCCTGAAAATTATTAAGGTAATGATTTCATGAAGTTGGAGATGCAGAGCGCAACTTGTCAGATTATTAGAGGATATATGCACTTCTGTTATTGAGCACTCAAGCAAACCTGTCGATATATTGATATGTGATCAAAATGATGTAATCTATGTTGCCAGTACATAGAACTCATTTAAAACATCCAAATCCAAACCAAGTATTGAGCTACAAGATAACACGAAGTTTTCTGTAAATTCCATGTTGCAAGAATCGTGTTTCGAATAGCAAGTAAAGAAGAGCACAAAGAAGTCAGTGAGTTTGGGGGTAGCCTAGCCTTTGTAGAGTACACCCTCTCATGGGACTCGTCGAGAATAATGTTGGTCGCCTGATCGAATCCTCTCAAAGTCCCCTGAAGAACAACACACGAAGAAGCAACGGGAACACATAAGCATTACCAAGACAGCGGCAGCAACGAATTGGGGGGGTTGGGGGGGGGGGGCTTACCACAATGTTGCGCCCATCGTTTGTGATCACGGAAATCACCTCTGACGGGAGGAAAACAACATCAGTAACGAACAAAAGGATAGGGAAGCAATCGAAATCTCGGTTGCTCAGCTTGGGTAAGAAGAGGAAGAAGACGCTATGCTACTCACGGTCGACTAGCGATTCGAGCGCCGGGCCGCCGGATGCCATCCTGTCGAGAGATTCGGGAATTCGCCGCCGCCGCTTCTTTGCCTACCGCCGCCGCCGGAGTTGGATGCGGCGCCGCGTGATTTTGGACGGGAAAACGAAGACAAAACCCTAGTTTTGATTTCCTTACCCGCTTTGTCCAGTGAATGGGCCGGTGTATCCAGAGTATTGACATGGTAATGGGCCGTTTCTGCATTTGGGCCCGCTCTTGACCCCGACTAGCCCACAGCCACCTGACCCACCTCCATTACCGATACGCAATTTCCTCCCCAATTCCCCAACCCTAAATCCCTAATCCTCCCCTCGACTCCTCCCTGCTGATCGGCGGTTCGGAGAGGAGGACGGCGCGGCGCGGGAGCAGCAGGCGGCGCACAACCACAGTAAGTCTTGTCCTCGATGGCTCGATTTCTTGATTTTGATTTGGGATTTTGGGAATTTGGGATTTGTGGAATGTTGTGATTGGAAATATGAAAAACTGTTGTAATCAATCGTTTCCAAGGTATGAAAACGCACAAAGCATTATTCTAATTCTCATTACATATTTTGTAATCTTCTATTCAGGTAAGACCTTATTTCAACTATTTGTATTGTACTTTTGGCGAATTTCGAACTTACGTGTTGGATTTATGATGGTTTTTTTTACCGAAAGATTTATGATGTTATGAACCAATTGTACAATACTATGGAATTGTGCGTGTGAAGTGTGTACCCCATTGCAAGTTTTCTAGCTCCGGCAGCTTGATTTGGTTCGGTGTCGAGGACTTTATTGTCCTGTGTTAAGCCTTTGCTTGTTTTAGGGCCTGCACTTTGTGGTGACAACTATTGTCGTCAATGGAGAGCACCGGACCCCTCCAGGTAAAGCCGCAACTTTTCCTTCTTGTTGTTTCTCCATGTACCGCAAATACAAATTTTACTGTTGTTTTGTTTAATTGTGGTGATTGATTGGTGCTGATTTGTGATTCAGTCTGGTAGGATTTATTGGCTAGATTTATTCCATCTGGAATGGCAGCTTTGATGGTCCATGTCATAATTCATAGATATCACTTGCATCTAATTCAGGCCTTGCTTCATTTAATAGTTTTAAGCATCGTAAATTCTTCTGATTACATAGGTAATTCTCATCTCTCTCTCTCTCTCTCTCTCTCTCTCTCTCGTGTGTATTTTATGGCCCTTTGCCAACAGCTCTTGCACTAGGTTTGGCAGATCATGTCGTTAGTAGTAGCATGTTAACAAACTGTTTTTGTGATCGTCTTGTTACACTTAGAAAGCCTCAACTCTGTGTAGACAAGTTTGTCAATATGCAAACTACCAAAAAAATAGAACCTGTCTCTATTGATTTCATTTTGCATGATAGGTAGTTGTGGTTCTTTCCTGTTTATTTTGGTTGTTTCCACTTAACAGTAGTTTTGGGCAAGTTCACTATGGAAAACTGGGTTGAGCGTTCTGTTAACCCTTACTCGCAGTCTTAACCGGTTTAAATGTTTAAATAGTACTTTGTTGCAAGTGCACTGCTTTCCTTAAAAAAATTGCTTGTGATCATTACAAGTATTACTTATCTTGGACACTGATTGTGTGTTGTAAATGCTATCCTCTTCTCAGATATTGCTTAGATGTAAGGAACAACCTAATGATTGTACTTAATAATACAAAATTAGAAGATGTGCCAGTTACTAAGTTTTCGTATGGTGCTTAAAAATGGTTATGTGTTGATTGCTTTCATTTCAGTCTGGTGATAAGTAAACATTATGCAATAACTTACATAGTGGAAAATGAAAACAGTAGTGAGCTTTAAGTATTTCAATGAGCTGAGTTAATTTCTCTGCATCTGTAATGAGCTAAGTTAATTTATATGCATCTGTACAATCTCAAATTTTGTCTCAGTAGATGGTGCTAAGAGTTTTATCTTCAGTTTCGAATCAATTGAAATCTGTTTCCAGTGGTCAGAATCTGAATGCTCTCAATTTATTTTTGTCATCTCATTTTTCTTTATTATGATATAACAAGATGTGGAGCACCCATTGATTAATTTACTTCTTCGATGTATTTCTCAGGATATCATGTGTGAGTTTCGTGCTGGTAAGATGTCTCTTGAGGGAACGCGAGTGATCCCAGACACACGCAAGGGGCTTGTTCGTATTGGAAGGGTATGTATGCTCGCAATTATAGTAATATGTAGTTCAAGTTCTATGTTTTTTTAACAAAACTTTTAAGGTATTTAGATTCTTATATTTATTGGAATTTTCAGTGCAATTATATATCCACTTTTTTGTAGGGTGAAGAAGGCTTGGTTCATTTTCAATGGCTTGCTCGTGGACAGAACATAGTTGAAGATGTATCCTCTTGTGCTTGCATAGTTGTAGACATCTCTCACTCATATCTTATTTGCAAATGCTGAACTTGGTCGTTTGAAATTCATATTCGATTGAAGTCTTATTTTGCAGAAATTACCTGTTATAAGTGTTTGAACTCATAAGGTCTTTGATGGACTAGTATGTTTAAACTTGGGAAGTATCTCTAGTTTCTCCTGCTTTTCGTTCTAGTCTTTCTCAGTCTCAGAAGATTACTGTGGTTTTGTCTATCCTTGATTCCATTTTTCACAGGATCAAATTGTCTTCCCTGATGAGGCTGTCTTTGAGAAGGTATTGAGTTGTATAGAATATTGATTCAAGTTTAATATGTTAATCTCCGATATCAGTTTAGTGAACTCCTGGTCTTCAGTGATCAAACCTAGTTCACCTCATTAGGTAACAGAATCTTCTGGAAGGGTTTACATCTTGAAGTTCGGGCACGATAGCAGGAAATTCTTCTTCTGGATGCAGGTCAGTTACACGTGAGTGATTATGTTGTGAACGCCATGTCTTTCCACCCTCTCACAGTTGACTTCCATTTTGCTATTTATTACGCAGGAGGCAAATGCTGATGGGGACTCGCAAATATGCCACCAAGTTAATGCCTACATAAATCGACCATTAGGTATGCTTTGAATGTTTGGATCTCAACTCTCAACTATGTACTCATTGTTCTTTTGGTCGGTGGTCTTAAGTTGTACTGCTGTGCAGATGGTGAGGCTATTTCTATCGAAGCAGAAATGTCACAAGAAGATACAGCTGATGATGATATCTCTTCCAGGTATGTGAAATAAACTGCTACATCCAATGTTGTCTGAGGATGTATCATGCCTCCAGCCTATGCGATGCAATGGGCAACACAGTGCGACTTAGATGGTTGCGTCTTAATCTTGATTTCTGGATGAACATCGTAGCAATAGATGGTGTATGGACATTAGAAACTACAAGTATATTCATTGCAATGTCACATAAGTTAACATCATCTTTGTCTAGCTGAATTTGTATTGCTCTGCTTTTCACTCCCCTCATTTGCACCATGATGCTTTTGCAATTATATATATCAAAGCACTGCCTTTTTTACATGTTGTATCTTGTATGCATGTATGCAGTTTGTCATCTTGATTGTATAAGTTTCATTTCCATGTTACTACATCTGATTTCTGTCTTTATGCTTTATAGTTACCTGTTCTATTACACTCAAATATTGGGTTTCGGGTACTATGGCCAAATTGCTAATTTTACCACCACCCTCTCTTCTCCTTCTTTCTTCTTTCTTCCATGCATTCGTCAGAGCCGGGAATTTAGTTGATCAGAGCATGACTGCTGATTTGGCTGGTGAAGTGACTTCTGCTGCTGGACCAGTACGATTGGAAGACCTGCAGAGAATATTGAGTGCTATACAACCATCAGGTATCAGCTGAAAATCATGTCCTTTTGGGTATGTTCTTCTGTTCTACCCGCTTCTCAAATATGTACTTACATTATCCTGGTAATTTCAGATGCCACGGCAGACCCTGATGCTGGTAAGTGCCTTACTGAATTGATGTGCTTTTGTGTATGACTTGCTTTCTGTATCATTGTTTTGGTTGGTGTGACAGGATTAGGACTAGGAGACATCTTGAAGCCTGATTTGGTCTTGCCGCTAATTGAAACTTTGCCCATTGAACAGTTGGCAACATATCTTCCAGAGGTTTGTATTAGTTATCCTGGCTTTCAGTTCAATTGACCCTTCCACTCATTTTCTGGTAATTGCTCAATTCCAGGGTTCATGGACTGCTGGTGATATTCTTGAACTACTGCAAAGTCCTCCTTTGCGACAGCAAGTAGAAGCTTTTACCCATGTTAGTTACTCATCTTTCTACTGAACATCTATGTGATAATGTTTCAAGTGCTAATGTGTTATGCTGATTTTGGTGTTTGCTTGTATGACAGGTGCTACGGACTGGGCAAATAGATCTAGCTCAATTTGGAGTTGACCCTAGTAAATGTAATCCTTTTCATTTTCCTTTACAGACTACAAGTAAAGTTCTCATTTATTTCACTAAACGGTTTTGTTATATGTAGGATGTAGCATTCTTCTGGTATTTTTATTTTTTATTTGAAAAGTAATAAAGAGAGATCTAAAAATTGATTGTGACATAGTAATCCCTAAAAAAATTAAAAGATATTTTGGGCTCATCTGTGGCTCCATCCCTTTTGTATTTCACAAAAAAAATGCTGCGGCAGACCTCGATTGGATAGCTGGCAACTTGCCATCTAGCTTTTGCTGTTCATGGCTTATACCTTATGTAGGGTTGCCCAGAATTTGGTGATTGCTAGATGCCAACCATCCATGACGCTAGATGCTGAACTTTGAAAGTGGTTTGTTGTAAATTTTGGATAGGTGCTAAATATAGGTAGTTTTGGCCAACTTTTGGGGGACGGGTGGGAGTGTGGATGGAGTAGTATATTGGAGGATGGTACATCCCCCGTTTTACCAAAAGCTGAGCTGTGCTTATATATTTTGTACCTTTTCAAACACTAGTGGTACAGATATGCATCTGATTTTGTTCTCTGACAAGTAGTTTTTTGTTGTCTTTCTGGCAGATAAATTCACAGTTGCCTCATTCCTAGAGGCTTTGGAAGACTCTGTGGCAAAAGCTTCTGCAGCTGGAGACAAGGATTCGCAATCCCAGAGAGGCGGTGGAAATGATCCCATGGATGAGAGTTGATATCGCAGCATGTCTTGGTGTAACCTTAATACGAATAGCCCATGGGTACGAATTATTTTGTTTGCAAAATGAATGATTTTAAAAAAACAAAGAAAGCATGACTTGTTATTTTGGCACACTGCCCAATTTCTAGATATTTCATCAAATGCTTCCATAGGTTCCAGTTCATGCCTTTGCATGACATAAAATATTTTGAAAGTCGACATTGTTCTTTCTTTATCAACCATGTAGTTATACAGGGATTTTGACCATCCAACGATGTGCTGTTCCATAATCCAGGTTTTTGGGTTTAGCCTGTTCTCTTTGTAGAGGTTTGGTGGTCTTATTTTTTTTGCTCGGATCGATCCTTTCCGAAACTATTGAGAATATAGCTGGTAGAGGTTTTGTTCTATTGGTTGTTCAGTAAATGAAGGTTAAAATTTGTCCAATTTCTTCTCTCTCTCTCTCTCTCTTTTTTAAAAAAGAAGAAGATGTAGTCGTCGAAGGACAAAACGCGCATTGCGATACATTTTTACATTGGCGCAGTTGCAACCGGCAAAGTAGCCTTCCAGAAGTAACACAAGAGTTGTACTCCCTAGGACAGAGAGCAGCGGCAGCCACTTTCGGGTTTAGGGTTTAAGGTAGGAGTGCCCTGAAAACGAGAATATATTACTCCATATGGGTAGCTGTTTGATCATGTGGTCTAGTGATAGAGCACAAGGTGGTATATTCTAGGTATTTTTTTTATAAAAAATAATATTATTATTATTAAAAATAAAAAATAGTAAAAAAAATGGTATCATGTCACCATTTCTTGTAATTTATCACTGAATCTAGCATACCATGCATGAGATACTTGTTTGAGACCATAAAGTGCTTTATCCAATTTGCACACATAATTAGGAAAAGCTTTTGATTCATACCCAGGTGGTTGCTTCATATAAACCCCATCTTCTAAAATGCCATGCAAGAACGCATTATGTACATCAAGTTATCAAAGCTTCCAACTTCTAGATACGACTATTGACAATATAAGACGTATCGTAGCTGGTTTCACAACTGGGCTAAACGTATCCTTATAGTCAACACTATACCTTTTCTTAAAACCTTTAGTCACTAAGCGGGCTTTATATCTGTCAATGCTTCCATCAGCTTTCTTCTTCGGTTCATATACTCATTTGCAATCAATCAAATTTCTTCCATGCCAAGGAGGCACATGCCATGTGTGATTTTTTTTATTAGAGCTGCATACTCCTCATCCATTGCTCCTTGCCACTTGTGATCTTGTAGAGCTTCGGAAAAAGATGCTGGTTCAGTAATAAGACCATAGGCGTATCTTATAGTACCATCAGTGTATTGTTTTGGTCGTCTAATATTATTCTGAAGCCGTGTTCTGCCAGTTGGGATTTCAATTTGTTGTGTCATCCCATCAGAAGAGCTAGTGTCATCAGAAACTTGTCGTTGCTGCTCCTGATCTTGCTGCTGCACTGATGCCTCCGTATTCTCCTGCCGTGGTAGAGGCAGTGATTGAGAAACCCGTTGATGCTGCCGCGGTAATGATCGGGAGATGGTTTGGTGTGAAGTCATAGTCCAGAGGATCGAGGATCGAGGATACTAGAGGAGATGGTCGAGCTCAAGTTAGAGCGTGTGGAGATCAAAGATAGATGATGCGTATTAGAGCTACGAATGTGCGATCCGGAGGCTACTATACGTGATAATTTTTGGGTGTCCAAAATTGATTTTTGTAATCTGGTGTAAAAGCTCTCGTATTAAGCTTTAGAATTTTAGTGGGTTGTACGTGGGTGATTAGGTGCAGATGCAGGGATTGCTGGGCGTGATTACGTGACGGCTAGCGGCTGATTTTGGCCGTGAGTCATCACGTGAGGCTTTTTGTGCTTGTGGCGGCTGGATAGTTCTACATGTATTCGGTGAGTGCTTGTGGCTTGATGTGATTAGGAACTGGTGGCTGTGCATCTTATGACTTGAGTTGCTAGCGGGGCTTGATCTTTTCAGAGGAGGAGAAGTGCATTGCGGCTGTCAGCGATAGGGGTGCATGCGGTTTCGTTTTTTTTAGTTGCTACACTAATATGTGATAAACACTACATCACACTGTTTTGCTACAGCATGCAAGAAGACAGTAGATTTGCGGAGAAAGCTTCAACTACGAATTACAATTATTCACCCCCCTCTGATTGTCATTAACGATCCTACACTATCAATTCTAATACGTATGCATGGAACAGGCACACATGTACATCTCTATTTACCAAGGAAGATAAGAATTACCACCGTCGCCCATCCAAGAAGAACAACATCAAGGGTGGCAATTTTCGTAAAAAATTTGCTGAAAAGGTTCTTTCGGTTATCAAGCATCTGGATTTGAGTGATGTGGAATATGAGAGTTGCGATGACAACAACCACGACAATGATCGACGATGACAGTGATCCCAATGAGATAAGACCATCATATGATAAGCTTAAAGATGGTTTGATTAAACTTGTTATTGAATTGAAAAAGACAAAAAAGAAACTGAAAGAAAATAATTATCTTGTTGAAAGTTTAACTTCTGAAATCAATAGACATAGAGTTGTTACTCCTGATAAAGAATCTTTTGAGCCTTGTCAAGTTTTACATTATGAGTAGGAGACTGCTAGGTCAATGAATGCATCAAACTTGGTTCAACTTAAGAATGTAAATGCTAAATTTGATGATTTAAGATTGGCTCATGACTCCTGTGATGAAAAGTTAAAACTGATAAATTGTGAAATTAAAAAGCTCAAGTTTAGTTCTTCTACATGTTTAGAGTCAAGTATTTCAAATGCTCAAACTAAAATTTGCTCTATTTGTGGATTGTTAGATGCTAGACTAAATTCATCTCATGAAACAAATTCAACAGATGTTTTATTATGAAATATCTTCTTGCTCTAACTGTTCTAAACTTACTATAGAAATAGAAGATTTGACTAGACAACTTAATGATTTTGCCGAAAAAAGAAAAATTGGTTCAGTCTAGTGCTTCTAAGAAACTTGAATGAATCTGTTAAATGCAAAATTTGTCTCACTCTAGTTAAAGACAACGAGTATCTCAATTATACTTCAGAGAGATTTTTCTTTGGCAAATTTTTTTTTGAATAAGATCTTAGATAAATCAAAAGTTAATGTTACCCATCAGGAATTAGAATTTAATTTTATTGAGTATGCGAAGTATAATCTCTATTTACCATGAAGAAGATTGGCAGTTGGGCTCAACCTTCACCGCGAGGACCTGATGCCGCAAGCGACGCACTGCTACAACAAGCCGCGACGCCACCGTGGGAAAGGTCGTCCAAGAGCTGCCGCGCGCGCAGCACGTACGTCACGTCGCCTGTGAGCCACCGAAGACGCCACCGTCACCCGTGAAGCTGGCGCGCCGGTCGACGAGCTGCCGTGGCAATCCGGCCCCCAAGCCATCGTGTCCGCCGCCGGAGCCATCGAACTAGCTGCCAAGGACACTGCTCTGTCGTCAATACCTTGCTAAGTTCCAAGACGAATTAAGCATGCGTACATGTATGAGCTATGCATCATGCATATGTGTGCTGCCCATGCATGCACTGCACTGCACTGGTACCTCCCTTTCCTGCTGTTCTAGCTTCACGCGGTGATTAATAAAACGCATGCTTCCTTAACCCTGTATTTCTTGTATTTTGTTTATTTTTGTGTACTTTGTACATTGGCACGCCTGCAACCTTAATCCTCACGCATAGAAATCTTAAGTGATTTATAGTGTCAAACAGTCAGGCATGACCTCTTGGATGGAGGAAGCTCGACCTGCTCTTCGCGGATGCCTTCGACAAAATGATGATCCCCATAAACCGCCTATCGCCATCAGACATACCTCTGGTGGGCTTCGGGGGAAGACGCGTCATGGCTCTAGGTTAAATCGACCTAGCTGACATATTTAGCGACGACTTTGTGTCACGAACTGAGGTCATCACCTTCGACATCGTCCAGATGCCTTACCAATATAACGCCATCCTTGGCCACGCCACGCTAAATGCCTTTGGCATAATCGCACACCACAACTACCTGTGCATGAAAATCCCCGCACCTAAGGGCATAATCACGATGCGCGGGGACTAGGACCTGGCGAAGCAAACGGAGTTCGAAGCAATCGCCCCGGTCCACCATATCCACACAATCGAGCCAGGCACAGGGGCCTAGTCGGACCCCCCTTCAGCAAAGTGGGGGCCGAAGGCCAAACCAGAGGGGCAGCTCTGAAGGGTCCCCCTGAGAGAAACATCACCAGAAAAGACGGCGGCCCTCGGGGTAGACCTCCAGCCAGAGGCACGAGATGTCATCCTCGAGGTACACCGCAGCAACCTGGACATCTTCGCAAGGGGTCCTGAGGATATCCCTGGGGTAGCCTGAGAAACCATCGAGCACCATCTAGCCATCAAAAGCGAGGCGCCCCCCAAGAAACAAAAACTCAACCGCATATCAGCCGAACGACTTGAGGCAGCTAAAAAGGAAATAGCCAAGTTGCTAAAGGCAGGGTCATTCGGGAAATAAAGCACTCTGAATGGTTGGCCAACCCCGTTCTGGTGCAGAAGAACACCGGCCAGTGGCGCATGTGCATCGACTTCACCTACCTGAATAAAACATCCCTAAAGGGTGACTTCCCCTACCCCGCATCGATCAACCGGTGGACGCAACCTCGGGTTGCGAGCTAATGAACTTCCTCGACGCTTACTCTAGCTACCATCAGATATTCAAGGCCAATGTGGACGAGGCGAAGACCGCTTTCTTCACCTTCACCAGGATGCCCTTCGGACTTAAGAATGCTGGAGCAACCTTCACCTTAGTTAAGGATCGGTCTACAAGCTGCGGCTTGTAATGCCCCTTCGTACTACCACAAATCTGGTATGGGACAGACCTGGCTAAATAATTTATAACATTCCTCTGCTAGTTATGCCATTTGGATGTGCGGATGTCAGGTAGACATAAATTCCCACTTGGCGCAAGAAGGAGACTTCTGGCGGGCTTAATCTTGTACGCCATTGAATTGGACCACATCGTACAACCACATGTCCAGTATGGGATGAACTTGACTGATTAATCTGCAATGTCTCAATTTCAGTTCTATTGTGGTGGTATGAGTTCTGGGATAGACACTCACAATGACGCAAGAGGGGGACCTTGTCTAGTTGTGATGACATTTAGTGTTGAAATCTTAGCGGACAGAACTGGGTTGAGACGGAGCATTGTAAAGGTTTTGTTATAATTGCTCAATCGCATACTTTCGTATGACGAGTCATGGCAGACATCATGAGTTGATTGTATCTTGTGTGTAACATTGTACAACCTTTGCAGAGTGTAAAACTGTTTGAACAGCCGTATCTCTGGCTATGGATAATGCCTAGGGATTTCATACGAGGTATAGAGTTTTTATAAAATGGTTGATAGGTGAATGCGATGTTCACTTGGTGGTTTCGTTGGGAAGTGAATGGGAGGTTTATTGGTTGTTTCAAAGTAATTGTTACTCTTTATTTATTATTATCTTTTCAATTACGCTTTACAATCTGCTTACTGTATTTACTTTCAACACTTGCTTTATGCAAAAGAACCATATAACTATTCCTTTGATCAAGACTTGTATGAATATTAATTGCATATTGTTCCCTACGACTTACTGAGTACTTTCAGGCCTAAACGTTGATGTATGTAACTGCTAATTTCAGGCCTAAACTTTGGTAACATGACATCGTTAAAACACAATACCAACATGTGTTTCAGAAGCAAATAATAACTTAGATCATCACTAAGTGGAGCATGTGGACATTCAGAATGTCGCGAAAAGATTTCAGAGCCTTTCAATAAGTTCAGTCTAACAAGCCTAATTGAACTCCCAAGAACACGAAACTATAGACAAAAGCACATAATCTAAAGCAGCATCATTAACCCCACCTCTTGATTAAGAATTCTGGACTAAATTAGCCCCATTGCGCAATAAAAATTCCAAAAATAGCCCCATCAATTTAAAAATTTCAAAAATGGCCTCCTCACGATGGTGTCTGCTGTCCCCGAGGCGACACCTTGGTCCGCTTGGTGGGGCCGCAGCAGTCTTCTTGCCCACTGCTGCCCCCCACAGGGCCGGGCGGAAGGCCGCCACACGATGGGCGGTGAGGCATGTGTCGTGTAGCGGCGCCGGGCGTGTTCCCGGCGCTATGCGCTAGCTGCTGGCGCGCAAGGCGCCCATCGCTGTTGCCTTCTTGGCGCCTATAAAAGGGAGGGAGCCAGTGAGGCTCGCTCCCTCACTGGCTCCTGCGACGCGGTTAGAGTGAAAAAAAATTTTGTGCAAAAAAATCTACGAGTCAGAAAAAATCACGAGCACGTAGAAAATAAGCTTTGAAGCCTGCTGCGAGCACCTAGAAAAGGTAAGTGTCATTCGCATCCGATTAGTATTATCGGTAGTTTTAGCAATGTGATTAGGATGCAATTAGATGAATTGTAGCAACAGAGTAGTTTTAGTTGTGTAGTTAGTTTATTTTGAAGACCTAGTAGTTAACAATGTCATTATGCCGTAATTAGTTGACTTAACAGACATGTTGCTAGTAGTGTTGTAAATTTCCTTTCGGGTATTTTTATAGTTTCATGATCTTGGTCATAAAATAGAAAAATATTTGGAGGTCGTTAAGCAAAATAGAAATAGCCCCACTGAACGCTTTGTATATGTACTCTTGATCGGGCATATCGCGTTCGGTGCATGCACTACGCATTACACCGCTAGAATGAGAAACCTGACGCACCTCTCGGTAAGTTTTAAATCTGAAATTTAATGAAAAGAATACCTTGTCGTGGACCACACATGTCTTTGGTGTAAGCTAGGTCTAACTCGGGTATGAAACGAGAAATGCAATAAGAATTTCAAGTGAATTATTTTGCAATCTTGTAATATCGAACTAGTTAAAAAATTCGTAACTATGTAGTACCACAGGAAATTTCTGAAGTGTAACATAGAATAGGCTATGGATTATTTATACTAGAAATAATATTAGCTTGGACATTTCATTGATAGAAAAATCATACGAACTCCAATCGGGATTGAAAACATGTAGGACAAAACGTTAGGTATGCGATGGGCATAACCAAATTTGTAGAAGCGTTCATTAGGACAAAAATCCGCAAATAATTCGATGGTTTCATATGCACATGTGTTAGGTACTTTATGGCGGAAATTCAAGATCTGTTCGTGTTCCACGGGACGCTCGTCTGTGACGGACCGTGCGGTGCGGACTCGTCAAATTGTCACCGCACCGTGATCCGGTGCCGCTCAAGGACATGAGCCTCTCGGAGCTAAGGCGGTGCGTGCGTTCCGTGTTCGATCGCGCCACTGGAAGGAAGAAGCTGCGCATCGAGGCGTTGTATGCCTCGGTGGTGGGTGGTGCAGGCGAGACCGTTTGGCAACTTATGAAGGTCACATGTGACGCTTCATGGGCCAACTACATGGGGGTTGTTTGCAACCCCGCTGCTGCGATATATGCGCGGCCGATGGTCTACGTTCAGTTCTTGGAGAGTACGGGGACATCCGACGCGGGTGGTTCCGGTGAAGGTGAAGCTGCTGGTGAGGAGGAGCCCGCGTTGGTCTGCAGTGTTAGAGGAGACGTGCGCGATGGAGACGTGAGGAGGCGTGCGGTCAATTTTGAGCCCAACGAAGGGGCGGAGAGATGGTGATCAGCCCGTATTGATTGTCACGAGTACCTGACCGACCAGGTGGATGAGGTGGAAAGCGAGGAGGACGTGGAAACAACTAGTTCGGAAGACGACGAAGACGGAGAAGCTGCTGCGGGGGGAGGTGCACTTGGTGGTTTTGTGACCACTGACATTGCTTACGTCCCCTCACGATTGGACGATGTTGCGATGACATCGCTGGTTCTGCCACGTCCGGAGGGTGCTGAGTGGGGGTTCAATGAGGACACCACCGCCGAGGCCGCTTTCCTAACAAGATCCCCGCACAACATGCTATTGCAAGATACGCCGTTAACATCGGACGGACGTATCGGGTGCAGATGTCCAACCCCGACACGTACATCGTCAGGTGTGTTGATGAATCCTGTGCTGGCAAGGTCCGTGCGCAGAGGTTCACGCATCACGCCATGGGCTTCCGGATAACGGTGCTGAAGGACCACACATGCGAGTTAGCTGAGCCGCTACCACAGGCACCGCAACATGACGTCCTCGTATGTTGCCGACTTGATAAGCCCGCCGCCGCAGATGTGTCCATTTCGCCAAAGCTCTGCCGCGGATGTTGCCAATATGGTGGGATTCCTTGTCAGCTACAAGACGGCATGGCGTGCGAAACGCAGGGTTCTGAAGCGAATGTTCGGCACATTCGAAGAGGCTTACAACCTAGTACCAAGATTACTGCATCAAATCGCGGAATCTAATCCCGGGACGTACGTAAACAAGCTTGAGCGGGTGCATCCGACTGAGGGGCCCAATTGTTTTGTTCTTGAAAGGGTCTTCTGGGCCTTCCGTCAGGCGATCGAAGGGTTCAAACATTGTCGTCCCGTGCTCACGATGGATGGCACCTTCCTATGTGGGAAGTACAGGGGTACCATCCTCACCGCCGTTGCGGCCGATGCGAATGACCAGTTAGTCCCCGTGGCGTTCGCAATTGTTGAGAGCGAGAACACGGAGAGCTGGTTGTGGTTCCTGTGCAATGTGAAGCAGGCGGTCGTCCAAGATCGGCCAGATGTGTGTGTCATCTCGGATCGCAATGCTGGGTTGTTGTCTGCGTTGTGCATGATGCAAAATGGGGACAACCACCGCCGTACCAGTGGAACGATGTTAGGAGCCGTTGGTGCATGAGGCATCTCGCGGCCAACTTCCACATAAGGTTTCGGAGCAAGGACCTCATGAAGATGTTCAAGAAGCTCTGCATGCAGAACCAAAGGAGGAAGTTCGAAGCGGTGTGGAGACAGCTCGATGAGGATACCGGGAAGCATGTAAGGGACTCGGCGCATGCCGAGGCGAGGCAATGCTAGAGGGTCCGCGAGAGTTGGGGAGTTCACGATGGGTTAACTCGCACGCACCGACTGGAGAAATGGTCCTGCCGCACGACACGGACGGTGCAAGGTGCGGGATCATGACCACCAACATGTTGGAGGTGTACAGCGGTGTGCTCAAGGGTGTCCGATCTCTGCCGATCACCGCGATCGTGGAGGAGAGCCTGGAACCGTACCATCGGATACTTTGTCAACAGAGCCATGATGGCCAAGAAGCATTTGGAGGACGGGAAGCAATTCTCCGAAGTAATGCATGCCTACATGGAGAATAAGATCAGCAAGGCTCGATCGCACGCCGCTCGTACCATGGATGGCGTCAGGCTGAAGTTCGAGATCAGGCTCAGGGAGAAGTACGTGATGGGCCATGTTAGAGGGGATCGTGGCGGTCCGCACGATTGGTGAAGAAGCGTCGTGCACCGCAACAAGCCGCAGCCGCGCACAAACCATGCTCCCATGTGTACGCTGCATGCGCGGCGTGGCGGCAAGCCTCGGAGCGTTACATCTCCGAGTACTATGACATCCACCACCTGTATGCAACTTGGAGTGCTGAGTTCCATTCATACGGGCTCGACACGCACTACAGGGACCTTTGGCTGGGACAGGTGAAGTGGGTTCCCAACGACGCACTAAAGCACCCGGTAGAGAAGACGCAGTCCGACGCATCCGAACGACATGGACGACGACCAGCGGCAACGAGTTCGCCGGCCCGTTGCGGTATGTAAGGCGTTGGGCACTCCATCACCGCCGCCTAAATGACCCGGCACAAGCAAAGGCATCGTAGTGAGGAAGATATAATTACTACGTCGTGATGTCGCTGCTTATTTCAATGTCTTTGATGGACTCTGTTGCTGTTTATCCATGCCTTTATGTAGTACTTGTTAAGTTGTTCGGGTTTGTTGTTAACTCATTATGATCATATTGTATTGTTGAAATTTTTATCGTATGTCTTGCCTTATTTTCTGTATCACATAATATGTTTTACATGCGTAACCGACATGTTGTTTCCGTTGGCGTGAGATGGCGCGAGCTCCAGTTGACGACGTCAGACGAGCTCGACCCACGGGATGTGGGACACCGTTGCGGGCGTGGTCCATTGGCGTCGGCCCCGAGCTCGGGTCCTGAGCGCCCCAGAGAGAGATGGCCCCTTGACGAGCAGACGTCCCGAGCCGGAGACCGGGCTCTCGCCGCCGGATGTTGGACCTCCCGCACGCTGCGCAGCTTTGACGCGCACTCTGCTGCGCTTGTGGACCGTTGAAGACCGGAGACTCACACCTTCCACTTCCGATGGGGAGATGACCATTACTCGAGGACGTGTCTCGCCATGTGTCTACCTCTGCGTGGTCTTCCGGTAGTGCCCCTCCGAGGCGATGGCCGGAAGGTCCGCTTGGCGGCGATTTGGTGACCCGACATCGCGAACGCGTCGGGTGTGCCACATTCCCGGCCGCGGCGGTACATGATCGCCACGAGCATGCGACTCGGGAGGAAGTGAGGACACATTTAGTCGCGCACTGTTGTTCTTGTTCGGATGGATCTGTTTCCTACCACGCAGGAGGCTGCGTGTACCCGAAGCTACATCCATCCGCACGATCTCTGACGGGCCCGACGCAGATTCCACGATCTGATTGGGGCTCTGCAGTGCTTTGCGCCACCTACCGAGGGTTGTGTGACGCTTGTCGGCAGCGAAAGACGGCGAGGAGCGATCCTCGCGGTATGCTACGCCTCCCACGCTTATGGTCGTGGGAGCACTTTCGGTCGGCCGACCGTACTTCCGCACCGGCGTGCACCTTACCGGTGACCACCGAGCTTTACGCACGCCGCTGCGGGGGCGACCCGTCGGCGGGCCTACGATGGGAACACGTTGGACACGTGCTACCCTAGGGTGGGCTAGGGAGAGACCGAGGCGCGTATACCCAGAGTTCCATAACCTTTTCGAGACTCTCCACGAGGACGAGGTCATCTGGTGGCCATGGACAGCACAGTTCCTTCACGACACGGCCCCCTTCGGATTATCGTCCCAGTGCAATCTGGACGAGGCACTCTGGATGACGACCTGCCACTTGGTCTTCTCGCACATGGTTGAGCAGTACAATCCGCAGCGGGTCATGAGGCAATTCGGCCTTTACCAGGAGGTACCACCGCCCGCGGGACTACCTCTCACAGCAAAGGCTCACCGGTATGTCATTCTTTGGTGTTATTTTGAGGGCATGTTTGAGTAAGATTTTCTACCATGTAAATTCAATTGCAGGCAGACGAGGAGAGGGCGGAGGAGCGACGATCGAGGCGATCTGGCTGACCTTGGGACGACGCCGTGGATTGACAGGTTACGACGGACGTGGTCTTTGAGTTTCGCGGGCTCGCCATCCGACGACGCGGCGTACTTGCGGTGGTACGTTCCGCGCACTAGGTGCAGGCTTGCTGGGCCAGCGCCGCGGCGTCCAGTGGACGCCATGCAGGATGACGTCGTACTTGCTGGTCCGGACCGTCACCGGGCGGCCCGCTGAAAGATCTAGACCCGCCATTATGAGTTAATGGAGTGTTTTGGTGATTAATGATAAATCCAACTATGAGACTAACTCTTTTATCTAGTATTATCTTTGTGTAGTCTCATTTGGATATAAAGGTGAAACACAACGAGGTATGCAATCGACATCTTAATCTTATATATTGTTGCATTCCTCGGATCCAAAATATAGGTTGAACTCAACCATAAGTTAAACTTGAATATGTGCATATGTTCTTATTACACATTTGTGTATGCACACATTTAGGGGGAGTTCACTCTATATTTTGTGGTTTCATAAGTATTGATCCATATTCCATTCTCCTCATATATTAAGGATCATTACTTTCAAATAAATCCTTTGAGTATATAAAACTTGTGTAGTTCATATATACTCATATTGCTTTATATTCAATTATTTGCAATTGTGTTGTGGGACTAATGTGTGTGCTAAGATGTGTTCAAAGCTTAGTCCCGGAGTCTGAATGAAGACATGAAAAGGAAATGCAAAGATGGTAAAAGATCAACATGGCTCAAGACAAAGGAGTCATGCATTCAAAATCTGTTGAAATTTGTTTTCCGAACATTATCGGTAGTTCCAGCATTGTATCTGCGGAACTACCGCTGGGCGGAACTTCCGGAAAAATCGCGGAACGTTTTTTTTTCCAGAGAGCACTCTTTTTGGGACTTAGCCAAATTTCCGCAAGCGCGGTAGTTCCGCCATGATATGAGCGGAACTTCTGATAATCGGAACTACCGCATGATAGTTGGCGGTAGTACCACACCTTTCTACAATAGCTTGTTTAGAAGCATTTGTTGCATGCATATCTTGATAATTATTGTTAATCATTGTGGGACTAATATTTTTCATGAGTTGGATGAATAGGCTATGTTCTAGGGTGACGAAGACTTTGGATGGCATCATGAGTTGATCGTCATCAAGTCAAGGTTCAAGAAGGGGATGTATCGTGTGTTGATGCATAACAAGATCTCGAAGAAGGAGATAATCATGAGTTGATCGTCAAGTCAAGAGAAGACCCATCATGTGTTGATGGAGGTCAAGTAAAGGATGCATCATGGGTTGATGCATGTCAAAACGATGACCCGGACTTGAAGTGAAGATGTGTGTCATCAAGCTTCAAGAAGATGCTCACGGCAAAGGTATGACTAGCTAGGGCTAAGGATGTGTTCCTAGTCTTTTACCGGTCTTGGTGTTTGGTTGGAAGATCGGATTGCTAGTATAGGTTGCCGTACTATTAAGAGGGGTCTTGTCTAGTAGCTTGAGTCTCATCATGTGTTGATAGCTCAATCTTGCTTGCTCTAGCTCTACATGGCATGATGCTATTATTTGCGAATGCGTTTTGCAAATAGTTGAGGCTTATGCAGTTAATCCTTGTAGCATGTGACTATACTTTTGCGAATGTGTTTTGCAAATGGTTGAAGTCCATGTACCTACACCTTGTGGCATGATCTAAGTTTGCAAATGTGTTTTGCAAATTGTTGGGATTCATGCATTTTCCCTTTGGCATGGTCTAAGATTGCTTATTGCTATTTATTTGGACTTAGATCATGATAGTGGCTCTTTGGAGTTGTGCTTTTTGATTTGATCAAATGTGTTTGAGATCAATCAAATAGGTGGGTTGTGTAGCCCTCTGAATAAGCTTTCCATAGAGTCCAAGATCACTCAATTCCAACATCGGAGTCAAAAGTTATGACATTTTTACCGAGTATCGTCTGTGCTGAAATTGGGTTGCGGAACTTCCGCCCGAGAACAGAGGAACTTCCGATAATAGGAAGTTCCGCCATTTGTACTGCGGAACTTCCGCACCAAAATTTTTAACGGCTATTTTTTGAGCCGTTATGCACCGTCTGCCCATGAACAGAGAAAGCGGAAGTTCGGAGTTTGTGCGGCGGAACTTCCGATTATCTGATTTTGGGGATTTCTACTCCCAACGGCTAGTTTTTGTGTGTGGGCTATAAATACCCACCTTGGCCGGTTGAGAGACAATCTTTGGCATCCCATTTCACTCACTTGAGCTAGTGTGAGCTTCTCCTCTCAATTGTGCATGTCTTGCACCTTGTGAGCAAGGAGGGAGGTCTCTAGTTGCATGTGTTGCATCTAGAGGTGGATTTTGTATCCACTTGAGCTTGTGCATTCGTTGCACGTGGTGAGAGTCAAGCAAGGGGCTTGGCTTATTACTCTTGGTGTTTGCCGACACCTAGGCGGCGTGGGGCGTCGTCTTGCGCGTGATCTTCTCAAGAAGCTTGTGAGAAGACCCGGCGGTTTGTGAGTGGTTTGGTGCTCACCATCTCTGGAGTGGAGGAAGAGCAACCATAGTTGAGTGAGGTGTTGTGTCGGGACCCAAATATGCAAATCTGGACCCTCTGTGTATTCTGCACTAGTCCAGGATCACGCTAGTGCACACAGTGTCAACATTGATGAAATATCACATCCATACAACGAATATAAGAATAAGCGAGTACATTCAAATAACAAATAAGCTGTTGGGACCTTATGGTCGAGTGTTACATTTATTAAGCCATGCAAGGTGACAATAAAGAAATAAGCTGCAATGAAGCAAGTAAACTCGGTGGCTCCCATCAATTTACCACAGCAACCGATGGGATCAAGACCCTAACGTTCAACCTTCGTAGAACTCTTCTTCAAAAGCGGTGACGACTCCTCCTCCACTTGCTGATTTGTTTAGCAAGAGTGAGTACACACCGTACTCGCAAGTCATACCACGAATGCATTTTATAGATGATGGTTTATTCCAAAGGAATGGCTTCGTGGTTGTTTTGCGAAATGCAACATTTGCAATTGAATACAAATAATAGATTGAAAGCATAGTTCAAAACAAATAAACAATAATAAGTTAACAATTGATTTCACAAAGGACACAGTCTAATCAAGTTCTTTCACAATTTGAACAAGTTATCTCACACACGGTGACCCTTCCCATTTGTTTTATGAAAATCTACCCTCGTGTGAAATTCCGAGCATGTCCATAGCAGGGACGGCTATTGAATAGATTGATTTAAACACTCTGCAGAGGTTGTACACTTTACCCACACGATGAAACCAACCGGATCGAGTTGATCACAACAAAACCTTTGGAGACTTCATCTCAAACAATGACACTCTGGTGTGCTTTCTGCCGTCCAATTTGTACACACGCCCTTGGAGCGACACACACCATTGGGCAGGATGCGTGAACCGTCCGCGATGTGACATATCACACCTCCGACCCATCACATGCTTAAATACAACTCGAGTTGTCAATGTCAAGACTCCATAACTTACTAAGTTAGGCCCGGCCCATACTAGGCATGTGGTCGCACAAGAAGGCCCGATTCAATAGCGCACAAAGTTAAGTCCTTAATTGACTAAGGCAAGACTTCGATTTTACCCAAATCACAAAGTTTAATAAGCACACAGCTCCACCATTCACACAGAATCCACCACTTGCCTCAGTCTAAATCTTTTCCCACCCTGTTGATTAAGTGCAATACATGCCATCAACGAGTAATAGCACACAGCACACACAGATTCATCACACAGTTCCATAATCACTTAGTCAAATTTATAATTGCAACTCTCACATGAAATGATGACTCGTGGCATGGCTAAGCAGTCTAATCGTATCTAACCAACCCACGTTGGTGCTACGATAATACCAACTAATAATTAATCAACCTAGGGTGACAAAAGATCATGGCATACAATAGACAAGGTGGCATAACAAATTGGATAAATAACTATCCCAAAAGCATTTAAATAAATACTTGAAATAGAATGCAATACATTGAAACAAAGTATTTTGGCTGGGTTCAAAATGATCAAAGGTATAACTTGCCTTGGAATAGATCTAGATATTGGTCTTGGTCTTGAGGTGCTCCTTCTTACGCAAAATTCCCAAGTATCGACGTCTACTCATAAACGAGACAAAAGAAAACAAAACAAATAAATAACAGAGGCAAAATAAACTCCAAAAATTAAATAAAATTCATAAATAAATAGATCTGAATTTTATATGAATTTACAAATTTGAATGGGCTCAATTGGACTTGGATGAAAAAGATATGGGCTTTGGAAGATTGGAAAATCAATAAAACCCTAAATTGGATTTTCTCGAATTTCCGAATTATTTTTATAAAGGAAAATCGGATTATTGCGCAATGCTTGCGTCACCGAGAATTTCGGAAAAGGAATTAAATTTAAAGAAAAGCGGCGGTGGGACCCATGTCGACCTCTCGACTCACGCGGTGGTGGGTTCACCGAGCCGAAGAGTGGTGGCGGTGGATGAGCCACGCTGTGGCCGATGTGGCGGCCACGCGGTGACACGCCAAAGACGAGGATGAGGTGGCTGCACACGTGGGCGACCACGGAGGCAAAACGACGGCGACACTCCGGCGACCACGGATCTGGCGGATGACGGCGACTTCGGCGGTGGCGGAGGTGCGCTCGACTCGGGCGACTGGCGATTACGGTGACGCGGTCGCTTTGCCGGAGATGACCGAGCGGCGGCGACACGAGGAGCGGCGGAGCGGCGTGCGGTGATGGCGGCGGCGGCGGTAGGGCTTCCCGTGGCAGCGAGCGTGCGCATGAGGTTGCCCTTGGCGAGACGAACTTCGAGGGTGGGCTCGGTGGCGGTGAAGCTCACCGGTGGCGCGCAATCCGCCGAAGAGGCTCACGGCGGTCTTGAGGTTGAAGCTTCGATTCCGCGAAGCGACGACGATCTAGGGTTAGAGGTCGTAGGCGAAGGCGGCGGAAGTGGATGCGATCCTCGTGACACGGGCGCGGCTTTAAATAGGCGAGAAACCCTAGAACCCATGTCGAGGGCGGCGGCGCGCGGAAGAATCGGGCGAAGTCCCGTCGGAGACGATGAACAATGTTTGGTGGGACCCACTTGTCACGTGGTGCGCTCGGACGAAGGGTGTGGCAAAGACGATGCCTCGCGGTCCCACTTGACGAGAGAGACGAGGCGGCGCGGGCGGCGAGCGGCGAGAGCCGGACGATCGGGATCCAAGGGTGGGAGCGGCGAGGCGAGCGCGAAGGCAGCGCGTGCGATCGCGCTAAGGGGACACGCGGCGGAGATCCAATGCTCAAGGCGGAATGGGTCATGGGAGTGGGCGAGGCGAGGAATAGTCTTTGGGCTTCGCCCGATCGTTCAAGGATTTAAAATATGTTTTTCTTTTAAATAAATCGAGAAAATGCAAATAGCAATTAGAAAATAGCAAATGACTTTGGAAAAATTCGAGAAAATTCTATAAAATATAACCAAGCATATAGAATCTAAATAAAATAGTTTTGACAATTGTTGATGTTGGGATTAAGCTCATTAAATCAATTTGTCCTTAAAGTCCATATTAAGCTTTTCAAATTAATATTCAAATAAATCCAAATGGTGAATTTTCTCACTAGTACTATTTAAAAGATTTTTAAAGCTCAAATTTGGGATGTTACAAACCTCCCCTTAAACGAATCTCGTCCCGAGATTAGGCTAGCTAGAGAAAAGGCTAGGAACTCGGCTTTAACTCTTCTTCACGTTCCCACGTTGCTTCTCCTTCTGAGTGGTTACTCCACTGGACTTTGCAGAAACGAACAGTCTTGCTTCTAGTGCGGCGCTCTGCGACATCCAAAATCTTGACAGTCGCTCTTTGTGCGTGAGATCTTCCTTGATTCAATTGACTCCAACGGTGCGCTCTTGAGCACACGAAGACACTTCTTGGTGAGAGACATGAAAGACATCATGCACTCCTCGCTAACGATCATGTAGCTCCAAGCTGTACGCAACTTCTCCACGGCGTTCCAAAACCTTGAATGGACCCACATACCTTGGAGCAAGCTTCCCTTTGGTGTGGAATCTCTTAACACCTCGAGCGGAGTAACTCGAAGATACACAAAATCCTCGGTTCAAAGTCGAGGTCACGACGACGATTATCGGCATAACTCTTTTGCTCGGATGGGCTATCTTTAGTCTTTCTCGATCATAGCAACTTGTTCTTCGGCTTCTGAATAATATCTCGCCCGAACACTACACGTTAATTGTCTCGACCAATTCAACGGAGTTCTGCGAGTACGACCGCATGAGCTTCAAATGGTGACATCGCAAAGCGGCTTGATAATCTGTTGTTGTACGAGAATTCGCATACGGTAAACTCTTATCCCAATCTGGTAGCATTAGCTAAGGCACGGGCTCTCAACATATCTTCTAATATCCGGTTGACTCTTTCATCATCCCACATGCTCGTGGATGATAAGCGAGATGAAATTGGATGAGTTCTGTGGCTTCATGTAGACTCGCCAAAAACGAGAGGTGAATTGAGATCCTCGATCGACACTATCTTCTTAGGCACACCGTGCGGACGATTTTCACATATACAATTCCGCCAAGCGGTCTCCTGAGTAAGTGGTTTTGATTGGCAAGAAATGGGCAACCTTAGTCAAACGATCCACTATTACCCAAATCGAATCATATCCTGATTGAGTCTTGGGTAAACCGGTAATAAAATCCATACCGATCTCTTCCCACTTCCATTACGGTATCTTCACGGTTGTAGCAATCCTGCTTTGGTCTCGATGTTCGGCCTTTACTTTCGACACACGTCGCATAAAGCAACGAACTCGCGACGTCTCGCTTTAAGTTTGGCCACCAAAACTTATTCTTAACATCTGATACATCTTAGTGCTTCGAGGTGAATTGAATACTTTGAGTCATGGGCTTCCTTCGAATCACCGTCTTAATCCATCCATATCCGTACTGATACGTCCATTGATCCACAGTATATCCTGATCATCTATGGTAAAGTCTTTAAATTTTCCTTCTGACATCTTCTTCTTGAGATCAGCAAACTCAGAATCCTTAGGTTGCGCTTCACGAATCTGTTTCTCCGAGTATTTGCACTTCCAAGCCGCCACAAATCCTTCCGAACAACTTCTAGTCAGTAGCTTCCGGAATTCCTCCTGAAGTTCTGAACACAACTCTTTTGCTTCCAGAGCATTGCAGTAGCTCTTGCGACTCAGTGCATCTGCAACTACATTGGCCTTACCAGGATGGTAATGGATTCCAAGATTATAATCCTTTATTAATTCCAACCATCTTCTCTGTCTCATGTTCAAATCAAACTGAGTGAATATGTACTTCAGGCTCTTATGATCTGTGTAGACTTCACAGCGATTACCAATGAGATAATGACGCCAAATCTTCAAGGCATGCACTCTGACTAGCTCCAAATCATGGGTAGGGTAGTTCTCTTCATGAGGTCTTAATTGCCTTGACGCATAAGCGACAGCTCTTCCTTCTTGCATAAGGACACATCCTAATCCTTGACGCGAAGCATCACAGTAGATATCAAAATCCTTACTAATATCCGGCAAAACTAGCACTGGGGCTGAAGTCAAACGTTTCTTCAATTCTTGAAAACTTTCTTCACAAGCTGGGGTCCAAATATACTTCTTCTCTTTCCTCAACAATTGCGTAAGAGATTTAGCAATCGTTGAGAACCCTTCAATGAAACGACGATAGTATCCTGCCATTCCCAAGAAACTACGAATTTGAGTAACCGTCTTGGGCTGCTCCCAATTCATTACAGCTTTAACCTTTCCGGGGTCAACTGCTACTCCTTCGGCTGTCATCACATGACCGAGAAAATCAACTTTCTTCTTCCAAAAATCACACTTGCTGAACTTGGCATACAACTGATGTCCTCTGAGCTTCTCTAGGATTAATCTCAAATGTTCTGCATGCTCTTCTTCTGATTTTGAGTATACCAAAATATCATCGATGAATACTACCACGAACTTATCCAAATATTCCATGAATACTTTGTTCATCATGTTCATGAAATAGGCAGGGGCATTAGTCAATCCAAAAGACATGACTAGAAATTCATAATGTCCATACCGGGTTGAGAAAGCGGTCTTTGGTACATCCTTAGGACAAATCTTTAACTGATGGTAACCTGATCGTAGATCGATCTTGGAGAATACTCCGGCTCCTTTCATCTGGTCGAACAAATCATCTATTCTGGGCAATGGGTACTTATTCTTGATGGTGACTTCGTTGAGAGAACGATAATCGATACACATTCTCATACTTCCATCTTTCTTCTTGACGAACAAAACAGTGCTCCCCATGGCGGCATTTAACTAGGTCTTACAAAACCTTTTTCCGAAGAGTTCTTCTATCTGCTTCTTCATTTCCACAAGTTCATCGACTGGCATCCGATAGGGTCTCTTGGAAATTGGTGCTGTTCCTGGCACTAGATCGATGACAAATTCAATGTCACGGTCCGGTGGCATTCCTGGTAATTCTTCTGGAAATACGTCTGGATAATCTCTGACTACAGGTACATCTTCCAAAGAAACTGTCTTCAAACTGTTGACTACCAAATGTCCATCACGCATCGAGGTGGCTAGAAATTCTACTTTCTTTCCTGTGGTATCCTCAATTGTCACGGCTCTTCGGCCACAATCTAGCACTGCTTTATGTTTGGATAACCAATCCATACCAAGGATGACATCTATGGTCTGAGTGTCTAGAACTATTAGGTTGGCTAGAAACTCAACTCCAGCTATGAGTAGCCTAGCTCCTAAACATCCAACTTTAGAACTTAGCTCTGCTCCAGGCGACTGGACTAACAGAGTATGCTTAAGATGCATAACTTCCAATTTGTTCTTAGTTGCAAATATTCGAAACAAGCGAATCGAAGCTCGAATCAAGCAGGCGATGCGGTAATGAATTTACTAGAACTTACCCAAGACAACGTCCAGTGCTTCTTGGGCTCCTTCTAGAGTGGCGTGGTTGACACGGCCTCGACCAGCGA
This sequence comes from Hsuehochloa calcarea, assembly GCA_036346395.1. Lineage (NCBI taxonomy): Eukaryota > Viridiplantae > Streptophyta > Magnoliopsida > Poales > Poaceae > Hsuehochloa > Hsuehochloa calcarea. The sequence goes on from CM070613.1 coordinate 532,852, forward strand.
TGGCGGTGCTCCTCCGGATTGACCGGTAGCTTGAGAAGTTCCTTGATGGTTGCCTTATCGTGGTGTTGGCCGGTGTATTCCAAGGTTGAAGCGCATCGGAGTGATAGTCCCATTCTGCGGACATCGGTTGGCGAAATGCCTTGGCCGACGGCTGTAAAGCAAACTCGTTGTATTCGTGGGTTGCTTCTTGGATTGGGGTTGGAGTGCGGGGTTGCGGAAGTTACGAGCAATCGGGCGAGTCTTGAAGTTGGTGCGGTGGTCGCGAGTCGTGGTGGAAAAGCGGCTAAAGCTGCGGTGGAATCATTCTTGCCCTCGGTGGGGTTGGTGACTTCCTTGCCGAGCCATTCTGCGCTACGATGATCTTCCAATTCCTTACGCTTATCCTCTAGAATCAAAGCCTTGTTGATTAACTCTTAAAAATCGTGAAAGGTGTGGGCAATCAAGTTGACTTGAAGTCCGGTGTTCAATCCTTTCGAAAACGACTGACGAGCCTTGTCGGTGGCGACATCTTCTGCAAAGATATCGAGCAAGTTGAGAGAACTTGTTGAGGTAATCGATCACCGACATTCCTCCTTGCTTGAGAGCACGGAATTCATCCTTCTTGGATCCATAATTCCTTCGGTACATGATCTTGGCGGCGGTTGTGAACTCTTCCCAAGTAATATCTTGTGGCGTTCCATGCGTTTGCACGAGAAGTTTTCCCACCATTCGTGCAATGCCTTCCATCCGTGAGAGGCGTCTGAACTTTTTCATGATCATTGCATTGAGTGATCGCGATTTCCTCTCAATAACACGGCCAATCATCGCCTTCTACGGTGAGACATGTCCGTAAAAGGTTGGTGGGCGGGTCCTCATAAACTCCGCCAACTTGGATGATCCATTGTGACCATGAGCAAGCTGGGGCTCCATTGTGATCTTGATTGTTGTTGTTCGATTATTCATAGCTTGCATCGATTCATCATGGTGTACATCACCGGTCTCGAGTGTCATGAATGCTCCAAAATTCGTAGATCGATGAAGGTGCTTGTGGTGGAATTGCTTCTCCGGGATTTGCTCCGCCCTTCCGACCATCGAGTATCGTAACCACTTGCGTGACTTGACGAGTCCGAACCATCTGGTGAATCTCCATAGGTTAGATAAGGTAGAAAGCACAAGATAAGTTGTAGAACTAAGCGGGGTAGGTAAAACCCAACAACATATTTTAAGAAAGCTCAACTGAAACTCTTATATTGATTAAGATAATAGTATGGCTTGCAACAAATGCCTAAGGGCCTTTGTACTCATACTTGCACACAAAAATAAGGATGAACTTAAGCACACCAAACTACCGCCTAAAGGGCGACTCAAGACATAAAGCGGCTAAGCTCAAACAACGCGAGCAGACTACTCAATCAAATAGCCTCCGCACCTTGACGGTGCTCCTTTCTTGTAGACACGAAAGTGGTGGCATCCTCGCAAACCGATCTTGATGTCCGGGGATGGTGCAATAGGAGCAGTGTCCTCGTGCAAAGCCTGGTGCTTCGGCTCTGACCTCTCTGGCTCTTACGCTCGGTAGGTCCATTAGCTTCTTCAGGTCTTCCTCTTGATGTCTTCTTCGTGTCGTCCATAAAGAGTTTCTTCTAATATGGCGATCCTTTCTTGACTCTCTGAAGAGTCTCATAGGTACCTCCGATTCAGAGCGGCTAACTCCAACGATTCCTCCCGAGCGGCGAATCGGGCGAGATGCACGACGGTGGCGTTGTCTTCTCCCTCCGTGAGACGGAAAACGTGCGGCAAGATCCACGTCGGAAGTGCGGGGATGATAACGGAAAAGCGTGTCACGAAGCTCGAGAGTAGATGTTGCGATCCTCGGGATGGCAAGGCGTGAAGACTCTGGATTGCTTCAATCCAAATACTCCTTCGAGTGAGATGTTCAATGGTTTGCTCGCCTTGGTGTTCACTGGCGTAGATGGTCAAATGGCGATCACTCCACGATCTCGCCGTTCACAATCCAAGCACCGCCACGGTACAATGGACGATCGAACCTCCAAGTACTTGTAGCAACTTCCAAAGCTCGCGGCAAGTCCTCCTTGCGCTCTCCATAACTCTGAAGGCGAGGCATCTGTCAAGATGGACAAGGATATGAAAACAACTTTAAAACAATGGGAGAGAAAGAATTTCAGCAATAGTTGAGTCAAGAGAGACATGAGATGAGTTAAAGAGTTCAATTAATCTTGCAAGTTAATTTTGCTTTAGAAAATAGTTTGGACTCACTAAGAGCGGCCAATCTAACTAGGGTCAAGACCTACGATCAAGATGGCTCGATACCACCTCTGCCGGGACCCAAATATGCAAATCTGGACCCTCTGTGTATTCGTGCACTAGTCCAGGATCACGCTAGTGCACACAAAGGTCAACATTGATGAAATATCACATCCATACAACGAATATAAGAATAAACGAGTACATTCAAATAACAAATAAGCATTGGGACCTTATGGTCGAGTGTTACATTTATTAAGCCATGCAAGGTCGACAATAAAGAAATAAGCTGCAATGAAACGAAGTAAACTCCGGTGGCTCCCATCAATTTACCACAGCAACCGATGGGATCAAGACCCTAACGTTCAACCTTCGAGAACTCTTCTTCAAAAGCAAAGACGACTCCTCCACTTCATTGATTTGTTTAGCAAGAGTGAGTACACACCGTACTCGCAAGTCATACCACGTAATGCATTTTATAGATGATGGTTTATTCCAAAGGAATGGCTTCGTGGTTGTTTTGCGAAATGCAACATTTGCAATTGAATACAAATAATAGATTGAAAGCATAGTTCAAAACAAATAAACAATAATAAGTTAACAATTGATTTCACAAAGGACACACAGTCTAATCAAGTTCTTTCACACATTTGAACAAGTTATCTCACACGGTGACCCTTCCCATTTGTTTTATGAAAATCTACCCTCGTGTGAAATTCCGAGCATGTCCATAACCGAGGACGCGGCTATTGAATAGATTGATTTAAACACTCTGCAGAGGTTGTACACTTTACCCACACGATGAAACCAACCGGATCGAGTTGATCACAACAAAACCTTTCGGAGACTTCATCTCAAACAATGACACTCTGGTGTGCTTTATCTGGCAGTCAATTTGTACACGGCCCTTGGAACGACACACACCATTGGACAGGATGCGTGAACCGTCCGCGATGTGACATATCACACCTCCGACCCATCACACACCTTAAATACAACCTGAGTTGTCAATGTCAAGACTCCATAACTTACTAAGTTAGGCCCACCCATACTAGGCATGTGGTCGCACAAGAAGGCCCATTCAATGGCGCACAAAGTTAAGTCCTTAATTGACTAAGGCAAGACTTCCAGTTTTACCCAAATCACAAAGTTTAATAAGCACACAGCTCCACCATTCACACAGAATCCACCACTTGCCTCAGTCTAAATCTTTTCCCACCCTGTTGATTAAGTGCAATACATGCCATCAACGAGTAATAGCACACAAAGACACACAGATTCATCACGGTTCCATAATCACTTAGTCAAATTTATAATTGCAACTCTCACATGAAATGATGACTCGTGGCATGGCTAAGCAGTCTAATCGTATCTAACCAACCCACGTTGGTGCTACGATAATACCAACTAATAATTAATCAACCTAGGGTGACAAAAGATCATGGCATACAATAGACAAGGTGGCATAACAAATTGGATAAATAACTATCCCAAAAGCATTTAAATAAATACTTGAAATAGAATGCAATACATTGAAACAAAGTATTTTGAAAACTGGGTTCAAAATGATCAAAGGTATAACTTGCCTTGGAATAGATCTAGATATTGGTCTTGGTCTTGAGGTGCTCCTTCTTCTGCAAAATTCCCCGAAGTATCGACGTCTACTCGCAAACGAGACAAAAGAAAACAAAACAAATAAATAACAGAGGCAAAATAAACTCCAAAAATTAAATAAAATTCATAAATAAATAGATCTGAATTTTATATGAATTTACAAATTTGAATGGGCTCAATTGGACTTGGATGAAAAAGATATGGGCTTTGGAAGATTGGAAAATCAATAAAACCCTAAATTGGATTTTCTCGAATTTCCGAATTATTTTATAAAGGAAAATCGGATTATTGCGCAATGCTTGCGCCACCGAGAATTTCGGAAAAGGAATTAAATTTAAAGAAAAAGCGACAGTGGGACCCATCGTCGACCTCTCTACCACGGTGGTGGGTTCACCGAGCCGAAGTGAGGGGCGGTGGATCGAGCCACGCGGGCCGATGTGGCGGCCACGCGGTGACACGCCAAAGATCGAGGATGAGGTGGGCGACACGTGGGCGACCACGGAGGCAAAACGACGGCGACACTCGGCGACCACGGATCGCGGCGGATGACGGCGACTTCGGCGGTGGCGGAGTGCGCGCTGGACTCGGTGCGACTGGCGATTGGTGACGTGGTCGCTTGCGGAGATGACCCGAACGCGGCGGCGACACGAGGAGCGGCGGCGGATGCGGCCGATGGCGGCGACGGCGAGGTAGGGCTTCCCCAGGGCAACGAACGTGCGCACAGGGTTGCCCTTGGCGAGACGAACTCAGGGGTGGGCTCGGTGGCGGCTGAAGCTCACCGGTGGCTGCGCAATCCGGCGAAGAGGCTCACGGCGGTGCTGAGGTTGAAGCTTCGATTCCGGCGAAACGACGACGATCTAGGGTTAGAGGCTGTGGGCGAAAGGCGGCGGAAGTGGATGCGATCCTCGTGACACGGGCGCGGCTTTAAATAGGGCCGAGAAACCCTAGAACCCATGTCGAGGACGGCGGCGGCGCGCGCGGAAGAATCGGAACGAAGTCCCGATCGGAGACGATGAACAGTGTTTCGGTGGGACCCACTTGTCAGCGGCAGCGGCTCGGACGAAGGGGTGTGGCAAAAGACGATGCCTCGGCGGTCCCACTTGACAGAGAGACGAGGCGAGGCGAGAGCGCGGGCGGCGAAGCGGATAGCCGGACGTCGGGATCCAAGGGCCGGGCGAGCGCGAGGGCGAGCGTGCGCGGCGTCGCGATCGCTAAGGGACACACGGCGGAGATCCAAATGCTCAAGGCGGGAATGGGTGCGGGGAGTGGGCCGAGGCGAGGAATAGTCCGGGCTTGGCCCAAGATCGTTCAAGGATTTAAAATATGTTTTTCTTTTAAATAAATCCAGAAAATGCAAATAGCAATTAGAAAATAGCAAATGACTTTGGAAAAATTCCAGAAAATTCTATAAAATATAACCAAGCATATAGAATCTAAATAAAATAGTTTTGACAATTGTTGATGTTGGGATTAAGCTCATTAAATCAATTTGTCCTTAAAGTCCATATTAAGCTTTTCAAATTAATATTCAAATAAATCCAAATGGTGAATTTTCTCACTAGTACTATTTAAAAGATTTTTAAAGCTCTGAAATTTGGGATGTTACATGTTGGTTCGGTTAGGAACCGGTCCAAGTGTTTGGACTTACCTCGGAGGTATTGGCTTAATTAGTGGAGCCGGTCCAATTTGTTTGGGCTAACCTCAACGTGGATTAGGGGAGACCGGCAAGTCTCCGAACACCACGGTAAAACATAATCGTGTCATCTTGTTTTTACTTGTGCTTTACTTTGAGCAATTTACATTCTTGCTTTAATTGCTTATATATCATTGTATGATTGCTCTCTTGTATTGTCGGTGCACTTAGTTGAGCCTAGTTGATTTAGGCTTTAATTGTGCAAAACCAATTCGCTATTAGCTTCCGCATTTATATATTGGTTTAGCCCGATAGATTTTTAAAACCGCCTATTCACCCCCCTCTAGTCGGCCACCTCGATCTTACAAGTGGTATCAGAGCTTGGTCTCTCGTTGATTAGACTTAACCATCTAGAGAGTAAAGGATGGCGACTAGAGATTTAGTGCACCTAGGTAAAGCACCTATTTTTGATGGCACAAATTATGCTTATTGGAAAATCCGCATGATTTGTTATTTTAAGGCCATGAGCCTAAATATATGGTGGATTGTAGATGCGGGCTTTTCTCCTCCAAAGGATCCTCTTGCTCCAACAGTTGAGGAAGAGAAATGTTCGCATCTCGATGCTCAAGCTACTAACATTTTATTTAGTGCTTTGAGTATAGAAATATTTGATGCCATATGCAATCTCAAAAGCGCTCAAGAAATGTGGACATATATTCAAGACAATTATGAAATGTCCACCACTACAAGCGAGGATTGCACAGAAGAATGGATGTCGGATGAAGAATGCTCAACATCTAGCTCCGACAATGACGAGTCCTCCACTCCCTCCACATCAACTCGATGCTTCATGGCTCAAGGTAATAATGAGGTAAACGAAAACGATGAGCCTTCTTATGATGAGTTGATGGACATGTTAGAAGATCTTAATGAATATTTAGGAAATGAGAAATTAAAATTCAAAGTTTTGATGAAAGAGTATGTCTCGCTTCAAAATGATTATGATGTTTTAAAAGATGAACATGAAGCTCTCCTCCTAAATAATCTAAATAGCTCTAAGGTGGATATAGGCATTGAATGCAAATTATTAGATGATATGCCATACTTAGCTCCTACTTCATGCATTTCATCTAAGGTTAGCATATCCACCTCATGTGAGGATTTAATTGATATGCCTTGTTGCTCTAAAGTGGATACTCCTATTTCCTCCATATCTTGTGATACTAATCTTGTAGAGGAAAATAATGAGCTCAAGGCCCAAGTCAAAAATTTGAAGAATGACTTGGAAAGAAGCCTAAAAGGGAAGGTCACTCTTGACGAAATATTGAGTAAGCAAAAACGCTTGCAAGATAAGAGTGGAATCGGCTTCACTCCTAAGAAAAAGGAAAATAGCAAGACAAGGCACAATGCAAGACACACGAAGAATGTCAAGTGCCTTGGTTGCAACAAGAAGGACCACTTTGCCTCGGTGTGCCCAAATCAAGTGGATATCAAGACTAGACATTCAAAGAAGAGGCAAACCGGCAAGAAGCAAGTAAAGAAAGCAAAAGATGAACATCAATATCGAACTTGCTACAATTCTTTGAGAAAAGGGACATCTTAGTAAGGATTGTCCCAAAGGTATCACTCCTAAGCCCATTATTTATAATGATCATTATTTGCTTAGGAAGGATATTAATGGCAATGTGTTTGCTAGGAATGTTAGTTCACCTAAAACTATTGTGAGGGCCATTTGGGTGCCCAAATCTATTGTGACTAACATTCGTGGACCCAACCAAGTTTTGGGTACCAAAATACGCTTTAATGCTTAATAGGTACTTGGAGAGGCATTGGAGGCTTGGCTTATTCATATAAAGATGGATTTCATCATATATCAAAATTGGAGCCAAGCTTGAGGATTATCACTTCATATCAAGAACCAATGCCCTTACGGTAAAAAGTACTTATATTGAAGTATCTAGCCCCTTATGCCTTGTGTAGGTTGCATTTCATGAAAATCATTTTAAAAGGGGTGTTCTTGCTCTATGTCCATAATGTTCATTATTAATATCTTGAGCAAGATGGTAGTGACACATTAAGGGGGAGTGCTAAATCATGATCATGTATATCACATCCCTATGTGTGCCCAAATAAATTAAGTGCTAGTATTGTTTTCAAAATTGAGCCTTTTAGACAAAAGTTAAAAATTTCATAATTATTAGTAATTCTTTGAAAAATTAGTTGTAAAATGTATACAAATGCTTTTCAAAGGTTTACCAAAGGTTTTGGCTCTAGAAAAACCTATTTTGAGTAAAAATGCATTTCTAGCCAAAATCCTACATTATGGTATCTTGTTTTTGACCAAAACTAGACTTTTGTGTGAAATCTATTCTAAAAGGAATTTGAAGATCTTGCCAAAAGAAAAATCCTAGAGTTGGTTATTCTAAACGTTTTTGGTATGCAAAAGATTTCCAAAAGACCAACCTAGAAAAAGTTATTTGATTTTGAAATTCGTCCAAAATCCTACTTTGACCAAAGTGGTCACTTTCTAGCACTTAAGTGAGTTTTGCCATATGAACCCAAAATTATTCACATAAAAAGGTTCATAATGGTATTTATAACTCATACATGAAATTGAATGCTTTAAATTCAATCGTATGCATAATTTGGATCTTTTGGTGAAAACTTCATGAAAATGAAGCTTCATTTGCAAAATCAAAGCTTAATTTATAAAATTATTTTCTTAGATAGACATTAGTCTCTTTAATGCATAATGATCCTGAATGATATTCATTTGAGTGCAAAACTAGGCATCATTTGCAAAATTATCAAATTTCAATATCAATCCTTGAAGTGTCAGGATAATCGGAACTACCGGCACTCCAGGTCCGGAACTTCCGATTTCTGGAACTTCCGCACATTAGTTGGCGGAACTTCCGATTGTTCTGACAAGTCAGCCATTTCATTCCATTTAAATTCTAAATCTTTTGTGGCTGCTTCCTTTGGTCAAGTTGATCCTTGATATCATTGCTAGCTATCCACTACTACTTTTCCTTGATTTCAAATGCAATTGCATCTCTCAAGTGGAATTTTTTTCCAAAGTGATTGCTTATTTTGATCATCTTGATCTCGGCATGAGATTTATCTTTTCAAGTGATATCATCTTATTCGTTAAAGTGGTATGCTCTATTCATCCTTACCGATCAAAATCTTCTTTTATCTAAAGCTCTCTCCGTTTTGTGGTATCTTTTACAAGTTGTATCAAATCGGATGAGCATATGCTAAAGCGATGACAAAGGAGAAGATGACAAGGAAATAAGAAAATCATTTGTATGTCAAATGAGAAGAAAGGAATGCCAAGAGGAACCCTTTGTGTAAGGGGGAGTTTTTCTTTGTGAAAAATTTCTTAAAAGATTTTGGTGTTACAAAATTTATGTAATTTGAGAAAACTATTTTATTTGCCCAAAATGATTTATTGGATCTTGTGAATGAATGTGTTTCATTCTCATTTGCTTCATTTGGTATTCTTGGAGTGGCATTATAAATCATATGCAAGATTATCTTTTTAAAATCAAGCCTTCCAGTCAAAAGTCAAAATATTTTTACAAGTGGTATTTTACTCAAAATGATCACAATCTGTGAAAAACTACACAAAAGTATTTAAAAATGTATTTCAAATGCTTTTTAAGTAAAAATTTCTACTTTGGAAACAAATACCAAATTTGGCCTCAAAAGGATCTTATATGATCTTGATTTTGAATTAAATGACATATTTCTCTAAATCAAAATCTATTAAGGTTTTGGAAGAGTTTTTAATACCAAACTTATAAGGTTGGTCATATTAAACATTTCTCAAGTTCAACGTTTTTGCAAAAGACCAACCGTTGAAAAACTATACTTATTTGAAACTTACCGAAAAACTTGCTTTGACCCAAAATGACATATTCTTGCATATAGTGAGTTTTGCTATTTGAGCCAGATTTCTTTGTGTATCTTGGCTTGAAATAGTATTTCTAACTCATACAAAGCCACGAAAGTGAAAATCTCCATGAAATCCAAATTAGCTTGCATTTTGGATCTTAAAGGCAAAATTGCTCTCTTTTTATGCCTACAACGCGCGTTTTGCCATATCTTTTGAAAGAAAAGTCCTTTTTCAAAAATTCTTGTTGGCAAACATTCTAAATAGTCCAAAGTTAAAATCTGGAAATTTTCAAACAGTTTGGACTTCATTTATAAAAGTTTTGACTTTTCTACTCGTTGATCAAAAATCATGCATTCAAAGCTCAATTTGGCATATCTTTTGAATGGAGACTCCTTTTTCGAAAATTCTTCTTGGAAAAGTTTCTTAGGAGTCCAAAGTTTATTTCTACCAAATTGGAAGGTATTTAGACTTGAATTGAAAAAGTTTTGACTTTTTCTATCTTTGCTCAAATGCTGAAATTTCAGAATTTAGCATTGTTTTGAGCTGATTTGTGATTTTTGTATCTTTAAATGGGTTCACAATAAGAGGAAGCTATAATAATAAAATTTGATCCTCTATAGTGGTTCTATGTTGAAAATTTTTCTCAGATTTATTAGAACCATTTTACCTATTTTCTCAGCTGTCGTTTCAGGCTCAAATGAAATGTCAAAATCTGTCAAAACCTGAAATTTTCAGCTTTATGAAACTTTGTCCTGTTCGGGTAAATCACTCTACTCCCTCTGGGTTGAAGTATTCACTCTACTTCTATACGCACTAGCAGAAGTATTCACTCTACTTCTATTGAGCCACTGTCTCCTAAACACTTTCACTTTGTTTCAAAGAGATGGACACAATGCAACCGATCGCTTATTGAATAAAGAAAGCATTTAAATAGACATACTAGACTCCATGCACGTCACCACTATGCGCTAATTACTCCACTACCAAACCGCCTCCCAAGAAAAGCTAGCACTCCTTTCATGACTCTCGATGCATGCACGACTAGACTCTTCTCACACTGGCCATGCACTTCGGCTTGCATGCAACACACGACTAACTAACTAATAAGACCTATTCTATCTGCACGTCCGCATAGCGCTTGAATCGGTCACAACGTGCAACATGCACGCACACTTGCAAAGCACCCCACTAACCACACTTACAGGCATCTAAACACAACTAAACATAAAATCAAGATTATATCTAACATTATCCCCCTTAATCTTGACTCGATGTGTACTTCTTCAAAGCAACGCTGGCTCGCCATCCGACCATTCACCTTTTTCAACCTTGGCGAGATTCACCTCTCCAGCCTCGTCCTTATCCGTCGGGCATTCATCTGCATAATGTCCATATCCATGGCACGTCCAGCATTGGATGCTAGACCTTTTGACGCGTTCTCCTTGTCCTGCATCATCTCCTCGTCCTTGACCAGAACGGCCTCGTCCACGGCCACGGCCACGTCCTCGTCCTCGCGACAAGTCATATCCTCTTGCCATAAGAAGTTGCTCTCCCTCTTGGTCCTCTCGCCCCTTAAGTAGCTCCTCGTGCGCCTTTAGTGACCCAATGGCCTCCTCCATGGACATCTTGTTGATGTCACCAAATAGCAACATCGACGAGGCAACATTGACGAACTTGTTGGAGACGACTCGCAGCAGCTTCTTCACGACGTACTTCTCTTCCATCGCGTCTCCAAGCTCACGAATGCGCCCAACGAGCGTTGTGAACTTCGCCGCGAAATCATCCACGGACTCTGCATCACGCATCTTAATGTTATCAAAATCCGAGCGCAAGGACTGGATCCTTGCCTCCCGAACACGCTCGACACCCACATGCATGGAGAGTAGCGCCGTCCATACATCAGACACGGTCTCCTTCTCCGCAACTCGCAGCAACGTCTCGTCGTCGATCGACTGAGAGATGATTGTCAAGGCCAGCTGGTCCTTGCTCTCATCGACGTCCTCGGACGAGCTCTCGCGAACAACGGCACCCCATGCGCCGTTGGCTCGCAGGAGGTACTTCATCCTCATCGCCCACGCCGCGTAGTTCGTCCTTGTCAGCATTGGGTACGGTAGCCTCCCCGCCGTCGCCTTCGTCGTCGAGTCGCCCAAACCACTATTCACAATGGCTCCGCTCGACGAGGCATCACCGTGCGGCATCGTCTTCATCACCACCTCGCTCTGATACCAAATGTTGGGGTAAATCACTCTACTCCCTCTGGGTTGAAGTATTCACTCTACTTATACGCACTAGCGAGTATTCACTCTACTTCTATTGAGCCTTTGTCTCCTAAACACTTTCACTCGGTATTTACAAGAGATGGACACAATGCAACCGATCGCTTATTGAATAAAGAAAGCATTTAAATAGACATACTAGACTCCATGCACGCCACCACTATGCGCTAATTACTCCACTACCAAAGCGCCTCCCAAGAAAAGCTAGCACTCCTTTCATGACTCTCTCGATGCATGCACGACTAGACTCTTCTCACACTGGCCATGCACTTCGCTTGCATGCAACATCGACTAACTAACTAATAAGACCTATTCTATCGCACGTCCGCATAGCGCTTGAATCGGTCACAACGCAACATGCACGCACACTTGCAAAGCACCCCACTAACCACACTTACGGGCATCTAAACACAACTAAACATAAAATCAAGATTATATCTAACATTATCCCCCTTAATCTTGACTCGATGTGTACTTCTTCAAAGCAACGCTGGCTCGCCATCCGACCATTCACCTTTTTCAACCTTGGCGAGATTCACCTCTCCAGCCTCGTCCTTATCCGTCGGGCATTCATCTGCATAATGTCCATATCCATGGCACGTCCAGCATTGGATGCTAGACCTTTTGACGCGTTCTCCTTGTCCTGCATCATCTCCTCGTCCTTGACCAGAACGGCCTCGTCCACGGCCACGGCCACGTCCTCGTCCTCGCGACAAGTCATATCCTCTTGCCATAAGAAGTTGCTCTCCCTCTTGGTCCTCTAGCCCTTAAGTAGCTCCTCGCGCCTTTAGTGACCCAATGGCCTCCTCCATGGACATCTTGTTGATGTCACCAAATAGCAACATCGACGAGGCAACATTGACGAACTTGTTGGAGACGACTCGCAGCAGCTTCTTCACGACGTACTTCTCTTCCATCGCGTCTCCAAGCTCACGAATGCGCCCAACGAGCGTTGTGAACTTCGCCGCGAAATCATCCACGGACTCTGCATCACGCATCTTAATGTTATCAAAATCCGAGCGCAAGGACTGGATCCTTGCCTCCCGAACACGCTCGACACCCACATGCATGGAGAGTAGCGCCGTCCATACATCAGACACGGTCTCCTTCTCCGCAACTCGCAGCAACGTCTCGTCGTCGATCGACTGAGAGATGATTGTCAAGGCCAGCTGGTCCTTGCTCTCATCGACGTCCTCGGACGAGCTCTCGCGAACAACGGCACCCCATGCGCCGTTGGCTCGCAGGAGGTACTTCATCCTCATCGCCCACGCCGCGTAGTTCGTCCTTGTCAGCATTGGGTACGGTAGCCTCCCCGCCGTCGCCTTCGTCGTCGAGTCGCCCAAACCACTATTCACAATGGCTCCGCTCGACGAGGCATCACCGTGCGGCATCGTCTTCATCATCACCTCGCTCTGATACCAAATGTTGGGGTAAATCACTCTACTCTCTCTGGGTTGAAGTATTCACTCTACTTCTATACGCACTAGCAGAAGTATTCACTCTACTTCTATTGAGCCACTGTCTCCTAAACACTTTCACTCGGTGTTACAGTAGATGGACACAATGCAACCGATCGCTTATTGAATAAAGAAAGCATTTAAATAGACATACTAGACTCCATGCACGTCACCACTATGCGCTAATTACTCCACTACCAAAGCGCCTCCCAAGAAAAGCTAGCACTCCTTTCATGACTCTCGATGCATGCACGACTAGACTCTTCTCACACCGCCATGCACTTCGGCTTGCATGCAACACCGACTAACTAACTAATAAGACCTATTCTATCTGCACGTCCGCATAGCGCTTGAATCGGTCACAACGTGCAACATGCACGCACACTTGCAAAGCACCCCACTAACCACACTTACATGCATCTAAACACAACTAAACATAAAATCAAGATTATATCTAACATGTCCTTTTCATTGGTTGACATTTGGTTAAGACTCCCAAAATGAAAATTGTGTGTATTTGTAAGGTCTAGCTCCATGATTAATTTCATCTTTTTCTGAGCTTATTTCCACATATTTTTAGTTGTGGCTACCTTTTGATCTCTTCTTTGCAAAATTGAAAATTGTTCTTAAGAAGATTTCAAAGAAGGAGGTTATTTGAATGTGTTTCATCTATCATTTCAAGTGGTTCTCAATGTCTTGATTTAAAAGGGGAGAATGTAATATGATCAATAGGTTTGTGACCTATTCATTTGTTTCTCTTCTCATATTTTGAGAACAAAATCTCCTTTGGTCATATGAGTTCAATTCATACTTTTTGTGACCAACCTCAATTTTTTTTTGCAAGTGGTATCGATTTGCAAATACTCCTTTTGGCTAAGATTTATCTTGTGTTTTTTGGTGATTTATGCCAAAAGGGGGAGAATGTTTGTATCAATATTCTTCATTTGGATGGTTGATTTGTTTAAAATGCCAAAAGTGGGAGAATGCATTATTTGTGTAAGCATATATTTTTCATATGCATTTTGTTTAATGCTTTATGTTTCACCTCATATGATGCATAGACATAGTTCATTAGTTTAAATTCTTATCTTATGTCTATGAATATCCAAATGTTGTTATTGATAATGGATTTGTCATCAATCACCAAAAAGGGAGAGATTGAAAGATCTAGACCCGCCATTATGAGTTAATGGAGTGTTTTGGTGATTAATGACAAATCCAAATATGAGACTAACTCTTTTATCTAGTATTATCTTTGTGTAGTCTCATTTGGATATAAAGGTGAAACACAACGAGGTATGCAATCGACATCTTAATCTTATATATTGTTGTATTCCTCGGATCCAAAATATAGGTTGAACTCAACCATAAGTTAAACTTGAATATGTGCATATGTTCTTATTACACATTTGTGTATGCACACATTTAGGGGGAGTTCACTCTATATTTTGTGGTTTCATAAGTATTGATCCATATTCCATTCTCCTCATATATTAAGGATCATTACTTTGAAATAAATCCTTTGAGTATATAAAACTTGTGTAGTTCATATATACTCATATTGCTTTATATTCAATTATTTACAATTGTGTTGTGGGACTAATGTGTGTGCTAAGATGTGTTCAAGGCTTAGTCCCGGAGTCTGAATGAAGACATGAAAAGGAAATGCAAAGATGGTAAAAGATCAACATGGCTCAAGACAAAGGAGTCATGCATTCAAAATCTGTTGAAATTTGTTTTCTGAACATTATCGGTAGTTCCGGCATTGTATCTGCGGAACTACATTGAAGGAACTTCCGGAAAAATCGCGGGCGTTTTTTTCCGAGAGCACTCTTTTGGGACTTAGCCAAATTTCCATAAGCGCGTAGTTCCGCCATGATATGAGCGAACTTCCGATAATCGGAACTACCGCATGATAGTTGGCGGTAGTACCACACCTTTCTACAATAGCTTGTTTAGACGCATTTGTTGCATGTATATCTTGATAATTATTGTTAATCATTGTGGGACTAATATTTTCATGAGTTGGATGAATAGGCTATGTTCTAGGGTGACGAAGACTTTGGATGGCATCATGAGTTGATCGTCATCAAGTCAAGGTTCAAGAAGAGGATGTATCGTGTGTTGATGCATAACAAGATCTCGAAGAAGGAGATGATCATGAGTTGATCGTCAAGTCAAGAGAAGACCCATCATGTGTTGATGGAGGTCAAGTAAAGGATGCATCATGGGTTGATGCATGTCAAAACGATGACCCGGACTTGAAGTGAAGATGTGCGTCATCAAGCTTCAAGAAGATGCTCACGGCAAAGGTATGACTAGCTAGGGCTAAGGATGTGTTCCTAGTCTTTTACCGGTCTTGGTGTTTGGTTGGAAGACCGGATTGCTAGTATAGGTTGCTGTACTATTAAGAGGGGTCTTGTCTAGTAGCTTGAGTCTCATCATGTGTTGATAGCTCAATCTTGCTTACTCTAGCTCTACATGGCATGATGCTATTATTTGCGAATACGTTTTGCAAATAGTTGAGGCTTATGCAGTTAATCCTTGTAGTATGTGACTATACTTTTGCGAATGTGTTTTGTAAATGGTTGAAGTCCATGTACCTACACCTTGTGGCATGATCTAAGTTTGCAAATGTGTTTTGCAAATTGTTGGGATTCATGCATTTTCCCTTGGCATGGTCTAAGATTGCTTATTGCTATTTATTTGGACTTAGATCATGATAGTGGCTCTTTGGAGTTGTGCCTTTTGATTTGATCAAATGTGTTTGAGATCAATCAAATAGGTGGGTTGTGTAGCCCTCTGAATAAGCTTTCCATAGAGTCCAAGATCACTCAATTCCGACATCGGAGTCAAAAGTTATGACATTTTTACCGAGTATCGTCTGTGTTGAAATTGGGCTGCGGAACTTCCGCCCGAGAACAGAGGAACTTCCGATAATAGGAAGTTCCGCCATTTGTATCTTCTGGAACTTCCACACCAAAATTTTTAACGGCTATTTTTGAGCCGTTATGCACCGTCTGCCCATGAGCAGAGAAAACGGAAATTCCGGAGTTTGTACGGCGGAACTTCCGATTATCCTGATTTTTGGGGATTTCTGCTCCCAACGGCTAGTTTTTGTGTGTGGGCTATAAATACCCACCTTGGCCAGTTGAGAGACAATCTTTGGCATCCCATTTCACTCACTTGAGCTAGTGTGAGCTTCTCCTCTCAATTGTGCATGTCTTGCACCTTGTGAGCAAGGAGGGAGGTCTCTAGTTGCATGTGTTGCATCTAGAGGTGGATTTTGTATCCACTTGAGCTTGTGCATTCGTTGCACGTGGTGAGAGTCAAGCAAGGGGCTTGGCTTATTACTCTTGGTGTTTGTCGACACCTAGACGGCGTGGAGGCGTCGTGCGCGGTGATCTTCTCAAGAAGCTTGTGAGAAGACCCGGCGGTTTGTGAGTGGTTTGGTGCTCACCATCTCTGGAGTGGAGGAAGAGCAACCATAGTTGAGTGAGGTGTTGGTTCGGTTAGGAACCGGTCCAAGTGTTTGGACTTACCTCGGAGGTATTGGCTTAATTAGTGGAGCCGGTCCAATTTGTTTGGGCTAACCTCAACGTGGATTAGGGGAGACCGGCAAGTCTCCGAACACCACGGTAAAACATAATCGTGTCATCTTGTTTTTACTTGTGCTTTACTTTGAGCAATTTACATTCTTGCTTTAATTGCTTATATATCATTGTATGATTGCTCTCTTGTATTGTCGGTGCACTTAGTTGAGCCTTGTTGATTTAGGTTTTAATTGTGCAAAACCAATTCGCTATTAGCTTCCGCATTTATATATTGGTTTAGCCCGATACATTTTTAAAACCGCCTATTCACCCCCCTCTAGTTGGTCACCTCGATCTTAGACCCGCCTCGACGAGACGGTAAAACATTCTTCGCATAATTCTCGTTCAGCAACACTTTTCGCACTTACTATCGGTTTTCGTGCAGTACTACCGCTTGGAGCGTATCCGCAACCAGCTAACTAAATCTATAAACCGTGGAAACAACAACACATTGGATCGTGTCATAGGCGCGATGCGCACGATGTGCGAGGACGCAATTTCTGCGATTAGATCCATAACTTGTGGTCGCCACAGCGACGTTCACGTACAGCATCGCGTACGTGGCGGGCACCTTCCACCACCTCCGCCCTCCGCCCTCCGCACCTCCGTCAGCACCGCCCTCCGCACGCCCGTCGCACTCCGGGAGTCGTCGGAGCTACGGTCCCTCGGCCCCGACCCGCCTCGAGCCACAGGTATGTCATCTGTCAACCGGTTCTTGTCGTGAGTACCTTTCCATGCACTCATTTCAGACGTTTCTGACATTACCATTTGTTCTTGCAGCAGTTGCGAGGGGACAACACTCTGCTGCAACCATCGTCATCACGCAGAGGAGGCGCGGGGATCGACTTCTTCGCACGGCGTTCAATCACACCTACGGAGCGCGACGGTGGTTGGCGACACTTACGGAGGGTACACCGTGCAAAGACTACGGCTCAGGCGGCGGGAGGGTCCTCGTCAACACAACACCTACTCGGTACACGTGAACGCATTTACACCAATTTTCCGTCGTACAAAAGCAATGACTAACTCACCTGTGCGCTTCCGCAGAAGAGCACCGATGGGTGGGCGACATGCTCGAGCCTCAACCGGACCGCCACGATGAGATCACCCAGCATTCGCCTCCCAGACGGGGCCCCTACTACGACCTTGAGGCGACGCCACTACCCGGACAGTTCACATTCCACGAGGATCATCTACGTCGTCCGACAGCGACACGACCATGCGCCTAACTAATTTCATGGCCGTGTAAAACTTGTTACGTAATGCCATCATGCATCTCGCCTTTACGATTTATGTAATGTCCATGTGCGTTCATTGTTAGATGTATGTACACAACATGTTATCTCAAATATTTAGTACTAACAACAATCAGTAACTCCGATTTAAACTTACTAAACCTTAAAGACATAACGCAATGTCGCCCCACGATACCTCCTCGGTAGTGCTACCTCATGACGCGAATTTTCTTCAACCAAATTACAATTTACCAACAGGCTATATATATGCATGATTTGGCTTCCATTCCACTCACTCTTTAGTTCCTCTTCTCCTTCCTTCCAGTCTTAAACGGGATGTCTACGGCCTCATCAAACTTTCGAGTGGCGGGCAATTAGAAGCACTAAGACAAAGACTTGGATTGCCCTCGTTGCGAGGATCCGTGAATGTGTTCACCTCCCATACGCCAACGAATCCATCCCGAGTGTTCATGAAGTGTTCGAATCTTACGGTAACTTATGTCTGATCATCCCCATTGAACTTCTTTCCAAACATCATATTTTTTACTTGTATTCCCAATTATTTTTATAGAACACAACATGTCGGTTCTGGCTGTGGGCTGATGAAGCTGTGCCAGAGGTTCGAGGCATTGCAATGCAAATTGCAGCCTTGCAAGAGGACACACGTCCTGTGGCTGCATTTCGTCAAGTGCCTCGACCATCGGATGAACCGACGAAAAATAAAGATAATGTTCTTAAAGGACTGGATGAAAGGATGGGAAGGGTTGAGAAATCGCTACAGAAATTAGTTAACATGGCCAGTTTGGTAATTTTTCTTCTATTATTTCTTGTTCTTGCTAAGTAGAAGTTCAGTTTTAATAAGATTGTAATATCCACTCTTTATCTATGCATCCCTGCACTACGTGATGTATGCCTTTGCGGCGTTGTGGTACTAGTTTGTATCATGTATGCATCTATCTAATTCCGTTGTGGACACTTTGCGTGTGAATTAATCAAACAGTAATTTCTAAATCAGTGCGGAACTACCGCTATCTAATTTGCGGTACTTCCCATTATCGTTCCGCGCGAAAATCTGAACTTCCGCGGTGCACGAGTACCGCTCCAAACATGGCGGTAAGAACCATGCTTGTAGAAAATCAGCTAAGTCCCAAAAGAGTGCTCTTTGGAAAAAAACGTTCCGCGGGATTTTCAGAAGTTCTGCGGAGAGGTAGTTCCGCACTTATATCGTCGGAACTACCGATCATCCTAACAAAGAAGCACTCTGCACTCTGCAAAATAAATTTACGAACTTAAGTGACAACACACTGCCTCGCTAGCTTTTCGGACCGAAATGACAGCACTCTGCAGAGTAAGACACGACAACTCAATGCCTCGCCGACTTTCAGATGAAATGCGGCCTCTGCGAGCAAGGCGTGACAACTCATCGCCTCGCCCGACTTTCGGATCGAAATGACAAGACTCTGCGAGTAAGGCGTGATAACTCAACGCCTCGCCCGACTTTTCGGATCGAAATGACGGACTCTGCGAGTAAGGCGTGACAACTCACGCCTCCCGACTTTTCGGACCGAAATGACAGAGCACTCTGCGAGTAAGACGTGACAACTCACTGCCTCGCCGGCTTTTCGAACCGACATGACGGCACTCTGCGAGTAAGACGTGACAACTCACTGCCTCGCCCGATTTTTGGACCGACATTACAAAGACTCTGCGAGTAAGGCGTGACAACTCATCGCCTCGTCGACTTTTCGGACCGAAATGACAAAGACTCTGCAGAGCAAGACGTGACAACTCTTCGCAACAACCAGACAACACTCGCCTCCGAGCTTTTCCTCTGAAAATACTGAAGACTTAAAAAGGGGCATGACTACTCTGCGGAAAGATTAGGCAACACTCGCCAACCACGTCATGCCAACCCTCCGCTTATAAAAGGAGGTGCAAGTCATCTACGAGAAAACCACACAACCAAACCAAACACTACACGAGCTTGCTTCACCACTGGGATGGACAACCTCAAGAAGCAATGGGGCGAGATCCGTGATCTAGCAAGGGCTTCAATGGCACGGGCGAACAAGCTAGGGTCTGCTGAGACTGGTCGGCAAGAAGCGGCTTGCCGGGATGGCGCTCTCGCAATGAAACCCAGCGTACCGGCAACCCCCGCCGAGCGTTCCAAACGAGCCTTCGCCGCAACACCCGCCAGAGGGGGAGACGCCGCCCATCTGTTGGTGCAGGGACACATGCAAGTTCTTCAAATCCAAGCACCAGCTCAGCCTCGGCATGCGTTACTGGGGATGTCCTAACTACTCCTCTGACTATCCCGACCGCCGTTGGGATACGAGCAGCTATCGGCAGCCGGTAAGGAGTACTAACAGTAATATATCGTACCAATTCTCTTTCAGAGTATGCACTAACAATCTCTCCCGTCTACCCGCAGTCCCCGGAGCCGCTATGTGGCTTCCGCAAGTGGATCGACCTAGAGATCCACCCACACGACCAGTGGCAGCTCGACTTCGAGGAGTGGAATGCAGAAAGGGGACGCGAGATCCGGGAGGAGGATCGTCGGACTGAAGAGCACAACGAGCGTATCCGCCGGGAGACTCGGGCCCATCTCGAGGCGTGCAGGCGCAGGGAGCGCGAGGCACGCGAGAGGGAAATGGCGGCCGAGGCCAGGGCGGCAGGCGAGGACTACAATGCCAAGCTCGCAAGAAAGGGCAAATGGCCCCGGTCCACGCAGTAGGCCGGGCTGGTCCGTAGTAGTCCACCTCCTATTCGCCATGTTTTAACTATCCCCTAAAGGCATGCGTACTTACATGGTCCGGAAGCTCGTGTCGCGAGTTACCGTAGTAGTAGCGTCCATGGTAAAGTAATTAGCCGAACCATCATGCCATGTGACCACATGTAACGTGCTTTTGGACATGGGGGCTGCAATGTAGTTCTGGTGTTGTGCCTCCGCTGAGCCATCAAAGTATAGCCATTCACATCGGTATCGATTCTGTTATGTTTTAGGGTTTCTCCGTAATCGCAACGTTCTAAGCCCTTTCAGTTAAATTAATTTCCGTACTCTGCTTTTCCGTACTCTACTTTCACAGAAGAAATGTGATGGAGAACCATACCGGCCAAGAGTAGTCATGTCGTACCAAACTTCCCACATTTCAAGTCACATGAATTCATGAAACCCTAATTTCCGAAACGTCTCGTCCTAATTTTTGAGACCTAAACCACAATTTGTCGAGACAATTTTGAGCATATATAATTTTGTAAAATTTACACAATCAAGTCCACTGTAGGGAGTATGGAAAAAAATTCATAATGTTTGGACCTCATTTGCTATATTATAAAATTCCTACAAACATTAAACTTTAAAGAATTTTGCAGAAAAAAAGAATGCATAAAATTTCAAAAAAATTACACAATCATAAAAACTATGCCAGGAGGCTCCACAAAAAATTTCATAATTGTTTGAGCTCATTTTGCATATTTTAAAAATCGTCCAACAAATATTATTAATTACTTTTTGGAAAAAAATTCGAAAAAAAAAATCTGGCGTGGGGCGGCACCAAGTCTTGCCCACAGGACAATAAGCACCAACGTCTTTGCCGTCGAAGCACTTTGGGCGGCACCAAGGTGTCGCCCACGGGAGACAATAGCACCAGCGTCGCTGCAGTCCCCGACAACAACAACAGTTGGTTCTCAGTCCGGGACAGCAAAGACCTATGAGGAGGCCATTTTTGGAATTTTTAAATTGATGGGGCTATTTTTGGAATTTTTATTGCGCAATGGGGCTAATTTAGTCCAGAATTCCTTGATTGCATAAAGATCAAAGCTGCTGCCAATGCCAAGCACTAAGTTCTCCCCCACACAAAAATTAGTTGGATTCACCTTGATCTAGGACGGCAGCCGACGGAGGTTGAGGGGAGGCGGCGGCATTAGGGCACAGAAGGCTACGTTGTGTGAGGGGAGGTGGTGTCGTCGTCCAAGGGGAGGGGACATGGCGTCGATGCCAAGGGAGGCGGCAGCGGTGGGGGTAGGGGAGGGGTGTGGAGGCGGCGACATTGGGAGGAGACGTCGGGGCAGGGGAGACAATGGCGTTGGGGATGAGGTGCGGAGGGGAGGGAAGGAGGCGGCGTTGGGGGAGGAGAGGGGAGGTGGCAGTGTTGGGGCAGCCGGGGAGGTGGCGTCGGGTGTGGGAGGCGAGGGGGGGGGGAGAACAGCCTTCTGAATAGCCAGCCTTGCCAGTTGATCCAGTCCCAAATCCCTCATCGGGTCTCTCTCCATCAAGTTCCTTGCCTCCCCTTGGGGCGAGTAGTAATGTTCATTCTAATAACACCCATCTAGAGTTACCACTTGCACAATGTAGAAAAACTAGAGCTAATGCATAAAAGCCTCCGGTATGATATGACTTTGAGCATGACATTACAAATTTTATCTCATATTCCCATATCTCATCTGCGTAGAAAGCATTCATTGCATCTCTTCAGACCGTGCATGTTCCAAAGGATTGCCGAGCTACTAAGCAGGATCCTAAATGGAAGGAGGGCCATGAAGGAGGAACTTAGTACACTTCAAAAGAACAAGACATGTGATCTTGTTCCACTTCCAACAGGAAAAAGGACAGTAGGATGCAAATGTGTGTTTACAATTAAGCAAACTTCTGAAGACAAGATAGAGAGATACAAGACACAGTTGGTTGCAAAAAGGTTATAATCAAACATATGGGATAGACTATGATGAGACCTTTGCACCGGTGACGAAGATGAGGATGGTAAGAACGTTGATCTCCTGTGCAACTAACTTCGAATGGCCTCTACATCAGTTGGATGTGAAAAAATGCATTTCTACATGGTAATCTACAAGAGGAGGTATACATGGAGATTCCTCCAAGCTTTGAGAACAAGCAGACTGAGAGGAAGGTGTATAAACTCAAGAAGTCTTTATCCGGTTTGAAGCAGTCTCCAAGGGCGTGGTTTGATAGATTCAGACGTGCAGTCTGTAATATGGGCTATTCTCAGTGCAATAGAGATCATACTGCGTTTTATAGGCATACAAGATTACATATCACCATATTGGCAGTCCATGTTGATGATATTGTGATTACTAGAGATAATGCCGAGGAAATAAAGTCATTGAAGAAAAAACTGGGAGAGGCATTTGAGGTGAAATATCTTGGACCTCTTCGATAATTTTTTGGGATTAAGATTGCCCGTTCTTCGAATGGTATAGTTCTCTCCTATAGGAAGTATGTCCTTGATCTGCTGGCAGAAATAGGTATACTTGGGTGTCGCCCTATTGCTTCACCTATTGATAGGAATCATAAGCTATGTGCTGAGTCGGGAGATCCAGTTGACAAGGAAGCTTATCAAAGGCTTGTTGGACGTCTCATCTATTTGTGTCATATAAAACATGATATTTCATATGCAGTGAGTGTGGTTAGTCGATATATGCAGACAGGACACATGGATGTTGTCTAAATAGCCCTAAGAAAGGCCTTTGGTTCAGGAAGAATCACCATCTGAATGTGGAACGATATTGCGATCCTGATTGGACGAGCAGTGTGGATGACAGGAGGTCTACATCTAGATATTGTATCTTTTTGGGAGGTAACCTTGTGTCATAGAGAAGCAAGAAGCAGGAGGTTGTGGCTCGGCCTACTACAAAGGCAAAGTACAGAGCAATGGCGTTGAGTGTGAGTGAAATGATATGGATGAAGGGTTTATCATCCGAGCTTCAAATATGGAGGAATAATCCCTTAGTGTTGCATTGCGATAATAAATCTGCAATCAACAATGCTAGCAACCCATTTCAGTATAATCGTCTGGTGAACAGTTAGCTGACTGTAACAAGATAGACACGATTGATATCTTCAGTCCATCTTGAGAGGGAGTGTTGGAGAGTTTATATTAGATCTAAATAACAAATTGTAGTAGAGTCGAACTCTACTTTAAAACTATAAATAAAGAATGTGAAATCCTACGTTATACACAGCTATTAATTAACCTCCGAAATACACTAGTATCCTTCGGTCGGTTCCTCCGATCCCTTGCTCCTCCCCTGCACTCTGCCTCCGTATACGTACCCTGCAGGCTGGCGGCAACCTCTCGTGCATGCAAATAGCTGGATAGTACACATATAGTAGTTGACCGAAGATATCCGTGCGTGCATGCATGCTATATATAAATCCGGGTCGGACAGTTGACCGGCAAGCCGTATACGGTATATGTACGTATGAGCAGATGAGCCGAGGGAAA
This sequence comes from Hsuehochloa calcarea, assembly GCA_036346395.1. Taxonomy (NCBI): domain Eukaryota; kingdom Viridiplantae; phylum Streptophyta; class Magnoliopsida; order Poales; family Poaceae; genus Hsuehochloa; species Hsuehochloa calcarea. The sequence goes on from CM070613.1 coordinate 557,044, forward strand.
CGGGCGCGGGCTCGATCGGCAGGTGTGTGTGTACGAGCAGCAGCATTTCACTCACTATGTACAGACTACTGGCTACGGATTATACAGGCTTGTAATTTGTAAACAAGCACCTCACTGTCATCTCCCTAGATTAGGCCGCTACTGTTCACGCAGAGTCTCTGGCAGAGAGAGCGTGCCTGAGCCGCCGTGCTTGCTCTGCACCGGCGTCGTCCGTCGCGATTGCCGCTTGGTCGGCACGATGACCTCTTCCATCCCGGGATCGTCGGCAACAGAGAACATGTCGTCGCCCTCGTCGCTCTTGAACACTGGGTGCAGGTACGCATTGGCCAGGTAGGCTTTCAGATCGAAGTTTGGCTCCCTTGCACGTTCCAGGGTGTCTTTCCTCATCGCCTCCTGCACAAACCAAAATTAGCCACACCATCTTCAGCAAGGAAGCATGGCATGGATGGCACCCAAGAATGAAACTTATTGATTCCTAATGCCGCCGCTTCAGATTCCAGTCAAACATTACCTGTAGTGGGTTTCTCACGAAAGCAGGTTCGTAGCGGTGCTTGCAGTACTTGTAAAACCAAAAGGTTAATACAGGAAGAACAAGAAGCACTGGTGTCGACTCCGCGAAACCTTTTGTACTTAATAGTCCAAGGAGAAGCAGCTGGGATACGATCAATGCTGTCATTATACGCCCATGCACACTAGGCCAAAATTGTGCGCCACTCTCGTATCGTTGGTTGTAGACATTTATTATCTAAAACAATGTACAATCAAGTAAGCAAACCAAACATTGTAAAATTAAGTGCATCGAATCAGAAGGATGTGTACAACAAATACTGAAGTTTGATGCAACCATAGTTTCATTTAAATTTGTCATCAACAACTTAGTCGTGCTAACATAATTGCATTGGTTATATTCAGCAGTCAACTGTTTTGAGAGATATATAAATAACAATTGAGTGCTCAATTAGAAGAAAAGAAAGATCCAAAACCAATATGATTTACTTTCGTCTGTCAAAATAGTACTGTCTTGAAATTCAGCATATAAGGCAAGCTCATTCAGTGGTTCATCAGATTTGGCAATCAGTGAATATGCAAAGAATCTCTCGAGTAGTAGACATGTCAGTCACAGAGCTCCTTACCTGGTGCCGGTAGACCACATATGCTAGCCCAAAGAACACCAATATGAAAGGAAGCAAGAGCGGTGTAACCACAGCATAGACAAGACCAAGCAAGAAATATAGCTGTATTCGAGGTTCGCACGAGTCAAAACAGATACTACCAGGATCCATTGCCTCTTCTCTGTCCTTTTCAGTCTTCACCAAGAAAAAGTTTTTCAAATGGAAGATTATAAGAGACTTCAGTCTCAATATTTCACCAGCTACACCAGTCCAACCATCAACCATCACATATGTTATGAAAATGTTGCCTTCATTGGAATGGCTACACCGATGATCCTTGGTATGCTGCAAAAGAAACGATTTAGACCCACTGGAAATCGCAATCACCATTTGGTTTCAGTAAGAATAAGAGGAATGAAGCACAGGTAAACATTAGGACCTGAAGATTAGTGTACAATAACGAACACAAACATGAGCCGAAGCTCCAACAGCAATCCATTTATATAATAATAATAATAAAAGACCAACAGTAAAAAGTACATGTCTTAATGTAAGCAGAAGCTCCAACAGTAACCCATTTCATTTATTTAAAAAAATCCAACAGTACAAAGCACGTGTCTTAATGTAATGCCAACGATGTTCTGTTTATGTCCAGAAGATAGGTCTTGCTACCAAAATTTCTTAGGGCCACAAGTAACTTTCCTAGTTTCCGTGGCAATTTTAACTAACTATATAAATTTGATCCGTTTCATCAAATCTCTATTATTTATGACCTATTAAGCATCAATGGATTTATGTTTGTTTCTAAAACAGAAGTCCCATGAGTCACAAACTAGGTCACTAAAAGAAAACCTCGATTTTTTCCACTGATCTCTTGACCATCAATGAATCATTATACCACTGAAGCCGACAAGGCACATGTTTTCTTTCAATAAGAATATACCATGATGCACTGCTTACAAAATTATCATAGACACAGTGGTCTCTGACGAGGACTAGGATATCTGTTTTTCCCAGGATTAATTGGTAATAAAATTATCATCAACACAAAATGCAACATCTGCCTGACAGAGAAATCAATTGATTCCTACAAAACGGGGAGAGAACTCAATTGACCAACCAAGGAGTTGTAGAAGTCCCAACTTTCAGATGTGTTGTGCTATTATATGTCTTTTTATTCTAAGTCTATAATCAGTAGATGTGGTGGCACAGGACATACTCATTTGCTGACCGATGTATGTAGGTATTAAGCTGCTCCAAAGCAGATCCTGTAATGATGCTCCCCACAAATACATTGAAGAACAAGAATATAAAAAACTTAGATGCAGATCTTCGCTCCAGTGTTGACTGTGATATCAATCCTTCAAACTTCGACATAAACATCAGTATAGTTGGAAGGAATATAATGAAGATCTTCAAAGCAATTCCAGGAAGAAACCCTTGGATGAATGATTTAATGAAAGGTCTGCATAATAGTTGACAAACAGAAATCAGGATATGCCATCAAAAGAACATGCAAAAGACAACCATATAAGCTTTTATACTAATTCTACAGCTATGCTGAATCCTGAAAAGACTACAGATATGCCATAAAACTGCTGAATAATCAGCATGTGAAAGTAGACTTACGTTTCAATTAAGGGTTTTAGAAATGGAAGCGCCTTCTCTATTCCTTCAAGGTTTGCAAGAGACTGTACGAATGCTATTGGAATGACATAAAAGAAGTTAAGGAAGAAGAATGCCACAGCAATTATCAACCTCCTAACTGTGAGGGAAACAAATGGAATAGATAGATTATTCCAGTACACATCACGAGGTTCTGGAGCCCATTCAGTCAACCAGACAGTTGGATTGCTGGTTTGTTGTGTCTGAGCACAAACTGCTGCACCCCACCGTGAACGAAATGAAACAAAGGCTGCTGGCACAACTGACTTGGATCCTTCTTGACCTTTTTACGTTCTTCATCTTCCTGTGTATCATCACATATTAATCTATAGTTATTCTGACAGTTGACTGTAAACAAAAGTTAATGCACAGAAAAGAATCTAACACTTAAAACTGAAAAAACTGAATGGTCCAACGATTATATAAATACAAATACTATAACTTACTTCCTTTCCTATCTTCTCAATCTCTGATTTGTAGTATTCAATAGCATCCACCTCAGAACCAAAACATCCAAGAAAGCCAGCCTGTAACATAGGTCCAGAAAAAGGGAAAGGAATTAAAGTAAACAGATCCTAATGCAGCATTCCAATTTAAATGGAGATAAAGAAATCAAGATCCATATGGAGGAGAAATGGACAGCTAATTATTCTTGCAGCTTAACCTTGGTGGTGGGCCTTTTCGATTGATTTCGCTCGTACTTGAGTTGGTAATAATCAAGCCAATTCCGCATTGTCTTCTTCTTTTCAACAAGATCAGCAAGTTTATTTGCATTGTAAACTACCTACAGAGCAACAAGACATACAAAGATTATTCCCTAATATAAAGCATTTAAATAGGGCCTCCACTTCCATGTTCGGCAAAAAAAAGGAAGACGTGCGAAGATAAGGCATAAAGACAGCAGTTAGTACAATGAAGAATAAAATTATGTGTTTTTTTAAATGAAGTAGCAACAAAAAATCATCCTGATGCATATGATGATCTAAATCTGATCCGTCTAAATCTCATCCAATGACACGTTATGAGATAGCATATTAGCACCCAGAGATGGTTTTGGACTAGATACTTTCCCTTAACATTTGCATATGATTCTTCAAATAAAATTTAAAATAACCAAGAGAATAAAAATATTTCCACCTGCTACTTGACAAGGCCAAGCAACTCATCCCCAAAATGATTTCGGCAAATCCTTTAGACTCGATAGATAATGATTTCTTGTTAGGTTATTATTTGCACTCTTATCAACATGAAACCGAAAAATGTTTACACTAGTTCCATTTGAAACCGATCATAATTTGGAGAGGACTATGGAAATATACAGTTCTAATTAATAGAACAACTATATTTACACTAAGCCAATCTACAAAATCAGAAACTAAAGATCCTAACTAAGCAGATTGATAACTTGTTGAAACAAAAAACAAAAGGCAAAGCCACAGAACTCCAGAGAGCAATAAACATATGAACCTAGGTAGCCACAAAATTTAGTAAATATTACCTGGTGTCTTAGATAATGATCAGGATGATTGACAAGGAAGAAATGTTCCACAAGCTCACTAACTGATTCATCAGGATCTGGTGGTATATTCCGCACAAGAACCTGAAAATCCATTCGGTAACATCCATTAAAAAATCATGAGAGGCGCATTAATTTAGAAAGTGCATTCTATTGAGGCCATTGCCACCTGAACATTAAGTTTCAAAAAAGAAGTGATCTAAACCAAGCCCATGTAGAGGTTGCAGTCACAAAGGTTAGGCGCTTTCTACCTAGAATGCGTAAAAAAGTTGTCGCTGGACTTGTTGATTTGAAAAACCTATAAGATTGGGACCTTAGGCCAAGTAAGAAGGATCTGAATTACGGTAATAGAAGGACTTGTGTAGTAATTTTATTCCCACGATGTTGATTAGATGCATTACGGTGAAAAGTATGCGCAGAGCCTTTCGACTTATCCAAGCTGACATACACACACACACACACTAAACATATCAATCCAGATCTACTAAGTAGGAGGAGAATAGGCAAATCATACAGTGAACTTGTCTGGTCGGCGTTTCTCTGCTGCAAGAAAGCGCAACCTCATGGTAGCAATTATTTCATACTCCTTCAGTAGTACATAGCAGGTCCAAAAGGTAAATGCATAAGCCATAGTCAAGTGAGCAATAAACCTGTACAAAAAATGGAAAGTATGACCATCATGAACATATAAAAATGCGCTTACATCAAAAGAAGCCAACAAATATGGCCTGGAAGGCCTATGCTGCATGGCTAATATGCAAGAACATGCTTTTGATCAGAGCAGCTGCCTAAGTTTCAACTTTACCAGGCAGCTGCTAAGTGCTGCCTAAATAGTGTGCTTACACCTCACTAAGTCGGACACACAAGAGTGGTTCATTGCTCGTATGACCCAAATAAAAGCTAAATAAACAGCAACTCATAGGGATAGTGCACCCTTATGATCCTACAGCCTGTAAGAAGTTCAAGTAACTACTGTGCAATAAGCATGAAGATGAGCAAAATGCTTGAACTTCAAGAAAGATGCCGTCCATAGATTAAAAAAAATTGTAGTCACAACCATAACTGGTTATCAAGACTCAAGAGCATCCATAACAAATGCATATACAGATTTTATTTGTGGTAAGCCAGTGCCGGTATTAAAGATCTACAACTTTTATGAAATAGACTGAAAAATATTTCAATAGAGCAATGTAAAGATACACTTAGGATAGAGATAAAATAAGTCAAGTACATCTATTGCTCACCTGTTCGACCCATAGGGTATGTTGGATATGGACAGATGCCGTCCAGAGGTTAAAAAAATTGTAGTCACAAACTCACAACCATAACTGGCTATCAAGAGCATCCATAACAAATGCATATACAGAATTTATTTGTGGTAAGCCAGTGCGGTATTAAAGATCTACAACTTCTATGAAATAGACTGAAAAATATTTCAATAGAGCAATGTAAAGATACACTTAGGATAGAGATAAAATAAGTCGAGTACATCTATTGCTCACCTGTTCGACCCATAGGGTATGTTGGATATGGACAGTTTATCAATATCACTGTGGACTACCTTCATGTTTTCTAGGGTGTCGTTAGTCCAGTTCACAGGGACCACAACAAGAAAAGCAAGAATTGTAATCGGAACAAATATCTTGAGCCTGCAACAATTAGTTAAAAGTCTATTAATGTACAGGCATTGAAAGATTGGAACACTTGACATGAAGAATGCTAAGCGCAGGTAGATTGAATAATAAAACTACCCAATTTTGTGTTCCACATACAGTGCTAAACCATTGTAAAAGAAAAACAAAAGGAGGACAGCAGATGTCTGTAATAGAAATGTGATTGCTTCATACAACTGAAAGAAATAAATGACAGCTCAAATGATAACGTGCGGTCCCATTCAAAACCAATGAACACGCCTCATGAAGCCATCTTGTGTAATTCACAAGCACTATGGTTTGCCTCTCACATATCAGACATCTTTTTAAAACACAGTGATGCAAAATCTACCATTGAGACATATTTAGCATGCATGTGCAAAGCCCTGAATTTGGCGGCTATGCCCTTAGAGATTCAATAGATCAACATCATCTTCACAATAAAACATGTAAGTCGAGAAAAAGACCCATCTCCGTTTTCTTCGAAAGTTATGATTTCCTTCCACCACTGCATTTAAACATGGTATCGTAAACTGTGGTAATGGGTGTGATATAGGTACGTTTCACTGGCAGATATAAAACCACCATTGCAAGCACAATAACACGATCACGAGACACTAGCGATGATATGTTTTGTCTTATCTCTTCATTTAGAAACAAGCAGAAAGCCAACTGCTGGCCTCTACTACCTAGCTATTGGACTAATGTCATTGACTAATTGGCACTGTTACAAAAATACGATTGGTAATTGAAAATGGAATGACGAAGACAAACAATTGAAGATAGCTAGAAAAAAAACACACCCTGTTAGGTATATCCGTAGATAGACAACGGAATCAAGGCCTGCATGGTTAATCAACTCATCCTGGGGCATGTTGAGAGCAGCCGGCATCCAACTTAGAAATTTCAAGTATGATCTCATGTTTAGATTGACAAACTTCTGCACAACCGCACCAGAGGAAACTGGGCTGACTCTCATGCCTCTGAGGTACCATTTTGGAAAGTAGACCCTGTCGTTGATCGGCTGTAACCGTAGAAAAGCAAATGCCAGCAAGAATGCAGTGGCAGTCAATATGTTGATAGCCGCGGCGAGGCCGATGTCAGAAATTGTAGCCATGTTTGCCCTTCAAATAACTGCCAGAGAATGCTTGCACATGTTAATCATACGACGATGTAAGAATGACTGACTGCAACCATATAGCTTGAGAAGCAACATGATGTCCTAAAAACGTATTTGCAAGGGAAAGTTGCATCACAACCGCCTGAATTTGAGTTTAGTTAGATCCCCACATTTGGTTGAGACGCGCATTCATGAGATGGCCAATACCAAACTGCGAGCATGTGCAAGAATGAATCTGCCACCCAAATCTGAGACATGATGCGTTGAATTTGAAAAACGAAGGTGCCGAAAGGCCCTCTCTTAGAGGGCAAGCGGGAGCATGACAGCATTGAATGGTACGAATGCCGGCTGCCGCAACTGTGCAAGCTTATCAACGGGGAGGTGTAGCGAAAGGAACTGGTAACCGAAGCGAAAGGTCAGGCTTCTGTGTTGGAATGTAATATGGCAAGTGGGCCTGTCCACAATGCCTATATATATGTACGCTGACTATTCATGGTAATGCATTAAGAATTCCCCCAATTACTCTTTAATATGGTATCACGAGAAAGTTACGATCCTCGTTTTCTCGCTTCGCAAATAGCCGAAGCGCCTCCTCCTCCGAAGTCGAAGCGCCGCGCCGCCGGATCATCCGATCGCGGCTTCTCTCTCGCCGTCGCTGAGTTCATCTACTCGCGGCCCCTCGTGTCGCGGACGCGCTCGTCTGTGCGCCCTCATCGCGCGGTCCGCGGCCAGTCCTTCGCCAGTGCACGCGACCGCTCCGGGAGAACGCCCACGTCGTCTACGTCCATTGCGTCACGTCACGCCGCGTGATCGACCACGTCTCGCGTGATCGACCACGTCACGCCGGACGCGGTGCGTGGCGGATCGCGTGATCAACCCGTCGCCATGGTTGCGACCGACGCCGACCGCCAGCCCGCGAGGCGCGCGAGGCTCTCGACGCAGCGGCCGAGGCGCACGCAAGGCGTAGGCCGTCGGATCGCGCCCTCGACGCATACGAGGCCAAGTACGCCGCCGTCCACGCCGCCGCCATCGCCGTCCTCAACATCAAGGTCCTCGTGCCCTTGGTTCTGGATCGCGCCGCCGACAACTACAACCGGTGGCGCGCCATGTTCCTCACCGTCTTGGGCAAGTACGCCCTCACCGACCACGTCCTCTCCGACGTCGTCAACGCCGATCGACCGGCGTGGGTGCAGATGGACTGCACCGTACTGACATGGATCTACTGCACGATCCACGTCGACCTCCAGCAGTCGACGATGAACCGCAAGCCCAACGCTCGCGGCGCCTGGACCCACCTCGAGCGAGTTTCGGCCGGTAGCGAATCGCGCGCCGCTTGCGCTCGGCGGAGTTTCGTACGGCGAAACAGGGCTCGACCTCGATCACCGACTTCTGCCGCCGTCTTGAGACGATGGCGGCGACCCTCGGCGACTACGGCGATCCGATCGGATCGCACCGTCCTCGCCTCCTCCGCGGCCTCAAGCGGCAAGTTCGGCCCATGGTCTCCAACCTCAAGATGCGCGACCCTTCCCACCTTCGAGGAGGCTCGCGACGCTTCTCCCGCCGAGAGATCGACATCGGCGACATCGCCGCCGGCGAGGCGGCCGAACCTCCGATCCGCCGGCCTCCTCCGCGTCCGCGCTCTCGTCGCCGCCCCGGTCCTCGGCGCAAGCGCGGCGGCCATGGCCACTGTGGCGGGCGGCTCTGGCGAGGCGCGCCGGCCGCGGCGGCCGGCCACGACGGCAGGCGGCTTCGGCGGCAACCAGCCACGGCGGGCGGCTCTGGCGGCGAGCCGCACGCAGCGGCCGGCTCAGCGGCTTTCCGGCCGCCCAAGGGGCTTGCAAGGCCAACCGCCAGCAGCGGCGGCCTCCACCACCGGCGGCCCTCGCCCACCGGCGCCGTTCTACAACCGTCGGCGGGTCACGCCCGATTCGGCCGTGCCACCGAATGGTTCCGGACGCCGTTCGTCCTCCGCCGGCCGCCTTCACTGCAGCGAAGGCGGCGATCGCAAAGAACCGTACACCTTCGCCCTCCTCCGAGCTTGACTCTGGCGCCACCGCCACCACGGCGAAGTACTCGACTCCCATGCGGGGCATGTCCGGGACCCGTCCGCTCGTCAAGAACTTCAACACCATGACGCCGACGCCTCCTCCACCACCGAATGGTATCTTGACTCGGTCTTGGTGCGCACATGGTCAACAATTTGGTATTCTCTCCACCCTTCACCTCCATCGTCATCTAGTCCTTCATCTATCATTGTTGGTAGCAGAGCTTCGCTTCCGTTACATCTCTTCGAGTCACACTCTTTTCCACTATCAAGCGTCCACTTGTTCTTTCTAATGTCTTAGTGTCCCCTAACATTATTAAGAATTTGATTTACATGCACGTCGTTCACTCATCGATAATAATTGTTCCATTGAGTTTGACCCATTTGGCCTCTCTGTGAAGGACCTTGGACACGGGCGTGATCGCCAGTGCAATAGCACGGTGATCTCTACCCGTTCTTCCCGGCACCTTCAAAGACCATCTTCGCTGCCTCGCTACCGCCTCATTGTCCACCTCCCTCTGGCATCGTCGCCTCGGTCATCTTGGACATGCGGCTTTATCCCAGCTCATTAGCTCCAATGCAATTTCATGTAATAAGCACAATATAGACCATGTTTGTCATGCCTGTCAGCTAGGTCGCCATGTGCGCCTACCCTTTAGTGTGTCAAACTCGCGTGCCACTCATCCTTTCGATTTAATACATTGTGATCTTTGGACGTCTCCAGTTGTCAGTGTGTCAGGCTATAAATATTATTTAGTCATTCTTGATGATTGCACTCACTACACCTGGACGTTTCCATTACGCCTTAAATCTGATACTTTCGGTGTTATCTCTAACTTTTTTTCCCATGTGCGCACGCAGTTCGGCTCCTCCATCATGGCAGTTCAGTGCGACAACGGCCGCGAGTTTGACCACTCCTCGGCCCGCACGTTCTTCCTCACTCATGGAGTCGTTCTTGAATGTGTCCCTACACCTCTCAGCAGAAGCGGACGTCTTTGAACGCACTCTTCGCACCGTCAACAACATCGTGCGGTCCCTTCTGTTCCAGGCCAGTCTTCCTCCTGTCTATTGGGCTGACTCACTTCACACTGCCACCTACCTCCTCAATCGTCACCCAACCAAGACTCTAGACGGCCGCACACCTTTTTTTGCTCTCCACGGCACACAGCCCTCCTACGCTCATCTTCGAGTTTTTGGCTGTGCGTGCTATCCCAACCTCTCGTCCACAGCTCCCCACAAATTATCTCCTCGCTCCACCTTGTGTGTCTTCCTCGGGTACTCCTCCGATCATAAAGGATATCGATGTCTCGACCTCCACTCCAATCGGATCATCGTCTCCCGTCACGTTGTGTTCGACGAGACGTTGTTTCCGTTCTCCGAGATGTCCTCCACTCCCCAGGATCCTGACACACTAGCCTTTTTGGACGATGCTGATGATTCCTCTTCGCCTATTTGGCCAAGAGCTGTGACTGCAGGTACTCGTCTTCCCGGGGGCATGGATGCCGCCAGGGGACACTTCGGCGCCCCTCTCTGGCGCCCGGCCGGCGCCGACCCACAGCCGGCGGCGGCCGCCACAGCGGCAGCCGGGCGGCGCAGCGGCAAGCGGTGGCCACGGCCACCTGGCAGCCTAGGCGAGGCGCCTCGTGGCCACGGCCACGGCAGCCCTAGGCGGCGCCTCCTGTGGCGCCGCCTTCTCCACCGGTCCGGTGGTCTTTGCGCCCTGCGGACATAGTGCCCCAGTCGTTGCGGCGGCCGGACGGACCACCGCTCTGACTCCAGAGGCGTCGTTCACATCACTAATCGCCGCGACATGCGACTGCGTGCAAGGGCGGTTTCGGCAACCCGTGGATCGCCTCAACCTCCACACGACGGCGCGGCCACCTCTCCGGTGCCGTCGTCCGCCCACGCCGCCTCTCGGACCCGGCTGGCGCCGCCATGCGGCCGAAGTTCGGCGCTCTGCAGGCAATGACACTGGACTCGGTGCCTCGCCACTGGCGTCAACCTTGTCACCGGCAAGTGGGTTTTTCGTCATAAGTTCAAGTCGGATGGCTCTCTTGACCGCTATAAAGCTCGGTGGGTGCTCGCGGTTTCACATACGTCCGGGCATCGACTATGATGAGACTTTGATCCGGTTGTCAAGCCACCACCATCAGGTGGTCCTCACTTTGGCCTTTGTCTCGCTCTGGCCAATTCACGGCTTGATGTGAAGAATGCATTTCTCCATGGCACCACTGAGCGAGGCAGGTCTCGTATGCGACCTCTCGGGTTTGTTGACTCTTCCAAACCCAATCATGTCTGTCGCCTGAACAAGTCACTCTATGGATTGAAGCAAGCTCCTCGCGCTGCGCGATCGCCGCCTCTCATCACATCCCTTGGGTTTGTTGAGGCCAAGTCGACACGTCATTGTTCATCTGCGCAGAGAGTGCGACATGGCCTTCCTTCTACTATATGTTGACGATATTGTTCTCGCTGCGTCTTCTCCGAGTTTCCTTCACGGATTATCGCCGCTCTTGGCGGAATTTTCTATGATGGACATGGGGCCTCTTCACCATTTTACAGGTGTCGGTGTTGGCGCCAAGGTGGCGACTTGTTTCTCTCTCAACGACAAGTACATCTTGGATATTCGGAGCGGTGGTATGATGCTCGCAAGCCGAGTAGCACTCCTGTGGACACTCACTCCAAGCTCCCTGCTGATGGTGCCTCTGTTCCAGATCCTAGTCGATCTGCAGATCTTCTTGGGCTCTTGATATCTCACCTTCACCAGGCCAGATATTGCCTATGCAGTTCAGCAGGTTTGCTTGTATATGCATGACCCCCGGGAGCCCCATCTGAGCGCTCTGAAGCGCATTCTCCGGTACCTTCAGGGCACCTTGGACCTCGGATTGCACCTTCACCGGACCTCTCCAGCTGACCTCACTGTCTACACCGATGCAGATTGGGCAGGTTGTCCTGATACACGCAAATCCACCTCGGGTTATGCGGTATTTCTCGGGGACAATCTCATCTCTTGGTCGTCCAAGCGTCAGCCTACAGTGTCCCGGTCCAGTGCAGAGGCGGAATATCGAGCTGTCGCGAATGGAGTCGCCGAAGCTTGCTGGTTGCGCCAACTCTTGACAGAGCTTCGCTGCCCTCTCCGTCGTGCTACAGTGGTCTACTGTGATAATGTCAGCGCCGTTTATCTCTCCACCAACCCGGTTCGACATCGGATGAACCAAGCATATTGAGATCGACTTGCGCCGTCGGAGAGCGAGTCGCCCTTGGTGAAGTCCGCGTCCTGCACGTTCCCACTACGTCCCAGTACGCCGACATCTTCACCAAAGGTTTGCCGACGTCCGTGTTCACGGAGTTTAGGTCCAGTCTCAATGTTCGCGGTGCTCCCAGTTTAGACTGCGGGAGAGTGTTGGAATGTAATATGGCAAGTGGGCCTGTCCACAATGCCTATATATATGTACGCTGACTATTCATGGTAATGCATTAAGAATTCCCCCAATTACTCTTTAATATTCTGCTTCCTTCTGGGTGTTTCTGATGCGGGATTACTTTGCATTTGCAGTGTGAAGGCTCCAAGTAAGTAAAGCTGATAGCTTTGCATATATTCCACCGCCCATCCCGAAGCGTCGGAATGCAAGTTTGACCAAAAACAAAATGCATGGTTTCGTTTCGTTGCCGTGCCGACATGACAGAAGCGCGAAAAAAGGAATATTAAAATACTGCCCGGACAGGCGTATCACCTCTTTTGCATCACCTCCACAAGAGAACATTTTTTTATATATAAAAATGAATGAATGAATTATTTCCAAAAGATCGATAAAGAAAGAATGAATTTCCAAAAGATCGATCATGATACGCACAAAAGAACGTCTTTTGAGCTGTGTAGCAGTAGCTAAAAACATAGGATTACTTAACAACTAAGAATACCAAACTAACTTTGAAAGTACGGATGTTGCGGAAACTCAATTGAAGTCATCTGCGCCGCACCCCCGTTTCCTATGTAGAGGAATGAATTTACTAAACTAGATATGTAGCCGATGGGATGGATCATCAGCTGCCTAACCTTCCTTCAATCCGGTGTTGTGTCCCCAATTACCAACGACTAAGCAGCGAAAGGAAATAACTCCGAACGGTAGATTATTATCATCCAATCCAACAAGGACAGAAGGGGAATGGAGCAAACAAACATGCAGCTTAGCAATGGAGAGCAGAGGATTGCGATCCGATGACCGATGCAGCGAGCGTGAAGCCAAGCGGAGATCGAAGAGCAATGAGATAAGAGAGGGGGGATGGAATAGAGAAGAAGGGGGAGGAGGAGGGAAGCAATCACCTATTCACCTCGATCGCCTTGCTGGAGTGGAGGATTAGGGGAAGAAGCAACCAAACAAGAAGGCAATCTGGTTGGTAGCTTGGGGTATAGGAAAGTATGAATAATCCCTGCCTAGATCTTGCAGAGACTGGCGATGGTATCTCGATCGTCACGCCAACCAAGTTTTCTTCAATTTATTCGGGAATCAAAGCAACGGTCACCTGGCAAAAGATGAGGGACGGAGACGGAGACGGAGACGGAGACGGAGACAAGGAGTCCACACACTTAAAAACTGCCACGAAACGCAGTCGCCACGTGGACCACGGCACGCATTCATGAACATCCCACCCATGGCGACTAGCGAATTCTGAATTGCAAAATCCGCACAGCCCAGCCCTCCCCTCCCGAAAAGACCAGTGAGTAATTCATTCCGACGGGTCAGGCCTACTCCAACTAACGCATCAACACAAAGAGTTTAGGCCCAGTACTGACAACTGGACCAAACTAGAGGGACAAGCTCATCGCGCTCCCATGTGGGTTGTGTTTTTTCTTTAAAATTCCGTGTATATGTATTGCTGTGTATACGTATAGTAATATAGCTAAATGAAAGAATTTTTTGCCGATACGGCCGATTTTCACACCGTATTAGCAGTTTTAACCACCGCACGCACGTATTAGCAAAAGTGGCGGTGGCCAGCGCAGGCGTCGCAGCGCCATATGGCGATACGTCGCCATGGCCGAGGCGCGATGCCTTGCTGGCCGCCACGCCAGCGCGGGCTTGAAGCGCGCCAGCGCCAATGCGTGACGTGGCGCCGTAGCGCGCGCCCGCGCCGCCCGCCCGCCCCCCGCCACGTCACTGGTATTTGGCCTTGGGTGGGCATCTTGCCCATGTGTTGGCGCATGCCCACCACGCGCCAGCCAATTAGGTTAGTTTAGGGTTAGCCAGCCAATTAGGTTAGTTTAGGGTTAGGTTAGGATTAGTTTAGGGTTAGGTTAGAATAGAGTATAAATTTGAAAAAATTAAAATATATAGCATATTACATCAAAAAATTACAAAATTTTTTGTGGGGGTTTCTCACCTATTGTATTTGTTTGTGTAATTTTTTTATTAATTTATTTGTTAAGAATTGTTTGATATAAATACGTGTTTATACAAAGCAATAAATGTGTGTCGAATGTGCTTTCGTACAGATCAATTAATGTACTTCATATGCTCATTTTGCTAGGTCATATGGTCATTATGATATCTGTGACATGTGCTCATTTGCTGGAGATTGTAATGTGGCCCTTGCGTGCACTTGTCGCCAAGTGTTGATTATAATGCTTGGTTCATGCATGTGGTTTAACTTTGCAAGAAAGTTTGGATGAAATGTTATCTCGTGACTCTCTTTGATGATTGCGGTGGATATAAAATGATTCCCTTTGATGATTGCGATGCATATATATTGGAGAGAGCGACCGCGATTTCATTTCGCGATCGCTCGCTTCGCTCGTTCTTCGCTAAGTTCATATCGCGATACTCGCTTCGCTCCTCGCCCATTCTTTTCTTTTCATGCGCTTGCTCTCTCGATTATATTTCAACGTTATTAACCGCCGCCGCCGTTCGCAGTAGGTTTATCGTAATTTTTAATTTAGCTACATTCTTCTATGTTTAATTAGCCACATTGTCGTAATATTCGCTATGTATGTTTTGCTAGTCATGTCTCTACCGGAGCTACTAGAACAATTCTCGATGAGGACCACCGTGCAAGTGTGGCTCACCATTTGGCGTGGATGGCCCTCGCCTGGCGCCGGGCGAGGAGGAGGCGGTGGGCGGTGAGCGATCGTTACGTCCGATCCTCCGGGAGGCGGGCTTGTTGCCCTTTGCGAGGATGGTGTCCTTCCAACGTGGGTTCACCCTAGGCGGCGACTGTTGTCCGCACTTGTGGACCGGTGGAGGCAGACGCACACCTTCCATTTCGGTGGGGTGAGATGGCGATCACCCTACGGGATGTCTCGTTCTTGGTGGTCTCCGTCCGGGGTGTCCGCTTGTTCCGCCCTCAGAGAGCGGATGGAAGGTCAGTGGAGCGGTTTGGCCAACCTCTGCCGGAGGGTGCGTGGCGCCCTCGGGCTTGGCCGAGGCGATTCGTGAATGCCGCAGGTGCACTGAGGGCGTCGTTAGGGCGCATCTCGTTGCTTACCTTCTCGGCTCTTTGGTTGGGTCTGTTTCCAACCACAAAGGGCGATTTTTGAACCCGACTTCATCGCGTCGCGAGTCTTTGGGTTGACGCGGGTCGATCCGATGCCGCAAAGTACCGGGATCACCGATCCTTTGCGCTTACATACTGGGGTTGTGTGGCCGCCGGCGGCGGCAGTACTGTAGCAACAACTGGCCGTGTGCTACGTGCTCCTGCGGTTGTGGAGTTGGGAGCACTTCCTGTTGGCGGCCACCATTGAGACAATGAAGGCCACCTGTACCCTCTCCCACATGACCACATAGACGCGCCCACCATGGGCTTACGGTGGTGCCGCCGCCGTCGTCGTCTGCGGGCCAAAGAAGACCGCGAGGTGCTACTCGTTGTACCACAACGAGTTCGAGTTATTGCACGAGAGCGACATCATCTGGTGTCCATGGCATGCTGATTTTCTGCTCGCGGTTGCGCCGCACGGGCTGTCTGCGCAATGCGTCGAGGATCGATTATTGTGGACGACGACCTGCCACCTGGTGTTCTCACATATGGTGGAGCCTTACGCGCCGCAGCGCGTAATGCGACAGTTTTGTCGGTACCAGCTCGTGCCCCGAACAGCGGGCCCACGGGCGAGTTGTACACCGTGAGTCAAATTTCATCAAGCAATTTTGCGATCCTTACGTCTTCTTTTGTAACATTAATCTTTTCGAAAATCACGAGGCAATCGAGGTCGGGTGGGCATATTTCGGACTGGAAAATGCACCAGCACCAGTGGATTGCGACATGGATTAACAGGATGCACGTGGATGTATGGCATGAGCAGCGTCCATATGACCCTAAGTCGTACGCTGCGTACATGGAGTGGTACATGCCACGAACGCGCGCAAGACTCACCATTCCTCCTCCGGAGCGCCCAGAGGAGGTGACATTTCTGACGCACCAAGAGAGCCTCCGCCGCACGTACTACCGTCACAGCGCTTCAAGACATGACGACACCGTACGACACTTACAACCTCTGGTTCGCAGTTTTGTTGACGATATTCGTATTTTTTGTTAATGAACCTGTTACATATGTCACTCTGATTCGGCGGGCGGTGCGCGTCGAGCGCGCGTGAGACGAGGCCCAACTCGGCCAGATAGAACCGGCGGTATATAAAAAGTTTTGAAGCACATCTCGGCGGAGATGAAGAAGATAATAAAGAACTTGGTGTGGTCGTTCGAGGGCGGCGTCCTGCGCGATCGGCACGCAGTGGGGGCGTGCTCACCCGCCAGGTCACCACGACCTAAGCGAGTCCGTGACGTCGTAAGCGTTCCTCGTCGGTCATCTGCGGGCCAGTCGCCGCCGCGGGTAAGTCGCTATGTACAAATTTACATTAAGTTTTGTAATTATGCCTTACGTTCGCTAACATCATGCCGTTCTCTCGCCGTAGGTCCGTCGGGATGAATCACTTCGTCGTCGGACCGGTACCTGACTGCCGCCCCCTCGGTTATCTGCAGACCGCACATCCGGAGGTACGAGGTTCTTAGTTTACATCCAGTGTTCATTTGTACTAACATCATTTCGTCTTGCGACCTTGACCCGTGGGGGTGACGGCGATTCACATCGACCGATGAGCGACGATACGGGCCTCGGCTCCTACGAGGAAGCGATACACGCCTTGAGGGCAAGGACAATGGCGGCCCGGGGTTTTAAGCGTCGCAGGCGAGCTCCTCGGGTTATTTGCCCCGTGACGTTCAAGCGGATGTCCTCGGGTTCGGTGCCCCACGGTATACTCGGCGAGTTCATCCGCGCAGCCGGAGTTGCGAGAATCGTACCCCAGTGGTTTTCTAGCCTCCGTCGTGGATGAATTCCTCGGAAGTGTCCCCCAAGTCGGCACATCTCATCACGGCGACATGTATGCCTACCGACTACGCTCCGGACTCGATCTCTTGGTCCACCTCCGCCTCAGCGGTCTCGTACCCCCTCCGAACCGACACGCGTTCTCGAGGCGGTGGGCGTATTCCACAGGTCATGCTCGGCGCAAAACAAGGCGCGCGACGTTGACGCGGCCATGACGAGGAGGAGAGTAGTGGCTCAGACGAGTGAGCCGTATAGTATCACGTGTTATGCGATTTTCATTGTACTACATGCTTGTTATCGCTATTTCGTATGAGTGTCTTGTTCGTATTAATCAATAAACGTACAAACAATTCTTAACAAATAAATTAATAAAAAAATTACACAAACAAATACAATATGTGAGAAACCCCCACAAAAAATTTTGTAATTTTTTGATGTAATATGCTATATATTTCAATTTTTTCAAATTTATACTCTATTCTAACCTAACCCTAAACTAATCCTAACCTAACCCTAAACTAACCTAATTGGTGGCTAACCCTAAACTAACCTAATTGGTGGCGGGGCGCGGCGCGGCGGCTTGGCGCCCAAATCACGTCCTGTATTGGGCGTGCCGACTTCGCGCTTGCGGCGGCGTATCGCCGCAGGCGCAGTCTTACGCCCGACTGCGCCCGGCCCGACCACTTTGCTAATACGTTGCGGTGGTTAAAACTGCTAATACGGTGTGAAAATCGGCCGTATCGGCAAAAAATTCTAAATGAAACGAAGTCACTTGTATAATGAATCGGACTATGATATACGGTTTTAGCGGGTGCAGTAAACTATCAATGATCTCGTATTGTTAGTCATTGGCATTGAAAAACCTCATTGGCGTGGTTAAAAATTAAAAAGTTTAGTATCAGTAATATCTCTGGATATGTCTATAACAGAATGTCTTTATTTTCTGACAAATGAACAAAACGTTAGTATATTTTGTGGAAAAAATTTCCTGGGACAGGTCCTCGTAGTTGTCTCCCAAGGCCCCATCCGATCTTTGGACATGCGTGCAACAAGAGAAGCAATTTCAAGCGATTGCACTCCGAGCTGTCTCCTCCTCTTCCTCCACTTCCCGTTCGCGCGAACACTGATGCCCCTCTCTTCGCTCGCGTGCCAACGCAGCTTGGACCAATCCGCCACCGCCCTCCACCCCATCGACAATCTAAATGCTGTTGCTCGCGCTAAGCGGCGACATTGTCGATGGCGGACTCCTTCAACGACATCGGCGTGACTCCCGGGTTCGACTCATCGAGTTTGACCACCTTTGGTCTTTGGTTTCGACCACCCGGTTTCTACCACTGAGTTTCGACCACCTTTGGTTTTGATTTCGACCACTCGGTTTGACTCACGAGTTTCGACCGCTTCGGTTTCGACCACCTTTGGTCTTTGGTTTCGACTACTCGGTTTGATCACTAAGTTTCAACCACTCATACAACCTCTGACCGAGGTTATGATCAAACTGCTAGAAGAGCACATCATCCAACTAAAGAACCCTACAACAAAAAAGGATTACCACAAAAAGCAAGTACCAAGAAGGCAATGAACAGCCTAAGAGAACATAACATCCAGGAAGACCAAGGTCTAAGAGCAATATTGATGTTCTGAACCTTTTTTTTGTAAAATAGATCTTCACATTGCTACTCTTTTCTCATAGGTTTATCTTCCATTTGTAGGGATGATTTGTCTAGGTCTCAATTTGGAACTCCATAATTGCTTTAAATCCTAATATATCACCAAATAGCTAATTGACAGAAGGTATTGAGCATGGAAGATTTGCAATCCTACTATATCAACCATACTGACTGAAAAAATCTCAAATTGATTTATTTAGCTTTTCTAGTGAAGCACTTAAGCTGGCATGTTAAGGCTCAGACAATCAATTTACCAAGGTAGGGATAAAACTGCATACTTCTTTACCATAACTTTATCTACCAAATCGTGATTACATCGGCAGAACTAACACCAATAGGAGAAGCAATAATGTAAGCAGAAACACTATGAATCAAGCGGGAGGAGAGGCGGAGAGGTGGTGATGCTACGCTTTGAGCCGAGGAGGTGGAGGCGGACAACCACGCTTCTCTGGCGGTGTCGGTGGAGATGAAGTTTTGACGGCTGCAGCATGCTTTTCCAGGGCGCTCACTGCATGCCGAGCCGCTTGATGATGTCCATTCTTCTTCGACTTCGGCCGACGTTTTTCCCCAGCGGGGGCCCCTCTCTGCTTCGGTGGCGGTGGCCACTCTAGGATGCGTCCAATGCACAGATGCGCACACTCAGTTTTGATCACACTGGTCTTTGGCTTCGACTACTAGGTTTCGACCACTGAGTTTCAACCACACTGGTCTTTTGTTTCAACCACTCAGTTTTGACCACACTGGTCTTTGGTTTCTACCACTCAGTTTCGATCACTGAGTTTCAACCACTCAGTTTCAACCACACTGGTATTTGATTTCGACCACTTAGTTTCGATCACTGAGTTTCGACCACTCAAACAACCTACAACCAGGGTTACGACCAAACTGCTTGAAGAGTACATCATCCAACAAAAGAACCCTATAACAGAAAAGTTTTACCACAAAAAGCAAGTACCAAGAAGACAATGAACAACCTAAGAGAATGTAACATCCCAATTTTCAGGACTTTTTGAAAAAAATAAGATAAAAATAACCATTTAATTTTATTGAATTGTTAAAGCTTAATTGGAGATTTTAGAAAATAAAAACATTTTAATATGAATTAATCAAACTTCAATTATTTGAAATTTGGTTTAATTGGTTTTTCTGGTATCTAAAGTCAAAAAGTTTATTTAAAGACTTTTCTTGGCTTTTCTGGATTTTAAAAAGGGTTTTTTTTTAATTTTTTTCCCAAAAAATAGAAATAATTTATTTGCAAAATTAAAAGGCAACTTAAAGTTGTAAATAATTTTATTAAGTTCCAAATGACTCAAGGAATTTCTGTGTATGTTTCTTGAATTTTTGGACTTTATTTACTATTATCTAAAAACCTATTTCCTTTTTCTCGATTTCTGTAAACCAAAAATCATTCAAAATTTCCTTTCTATGTTTAGGCCGAATTATGTCTACCCCATTCCTATTCCCCGTGCCTTGGCCCATTCCATCGGCCCATTCCCCATGCCGGTCGCTCCACCTCCTCCTGTTCTCTCTCGCCAAACGGATGGGCCCCGCTGTCGACCTCCACCACGCCGTCACCGTCTCCTTCCTCTCGACTATGCTTGGCCTTCGCCGCGTCACCGCTGCGACAAAAGTCGTCACCCAGTGCAAATCCACCCTTTTTCCCTCGATAGCGTGCGCATTTAATTGTCATCTTTCACCGCACTCCACCCCCTCTGTTCTTTCTCCCCACTGCTCCCATCTCGCACCCATCATGTCGCCTTATCCGTGGCGTCCGAGCTTCGCCCATGCCACAAAGCTTCTTCGCTACTCCTCCTTCCTCTATAAATGGAGCACGGGACCCCACGTTCCCCTTACTTTCTTCTCAACACTCCTCTCTCACCTCGTTTCGCCATGCTTGAGCCACGCCACCGGTCGAAGCTCGCGCCTCCGCCTCGGCCCCCACTGTCAACCCCTCCTCCATCGTGGTCTCCTTCGTTGGCCGTAAGTCGCGTTTGACCCGGCGCACCTCCTCGCCACCGAAGCGCCTCTCGAGCTCTAGCAGCTGCAGAAAGCCAAATCTCGCCACCGCTATTCCTCTCACCGTCGGTCACTCCATCGAGCCTCTCGGCTAAACCGTGCACCACG
Source organism: Hsuehochloa calcarea (assembly GCA_036346395.1). Taxonomy (NCBI): domain Eukaryota; kingdom Viridiplantae; phylum Streptophyta; class Magnoliopsida; order Poales; family Poaceae; genus Hsuehochloa; species Hsuehochloa calcarea. Next base: position 578,252 of record CM070613.1, read on the forward strand.
AGTTTGCCTCGCTCCCTCTCCTCGTTGCTACCTTCACCGCGCTCGTCGTGGGCGCGTAGCGCCGGCGAACCATCGACAGAAGAGAGCCCCGCCGCTAGACTTCGTCGTGCTTCCACTTCGAGCTATGGTTGAAATCTCCTTAAGCCAGGGTGGTGAAGCCTCCTCGACCTTATGGTCAAAACCTCCTTCCACCGGTGATCGAAATCTTACGACCATGTGTTTTCAAACTTAGAGCCCGTTCTCCTTCGTTGCGAGCTCGATTGAGTGATTCCAATTAAAATTGGAGAAAGGGTAAAATAAATCTAAGACTTTATGAATAAAATAGGAGAATGCATCTGAAACTTACTGCGAGTTTGAGCGAATCATGATTATAAACCTGTAGAGATAAATAATAGTAACTAGACCGGTAGAAAATAAAAGCAGAAAGATATAAAATTAATCTGAGAATTTATAAATAAATCACCAATATAACTTGCTAAATTAAATGAATAATCTATTGCGTTAGAAATAATTTAATCATGTTAGGATAATTAACACAAACAACACTGGTAAATATCACCCTAGATCGGACTAGCCAAGATCATTATGTAACACCTCATTAACCCGAGCCTAGAATGCCACCAAACTACCATTAAACGTCTAATAATCATCAACACACTAGAAAAATTCAGCAAGCAAAACAATAACAGAACCCGTCCACGGGTCTCAATAAAACCTGAGTAAAGATTGATCAAGCATGAACAACTAGGCAAAGGAAACATAACCAGGTAAGCAATCCAAAACAGCACCAAACTAATGAATTCGAAGCATTGAAACAAAATAGACTAGTCCAGAACATTGACCTAAATTTTATTCAATGTCTAGCAAGTCCTAGAGTAATCCAGCAATAAGGAATAAATTATTCTCATGGCAATTAATAATGTGTTTGAAGTAGGAAACTATCCCATGTGCCCTATTCGCTCTCAAACATGGCACCCTCGAAGATCGTTCTCTTCACTTTGTTTTCACATCCATTCATCTCGTATCAATGCAACTCTACTCTACATGTCCACATGCACTTCTTTTTGCGTATACCGGTATAGCATGAGTGAATGCCCGCGACAACATTCACTCTGAAGCCCGTTTCTCCATAAGGATCGGGGACCTCCTCCACTCCCGTGGAGTTGTGATCATTCATGATCACCTGCTCATATGCAAAGATGCTTATGTATGAAAAATGCAAATTCCATCATATTTATCGTATCCAACTTTTCCTCATGATTGTCAACAAAGATATAACCATACAATTCTATTGTTTGCAATTAAATAAAATAAAAGCACAACAATAACGGTAATAGAAGATAAAGAAAATAGTGATCAATCATTGATCGCTGTCTACCATGCACTTGCCTTTACTAGTTGCGACGCACGATTTGGCTAGAAGAAGGCAATAAGCACGAAGTCTCTCCTACAATAAATACTCAAATTTCAATAGAAGCTACAGCAACAAAAGAACATTCATCAATCGACATCGCTCCTACACGTCTCCAAGTCTACCACGCTTCCGTGCAGAACATTTACCCTTTCTTTGCTCTGGTACTAAAACGAGCGCAACCTGTGACTCAAAAGTCCGATCATGGCAAACTGCCCAGTTCTGGATTCTTCATGAAATTCTCAATATTTTCTTAAATTACTAAGACTTCTAATAAAACCACCTAACCCTCCGTTTTTAACCCAGCAGACCGATCTGTTCCCTCAACAGACAGTCGTACTAAAAAAATTCATAACTTATTTATCCGAAGTCCAAATGAGGTGTTCTTGGAGCCTCTGTTAATATTATCGAATTCCCCACCTAAACCTATTTGGTGAGATTTCCAGATTCGGCCATCTTCTACCCTTACAAAACTAATTAACAAAACAGATAATTCTCGTCAGGGTTTACGGACAATGCACTAAACCCAACGTAACTTTCAGTTCACATGGCCAAATATTATGATCTTTAGCTTTCTGGAAAGCTTGTAAAAATATCTACAACATTCGTTATAGTGAGATCCCCTACTTCTTCCATTAACTAATCGCTAACGACGGATTACCAATATCTATCAAAATTAAAATAGAAGCTGCGAGCAGCAGCGCTACAAAAATCATATCTCTCAATCCGCTCGTCCAAACTACTTGATCCAATACTATACGGAAAGCTAGCGACATACGCCACAACTTTCTAGGAGACATTGGACCAGAGCGCACTTATCTACCTCAAAATGTCACCAATCTTGTTGTTCTAAATGATCTATTACAGACATCGCCAAACTAATCAAATACACCACCAATCGAATGGGGATCGAGGTTACCCTTGATGAACCGTTGAAGAACGTGAACCCGGGCTGCGATCCCTCCCCTTCTCTTCTCCCTTCTTTCCCTCCCTCTCTTCTTCCTTCCTCTTGTTGCTTGGCCGTGACACACAAGAAGCGTAGTGCGCCTCGGAGGAGTTAGCGACAAGGGCCAATGGGGAAGCTCTTTGTGATGGTGGAATTCTTGCAGCATATTAGGGTTTTTGTGGCTTGATGCCCCCTCCCTTGCCTTCAAGTGGGCTACTAGCCTCCCATGGGCCATGGGCCTCTAAGGTGGCTCTTTCCCATGACTATGGGTTATGACCCAAAACTCTCTCAAAATTACAATTTTAACTACTACACTCAAATTTCTTAATTCCAAATTGTTGATGTTTAAGCGGGATATTACATGTTAGTAGCAAGCGCGTCTGCGTTACACATAAGGTTACACCGATTTATTTTAGAAAAGTAAATAAATGCGTAGACACACGAGTAAAACCAATTAGGCATATTTGCACACTTAAAATTGAATAGACCTAGTTGCATACAGTACATGTAGTATTTTACTTTAGTGTGATTAAGCGAGAATAGACCACCTCGACCTAAAGCTAATAGGCGTAGAATAATCGTAGTTGGGAGTGCTAACTTAACAGGCGATCCAAAAATATTATTAAATTAAAATATCTTGACAAAGAAAATCAAGCCGACTAAATGTACGCATAATAGCACCCTAAAGCAACTAAGTATTTATTTATTATTCGCGTTGTTGTATAATTACAGAGGATGATCCAACACATGCTAGAGTAGGTGATCCGAATTCTTCGATGGCGATCTTTTCTACAATTTTGAAGGCAAGTCTTTCTCTTGAACATCAACCTAGCTATATTAAATGTAAATTGTATATTCTTTGCATCATATATATACATGCATCAAAACTATGTCTCAAAATCAAATCGTAATAAAAGAGATAAAGATGAAAGCAGGAGAAAAGAGATGAGAAAAGAGAATTATTAGGATGGTAAAGGAGGCCATTGGCGGAAAGAAATCTGAGGAAGAGGCGGGACCCTTTACATATGGATAATATATAAGGACCAACCAAGCTCTTACTCGGATAAGGGGCCGTATTAAAGTGTCAACTATTTTTACATTTCAACGGATAGAAAATGCTACCTTGTTACATGATTATGGGTAAGTAATATTGCATGGGTTGAGTTAGGGGAATCAATACCGGTAGGAAAAGTCAAAGTGGGGATCCTAAGCGTTATAGTAGCACACGGTGGAGTGTTGGGAGCGAGGATAAAGTCCGTCCCATTCAACATTACATGAACTTCGGTGGAGGAATGGGTCGATGCCGGGACAAGCGGAAAGTAATAGGTGGAGACTTAACCACGTAACCTGAAAAATGTTCTGTTTTCTGATCTCGAAACCGCATCAAAGGAAATGCGGGAGGCCCAGCTCAAAGAGAGTTCAGAGTAGATATGGGTAAAGTGGTACAAAACCTGCACAATGCTAAATAAAATTATGAATTCATGCATGTCTCTTGGATTGGAGTCTACGGTGACCGCTCGGGGGGTTTATCTTCTTACCGAGTGATAAGTAGTCTTTTCAGAATTAAAACTACAACTTAAATCTTGGTAAAGTATTTTCTAGAAAAAGAGATGAGCTAGAAAAGGTAATAACAAACAAAGATGGGTTATCCAGTGCATATTTGCTAATACTTGCTTACTGGGTACACTAGTACTCAATCTTGCTATTATTCTCCTTTGTAGATCCTAGTCCAACTGGGAACTATCCCGAGTGGGATGAAGGATACAGTCTTGTGGATGTCGCGGTGGCGAGGGCGACTACGAGGAGGCGAGGGCAAGGTGGGCGCCCTATTCGCGAGTGGGACAAGTAGGCGGCCGGTGGAGCGAGGCAAGCAAGCGAGGGGAATTCGTTCCTGTTGTAATTAAATAAATGTATTAAATACCATAGCCTTGTGTGGCTAACTGTGTAATAAAGTACAGTTTCTATCTTATTGTTCTGCTGCGTTAACTCTGGTAAGGCTTACTATTCGTCCGAGCGGTGTCCTACCGGGCAGACAAATAGTACTATGTATGCTTTAGTATGATTACCCTCAGGGGTAATGACATGGGGCGTCGCATTACTTCTACTGCGTCGTGATCAACTCTTTCTGTAGTTTGATCATCAAATTCAGGTTCTAACGTGGAAGAAAAATCAAATAAATAAGTCTGTGCTCAACAAGGAGCGAGCAGGGAACAAAATGAAATAAATAAATTCAGAAGTAAATGAAAAGAGAGGTGGTGGGATGGTTGGGATTTATTGGGTGCTTGGTTAAGTCAAACGGAGTCAAAAATTGGTTCCACAGACTCGAAACGGTCGAAATGGGTGTATATGTGTGTGTGTGTGTCTAATGGGTCTAGAATGAACATTGTCAGATTTGGGCGAATAGTATTGGGTTTGGTACTATTCCTTAACGGGTTCAGGTGGGATAGTATCGGGTCGGTTTCAGTGAACAGTGGTGGGTTTTAGTGACTAACTGGTCCACTCTTGTCTCAACCCCCAATTCGTGGATGCTCTATACAACAAGAGCAAGTGGCATCCTGTAGATATTCAATTGGAAGAGAAGTGTACTGAGCCAGGTTGGATATACCAAACCTGTGGTTGGGCGAGTTCTGTGTTTTTTTACTTGGCACAAGGTTCTAGTAATTATATATCTCAAGTGAGGAGATGGACCCTCAACCAATTCGTGGTTGTCCACCTTCTTGGTATCACTTTTGACTCATTTATCTGGGTCTATTGGGTGAGGAGATGGACCCTTAATGATGAGGACATCACTCCTTCGGATACACGCACTACACAAAATACTCCAGATCCGGTTGCTAAACTACAAGGTCATATGGCAAGAGCTTGTGCACGTCACTTAAATTATGAGGTGAGCTCGTTTCTAGGTGCTAATAATTTATCTATGCAAATGGTATGCTACCTAAAAATTGTGATCTTCTGTTACTAAGGAATGATGGAGAGGATCCAAACCGTCTACGACCAATTCTCTATGATCTGCAAGCTCTACGACCAGATCTGCCAGCTCTATGACCAGTCCTACGACCAGGCTACCAGATCTACGACCAGGTCTCAAGTTCTATGACCAGGCCCCCGACCAGTGACGACCACGTTGTGAGTTAGTCAGAGACATGGAAATAAGGTGATGCGTCACCGTTTTGGGCCTAATAAGGCTTTGTAAGCATGGCAAGGTCAAAGCCTAGGATGTGTACGCCCTCCACATGGCAGCACAACCCTTGGTCGACCTCCTCATGTCCTCCACCCCCTATATATTGCATGCAGCCGCCCCAGTTTAGGGTTGGATTTTTTCTTAGATTATTCTGCCTTTGCAGTTTCGCCGTTTATGATTTGAGAAACCCCACTTTGTGAACTTCATACAAATATGCAATATATTTCAGATTGCATCTATCTTGTTCTTATGAGTTGCTTTGATTGCTTGCAGGAACCATAACCTTCGTGGTAAGGTCGATCGCGTGCGAGCGTGGTTGATAACGACAGTTGTGCGGGTGTAGCGAATTACGAGGTGAAGATCTGTGGGTCGGAAGCCTCAAAGCGTCAACGTCCTCACGACGAAACAAATCGAACCTATCGGAAGATCGGGCCGCCGTTTACTCATCAGTTGGTATCAGATCAAAGGTTGCCCGTTAGGTAATCCCGTTTATCCCCTTTTGTTAGTTGTGTTCCATCACCTAGAGTCCAGAAATTTACCCTACAAAAAAGTTTTAGATCTTAGTTCTTCCACTGTCCAAACCACTTTGTGCCTTTCGCAATTGTGTTTCGGTTTTGCGTTGTTAAATTCGAGTCCATTGTCGGTGTCTTTGTTGCTGGTCTAGTCGTCGTGATCTAGTTTTTAGCGTCAAGTCTTCGCTGTTTTGGTCTTTGTGTATCTCGGCCTGCCCTTAGTTACATCCTTTGATTTATGCAGTATAGCCGAGATCGTGAGACCCCCTTCCCATCGACCACCTCCTCGTGTTCGACCATCAGTTGGATCGTCACCTAGTCGGATCGACCACCTCCTCGAGTTCGACCACCTCCTCGGATTCGACCATCTCTTGAGTTCGACCACCTACTCGAGTTCGACCACCTCCTCGGGTTCGATTGCCTAGTCGGCTCGACCACCTCCTCGGATCCGACCACCTACCCTTTCGACCACCTAGCCAAAGTTGAGAGAGAGAGAGTATCTTTTATTACCTTTATATCCATGCTCTGGAAAAAGTTTGTGACATATATATATCCCGGACCGGAAGAGGGTTTGAAGAGTTGTGAGTCAAAAAAGAGGAACCTAAGTTGGGTTTCTGATCGAGAAAAAAGATAAAGCGAAAGCAAAAGGAGAAAAAAGAGAGAAAGACCACCCTAGTTGGCTCACGACCACCCTCGGTTGGTCTCGACCACGCTCAAGTGGCCCACGAACAACCCACAGTTGGTCCACGGCCACCCACAGGGAAATCGGTTGCTTTATGAATTTTGTTCCATTGTGCTTGTATCTACCCTATCTTTTAGCTTGCTTGAGCTAGTTCTAGGAGCAGCGTTTGAGCGACAAGCGTGGCGAGTACCGTGGACTTTGATTCAGCTTTGCTAATCTGATTTCATTATTGCTATTCCTTGCTACTAAACATTGCCTATCCGAGCTCCACGTACTTTCGGTCCTCAGATTTGGATCGTCGCATTCGCCTCCGTAGTGGTCATACATCCCACCTTCTCCGATCAGACCACATGCTGCGATTTGGTAAGAAACTCATAAGAGCTTGGTAAGACGCTTGAGAGTGTGTGTGTTTCCAGTGTGTGTGTTTCCACTTTCCACCACCTAGTAGTTGATAGGGATAATATCTTTGTGTTGTCTTTTGTCTCCTACTAACCATGACAGGTGAGGAATTGGAGGCGCAAGAATGTGTTTTGAGGGAAGAGCTCACGAGAGTGTTGGATGAGCACCGCCATGCTATTAATGACTACATTGTTAGGAAGTTTGCGGAAACAAATGCTACACTACAACAACTTAATGAAAACATTGCATTGCTCAATACACGCATTAATGGTTTGGCCAATCCACCACAGAACAATGGGCGTGTGGATCCTCAAGGTGCAGTCCATAACCATGAGATTGACAATGATAATGAGATGCGAAACCACAACGCCTTTAATGCACAGCAACAGAACCGATTGAACTTCAACCGTCAAGGTATGAGAGGTAATAACTTTCAGCAACATAATGCACGTGTTAATGATGATCCCTATGCTAAAGTCAAGTTCACTGTACCATCTTTTGCGGGTGCTTATGATGCCGAAATATTCCTAGATTGGGAGATGACGGTAGAACAGAAATTTAATGCTCACTTAGTTCCTGAAGTGCATAGAGTTAGGCAAGCCACAAGTGAATTTAAAAATTTTGCCATCTTTTGGTGGAATAGGATATGCAATGATGGATTAGCACCTACTACTTGGGATGCTTTAAAGGTTGCTATGCGTAACAGATTTGTTCCACCTTTTAAACGTGACTTGCGTAAGAAACTGTAGCGCTTAAACCAAGGCAATAGATCTGTAGAAGAATATTATAAGGAGCTACAATTTAGTATGTTGCGTTGTGATATTATTGAGGATGAAGAGGCTGCAATGACACGTTTTTATGGAGGATTAAGACGTGAAATTCAGGACATAGTTGATTACAAAGAATACGATAGTGTTCCTAGATTATTCCACCTTGCATGTTTGGCAGAAAAGGAATTACAGGGACGACAGCAGAGGCTAAGGAACAATTTTGGAAGCACGTCTACACCAAGATCAACGCCGGGGCAAGTTAAAACATTCCCACCTTCAGCTACACAGTCTGCTGCCCCCTCCACGAGTAGGGCGCGTTCAGCAGCACATCCGACACCATTACATGCACCCAAGGTAAGTAATTCTACTAGTGTGCAGGCCCCAACCAAGAGTTCTTCTTCGGTTGCTTCCACGGGCCGCACGACTGGGATTGTTTGCCACTGTTGCAAGGGAATGTGCCACGTCATGAGGGACTGCCCAAGTCAGCGAGCATATCTTGCCACCAAGGACGGTGGTTATGTAAGTGCTAGTGATATTGAGGATGAATATGTACTTGCAGCTAACATTGTAGGTGGAGGAGACAAGATAGATAGTGATGCTGATAGTGTAGAGGAACAAGTAGCTGCTGTTGACACCGGGAATCATATGAGCCTTGTTGCGCAACGAGTGCCGGGAAATAAATAAATTCGGAAGGAAATAAAAAGAGAGGTGCTGGGATGGTTGGGATTTATTGGGTGCTTGGTTAGGTCAAACGGAGTCGAAAATGGGTTTTACATACTCGGAATGGTTCGAAATGTGTGTGTGTGTGTACATATGCGTGTGTGTACATAATGGGTCTTGAATGACCATTGTCGGATTTGGGTGAATAGTATCGAGTTTGGTACTATTCCTTAACGGGGTGGGGGTCGGGTTCGGTGAATAGTTGTGGGTTTTGGGTCAGGTGTTAATGGGCTACATAGTATTGCAGCCGAGAGTGGAAAGAGGTGGGCTGCACAGTGCTATATAGTGTTGGGTTGGCTTGGCAAATGGACATGCTTGGCGGCCCACATGAGCACCCGACCAGCCGACTTTCAACCAAAGGAGGCCCAACTCCCACTTTTTTGTCTTTTGTCGTTTCCTCTGCTCTCTTCCTCTCTCTCTACCCGACGTCAGCGGCGGCGGCGGTGAGGGAAAGTGTGGGGAGCACCTACATGACATGGGGGTTCCATTTTTGGGCTTGGGCATGGCTAGGGGTGGCTTGGTGTGGGCTCACGGTGGTGGTGGCACGTGGGCGAGGCGAGGCTTGTGTGGTGGTGCTCTGAGCTCGCTCAACCAAATTGGCCGGTGCTAGGGCACCAACATGGAGATGGGGTTACGGAGGTGAGGTTGGTGAAGCTCAGGGAGGTCGGAGGAGGCTTGGTGATGGTGGCCGTGGCGGTGGAGCCTTGGCACACGACGGCGGCGAGCAAAGGGCGGCGATGTTGGGCATGAAGTTAGGGGATGGGTTCGCGGTGGCTAGGGGTGCTAGAGGTGAGCTCAATTGAAGAGGGCAATGGAGAAAATAGGGAATCAGGGTGGCAACTTACCGACAAGGCGTTGGTGGTGCGGCGGGACTAGAGAAGGAGAAAGAGATGGTCCCGGGTGTGGAAAAAGGTTGAGGAGGTCGCAGTGCTCGGTCTTAAAGCACGGGAAGGCGGTGGTGCCAGGAGTGGAGTGAGAACACGCGTGGACGGTGGCGTGTGCGGCTGCGTTGTTTTCGCGGGCGAGGAGGTCGGTACTGGTGTGGGCAACGTTTAATGTCGGCACGAGGTGGCGAGGTGAGGTGGTGCGGCAGCGCGGGTTTGCCGTGGGCCTTGATCTGGCGCCGCGTCTTGACAGAGCCGCGACATGGGGCAAAGAAAAACAGAGAAGAAAGCGACGAAGGGAAGTATGGTTCATGGTTGAGAAAGCTCATTTCCGAAAGAAGAAAGCGGTTTTTTGTGGAAACTTTACGAATGGGGCGAGAAGTCCAAATTGAACTAAACTTCAAACAAGTTTTAAAAACTTGAGATTTTTGGGTCTTTTCAACCAAGTCCATTAATGACTAGACTTGAGATTTTGTCCCATACTCCCAAGTCCACGGTTCTCTGTCTGTTTGTCTGTCACATACAATACACTTATATTTCGTTACAGTTATGCCAAAAGTTACTTCACCTGTTTCATGGTCTTCTAAGAACATCTGTGGACGAAACTTTGCAGCTAATATCGACAATGCTTTTAGGCAAATAATACGTAGATGCACTCCAATGGAATCATCGTATTGAATTTACATGTGGGATTTGTATCTTCATCACACTAATTTGCCTTAGCTAATAAAATTTGGTTGTAACGCATTCAAAGGGCACCAGGCATTACCTTCAAATTAATAGATAGGTATTGTGAATATATACGAGGATAGGGGTTTCTGGCAGGCTGTCGCGGTTGCATTGTCAAAGTCATAATAAATAAAGATAAGAATGGTTGCTTGTTGATAAACATGCCATATTTCCTGATTTACATAACCCAACCAAAACAACAATTATTTTGTTTCTTTTCCACCTCTCACGCTCATGCTACGCAATGGGCATTGCGTCACTTGGACTATGTGAGAGCATTTGGTGTCGTGTCCTGAAGGGTTCGATGATCATCTTATCTTGCCAGTGCAGTGCCGTAGCGTTAATGCTGCTACGCTGTCGCCTCTTTGCTCCGGGTCCATAAAAAAAGAGAAATTTTGTGATATACTAGTAATCCTAGTAGTATATATATACAGTGATAGTATAAATCAAATTTCTTTGTATTTTTTTTCAAGAGAGTATTATGGACTTTTTCAAGTATGTTGACTAAATTTATACTTTCCCTAGTCCAGATCCAGATTTTTTTCCCCCTGACTGTGCCCATCCCTGTCATGATTTATAGATCTTCAATGACGCACCTGATAAGCTCCCCGGAACTTCTTCCCCCAAGCAGATTATTTTGCAGAGCGCAAGGAACAATATCGTTCTGCCCAGACAATGTCCCCGTATATTCCCCCTCTGCTTCTGATTCTGTTCGTCAACCCAGCTAATCCTGCCATGGGAGCTCAGACCAATGAGACAGACATTCCTCTCGGTTCCAAACTCAACGCGGCTGGCACCCAAAGCTGGGTCTCCCCCTCGGGGCGCTTCGCCTTTGGCTTCTATCCCGACGGCGAAGGCTTCTCCATTGGGGTGTGGATGGTCATCGGTGCGTCCAGGACCATTGTTTGGACTGCCAACAGAGATGATCCCCCGGTTTCTGGCGGATCTATTCAATTAACCAACGGCGGCTCACTTCAATGGAATCCAGCTAACGAGGGCGGCCAAGGGAAATCCGTGTCCTCCACCTCTACTCCGGCTGCCTCTGCTGCCATGGCGGACACCGGCAACTTTGTGTTGCTCGACGCGAAAAAGCAGGTCATATGGTCCACCTTCAGTTCTCCGACGGACACCCTACTACCAGGGCAGAACCTGACTCATGGTAACCAGCTGCTCTCCAGTGTCTCCAGTTCTAACCATGCAGCAGGAAAGTATCGCCTTATCAACCAGGAAGACGGCAACCTTGTGATGTATCCTGTTGGCGCGGTCGACCCTGACAGTTCATACTGGAATACCGGCACTTTCGGCAGAAACCTCCTCCTCACACTTTCACTGGATCCCAACGGCACCCTATGGTTGTTCGACCGAAACACCTCATATACGAATGTGTTGTTCCTGAACAATCAATCTTCTCGTGCTTCCCCAGACGCGGACAGCTTCTTCCGTTTGACACTGGACGCCGACGGTATACTGCGACTCTACTCGCATGTGTTCTTTAGGCAGGGAAAAGCGCCCACGACAGAGGTTCAATGGCTGGAGCCCAGCAGCGATCGCTGCCTTGTGAGAGGTGTCTGTGGTCCGAATAGCTTCTGCCAAGTCGCTGCTAATGGAGAAACTAGCTGCTCCTGCCTACCTGGTTTTGAATTCTCGAGTGCTAACCAAAGCACACAGGGTTGCTGGAGGGTGCGGAGTGGCGGTTGCACAGGGAACAGCTCTAATGATGACGGCATTGGGCTGCTAGCCAAGATGATCGAGGTGAAGAACACTAGCTGGTCAGATAGGTCGTACAATGTTCCACCACCAACAACAAGCAGGGAGGCCTGCAAAGCACTTTGCCTCTCTGACTGCGCCTGCGAGATCGCCATGTTTGACTCCTACTGCTCAAAGCAGATGCTTCCCATGAGATACGGCAAGATGGTTCCCGGTAGCAACACCACGCTATTTGTGAAGGTCTACACCTACGAAACTAAAGGTGTCTTGAGGAGGACTACAAGTGCCGCTAGTCCAGCTGCCATGCTGATATCAGGTGTTGCGTTGGCCATCTTCTCGCTTGTTGTGCTTGCAGCGTCTGCACTACTCTGCAAGCGTAGGCAATCCCTGAGGTACACGAGGGCTCCACAGCAGCAGGGCTCTGGATTCGACGAGGAGAGTATCGGCATTCGATCCTGTTCTTTCCGGGAACTAGCTGCGGCGACAAATGGTTTTACTCAAGAGCTCGGAAGGGGCGCGTATGGTACGGTGTTCAAAGGTGTCTTGGCCAACAGCAACAGGGACATCGCGGTGAAGAGGCTGGAGAGGATAGCAGAAAATGGGGAGCGAGTTCCAACGGGAGGTGCGCGCGATTGCACGAACGCACCACCGGAACCTGGTGCGCTTGCTCGGTTTCTGCAACGAAGGCGCGCACCGCCTGCTTGTCTACGAGTACATGCCGAACGGCTCCCTCGCGAACCTCCTCTTCGAGTCAGGGCCGGAGCCGCCTAGTTGGGGCGACAGGGTTGCGATTGCGCTTGATGTTGCGAGGGGGTTACAGTACCTGCACGAAGAGATAGACGGCCCCATAATCCACTGCGATATCAAGCCGGAGAACATACTCATTCACAGCTCGGGGATGGCGAAGATCGCAGACTTTGGCCTCGCGAAGCTGCTAATGGGGAACCAGACAAAGACCTTCACTGGCATCCGGGGCACGCGTGGCTATCTCGCGCCGGAGTGGAGCAGGAACACGGCGATCACCGTGAAGGCAGACGTATACAGCTATGGCGTCATGATTCTAGAGATCATAAGCTGCAAGAAGAGCATGGAGCTGAAGCTGGCCGGCGAGGAGTGCAACATTTCCGAGTGGGCCTACGAGTATGTGATATCCGGCGGAGTCAAGAATGTGGTAGCCGGCGGAGGAGTCGACGACGTCGAGCTGGAGCGGATGGTTAAGATCGGCATTTGGTGCACCCAGAATGAGCCCGTGACACGGCCTGCAATGAAGAGCGTCGTTCAGATGATGGAAGGAAGTGCAGAAGTTCGCCGGCCTCCGCCGCCGGCGTCATTTTCACAGTCGCTGATGCGCTAAATCTGATAGAGAAAATTTCTGTCTCAGTTACCAGAGTGGACGGGGGTAAGCAAAAGGTATGGTAATTAACTGGCGCACCATGATGTAGCACATAGATCATCTAGTACGATGACCACCAGTAAGAGGTACTGTAGCAAGATATTTTGAGAAGTGTTGCTGGCATCTGGCCTGATTCTGATTAGAGTAATATATTAATTGCACCCTGTTATGGCTTGGTTGCAGCCCGTATACGTGATAGTACAAATCTCTCTTACGTTGATTTGGCTGGTTCCAAATCAACGAAGGATGTGACCTGCTTGTTGCTTGCTAGAAGTTATTTCTTTATTACCTTTTCAAATAGTAGCTGGTGTTGGGTAACCGTCGCTAGCGAGTCTAGTCCGAGCGATTACCTCATAAATAATATTCAGAATCGTAAGAATAAAGCAAGAACACAAAACACAACAGTAAATTAAACACAGAGATATGAGGGGACTTCAAGTTTCGCTTTATTGCTCTTCAATAATCGTATTACAATGGTAGGGACCCCCTATATATAATCTCTTGACCCTGCTAGGGTTTTCGATGGGGTGCCCATGCATGGACCAGCTTATGGACCGGGCTCAGAGTTTCTTAACACTCCCCCTTGGGAATACATTCTCACATGTGCATGCCTCGTTAAAACTCCATAAAAACCCAGTAGAAATTTTTTTTGAGAAAGAGTGCATGACATACATTCTACTGCGTTGCACGAATTTGCTCATTAAAAACTTTAGCAGAGAAACTTCAGGAAAACTCGTCAAGTGAAAAAGAGTACAATCCACCCAATTTCATTTAATCTCCAGGATTTATTCTTTGTGTACTCGATCTTCGTGATCAAGTTTCAAGAAAGAGTTCGTGAAGATTCCCCCCTGAATTCTGCACTTCTCTAAGTCTCATCATTCCAATTCCACGTATGCATCTTTCAAAGCTAAACGCTGGCAGTGACTTAGTGAATAAATATGCAAGATTTTCACATGACTTAGTATGCAGTACTTCAATTTCGTCCATCTTTTACAATTCGCGAGCATAGAAGAACTTGGGGTTGATATGCTTAGTGAGAGGACTCTTCACATAACCCATTTGCACTTGTGCAACACAAGCTGCATTATCTTCATAGATAATAGTGAGAGTTTGCACGTTATTAAATCCACATGACTGCTGGATGTGGTGAATCATCCGCCAAAGCCAAGAATATTCCCGTGAAGCCTCGTACAGTGCTATAATTTCTGAGTGGTTCGTCGAAGTAGATACAAGACTTTGCTTAGACGATTTCTATAAAATTGCAGTTCCACCGCATAGGAATACATATCCTGTTTGTGACTTGGCAGTATGTGGGTCTGACATGTACCCAGCATATGCGTAGCCAGTCATAGTTAAGTCTTGGTTCTTTTTTGTAGAATAGACCAAGATCTTTACTTCCTTTGAGGTATCGGAAGATGTTCTTTATTCCCTCACAATGCCTTTTGGTGGGTTCTGCACTGTAACTTGCTAGCAGGTTCACTGCAAATGCAATGTCCGGTCTAGTACAGTTTGCCAAATACATGAGTGCTCCTATTGCACTCAAGTACGGGAATTCCAGTCCTATGACTTCCTCCCCCTCTTCTTTAGGTCTGTACAGGGCCTTTTTCCTGCTGCAAGGATCTCCCGACCATCGGTACTTTCGAATGATATATCTTTTCAAAGCCGAACCGTTCTAACACTTTCTAAGTGTAGGTTGACTGATGTACTAAAATCTCTTCAGGGGTACACTCAAACTGCAAGCCTATGCAATATTTGGTTTTACCCAAGTCTTTCATTTCGAACTCTGACTCTAGGTAAGAGCTTGCTTTCTTAATATCTTTCATGGTCTTGATGATATTCAGATCATCTACATATACTGATATTATACATAATCCATCCTGGGATCGCTGTATAAAAACACAGAGACAACCCTCATTGTTTGTGTAGCCTTTCTTGTAGAGAAAGTCGTTCAAGCGATTATATCATATTCTGCCTGATTGCTTTAGTCCATACAGTGACTTTCTGAGTTGTATACTGTACAGATTTTTGTTTGCTTTATCTTGGTTCGGGACAGGGATACCTTCAGATACCTTTGTATAAATGTTCGAATCCAAGTACCCATAAAGGTATGCAGTTACCACATCCATCAATTTCATTTTCAAATTCAAGTTTACTGCCATTAAGATTAAATATATAAATGTAGTTCCGCCCCATGACTGGAGAATAAGTTTCTTCATAATCGACTCCTGGTCGTTGAGTGAAACCTTGTGTAATGAGTCTTGCTTTATGTCTTACAACTTCATTGTTTTCATTTCTCTTTCGAACAAATATCTACTTATACCCTACGGGGTGCACATAGGGAGGCGTACAGCTTACAAGCCCAAATACATCTCTTTTATTTAGAGATAATAATTCTGATTCTATTGCCTTCTTCTAATCTTTCTAATATGATCTTTTCTGAAATTCAGCGAGCGATGCAGGCTCTGGATCAAAATCGATGATTGTGGTAATTTTCTTTGCAAAAATAAATATCGACATTGGATGTTGTATCTCTTAATATGGTATTTATTGTGCCGCTGTCTGCTAAGCACACTTTCTCCATAGGGCGTCACACGCGTTCTGATATATATAAAGTATTTATTAAGATGGGGTAGAAAACAATTCACACATATAAGTAAAATACTTCAAAACAGAACACAATTTGCTATTAATACGATAAAAAGTCGTGCAGGACTCATAATAAGAATTTATTGCTTTGCTCTCCTAGAGCTTACAACTATTATTCAAAATCAATGTTCTATCACAACCATAAACTGCAAATGACTATAAAATCTAAGTGCAATGCGTGCACTAGATTGAACCAGCAAAGTTTGAAGAAACTTCTTCCTGAATCTGTGAAATGTCCATCTTCTCTTCTTTGGCAACTACAGCTGATGTCGCTGCAATGTCCAAAGAAGGTGTGATGGGGGCTGCTACTTGGCTGTCCACATCCATGGGTGCATCCCATGACTGTGGATCCTCTATGCCTGTAATAACGAGGTGTACCTCATGCTGTACTTTGCCCTTTTTCTTAGCATTGAAGGCATCGATCACATGTTGCGGCTCACGGCAAACACGTAACCAATGTCCCCAAGTGCCGTATTGTAGCAACTTTGGTTCTGCTGACCATAGGGCTTTTCATCACGCTTCTTTTTTTCGCCCTTCTTGGTTTGGGCATTCTTCTTGTTTTTGCGACCCATGACCTTACTCTTCCTGCCTCTTTCTGTTGAGTGAGGCTTCCTTACCTTATAGCTGCTTGCGTTGACTTCATGGCCAACTTTGCTACTAGGCGGCTGTGAAATGTAGTTCTTTCAGAGAACATCATCTTGAGCTTCAGCAACTTGCATGATGTAAATCAGTTCGGCATACTCCTTGTAGCCATCCTGACGATAGTTGCGTGCGGATTGCACTGCGTTTGGGTGGAAGGTGGAGAGAGTTTTTTCTATCTTCTGCTCGTCTGTGGTTACCTTACCACAGAGTTAAAGACTTGTACAAATTATGTGCAATGTAGAGTTGTACCCCCCACGGTCTTGTAGTCAGCAAAACGTAGTCGGTTCCAATTCTGCTCTGCCTGAGGAAGGATGGTGTCTCGAACCGCTTCTTCAGTGCGGTCCATAAAGCTAGTGTGTTCTTTTCTGCCATATACGTATTCTTGAGCATTAGGCAGAGATGGTGTCTGAGGAAATGAAGTGCCTGATCATTCTCCTCAGCAGTTGGAGTGACGTGCTTTGAGATGCCAAGTCCAATGGCAATACAGATATTCTTGGCTCTAAGTACGATTTCGACATCTGATGCCCAAGTCAGGTAATTGTGGTCATGCTGGGCCAGCTCTTCGAACTCCCGGTTTGTAATGCCAGTCATCTGCATATTCATGCAAAAAGTTGCATAAGATTACTGCTGTTAACTTGCATAAAATGGTTGCAAAAATTCTCATAATGTTTCCATATTTTCTATGCATTTTTCGTAATTTACTACTATTTTTTAGTGATTAAAAGCAATATAAATAATAACAAATAATCAAAAACAGTACATAAATTGCATAGAAATAACAATAACAAAGTGAATCATGCTTCAAATGTAAAAAAAGATTCAAAATTTGAATTCCCAAGGTCCCTTTCTACTGGAATATGAATTTTTGGCAAATTTTACAATTTTTAGAGGTTAAAACGCGAAAAATTCAGTTCTGAAAGCATTTCACGTAATTTTTGGAATTTGGAGGGTCTTTTTGCAAAAATTCGGGATTCTCGGTTTCTTTTTTCGTGTTCAGCATCCGAATCAAGCTTATTTTCAACCGATGATCAAATGATGCTTATGTTGTTCGTGCCATATATTCCGTAGTTAAGGTTTACATGTGTGCTGGTGTCTTTGTAAGGCTTGCCACACCGTGATTTCTTGTCTACTTACGAACATGACCACGATGAACTTTGTCATTTGTCAGTTGAGCAGTGAGAGTAAAGGCAAAATTGGACCGAACGGTAAAATAGATTTTTTTTACTAGCCTTCTTTTTTTTACTAGCCTTCTCTCTCATCTACAACTCGGAAATGATACTGTATTGGCATCAGTGTTCCTACAGCAAAGAGTCCTAAAATGTTAATATCTTTAAGTGTCTATCAGCAAATAACATAAAAGTTAAGTATCCAGTAACTAATATTACCAATAATAAAACATAGTAGTATAAATCCTGGTGCTGTTGCATCGAGTAATATAATAAGAGGTGGATAGGTGACAGGCGGACAGGTGACGGTGAAGAATAAAAACTGAAAATTAGCTCACCTGCAATGTGGTTATATGGTGGCGGTGCTGCGTATGTACAGATCTCGATCCGTATAAGTTAGACATTTTTTAAGTTTTTTTTTTCAGTACATTCAATTTAATATGATCGGCTATATTTTTATCTAATAGTTCAAATTAGTTATGATTTAGTTATACTACATCTGGTAGTATAAGTAGTATAATATCGAAAGAGATATAATTGTAATTTTCTAAGTGGAGATCACATTATAAAAGAGTAATATTTTTAATTCTATTTGAAAAGGTTCAAAATACACTCACAGAAAAATACATAGAAAAAATTATTATACTCTTAACAAATCAGTAATTATATTTAATTTATGCTACCATCGTATACTACCAGTAGAATATATTATAAAATTTATCTTTTTTTTTATCATTGTTTGAGCGTGTACTCTTTTTTTTTGAGCGTTTAACGGAAAGAACACCACACAAGCTGTCTTGCACCTTATTCCTTTGAGCATACGGGACCATCGAGGTTGGGCCACGACCATTGACCCCACTTAGGCAAGCTTGCTTTCTTTGTCGGTGATTCTTTGCGATTAGTGAAGAACTACCATAGTACAGCAAAGGTGCTCTCAAAACTTTTGTTGGACTTGCAACTAGTTGTTTAACAGTGTAATGCAGTGTACTAGTCTTCTCCGTAAAAAAAGGGAAGTTGCATTGATACTAGTTGTTTAATAGTGTAATGCAGTGTACTAGTCTTCTCCGTAATGCGACTTCCTTTTTTTTTCTTTTTTTTTCTTTTTTTTTTTGCAGTTGCACTGATACTATTCAAGCTGAAATGAGGGTGATATTTATGCTCGAAATAACAGGAGCCACATTCCCATCTGCCGCATGCAGCAGCTAATATAATCCCCATCATCGTATCCTCAATCACTGGCTTTTTGCAAAAGCTTTTGCACACCATTTCATTAGACCAAAGCAAAAAAACAACGGTCCCAGCTTCTCAATCGATTCTCGTGGAGTCATACCAAACACCCTGATTCTCAATCGATTCTTGTGGAGTCATACCAAATACCCTGATTCTCAATCGATTCTCGTGGAGCCGTACCAAACGCCCTAATTCTCAAAACAACTAGATTCTGCTTCTCGCGAGGAGCTGTCTCGACAATGAAGTAGCAACGAGAAGCAGCCTCCCAGTAGATTCTCGTGAGAATTAAACCTTCAGAAACGAAAATACCCTTTGAAATTAAGGTTTTTATCCGCAAATGTCACTGAGTTACACAAATACAATTAAAGTATTACACCTAGGGATGACATGGTCTATTTGCCTCTAATTCTCCCTTATATGGTTTTTGGAGCCAACCTACCGGCCAAACGGTTTCAACAGACAGCTCCAGATTATCAGAGAAGTGGATTCTCAGATAATCAGGAGCAGGATCTGGAAAATGAGAATATAGAGCTGTACCAAACAGGGCCTTAGAGAGAATAAGGTACAGGCCATCTGAGCGACGGTTCTACTAGAACCTCGCACCGAAGCCGACACTCGAACGAAAAGGAAAAGGAGAACTACTGCTGCTGCTTGGCCGCCTCCAGGTGATGAGCAGCCGCCATGCGCCATTGCTGGTGCTCATGTAAAACAAGACTCAGTTGTTGATCGAGAGACCCGGTGATGTTGTTGAGGACCCTTTGATTGCGCTCTTTCCAGATCATCCAGAATACTAGAATGATACACGAATCTATCTCCTTTCTTTGGTGCTTGGGTGCTGAGTTCCTAATTGCCAGCCAGTAATCTTGAAGGGAGGGCTGGCCACGAGGTAGGGAATAAGGTGAATTGGTCTGCACTATGAAACGAGCACAGACTTGCGTGGTCACAACACATCCTATCAGAAGATGGTCAATGGTCTCACCCTGATGTCTGTAGAAAACGCATGTTCCGTGATTTTGCAATCCTCGGTGCCTGAGGCGATCAGCTGTCCAACACCGCCGCCGAATTGCTAACCAAATAAAATTTTTGCATTTCAATGGCGCCTAAGCTTTCCAAATGGCATCGGCACATGGGAACCTAATCGATCCTGCGCAGAAGGCCCTGTACGCTGACTTAGCATAGTAACATCCCGAGGACTCCCAACGCCAACAAATTCGATCGACCTCTCCCGGAGAAAGATGGATTCCTTGCAACCTATTCCAGAGCCAAAGGAGTTCAGCAACGGTTTGATCGCTTGGCTGACCTTGAAGATCCAAAACCCAAGCATCATTGGCTAGAGCTTGAGCCACTGTTCTTTTCCTCTGAATCGACGGCTTGACCATCACGACGATGGACGGCGCGAATTGTCGAATTGAACTATCATTGAGCCAACGATCCTCCCCGAACAACGCATTCTCTGGCATGCATGTTCATTGAGCCAACGATGGACGCCCGACAATTTTGAGTAACGGCGGGAGGGATCGCAACTCCACTTCATGATTGCTGCAGATTTGACCTAGCAAGCTCATAATAATAATTGCACACACACAGCGATTGGCATGCATGTACCAATCTCTGCTTCTTTCAGATTGTTCTTGTCTGTTCAAGCCAGGGCCGTTCCTGAAGGAGGGTTGGCTGGGGCAACCGCCCAGGGCCCACCAGAGCCAAGGGCCCCCGATCCTAATACATCATACTACATATACGTATATGTATAATTGTATATCCATTATATGCTCTATTGCTCTGCATGACTATATAACTACTAACTACATTGAGGCGTTGAGCTAGCCGGGAGCTCAGGACATGGGCCTAAATTATTTAATCGGCAACTAAGGCCCACTCAACAAGTATCAATGACTTTGCATCTAGAAATGTTAGAAGAAATTGCTTTATATGAGTAGTTTGTATCTTTTCGATGTATTGAATAGCTTTGTAGTTAATATAAAAAGTAGCATTATATATTTATGTTAGAATAAAGTGTCTTTTATTTTGTCTCGCCCCAGGGCCTCCAAAATATCAGGAACGGCCCTGGTTCAAGCCCTCAAGATAGACTGAGAGAGAAAGAAGGGGAGAATATATAACATCCAAGTGAGTAGGCTCGCAGCCACGAGATTACAAAAGGGAGATTAGGGAAAAGCCAAAGGGGCAGGAGGTGAAGAGAAAACCAGAAACAGAAGACAGTTTGGCTGCTCTAGTCCTCATGTGCATCATCTCCTCTCTCTCTCTCTCTCTCTCCTCACAGCTAACCACACCCCCACATCACATGCCATTGCCATTTGCAGTTTGTTTTTTTGCATTGGCCCCCTCTTCCCCCCTGTCCCCCATTCCATTGTTTTTTAATCTTCTTTCACTCGAGCTACCTCATCAGCTCCATTGTTACTACCTTACTAACACCTCAGTCCTCAGTCCTCAGTACTGCCCACTGCTACTGCCCATAGACGACAGACAGCCTTAACCCTTAAATGCAGCGTGCATTCACTTCCCTGTGCAGTGCCCAGTGCCCTCCTCCCTTTCCCACCAAGGCATTCAGTAGGCGAGGAGAAGAGAGATGGAGAGGAGGAGGAGAGCAGAGAAGATGCATGGACAACTAGCTGCCGGCACTGTGCTACTGTGCTCTTCTTCCTGCTGCTGCAACATCGGTAGCATCTAATTGGCTACCAGCGAGCTCATACCACATCTACTAGTAAGTACCACATAACAAGAAAGGCAGCTGCCAGCCACGGGATGGTGTGGGAGAGTTGGGGCGGCCTGCTCAGCATTGTGCTGCTCCTTGCGACGTCGCCGGCGCCCCTCTGCTCCGGCGCTGGAGATGTCTCCGTCAGCTTGTCGAGCACGCCGCCGCGCTTCTCAAGGTCGGCGTCGGCCGTGTTCGCCTTCCAAGCTCAGCAGAGCAGTGGCGGGGCGTGCGGGAATTGCGCCATCACCTGCAAGGTTAGTTCTGCTGCTGTCCCCAGCGTTATGTCTGCACTCTGCACACGCATTTCCAAATTCCAGCTTGCGAATGCGCGATGCGCACTTGTGCTCAGTGCTCATGCCTACTACCCCTGGTCCCCTGCTTGGAAGAACAATTAGTCAATAGTAAGGATGTTATTAACAAATAAATAGTCAAATTTGATTTATATTACCACCGTATACTACCGGTATATTAGAATATACCGTAGAATTTCCCAGGAAAGAAACACAAGCGTTAAAAAATGGCCGTGAATTAAACTGGACCACATGAATAATAATTTTTGCAAGGAAAGGACCGGAAAGCACAGGTGGTCAAGCAAGCAATTCACTAAAATGGAGTACTACTAGTAGTACAATAATTCACCGATTGAGATCCAATGTGGAACTGATCCCCTCACCTCATCCTCAACCTAAAGTTTTTTTTTAACCTTTTAACAGTGAGTCAATGACCGTATGTGTATTACTACCAGTTAGTACTCCATACTGCAGATACTGAGTAGCTCGGGACTTGATAATTCTGTGGTCGCATTGCAGTTGGACGGTGAAAGTGCATCGGATTGCGGGAGATCTGGAAATGGAAACGGAACGGAGGTGGTGAGCTATGCAGGACTGAAGGATGGAAACCACACGTTTGCAGTGTGCGCGAGCCAAAGAGGCAGACCTCCTCCCACCTGCGTCACCTACGCTTGGGATGTTGGTTAAGTAACGAACTGACTAAAAAGTTCTAATTCCTTGCTTACTCAAATTAACGATTGATTGTTTACTAGTAATTTCAATTTGGGTACCATACCAGTGAAGAGAAGAAACGCTAGTAGTAGTGAAAGTTAAAAAGAGTGTCCTTGAGCCAAGCAATGCCTTTGTCATAGCATGTACGTGATTTTTCCCGTGTATCTGTGCTGTGCAGACACTGTTCCTCCCACGGCATCCGTCGCGGCCGAGTCGGCATTCACGAGCGGAGGATCCACTGTGCCGGTGCTCATCTCCTTCAGCGAGCCATGCCCCGGCGGAGGTGGATTTACATGCAACCACACCTACTGCAATGTACGTGGTGCTAGTACTAGTTTGCAGGCTGCATTGCAGCACGCACGGCCAAAAACTTGAATGATTCCTCCTGGACCGCACATGCATTTCTCAACATCTCGATGAATGGATGATTCCTGGTTGCAGCTCATCGTGTACGGGCCCGGTCGCGTCGAGCCGTCCAGTCTCCAGGTTGTCCGGCCTGGCCTGCAGTACTCCGTCGCGGTGAGCATATCGCCGGACGTGCAGTACGGACGCTTGATTCTGCTCATGGGTAGGGGGTTCTGCAAAGATGCCGCCGGGCACCGGTTCGCAAGAGCGTCCAATTCGAGCTTCACTTTACGTTTTGGTATGTCCATCGAATTTGGCAGCACATTGTTGACCTGCTTGTACGTGCTTTGTTTGTATTACCAGACTGAGAGCGCTGTTGCTGATGTGATGCTCTCTGCTTGCTCAACTCAACAAACCTCTCAGATAGAAGAAGCGACTCTGCGAACATCACCGCCAGTATTCCTGAAAAGCTTCTTCATATTGAGGGCGCCACAAGGGTTGTTGAAGCTACCAATGATGAAAAGGACCTAAGGATATACCTGTCCTTCGCTGAACCAGTTCTGAATTCGTCTGCAGAAATTCTCAGCAGTCTTAAAGCAACTGATGCCGAACTAACACCTACCAACAGAAGCACGCTCGGAAATCGCCGGTTCGGATATGTCGTAAGTTAAACTTTTGTCAGTCCTAGCTGCTTAATTTCATTCATATGTCAAATTATTTCCTCGACCTCGCTTCGTAGGTGAAGAAGGTATCAAACACCGCTATCGTGACTGTTGCCTGTGATACAAGTTCTATAATAAGCAGACAGGGGACTCCGGTTTATTCATCAGAGCCATTCACATTTCTTTATGGTTAGTCACTATCTGTTCCACCCAGTATACTTCAGTTCTGGATCCCATGCCTGATTTAACCTAATTTTGTTGTGCTTGATGACGTCGATAGATACTCAAAGACCTTCTGTTCAACTGGCAACATCGACCGTGAGGACAAGTTCTCGCAACATCCCAGTTTTGATAAAGTTCGAAAAGCCTGTGTTCAACTTCAGTTCCTCAGCAGTGCAGGTTTCTGGGGGCAAACTATTGAGGCAAGATATTTTAATACGTCTGAATAAATGACTTCTTCTACCTCAGAGGTTAATGTCTCACCGGATGTTCATTTTGCTTTCAGCTTCCGTGAAGCTAGTAAGAGCATATACACACTGCAGATACAGGCAGTTGATAGGCTGGTTTCGGTTCAGGTCGCTGAAAATACTACTCAGGACGTGGCTGGAAATCTGAACTTAGCATCAGGCCGTCTTCAAGTGAGACACTGTACGGGCACTCTTCGCTTGTTAGTTATACGATATTTCACAAAAGTTTGATCTATAAACTCATTACGCAATGTAATGTTCTACTATACCTGCAGATTCTGTTCCTGCATCATCATCATCGATTGCAATCATCGCCACAGTCATATTCGCGGCAACTGCAGTTGTTGCCACGCTACTCGCTGTCTCAACATCGTCACTTCTCGCGTCTGGAGTTATCTCTAGGCCCTCTTCTTACATGATCTCCGAGCCATCACGGAATCTTTTGGTACGTTCACATAAACATTTCATGGAGACAAATCAAGCAGTAGGCTTATTGACCATTTCATGCTGTCATTTTCAGAGAATGGCATGCCATATCCAAATCTTTGCTCTGTCGAGATGGCTGTCGATAAATTTGCCGATTGAGTACTACGAGTTTGCAAAGGGGATAGAATGGAGCATCCCATACATTCACCTTCCATGGGAATGCCCTTCTGCAGATCCATTTGTAGGGTACTCCACAGTGCCTGCCATTGCATACTCGGAGCTACTTGACAGGAGTGCTGTAGGGGCTGACATCTCATATCCTCGAGCACCAGGTCAGCAAATGCCAATGCAAATACAGACAGGCGGGAAGCCGGTGGTGCCAATGGAAATCCCGTTAGATGGGAAGCCGCTGACTGCAATGGAGTACCGATCTTTCTTTGAGGTCATATATTTCATTGTTGTACCTTTGACGCTACCATTTTCATTACCCTTGAGCAGTGATTTCGCTACCGGCGAAATTTCGCCGGTTACCGCCGGTAACCGGTAAAAATTAAAACCGGTAGCGAAATTTTGGTTTTGATGAAATTTATTCAAAAAAATAAATTCAAAATTCAAAATTTCCAAAAAAAATTTGAAAATTTCGGCCGAAATTTCCGGTTTTCGCCGGTAACCGGCCCTACCGGTCTCCTCCGAAAAATTTTTGCCACCAAAAAGTAAAACACTGCCCTTGAGTGCTCAACGAGTAAAACATGGATCATTTGCAGAATCAGGACACGAAGCCTGAAGCACAAATTATCATGAAGCTACAAGATTTTGACGGGTAATGCTTAATTAACATTGGTGCGTCTTGTTCGATGTACTGAGTACTGACGTATCAAGAGACTGAGTTATTCTCTGGTCGGATGCAGGTGGAAATACTTTGGAAGAAGCATGTTCTGGCTGGGTGTGATGGGGGGAGGTCTGATCCTGCTGCATGTTCTTATCCTCCTCTACCTCAAGTTAAGGTACAGAGGCACGGAGAAACGGCAAAACTACGGCGCACTCGCGTTCCCCAGGTTGGAGATCATGCTTGTAATCCTTGCAATGCCTTGTGTCTCCCAAGCGTCTGCAGCACTGATCAGAGGTACGTATACTATGGGTGGAGCAATGTCCAGCTAGATATGATGAACCACTGAGACGTCGTTGCCTTAATTTGCTGATATGATCAGGTGGGACTACCGGAGGGCTCGTTGTCGGGATCGCGCTGACCGGCATCCTGACATCGTTCCTGGTGGCTCTGCTGCTGTTCCTGTCGCTGGGCATCACGATGGGCAGGGTGCTGCAGTACAAGGAGGTTCACCAGGAGGGGCAGGAGTACCACTGGTACCAGGAGATCATCAGGCGAACGCTCGGCCCCGGCAAGCGAGGTCAGTGGACGTGGAAGGACGCTGACCGCGCCGCGTGCCTCGTCAAGCTCGGCCCGCTGTTCGAGGACCTGCGTGGCCCGCCCAAGTACATGCTCACGCAGATCGCCGCAGGTGGAGGGAAGCGCGCGGCGGCGGAGCGGATCATGGCCTCGGAGGACGAGAACGAGGACGCGGAGGCGCCGTTTGTCCAGAAGTTGTTCGGGATCCTGAGGATATACTACACGTTCCTGGAGTCGGTGAAGCGCGTGGCGTTGGGCATCGTGGCGGGAGCGCACGCGTCGTCGGACCGGTCCTCGCGGGCGCACACGGTGGTGGTGCTGGCGATCGCGTCGTTCCAGCTCTTCTTCATGGTGCTCAAGAAGCCCTTCATCAAGAAGCGGGTGCAGCTGGTGGAGATCGTCTCGGTGGCCAGCGAGGTGTTCGTCTTCGCCGCCTGCCTCGCGCTCATCGACAGGAACGGCGGCGAGGAGGAGAGCGGCACAGGGCTCGCGATGCTCGGCGTGTTCGCGTTTGCGTTCGCGGCGCAGGTGTGCAACGAGTGGAACGCGCTGTACCGGCAGGTGCGGTTGCTGAGCTCGGACAGGAGCTCCTTCGTGGAGGGCGCCAAGGCGGCGTCCGTCGGGCTGCTGCTGGTGGTGCTGCCTCCGTCAGTGCTGGGAGACCGCGTAATCAACCAGCAGCTGCCGCCACCGGATAGTGGCGCAGGAGGCGGGGATCAGAGGGCGGCGGTAGCGGCGGCGGCGTCCCCCGGGGGTGAGGCGCAGAGGAGCTCGAACGAGCGGTCGTGGCTGCGGCAGCTGCGGGAGATGGCGAAGGCAAGCTTCAGCAAGGAGGGGGGAGGGGGAGGCGGGGAGCCGTCGAGCAGCAGCGCGTACCGGGGGACGCGGAGCCGGAGCTCGTCGGTGGCGTCGTCGTCGGACTCGAAGGCGAAGGGGGAGTGGATGTCAAAGTCAAAGGGGCTGTACAAGGATCTGGAGGCCATCTTCTCCGACAGGTGAAGCAGCGACGCATGCAGCAACTAGAAGCTAGCTAGCAAACATGAATGCATCAACGACCGCGCGCCATACAAATATTGTTGTACGTGTTTCGCGTTCACATATAGATATCGAGCTGTCTTTGATTAGTGTTAAGAAACTGGCTTCAGCCCGGGTCCTGGTCTAAGGTGGGTTTTTCATCTAACCAGTAATCTATATAAAGAGGGGGACTTCAATATTGTAATACCGTTTTTCAGAAGAGTAATAAAGAGAAGTTAGAAGTCTCCTCGTATCTCTGTGTCAATCTATTATTCTGTTCTTGTATTCTTCCATCGTTCTTACGATTCTGACTTTGTCTACGAGGTAATCGCTCGGATTGGACTCGCCAGCGACGGTTCCTCAACACGTTATCAACACGATCGACTCTCCTTGGATCGAAAGGTAACTGTCGAAAAACGATGCTCGTAGATTGAATCGTTTTTTCTAGATTGCTTTCAATTCTGCAAATTTGGCTTTCTAGATTGTTTTTTCTACGGTGCAAATCTGCTCTAATCTACTGCGAGCCGACTTGAAGTCGCTGGCACAATGCCGATCGACAGATTACATAGAAAAGTGGATGTCGATTGTACCGTAGATTAAAACTTTTAAATCTGTTTTAATCTACCGCGAGCCGACTTAAAGTCACCGGCCAAGCCGGTCTGTGGATTTGCATGAACAATAATTGTGCATGAACAGTATTAGATAAACAGTAAAAAAAGGAAAAGGGAGGCCTGACCCGACGGCGCAAGACTACCTCGCCGGCCAAGAAGACGACCACGGCGCCGCCCAAAGAAAATAAAGAAAAAAGGGGGAGAGAAGGGGTGGGTAGCGCCGACGCTGCCCGGGCGCGCCATGTCGCCGTCGATCTCGCCACCTCCGGCCGACGGGCCTCAGACGATCGCAAGATCGTTGTCTCGCGTTGTCGCCTACAGAACCGAAGTCGTCGTCGCGCGCCACGAACACCATCGGCTGGCGGCAGGCGCATGGCCAAGACGCGTGCCTCCGCTAGCTCGAGCGTCGACCGCCAAAAGGCCGCCGCCGCCTCGCTACACGCATGGAATGCCCCACACCGGAAGTCACCTCGCGACGGGCGGCGCGCCGCGACCGCGCCTCCCCGACCGCTGAGCCCATAGTGCACCGCCCACGGCCCCGCAGCTCCGCGTTGACACGTCGGTGGCCGACCATGCCGCTCAAGCGGCGCCGCATGCGCCACTCGCCGCCGGTCGCCCGCTCATTACCAGCCGTGCCCGCTTGCCTCCTCTGGCGCCTTTGGAGCCGCTGCTGCATGGGAGCACAGGGGCAGGGAAACCCTATCCCTGCACCTGCCCGATTGAAGCAACCGATCGGATTGGGCCTGAGAAGGCCGAATAGGCCAATGGGTCAAGAGAAGCCGACCCATGTGAAAAAAGGAAAAAAATAGACATCCTAAAGTTTGCAAATAAGCCCTCGCATTTTTTGAAATTACGTGAAATAATTTTCTCAGAATTGAAAATTCGCGTTTTAGCCCGTGGAAATTGCAGAATTCTACGAAAATTCATATTCCAGCAGAAAGGGCCTCGGGAATTCAAATTTTGAACCGGTTTTAGTATTTGAAGCATGTTTAATTTTGTTATTATTATGTCTATGCAATTTATGCATTGTATTTACTATTTTGATTATCTATAATGGTTCATATTGCTTTTAATCACTGAAAATAGCAGTAAATCATGAAAAATACATAGAAAAATACGAAAACATTATGAAAATTTTTGCAACCATTTTATTCAAATTACCAGCAGTAATCTTATGCACCTTTGGCATGAATATGCAGATGACTGGCACGACGAATTGGGAGTTCGAAGAGCTAGCCCAGCATGGCCACAATTACCTGACTGGGGCATCAGATGTCAAAATCGTACTTGGAGCCAAGAAACTCCGTGCTGCTATTGGACTTGGCACCTTGAAGGACGTCGCTCCAACTACTGAGGAGAACAATCGAGCACTTCATTTCCTCGGACACCATCTCTGTCTAATGCCCAAGAATGAGTATATGGCAGAAAAGAACGCACTAGTTTTATGGACCGGACTGGAGAAGCGGTCCGAGGAGCTGAAGTACACCATCCTTCCTCGGGCAGAAAAGGATTGGAACCAACTACGTTTTTCCGACTACAAGACCGTGGGGGAGTACAACTCTGCATTGCGCAGAATTTGTACCAGTCTTCAACTCTGTGGTAAGATAACCACAGATAAGCAGAAGATCGAGAAAACCTTCTCTACCTTTCACCCAAACGTGGTACAATCCGCACGCAACTATCGTTAGGACAGGTACAAGGAGTATGCCGACCTGATTGACATCATGCAAGTTGCGAAAGCTCAAGATGAAGTTCTCATAAAGGTCTATATCTCACAGCCACCTAGTAGCAAAGTTGGTCATAAAGTCAATGCAAACAGCTACAAGGTGAGGAAGCCTCACTCAAAAGAAAGAGTCAAGAATGGTAAGGTCATGGGTCGCAAAACCAATCAGCATACTCAAGCCAAGAAGGGTGAACAAAAGAAGCGTGATGAGAAGCCCTATGGTCAGTAGGACCAAATTTGCTACAAATGTGGCACTTGGGGACATTGGTCACGTGTTTGCTGTGAGCCGCAGCACGTGATTGGTGCTTTCAAGTCTAAAAGGAAATGCAAAGGACAACATAAGGCACACCTCGCCATTGCAGGCACAGAGGATCCACAGTCATGGGTTACACCCCTGGATGTGGATAGCTTAGTAGCAGCTCCCATCACACATTCTTTGGACATCAGAGCAGCAGCAACTATAGTTGCTGTAACATCCCAAATGTGGATTTGTGTTTCAAATGTATAAAAATGAGAAGAAAATAAAACTTTTCTTGCATCTTGAAGTTCTTTATCATTTCTGTTATTCTTGTAAAGGAATTATGGAAATAAAAAATCAAAATCCTCAATTGACTCCAATCAAAAACCTCCTTGGCAAAGATTTTGGGCCAAACCCATGTAAATATTTTTCCTGGGCTCTAGGGATGACTTGTGACGCCTCTGAATTATTTCATGATTTTTAGAAATTATTTGATAATTTTGGGAGGCAAGTCAAACCAAGTCAAATCTTGTACAAACCCTAACTCAAACATTCTGGAATTTATGGAGAAAAATGCAGTGCATAAAAATCTCTAGAAATTTTATGTAAGGTTTATCCTGCAGTCAGCAGCATCTTGTTAAAATTTCATAATTTTTGGGAGCAGGTTTGCTACCTTAAGTAAATTCTCCAAAAATCAGCTGTTTAATTCAAACCCTAGCTGGTTTTTACTATTCCTTTGGCACGAGTCAGGCTCGGGCTCGAGCCAAGTGACTTGGTTCAATCAACTAACTACACCCGGCGCGGTCGCTCGGGCGCGAGTATCGCGGATCGTTGGATCTGAGATCAACGACTCATATGTGAGTGAACGTTCGGACCATCCGAACGTTTCGATCAACGAGAGTCGTTGGATCTTAGATCAACGGGCTGGATTGAAGTGAACGTTTGGACCGACCGATCCTCCCGTTCATTTGAACCGTCCGATTTGGAGATAACGGCCTGGATTGAATTGAACGTTCGGACCGTTCCAATCGTCCCGCTCATTGGAACCGTCCGATTTCAATCCAACGGTGGCCGAGTCGTCTCCTTCCTCGAGTCTTAGCTAGCTTGCGATTGAGTCAAAGCCATGGCGTGCGCAGAACTGGAGCAGCGTTGGGTCACCTCGATGACCACCTTTAAACGGCTCTCTCTGCTCGCATTAATTGTCCGTCGTGCACCGCCCTCAAAAGTCCATTGCTCAACTGCTCCCATCGTTCTCAAGTGCTCTCATGGCAGGTTTGACCCGAGAGGGTTTATTACCGTTGCTCTCTGCCATTTCCTCTATTTAAGCTCCATTGCTTCCCCTTTGGCTTCCTTTAGCATCTCCGCAACTCTAGATAGCACTTCAGTGGTTGTTTGAGCTGCATTCATCCGAAACCATTTCTGCCGCCATTGCCGAGCTTCAAGCTTTCGGTGAAGGCGGTACCGCAGTGGCTTTTCCTCTCAAATTCTTATTCCCTCTGCTCCTTCTTGATTCTCTTGAGCTTAACCCTCGCTCAATTTCGCTTATCTTCCTCAGGGCTTGGCTGAATTGGAGATTCCTCATTTTTGGCCGAAAGCACTATTTTTCATCACCAGAGCAGCTTCAACCTCCTCTGTGTCTTTCCCGTGCCCATGTAACTCCACATTAGTCCCTAGTTGCTTGGCACTAGCTTACTTTGTCACCTCTGTAAACTCCGGCTTGCCGGCGTTCTAGACCGCCGCAGCCGCGATTTTTGGTCCCATTGTGTGCGCAAAGTTATTGCGGACCCATTTTGAGCTTTTGCTCGCACCGTCGTGACCAGAGTCGCCGGCGGTGAGCCTCCTTTCGCCGTCGAGTTTTGTCAGTTGAACTGGGCGCGAGCTCTTTGAACGTGGTTCGCTGTGGACCGTCGATCCTTAGATCAATGGCCCGCGATCGCGTGAACGTTCGGACCATCCGAACGCGGCGATCCATGCGTACTGTAGGATTTTAGATTAACGGCTCAGATTTGAGTGAACATTCGGACCATCCGAACGTCTCGATCCACATGGACCGTTGGATCTAAATCCAACGGTGAACGTATGAGCCACGCGCGCGCTGTGCTCTGCGCGCGTGGGCCATTGGATTTCGAATCTACGGCTCAGGTTCGCGTGAACGTTCGGACCGGTCGAAGGTTCCTTCGTTGTGAGCCGTCCATCTCAAGATCAACGACCCACATCTATTTGAACGTTCGGACCGTCCGAACGTCTCCATCCACGTGGACCGTTGGATCTAAATCCAACGGTGGGGTTTGTGAGCATTGGGCTGGCCGTATCCGTGGACTTGGACCGTTGGATCCAGGATCAACAGTCCAAGTTCGTCCACGTCGATTTAATCTCAGATTTTTCCCGAGAGGATTATTTGTCAACTGAAAAATAAAATTAACTTGTAAAATGTATAACTATTTCATTTTAATTCCTTTTCGGTTGATTAAAATTTTGTTAGTTATGTTTTTAACTAAACTTTAATCTAAAAATGTTTATAACCTCATTATAGCTCCAGAAATTATTGCTAAGATTTTAGTTGTAATGAATAGTAGCATTTGTGATTTATAAGGCTGAGCAGATTTGTTTTGCTCATATCTTTTGCATTAAGAATCCAAATCAATTGGTTCTTATTGCTAAATTCCTTATAAACCATGCTCTTGCTACTGTAAAATTTTCAAAGCATTCGGAGAAAATTTACTGTTGAGTTTTTGTGTTTTCTTCGTTCTTATTGGTTCTTTTGCGCTTTCTCGTTAGGTTCCGAAGAGCACATTGATAACCTAAGTGATCCTCCGTAACATCTTGAACAGCAGCAACCAGGCAAGCAGTTTGATCATGTTAATTCCAGTATTTTTCAAGTCTACCTAAGGAAGTGTGCTTAATATCTTGGCAAAAAGGCGGTCTGGCGTGTGGGTACATTGGTACACCCCTGCAGGGATAAAACTATTCGAATAGCCTCGTCCTAGGTTATGGACACGCTTGGTTAGGTTTTGCAAGAGTTAGACTACAACCTTTTTATTAAAATTTGACATGGTTGGTATGTATGGGTAACTCATGCTATTGTTGTGGTGACTAATGATTTAGTCACTTCCAGGATTGTTGTTGTCCTCTATCTATTGTTATTATTGTTGTCCTTTACTGTTATTTGAACATTAAAAACAGAGTTGACAACTTGCTTTTAAATGTGCTACATTATTGCAAATAAAGATTACTTTGTGCCGAAAATGAAACATACAGCCTCCACTTAAATAAGCTTGCATGTAGCATATGTATAGGTCCGTTATTCTACACGTAAGTCTTACGGAGTACAATTTTTGTACTCATTTGCTTTGCTTAACTATTTGTTGCAGAGGAGGAAGGTGAGCCCCAAGGGCCTCACTTTTGTGAGATGTGCTGCGGGTTTGACGACTAGTTTGGCGGCCCGGTCGGTTGCCTTGTGGGTTAAAGGCACACTGATTGGCTCTTTTGTGGGTTAAAGGCACTTTTGCTTTCGCTGTTTATTTTTGTATTTATATGTATTGGTCGGTCGGCCTATCTTTTGTAATAACTATTATTTATTTAGCTTATCTTCTGGTTTGTGCTTTTGCTTCAGTTCTATGCGAAGGAATGGAATTGATGCATGACTTGTTGTAAAGAGGTACGTATACTGCTTTTCTGGGAAGTATACATGTCTCGATTCTCGGTTTATTTTGTTTGTGATGCTATGACCGAGTGGATGGTTAAGCATTATAAGCCTGATAAACTGGGGTCTCACAGTTGCCGAAGAAGAGAAGTTGGACATGGAGCAGATTCAGATAAAAGTTTCATCATACTACGCTGATTCGATCTAGTGCACGCATTGTACTTAGATTTTATGGTCATTTGCAGTTTATGGTTGTGATAGAACATTGAATTTTGAATAAAGGTTGTAAGCAAGAATGTTGGTAGTCTTACGGAAATCGTAGATAGCGATACTTGTATAATAGGCTCAGAAAGAGCCACAATTATACTCCCGATGGGCACAACATTGGTCATTGAAGAAACCTTGTTGTAACCAGAATCGACTAGGACTCTCTTAAGCTTTAAAGATATTTGCGCTTACAGTCTCCACGTACAGACTGAAGAAGAGTATGGTAAGGAATACCTGCTCATTACAAAGCACGAAGAAAATGGGAAAAGGGTATTAGAAAGACTTCCTTCATATGAATCTGGTCTATACTACACTTACATTAAGGCATCTGCAGCCTATACTGTCTTGAAAACAATTTTAGAAGCTTTGAATTTTTTATCTCTGGTATGATAGATTAGGTCACCCCGATCTTAAAATAATATATAAAATATATAATTACGAATTCTTAGGGGCATAATGTCAATGTAAATAATTTTCCGAATGAGAACGGTTTTGTGTGCCCCGCATGTGCCACCCCGGAAACTGATTACTAGACCTTCTACTCTGAAAGTAAAGGATGAAATCTCTGCATTCCTGGACCGTATCCATAGAGATATTTGCACTCCTATACAGCCCCTGTTAGGGTCATTTAGGTACTTTATGGTGCTCATCGATGCTTCCTCGAAATGGTCGCATGTATGCTTATTGTCTACGAGAAACTATACTTTTGCAAAGCTGATCTCGCAGATAATTAAAATTGAGAATAATTTCCCTGATCATCATGCGAAGTCCATCAGAATAGACAACGCTAGAGAATTTACCTCAAAGATATTTGATTATTATTGTATGTCAATGGGAATTAACATTGAGCATTCCGTACCACGTGTCCACACCCAGAATGGAATAAGAGAGACATTAATTAAAAGAATTAAATTTATTGCCTAACCGCTCTAGCAGACTTGTAATTTACCAACTACATATTGGGAACACGCGGTCCTACACGCAACAACTATCACCAATTTTCGACCGTCAGCATATAACATCCATTCACCTATACAACTAGCGCAAGGATCAGCACTGAAAATCTCTCATCTACGAAGGTTTAGTTGCAAGCTCTATGTACCTATACCACCACCACATCGAACTGCAATGGGCTCTCTCAGAAAGTCTGGGATATACGTTGGTTATGAGACAACATCCATAATCAGGGGGGAGACAACTCAATCTCAAATATACACGTCAAGATCCAAATCGAATGAGGGAAACAACCACCACATCATATCGCACCATATATGCTGCTCTGATCTTGTTAGAGACGCGATAGTTGGAAATAACACAAATCAATCCACTTTGGTGATGTATGACATATTTTAATGTTGGTGATGTATGACATATTTGACGTACTGCACTGTAAACAATATTATCACGATTAACCACATATCTAAAACTAAACTACCTGCTGAAAAAGATTATGTACAACATACTACATAACCGTACATTTAAAATTATATAATCTATTCGGTTAAAAAAAATTACCTAACAGGTAGGTGATCGGACTTCTCTCCTCCCGTCTACTTCTCTCTGCTCCTCTCCCTTCCCTTCCCTTCCCTTCCCTCTTTTTTTTCTAACTAAAAGTGAGTTTTCATCGAATTTTAGGATTTCAAGGGTCTTTTATAGGGGAGATCTCTATCGCCATTTGGAATGGCGACAGAGACTTACGTGATCCTTATCGCTATTTGAAATGACGGTTTTCCAAATTTTAACTTGCCGTCAATTCAACTGACGATAAGGAACTCTCTGTACTGTTGAGCCCAGTATCGTCATTGCATAAATTCATGTAACCAATTGAAATACCTACAACCACCTAGTTTTGTAAAAATAAATAACTATTTATTTTTATATTTATTTTTTAAATTAATATTATTTAAAAAAATTACGGACGATACATTTCCGGCCCCATCCCCGGCCGTGACGGTACCAAGTCATAAAAGCAAGCAAACCAACCCAAGCAGAGCAGCAGTTGCAATTGCATCTTCTCCTCTTCCGGCCGGTTCGAGTTGTACCTAGGGACACATAGGGAGTTTGGAGGAGGAATCCGATCCATCCAAGCCATGATGGATTCCGTGGTGCTGGTGGAGGCGGGTGCCAAGGAGTTGACGCCGGTGCGCCACCTCGGCCGCACCGCCCACAACATGTCCTCCTCCTCCCTCCGCAAGAAGTCCGACGTCTCCCTCCTCCGCAAGGTGCCCTGCGCCGGCCTCCGCGCCTTCCTCGCCAACCTCCAGGAGGTCCTCCTCGGCACCAGGATCTTCCTCCTCTTCCCCGCCGTCTTCCTCGCCGTCGCAGCCCGATACCTCCGCTTCGGCCAGGTCCGTCCTCTCCTCTCCTTCTGTTTCCCTCTCACTACTCCGTCCATTTACGAGAATTTATTTAGGCGCCATTCATTTACTGTATACTGTATACCTTCTTCTTGTCTTCGCTCGATTCCTTCCTTCCACCACCGCAATTTGCAACCTCAGTCCCATAGGGACGATTGCTTTGTCCCCAGCATAGTAAAAAAGTTGCAATCTGATCGCTCCAGGGGCCAAAGATTGCATCAGTTTCGAGTGTCATTCCGTCCATTTTATATCCATTTACTCTATGTACAGTGTATTGCTTCTTGTGTTTGCTCGATTCCTTCCTTCGACCGACCATCACAATTTGCAACCTCACCAGTCTCATAGGGAAGGAAGAGGGACGATTGCTTTGTTCCAAACATAAAATGTTGCATTAAAAAAAAACTAGTAAAAGGTTGCAATTTGATCACTCCATGGACCAAGATTGTATCAGTTTTGAGTGTCATTTCGGTTATATTGCATCTCTCTTTACTAGAAACCTGTGCCCCCTTGTTCTTATTCTCTAGGAATTATTACATGACGCGGGCACAACTCTTATTAGTTAAGTAATAGTAATAGATTATTAATACCTGGCAATACATAAACTAGCCATTATTCAGTCAAAAGAAACACATGAAGAGAGCTGGGGATATCAATTAGTAATACATCTTGTGCTACAGTGGGGGAGAGTCGGTGATTAGATTCACATTAGCTACATGTGATTGTGACCACGTGGGCTCACGCTTAGCATAACTAGCCTGTAAAACCCAATTAAAATTGACACAGATGGAATCATGGAATGGAATAGCAGAAACTAATATGCCCCACTCTGCCAATCACATGCATGCTCACACCCTCCATCTCTCCTCTGCCACCTATGCCCACTATGCCACCTACTTGTCGGTCCTCTCCTCCAACCCAGGAGGTAGGGATAAAAAAAAGTCGGCTGAAAATCGGTCGACCGCCTCTCGAAAAAATCGGTTTTGTTGAATTTTATTTTAAAAATTCGAATTTACTTAAATTTTATTTAAATTTGATATTTTTAAAATTTAAAATCCGAAATATTCAAAAAAAGAGAGAATATTTCGGCCGAAATTTTCCGCTTTTCGGGCCACCCCGTGAAAGAATACTTACCGTTAAAAAAATACCCCTGCCGGGAGGTCAGGACCGCTCACACGCAGCTCCTGATTGCTAAATTCATCCATCACTCATTCACCATTCTCGATCGCCTTTGAGTTCACTGTACAACAAATGAGAAGATTTCAGTAACCAGCAGTGTGGTATTGCGGTCACCAGTCACGTACGTAGGTTGCACGTTGTAGTTTCTGTTCAGCACATGTTTGCATCGTACGTTCGCACACCGGCCGAGGCAGTGATATTCGTCTGGCCAAGGCAGAGGTACCTTTTTGCAGTGTTTCTTCTTGTCTTTCACAAGTTCTATTCCGCATGTGAGCTCGCCTGTACTCTTCTTGCGTCTCCACTGTCTGTCGTATTTTGCCATCGAAAACACATGACGTACAAACGCAAGGACCATAGACAGATTTTACTCAACGCTGAATGATTGCCCCATATAATAGCTTGTCTTGGTTCCATTCACTGGCATCTCACCCGCACCATTCATTTTAAAGTTGTTCTAATTCCACATCAATATGTTATTGGTATGTATTTTTACATGAGAAGAGGAAACTCTAGAATTCCATTTCACACCTTGTAAATTCATTAATCTGGTTAAATGCAAACAATAATGTTTCCCAACAAGACCAATAGCATGAGAAATACTAAAAAAAAACTCTTTGTAGCCAACCTATGATGCGTTGCATTAGTACAATGCAAGTGTTACCCTTTCCCCTCTTTTAGCACACACTCGCTTTCTTAATTTGGAACTCAAAACAGGTGTGGGTCTTTGTGCTTAGCTTAATCGGTCTCATTCCTCTCGCTGAGCGACTCAGTTTCCTGACCGAGTAAGTATCTTCTGTCCATCATCATCATAGCATGTTCCGTTCGCATTACCTCTTATGTTGCTAAAACTTAAATCTATTTTTTCTGTTAATTGGTCGCAGGCAAATTGCATTTTACACCGGTCCTGTTGGTAAGTGTTGTTAATCTCAAATCTATTGATCCAGTCTACAACCTTAGCATCATAGTTGCACGTATCTACATGTATTGCAGTGGGTGGACTGTTGAATGCAACATTTGGCAACGTGACGGAGGTCATCATCGCACTCTTTGCCCTGCATGAAGGCAAGATAATGGTGGTGAAATGCTCCCTGCTCGGCTCCATCTTGTCCAACTTGTTGCTTGTCCTGGGAACCTCCCTTTTCTTTGGTGGCCTGGCCAACCTTGGGACCGAGCAGCCATACGACAGAGTAACCAACTCAGCTACTTACTAGTTATTACCATTACGCTCTTTACTAGAGCACGAATTTGTGCTGGCTTATAGACAACGATATGGTTTTGTTTTGTACAGAAGCAAGCAGATGTCAGCACGGGGCTTCTGATTCTTGGTGTGCTATGCCACTCGCTGCCACTGATGCTGAGGTATGCAGTGAGCGCCGGGGAGCATGCAGTAACCTCTGGGGACGCAGGATTGGAGCTGTCCCGAGCATGCAGCATTGTCATGCTCCTGGCCTATGCAGCCTACCTTTACTTCCAACTGAAGACCCATCGCCAGCTCTTTGAGCCCCAAGAGGTGCGTATAGTGCTAATCAAAACCAGCAGGAGCTGCTAGCATAGGACTAATTGGTGAATAAAATTGTGGTACCCAACCAAATGATTAGGTTGAAGATGATGGTGATGATTTGGTCTCTCAAGATGAGGCGGTACTGGGGTTTTCAAGTGCGATGATTTGGCTAGCAGTCATGACTCTGATGACCGCAGTATTGTCAGAGTACGTTGTAAGCACAATTGAGGTATGTAGCAACATAGCATCATGTTATGCTCATATTGGCTAGTTTTAATCGGCATACTCAGGAAATTGCTTCCTGCCATTTACTTTGTGGTAACCTATAGTGTAGCTATTGAAGATATTAGAGTTTAGATAAGAGCCCAAGTCGTGTGTGAGTCAGACTGTAATATTTGACACTATAAATAAAGGATATGGGGGTCCCAAGGGATACACAATTATTACCTGAAATCCTACACGGTATCAGAGCCAATCTATCCCAAACCCTAACCCGAGCAAAACCCTTACCTCAAGAACCGCCGTCGCCATCTAGTATCAGTCGACCCGCCGGCCGTCGTTGCCTCGTTGCACGTGGTCCTCCGCGACCGCGTCGCACGGGAGCGGACTGCGGTCAGCCGGGTTACTTGTGGGAAAACTGGGGTGGCGGCGTGGTGGAGATAGATTTGATGACATCCCCGATAGTATAGGTTGTGAGCAACTTTTGGTATGTGTAATGGTCTTGCTATAGAGTTGATGGATGATAGTTTTTTTGTAAATTCTAGTAATGGTATTGCAATATGTAGCAAGATGAACATAATTGCTATCTCATGCCCATCTTGAGAGCGAGTGTTGGAGATATTAGAGTTTAGATAAGGGTCCAAGTCGTGTGCGAGTCTAAGAGTCCAAGTCATGTACGAGTTAGGCTGTAATATTTGGCATTATAAATTATTCCCCGAAATCCTGCCGTAGCTAACAATTCTCTGCCATCAATAAAATCGTATCAAACAGGCGGCCTCGGAAACTTGGG
Source organism: Hsuehochloa calcarea (assembly GCA_036346395.1). Lineage (NCBI taxonomy): Eukaryota > Viridiplantae > Streptophyta > Magnoliopsida > Poales > Poaceae > Hsuehochloa > Hsuehochloa calcarea. Next base: position 617,831 of record CM070613.1, read on the forward strand.
AACTATCAGTGAGCTTTATTAGCATCATCTTGATTCCAATCGTTGGGAATGCAGCAGAGCATGCCGGTGCAGTCATATTTGCTTTCAAGAACAAACTGGTAGGCAACATCAGAGCTCGTGCATACTTGTTGAATTGTTCAGGGAGCAATCACTGACACCAAATTGTTGGCTGTGACAGGACATCACCCTTGGAGTATCTTTAGGGTCTGCTACGCAGATCTCCATGTTTGTGGTCTGTGTTAACTAACCTCTAGACATTGTTCCATTCCATGTGCCCTTTGCCTTGGTCTCTTTCGGTCTTTCCTCATGGAATTGAGTCTGTGCCAGGTGCCATTGAGTGTCCTTGTAGCTTGGATTATGGGGGTCCCAATGGATCTTGATTTCAACCTGCTGGAGACTGGTTCTTTGTTTCTAGCAATATTAGTGACAACCTTCACCCTACAGGTAAATTTTTTCTTTCGTATCCGCACACAACTCAACCTGGATACCATGGAACATCAGTCACCGAAAATTCTATTTCATCAGGTTCCTTAGCAGAACACTCATGAGGAATTAGTTATATATATGCTTCTGATCTTAGTAGCTTTGTCTCTCTGAGAAATCACCACCCTCGGTGTGGTCAGACTATAGCTGTGTTTCAATGTTTGCAGTGCCGTTCTCAACGCTATGGCACTAGAACTGAAGAAAACTTTCTGTGTTTTGCAGGACGGAACATCACATTATCTGAAGGGAATGCTGCTTCTCCTTTGCTACGCTGTCATTGGTGTATGCTTTTTTGTTATGAGACGGCGTGCAAGTATGCATTTCGAGACTCAAAAACAGTTCTCTTAAAAACTAGTTGTCTGGCCTTTGATATGTCATTTTCACAATATGATTTGATGACAGATCACAGCAACGACGGTGTCCATATGAATGTAGGAAGCAACGCATGGAGGGCTTAATCTGCCCAACAGGTTGGCTCGCATTCTCTAGTCAGAGTACCGTTAGATGTAACCGAGTGATATGTTCATTATTTACATAGAGAAGCGCTGTTAAGCCCGACCAAAATAAGACTAGATGCATAAAGATGCTCTAATCACACTGATTGTTCCATTGTGCATGCTGTCATGTAACATTACAAAGCGAAGTTTGATGCATTGCTGAAATATGAAAGGTTCTCTGTAATTGCTTTTGAGCATGTGCAGTTGTTACGTTTAAGCAGGGAAGCAGGCAACCAAAATTCGATGAGTCAGCAATTGCTTAATGCATATTAAACACTGGCATGCATGCATGTGTAACCCAGAGGATTTGGATTTTGCAGATTGTGAAGTGAAAGAGTTAAGGTAGCTGGCTGCGTGGACAAAAAGAGCAGGCCGATTAAGCAGTGTCCGAGTCCAATTAAGACTAGTAGTACTTACTAATCAGCTGCTATGGCCATCGATCCCTTGATATGGATTGGTAGCTTAACATGAGGTATATATCTGCATGCTCCTTAAATCTGTGATGAGATGAGGAGCTAGCTGATCATGCAAGGAACGGCGCAGCAGAGCAGCTCGATCGATCAATGAGAATGTAGTTAGAATGGAGCGTCTCCTTCTCGTATATGAGGATGTTATGTACTCGTATGTCGTATGTTGTCTGTGTGGTAAGCTACCTGGATTAATGCTTGCTGGTATTAATTTCATGACATGCATCAGCTAGCGTGGCTTCACTGGCCTGGCGACGCATCAGCGTCAGGCTCCCTGGGCTGCGCCTCCGTCTAACCTAACCTAACCTAACTGACGACGCATGCGGTTTGAACAACTAACTAGTGACTAAACGAGGAGTTATTTGTAAATCTTGCTACGTAGAACGCGAGATGATATGAATAAGAGACGATGAGTAAGTACAGAGAATTAAACTGTCTTTCATACGGTAGTTAACTGTTAACTGTAGTAGTACGTGAAACATCATAATGTATATATAAACATGTAAAAAGATAATTTACTGTATAAAAGTTATCTTACTATAGATAATAGTTATCTATATTATTGTTCATGTTCTAGTGGCAGACCGACCGGTCAATGCATCATTAATTTCGGGTCACTCTCGTAGAACATTCTCTTCTCTTGACTCGTTCATCCGGTAGGTAATCAATCCCCGTGAAGGCCAACCAGCTAGCTGCTAGCTCTTTCAGCTCCGCGCGGGACGCACGGGTAGGATGATGGATTCAACTCAAATCGTGATCTGATCCGTTGCACGTAGCCATCTAACTATCCATCTCCTAGCTTGTCCTGTCACCCGGCTATTTTAGAGTATCTTTACTGTATTGAACCGATATTAATTTAAAATCATACCACGTAAGTATTATAGAAACTAACCTAGTTTTTCTCCAAAGTATTAAACGAATTCATACTAATAATTAGGACTCATATTACATTAAAAAATCATAAAATAATAATATTCTCTCTCAACCGCACTCTTTCTCTTTCATAAATGAGTTGTTTAATGCTTTGAATCAGGAACCCGTGGAGTTCTGGCCACGTACCAGTCGGCGTGAAGTGCAGGATCCAAAATCTCGGTCGGTTTTTTCGGGTTTTGCAAAATTCAAATTTTAATTTTTGAAATTCGACCGGTTTTCAAGCGAAATTCAACCGGTTTTTTTGGGAAATCCGGTAACCGACCGATTACCGGTCGGTTTTTTCCCGACCGCTCGGTGGGATTTCCACCGGGCATCGGGTTTCCGATCCTTGCTTTGAATCGACTCTTAAGTAGAACCCGATTCCAAAAAAATTTATTGGAATCAACCACTCCAATGTATTGAATCGATTCAATATCTTCTCTCTCCCCCTTTGAACCAGCTAAAACACAACATTGGAGATGGTCTTACTGTGCTCATCAGGTAAATAAATAGATAAGCAAACAGCTCCAGTAAATAATTTGTTGGATATTTTGAGCGCTATTTGGTAATTTCTTATTTTGAGAAAAAGAAAAAGAATTTGGAGGGGCCACCTGCCAATGAGGGAAAGAAGGAGATAAGGTCTTGAGACCTTGTCTCAAAACCCAGCAGCACACGCAATGGGGCTGCTCCCCTTCTCAGGTGGCGGCGCATGCAAGGGGACGCATGGCTCGGGCGGCTTGGGCGTATCTCGCGCCGCTGTTGGCGGCATTGAGTCCTTCTCCTCCTCTTAAGGCTCTCTCCTTCTTCCTCGGTGAAAGATCTAGACCCGCCATTATGAGTTAATGGAGTGTTTTGGTGATTAATGACAAATCCAAATATGAGACTAACTCTTTTATCAAGTATTATCTTTGTGTAGTCTCATTTGGATATAAAGGTGAAACACAACGAGGTATGCAATCGACATCTCAATCTTATATAGTGTTGCATTTCTCGGATCCAAAATATAGGATTGAACTCAACCATAAGTTAAACTTGAATATGTGCATATGACCTTATTACACATTTGTGTATGCACACATTTAGGGGGAGTTTTATCCTATACTTTGTGGTTTCATTAGTATTGATCCATATTCCATTCTACACATATATTTGGGATCTTTACGTTGAAACAAAACCTTTGAGTATACAAAACTTGTGTAGTTCTTATACACTCATATTATGAGTATATAGAACTTGTGTAGTTCTTGTATACTCATGTTAGAGTATATATATAACTTGTGTAGTTTATATATACTCATTTGTTCTCTCATTTATCATCATTAAATTTACGAGAATTTAAGTGGTTATCATCAATTACCAAAGAGGGAAAGATTGAGGTATCTTGTCCCACCATTATGAGCAAATGGTATGGTGTGGTAATTAATGATGATCACATTGTGGAACTAACATTTTCCATGAGTTGGATATATAGGTTATGTTCTAGGATGATGAAGACTTGAGATGATCATGAGTTGATCATCAAGTCAAGAGCTTGGTGTAAATGATGCATCATGAGTTGATGCTTATTAAGAAGAGATGATCATGAGTTGATCATCAAGACAAGAGAAGACCCATCATGTGTTGATGGAGGTCAAGTGAAGGAATGCATCATGCGTTGATGCATGTGAAGAATCGGGATGAAGAAATCATCATGTGTTGATGATGATCAAGACAAGATCCCGAAGTGAAGAAATCATCATGAGTTGATGATTGTCAAAGTCAAGGACCCGGACTTGAAGTGTTGATGTGCGTCGTCAAGCTTCAAGAAGATGCAAGGCAAAGGTATGACTAGCTAGGGCTAAGGATGTGTTCCTAGTCTTTTACCGGTCTCGGTGTTTGGTTGATAGACCGGATTGCTAGTATAGGATTGTCGTACTATTAAGAGGGGTCTTGACTAGTAGCATGAGTTAGTCATGTGTTGATAGCTCATTGTGTTTGCTCTAGCTCATCTATGCATGGAGCTATTATTTGCGAATGTGTTTTGCAAATAGCCGAGGCTTATGCATTCAATCTCTGTAGCATAGGACTATACTTTGCAAATGTGTTTTGCAAATGGTTGAAGTCCACGCACTTTAGTCTTATGGCATGATGCTGTTATTTGCGAATGTGTTTTGCAAATAGTTGATGCTCATGTTTGATTTCTTGTAGCATGTGACTTAAGTTTGCAAATGTGTTTTGCAAATGGTGTAAGTCCATGTACCTTTTCCTTGTGGTATGATTCCAAAAGTTGGCAAATGTGTTTTGCAACTTGTTGGGAATCTTGCTTGTGATCCTTGTTGGCATGACTTGTCAATTAGCAAATGTGTTTTGCAATTGAAGTTGTTGAAAACGCCATTGCCATTTTCTGTCAGGAAAATCGGAAGTTCCGGTGTCTTAACTGCGGAAGTTCCGCAGCCCGGACAGTCCGATTTTCCAGCGGCTCGTTTTTTTCCAGAGAGCGTTCGGTATAGGGACTTAGCCGATTTTCGAAGTGCGGAAGTTCCGGCGTGTTACGGGCGGAACTTCCGATTATCGGTTACTCCGAAACTCCGGCGGTTCGTTTTTTCCAGAGAAGCACCATTTTGGGGACTTAGCCAAAATTTGATGTGCGGTAGTTTCGCTATGTGTTGAGCGGAACTTCCGAAGATCGGAACTTCCGCATTTTGGTTGGCGGTAGTTCTGCACTAAAAATCAAACGGCTAGTTTCTCGTCTGACATAGCCGTTGCAGTGCTTTTCTCTCACATGCGGTAGTTCCGGCCTTTGCACGGCGGAACTTCTGATTTCCCTGATTTTTCAGGGGTTTGTCTCCCAACGGCTAGTTTTTGTGTGTGGGCTATATATAGCCATCTTGGCCGGTTGAGAGAGGTTGCTGGTGCTATTGTTAAGTGATATACTCATTCTTTGAGCTAAGAGCAAGCCTCTCCTCTCTTATGTGCATGTGTTGCACTTGATGAGCTTGGAGAGTAAACCCTAAGTGCATGTGTTGCCTTAGGTAGTGGATTGTGTATCCACGCGAGCGTTGACACTTGATTAGTTCAAGTGAAAGTTCGGATTTGTTACTCTTGGTGTTTGCCGACACCTAGACGGCGTGGAGGCGTCGTGCGCGGTGATCTTCTCAAGAAGCTTGTGAGAAGACCCGGCGGTTTGTGAGTGGTTTGGTGCTCACCATCTCCGGAGTGGAGGAAGAGCAACCATAGTTGAGTGAGGTGTTGGTTCGGTTAGGAACCGGTCCAAGTGTTTGGACTTACCTCGGAGGTATTGGCTTAATTAGTGGAGCCGGTCCAATTCGTTTGGGCTAACCTCAACGTGGATTAGGGGAGACCGGCAAGTCTCCGAACACCACGGTAAAACATAATCGTGTCATATTGTTTTTACTTGTGCTTTACTTTGAGCAATTTACATTCTTGCTTTAATTGCTTATATATCTTGTATGATTGCTCATATTGTATTGTGTTCATATTGTCGGTGCACTTAGTTGAGCCTAGTTGATTTAGGTTTTAATTGAGCAAAACATTTTCGCTATTAGCTTCCGCATTTATATATTGGTTTAGCCCGATAGAGTTTTTAAAACCGCATATTCACCCCCCTCTAGTCGGCCACCTCGATCTTACACTCGGTCGGAAAAAAGACACTAAGTTTTCCCCTCTTTTGAACTGCTTTTCCTCCTCCGAATTTAGTTTTCGGCTTTGGGGCTTTGGAACTCCTGCGCCGCCGTGGTTATCCCGACGTCGTTGGTGGTGAGCTCCAGACCTTCTCTTTGCGCATCTCGCTGGTTCCTTTCTTACGCCCTCTCCTCTGTTTGGCGTGCTGTGAAGAGGATTTGACGCCTATGCAATTGGAGCTTGCGTTTAGTTGGTACTGGCTTGATCTTGGTGTGGTGGTTGATTCAGTTGTTGGTGATTTGTGTTCTCAGGTGCACTCGACCGGTGCACTTCTGTTGGTCTTGTGTGGCATTTATCTGTATCTCGACTTCACAATTTTTGTGTGTCCCGAATTGTGGATTGTCATTGTATCTCCGACGATCACATCTGTTCAAATGCGGTATAACGGGGCGATTGGTTTTCTGAGACAACACTATTCGCGTGCCTTGTCCGGTTATACTCGGTGGCTTTGAGTGCCATCCACATTGTGAGTATCATTGATTTCAATTTTTCACATTACTGAGCATTGTGTGTTGTGCTAGTTAAATTACATTATGTAGTTTGTCTAGTACTAGGAGACTTTGCAAGTAATGATCGTGGGCTCGGTTATTACTCGACGAGGATAATGTCTTATGCTGAAAATAGAATGATAGCTAGATCAGACTTGACCTAATTGTTTGCTTATTAGTATTGTTTTATCTCTAGCAATTCAGTTATGTATCTTTTAGTAGTTCGATTGCATGTGTGCATTCTGAACATGATTAATTTGTGCTTCTTGATGCTTCTATTTCTTTGTTAGTCGATAACAGTTAAGGTTGTGATCTCTTTTTGCAATGAGAGATATTTTATCTTCTGTTAGCCAAAAGGCTCAAGTGTTGTTAAAAGTGATCTCATTTTTGCACAGTGACATAATTGATCCTTTGTTGGCTGAAAGTATAAATTATTGTTTATTGTTCTAAGATTATTATTGACACATTAGTAAAGCATTCCTTTGATCTCAAAGTCGGATTAATAGCTGTTGACCAGGATATAATAATCCTTATTTTTTTATTTATATGTAATTCTTATTATAGACATTAATATTTCCATATTGATCTTAAGTATACTCCTTAAATATTTATAAGGGAGAGGCCAAGCTGTCTGGTTGTAAACCACCCTATGGTCGTAAGTCCTTCTACGACCATGAAATAATCGTAAGTCATTCTACGACCACCATATGGTCGTAGAATTTTCTACGACTAGCTTGGCTTCGACCAGCCTGGCTACGATAACCTGCTAATTGATATGACCTACCAACTTGTGGGCCTAGTCGATTAGGGGAGTTTTATACGTCGTGTTCAATATGCACGGCAGTTATTACATGCAGTTGTTCTTGGGAATAACTGCACGTTATATCTCTGTCTCTGACGATAACTGCCTAGCAACGTGGGGGTGCCACGTCCCTAGCAACAACTTCCATCAAGTGCTTCATCAGTTGGAATGTTGGGACGCCTCTTCGCCTGAAGGAACTGTCACCTCTTCATACATTATATAAGGTTGAAGTCGAAAGGCAGAACGGGACAAGCACAATTAAGAGCACAAGACATTAGGCATTAGTCTTCCTCTTGATTGTAAACATCGCATTCAATACAACCACACAAAAGTAGGGTTATTATTATCTCCGGAGAAGGCCTGAACCTGTATAAAATCTCTAATCTTGCTACCATGCTAACTAGCCCAATTTGAGATTTGAATGAATTTTGTAAAAAAAAATTAATTTTGCTTGAATTTTGTAAAAAAAAATTAATTTTGCTTGAATTTTGTTTAGTTGATGAATGTGTGAAGTAATACAAGCCCATCCTAATCTTGCTACCATGCTAACTAGCCCAATTGATAAATTTTGTTCGAATTTGATTTTTTTTTTAAAAAAAATCAAATCCGAAAAATTCAATTTTTTTTTTGAAATTTTCGGCCGACCAATTATCAGTAATTTTGGCCTTATCGGACGTGTCCGGTAAAAAAAAATCCGATACGAAAATCCCTGATCAATTCCTGGGTGCGTGTGGACTGGGGATTCAGCCTCGGAAGCTTGGCCACAGCGGCGTGGGAAGGAGAAAGAAAGGCTAGCATAAAAACATAGAGCCTCAGTCCATGAGACAGTATTTTGTCGCCATTTTTCGATTCAGTTATTTTCTCCAGAAAGATTCTATAGTCATTTGTAGTACCCTTCCAACCAACTATCACATAGATTCGGATCATCTGTATGACTGCAAAGTCTCACTGTATAAACAGTATTATATAAGCAGCGCTCTGCAGTGCTATTGTAGACAGTAACAACAACAGAATATTTATTGTAGCAACACACGTTGTATCTATTAATCTCGCTCTTCAATTCTTAATCAAACAGTGAAGATCGCTCCAAACGCCATACCATGCCCCGTATTCAATGCCCATCACGCGTACATACGTACACATGAAACTCGTAATCTTGGTGAGCTGGTGTGCTCCTTTCAATCAACTTTTTTTTTTAAAAAAAAAGAGAGAGAGAAGAAGAAGAAGAAAAGAGTGTACGTGGTGTGCTGGCGGGAGAGAGAGTGTGTGTGGGGGGTAGGTGCGTGAGGACTTTTAAGTGCACTAGTTTAACTTTACACCCAACAAAGTAGCTGCACTTGGGGAGTTAGATATACGCACATAACAAAAAGTGAAATCGGAGATGACATAAAAGAGTTGAGATAAGTCATGGGTGGAAATCCATTGAGACATAAAACTTATAATTGAGCTACTCGCCCGCGCGTTTCTTTCTCTTTCTCTTTATCTTGCACTCTCCGCTCTAGTGATATAAGGTCCTATTTGATACAGATTTAAATTCTTATTTTTCAGATTCTGTTTCTAATTCTTGTATTCTTGAGCGTACATACGTACGCATGGGGTGCCCAGAGCCCTAGACTAGAGTAGACCAGACTAGAGTCAGAGTGACCCTTCTCTTGGTTCTTCTAGAAGCGGGGCGTGGACGCGTTCTCTCCAACCCGACTGACACCTTCTCCGAAATCTCTGACAGGAGACACGTCAGCAAGCGTGTATGTAGTGGATCTGGGACTGGTGCTTGGTTACTTGGCTGCAAAGCATAGCACTGACTGACCTAAGCGAGCTGCCAATCAGTGGCCTTTGGTCTGCCTCAACAGCCAACCACAACCATCCGCGTGGCACGGCACCGAGCAAAAGCTTGGAATAAAATAACCGCTCTTCGTCTTCCTCTTCCACCGCAACCATTTTTCTCTCCATCCATCCATCCATCCATCTCTCCTCCTCTCAGGATTCAGATCGACTCGTTTCTCTCTCAGGATGGAGAGCTACGACCGCGAGTTCTCGCACTTCAGCGACCAGCTGCGCCTGCAGACGCCGCCCACCGCAAGCTTCTCCAGCCTCTCCCTCGGCGACTCCATCTGGTCCCCACCGCTCTCCAACTCCTTCGCCGCCGACCAAACCAATAACATGGGAGCGGGTGGAGCGCCATGGAAGAACAACAACAGTATCCCCGGCCCTGGCCTGATCGGCTCCGGCAAGCTGGCCTTCGGCAACGACACCACCAACAACGCCGACCGGTACAACTACTTTCCCGCCTCCGACAACAAGACCCCAGCCGCCGCCGCCGCCAAGAATAACGTCAACGCCGTCTTCGGCAACAACTACTACAGCAAGAACATGAATACCAACACCAACAACTTCAACAACAGCGCCGGCGGCGATGTGGTCAAGAGCTACTTCAACAAGTCCGTCGGGAGGCCGGCCAACAACAACAACAACAACAACTTCAGCAACGGCCACGGCAAGAAGAACGGCGCCGATGGCGGCAAGAAGAAGAACACGAGCGGCGGCAACAGCAGCGGTGGCGTGGACAGGAGGTTCAAGAGCCTGCCGGCGTCGGAGGCGCTGCCGAGGAACGAGGCCATCGGGGGGTACATCTTCGTCTGCAACAACGACACCATGGAGGAGAACCTCAAGAGGCAGCTCTTCGGTACGAACACGGTCCCCTGATTAGTTCCTTGCAAATTTTGCATCGAACTCAGCTGGAAATTTCTGCCCCTGAATAGTCCCTTGGAATTTTGCATCGAATTGAAGAAAGAGTTTTTGTTAGATCGGATCATCGGGGCAAGAAACAGGCTGATCCGGCCGCCGGACAAGTGCTGATTGGCTCGTTGGTTGCAGGGTTGCCGTCTCGGTACAGGGACTCGGTGAGGGCGATCAGGCCGGGGCTTCCTCTCTTCCTCTACAACTACTCCACCCACCAGCTCCACGGCATCTTCGAGGCTGCCAGTTTCGGCGGATCAAACATCGATCCCACAGCCTGGGAGGACAAGAAGTCCTCCGGCGAGTCCCGTTTCCCCGCTCAGGTAAACTATTAACACGACTCAAAACTTGATTTTATCTCTAGCTTACTTAGCTTGTTCCTTGTTCATACACGTTTGTTCCTGTTCCTGTTCCTGTTCCTGTTCAACAAAATCACCCCCTGTTCATCCAAAAGCAAAAGCAAAAGCAAAACTACTTGCTGCTCACGAAAACAGGTCGTGTTGGAATGCATGCGGTAAACTTTGGCTGATCGGTATCTTTTTTTTAGAAAAAAAGAAGAAGAAGATGATATATATGAAAATCAAATCATATGTTAAAGTTGCATTTTGGGGAAACGTTGATGTCCAAAACAATTTGTTTATACGTTTAGATTCGTTTTGATAGTAATTGATCGTTAAAGTTGCATTTAGGGGAAACGTTGATGTCCAAAACAATTTGTTTGTGTGAGCGGTGGGAGTGAGCACTAGTTTAGCTTCCAAATAGAATAAGGTTATAAACGGATGGCTAAATAGTCAAAAGTGGTTGGGCGGCCTTCCTTGTTAATCAAAGTTGGGCGGGTTGGTTGATCTGACCTTGTCAAGCTAGCTGGCCTAGTCATGGACACAGAAAAGCCAAGAGAGAAAAAGGCAGTGCCTTGAGCTGTCCGTCATCGCCCTGTCTGTCAACATTAGATTTTTTTATTATTATAAAATATCCTTGTCTTGTTTCTTGCGAGGATAGGATTAAGACATTAACGCGTTGATTTGATGTAGTGACGATCAAGACTTTTGTTAGAAAGAAAGAAAGAAAGAAATCCACCTACTAATTGTGACTTGGTGGTACAGGTGAGGGTTGCGACGAGGAAGATCTGCGACCCACTGGAGGAGGACGCCTTCCGCCCAATCCTCCACCACTACGACGGCCCCAAGTTCAGGCTCGAGCTCAGCGTCGCCGAGGCGCTCTCGCTTCTTGACATCTTCGCCGAGAAGGTTTTCGCCTGAGATCGACTTTGCCTCCACGAGGCCCGATGGCAGCAGAGGCAAAAGGAGCAATAAGATTATATACGACATATATTTATATCACCGCCGTTGAACAATGGAGTGTACGCTAATTAACAGCTAATTACAGTGCTAGCTAGTATCAAGTTGTAATAATAGACTCTTGCCGTTTGTTTGGGCTCGAGGAGATGGCATGTGTCCATGATGTATCAGATGAGGTGGATTCTGCCTCTTGTAATATACCTACGCAAAACCGGATGCTCCAAGTAACAGATGTGAACAGAATTAAATGGCGTACTGCTGCTGGTTGCTTCTAAATGACATTTCAGCTCGCTGCTTGTTTTGCAGGCAGTGGCATGTATCGTATATCTTCAATTGTGTGTAGCAGCAGTAGCATGTATCGTTCTCAGCATGAACAAGTACTGTAACACCGACAGGTATAGCACAACAACGTTCATACAACCACAGGACTGACGCAGCAAAGGATCAGTGGCAAACATCACGATGATACAATAAGATAAAAAATCCTAGCACAACAGCACAAGATTAAAAATCATTTGGCCTACAAGCACCCAACGCGACTAGGAGCACATCATCCCGACTGCTACTAAAGTAGAGCAGGCAAAAACAAATCCTCGCAACATTAGTTCAAATCGACTACGCATCAGAAGACGGGGGCACATTTGGAGCATCGCACTCTCCTCTCCTGCACTCTTGTTCCTAGTTGGAGCGTCGTGAGAGTGCGTTGCAGCAGCGTGTCAACTCCCAACATTTATGATGGCACTGGTGATCGCAATACAGCAAACGGATTAGGGTGGTCAATGAAATGCACGCAATTGAAACAAGTACTAGAATGCAACGCTTACTGTATGTGGAGGTGTCAATTTGCTCAGGCAGTTCCTTTATGTCGACCTCAAACCTTTCTTGCACCTTGACAGGTAAGAAAAGACTGGTTAGGCAGTTTTCATTACATCAAACACCACACACACAAAAAAACTAGACATCAGAGGACACATACTTGATTAAGAACATCAGAGTCCGAGGCAGAGGAAACAAAAGTTATTGCAAGTCCCTTGGTGCCAAAACGACCTGCCCTTCCAACCTGCGATGGGCATTAGTTCACTACATTAGCATCACAAAAATATAAACCTCTCAAAACACTATGAAGTGGAACCAGGTAATGGTTACCCTGTGCAAGTATGTATCAGCTGAATCAGGCATATCATAGTTGATGACAATGTTGACACGCTCGATATCAATTCCTCTGCCAACTAAATCTGTCGCCACGAGAATTCTCTTGTGCCCTTCCTTGAAGTTCTTGTATCGGGTTAACCTGCCAAAGCACCATACATTACAAACAACAAAAGTGGAACAAAGAATACCAAACTTCATTTATGTAAAAAGAGTGAATGTGAAGCAAAAAAAAAAAAAATCCAAACATCAATCCACCCACCCACCCACCCAAGTGATAAACAAGTGGGGAAAGAAGGCAGAAGGGTTAATGTCAATTAGACATAATAATGTGTACAATCATGGCACCAGCATGTACAAACAAAAGCTGAAGAAAGATGCATAAAAAAAATAGAGAGAAGGAACTAGAAAAACATAATATAATGGAACTCATAAAACACCACAATCATCGATTCCTTGTGTCAAAATGGTGCACATGATTTGCGCAAGAACATAAACGGGAAGAGCATTCTGCTGAAATGCATCGGCTAATGAAAAGAAGGAAACAGAGAACAGTCACCGGCGTAGGCACCCATCCAGCAGTATGCACACGTCCAGGAGGTTGACTCACAAGGAGTCCAGCCAAGAGTATAAGCAGTCCACGCTGATTAGGAAGGATAGCAGATAAGGAAAGATGAGATAAATTAAAAAGGTTTGAGTCCGTGTTATGGTAGCCTAGAGTACATGTCACGGTAGGTGTCTTAGGCATCAAGCTTAGTTGTATTATAAAAGGAGGTCCTCTGTACTTGTTCAAGCCAGCAAGAAAGATAACTAATATAGTCTCCCTCTCAAGGTTCTATCATCTCAGTCTATAGTCTAATCTCTCATTCCACTAAACCGACGCCAACCGGCCTTCTTCCCGGCGGTATTTACTGGTTGGCCTTCTTCCCGGCAAAATTTACGTTGTTATGAACTAAGGTTCATGACAACTTGGTATCTGAATAGTCGATACCTTCCCACAACTTCTGCTACCATGGTTATGACAACATATTAGATCATCAAACCTGCGTCTGAGTCATTGGTCATGAGTACCAACGACAATGACAAAAAGATGGTGGCTATCTTCCTCGCTCGACATGCATGCCGCTTTTGAGAAGATGATTGTGGAGACAACAGCGATGCCTTCCATAGATGTGGTGACGCCGTCCATTACGGAAGCGAAGCAACCTCCAACAACCGCGACGGTGGATGTGTTCAGGAGGTGATGGCGGTTCTACCACCAACAGCCGCAGCGGCGCAACCTCCAACTGCCGGAGAAGATGATCGCGATGGTGGCGGAGGAGGTGCATCCGACAGCGGATGCAACACAACCAGATGTGCAAGGGATTGGAGCAACAACAGGCGTGCCAAAACAGCGGAACTACTATTGATGCTCCTTCGTGGCAGCACCGCATATTCAAGTGGCACCGACGTGGCATCTTCGAAGGTTGGCGCACCAGGTGAACGCTGCACCCCACGTCAGCAATAGACCTGCTTGGAGAAGTGGATGTGGCAGCACTGCTCCCAATAGCCGTGACGTTGCCTCAGGACGCAATGACAACGGCGAAGGAAGAGCAAGAAGCGGTGCAACTTGGCGCAGCGAAGACAGCAATACAGTTAGCTGCAAAAGCAGCGTCGGTGGGCCTATCACTAGCGGTGGTGGAGCACCAAGGCACAGCGGCGTCGGTGGGCCTATCACCAGCGGTGGTGGAGCATCAAGGCATAGCTGCAAATGGGTATCCGGCACTATCCGTGTCCAACTCCGACTCCGAGGAAAAATACGGAATAGAATACTCCGACGCCAAAAGTTTCCTTGCCAACCCCGGCGTCATAATCCTTCGTCGACATGGGGCCTTCTTGGGCTGCAGTTGTGGCCACCACCTAGTAGCTCGAGAACGAGCTGCATGTCCAGGAGGGGCGTAATGTCATAGGCGTAGGCCCTAGGCCCATCCGGCAGCATGCACACATCCAGGAAGTTGACGCAAAAGAGTCCGACCAGAGTATAAGCAATCCACACTGATTAGGAAGAATAGCAGATTAGGGAAGATGAGATAAATTATGTTGAGTCCGTGTTATGGTAGACTAGAGTACATGTCACAATAGCTGTCTTATTCGTCAAGTTTGGTCGTATTATAAAAAGAGGTCCTAAGTACTAGTTCAAACAAGCACAAAAGATTAATTAATATATTCTCCCTCCAAATATTCTATCATCTCACTCAATAGTTTATTCTCAGCCCACTAAGCCGGTGTCGCCTGGCCTTCTTCCCGATGGTGTTTACCCCATTATGAACTAAAGCAAATATATAATCTGCCTACAATCATGGCACCAGCATGTACAAACAAAAGCAGAAGAAAATGCATAAAAAAATACACGAGGACCTATTAAAACAGAATATAATGGAACTTATAAAACACCACAATCACCGATTCCTTGTGTCTAAATGGTGCACATGATTTGCGCAAGGACATAAGCAAGAAGACCATTCTGCTAAAAGCATCGGGCTAATGAAAAGGAAATAGAGAACATACCTTTCTTCCTGGGTCATACCAGAATGGATGCAGATTGAAGGGAAGTTACACTCGCAAAGCAACTTGTTCAGCTCTGCTGCCCTGCTAACGCTCTTCACAAATATCACAATTTGGTTGAAATCAAGAGCATCTAAGAGATCATTCAACTTGCGGTTCTTCTCCGCCTCGCTCAATTTTATGTAGTGCTGCCAAAAAGAGTATAAATACAAACAGCTGCACAAAAAAAAATGGTGCAATGCATGGGCAGCAAAGGTTCCAAAAGATACCTGAACTAGACCATGAAGGGTCAACTTTGCCTCATCATCAACATAAATTTCCATTGGCTGTAAGGGAACAAATGATAGATGAAAGAAATTAGCATTCCAGCGACAATCTACCAGTATATACCAAAAGAATGGTACATGAACTCCTCTTTGGTTGTCAGAATATGCAGCCTCCATATGGAACTTGAGTTATGCACTGTTGCACACCAGAATTTCACTGAACATGTTCATTGAGTTCTGCAACAGTGCTTCCAAAACAATTCCAGGCTAAAGAAAGCTGCTTCGTCTGCCAACATACACCAAGGAGAACCAGGACCAGCAGCAGTGAAACCCAATGAAGAAAAACCAAGGGGATGTAACGGAATGTGCAGCAAACTGGAGAAAACAATGTCCGAGAGAGTGTATCTTCGGAACCGGTGCCCTCCTTAATCCAACCCCAGTTGCTGACACATCACAAGACCATTCAGAGTTTGGACAGAAGACTCCTCATTCCCTCCACAATCTACTTGCTATGGGCAAGGTTCCAATGGAAACCAAAAAAAAGGACATAACAAGAAAACTCACTATACACTGAGGTGTAACACTACAATAACCAAAAATACACCAGGGCTCCCTTCACCTAGTGACAACAGGACTACAACTCTCATATCTACAGATGTGCAGAGACTACCACATGATTACCACTGGAGCATAGGAGAGACTTAAATATGATAGACTGTAAATGAGATAGGCTATGGACATTACATCTTGCATAAATTTCTTGCAAACCGGACGGATCTCCTTGCTGAGTGTTGCTGAAAACATCATGACCTGCTTATCATGAGGTGTCATTTTGAAGATCTCCTGACATCTCTCCGCATGTCTGCAGGATACATACTTGTCAGTTAAGGGCATAATGGTAAACAAAAACAAGATAAGAGAGATAGAAATCAATCAACATTGAAATCTCATGACAAACAAGCTAACAGGGGATAACAAATTACCAAGTGACTCGAGCATCTTGTCACATTCATCGAGGATGAAATGCCTCACATTCTTCAAGGAAAGATCCTTGTCTCTAGCTAGAGCTAGAATCCTTCCAGGTGTGCCAACCACAACATGAGGGCATTCATTCTTCAATAAATCCTTGTGTTTTCGGATGTGAACACCTCCGTAGAAGACAGCAACTTTTATTTCAGTAAGATATTTGCTGAACCTCTCAAACTCATGGCATATCTATAAAATATAACAGCAATGAATAATTAAAATCTGGAGAAATCTCGGAACAAAACTGAAATGCACACTGCAAATATTTACAAACCTGGTAAGCCAGCTCCCTTGTGTGGCATAATACAAGTGCTGCTACTTGACCGGCAACGGGGTCAATTTGCTGAAGAGATGAAAGGACAAAAACAGCAGTCTTGCCCATCCCGGATTTTGCTTGGCAGATGACATCCATTCCAAGAATTGCTTGAGGGATGCACTCATGTTGCACTGATGTGGAACCAAACAAAATTGGAGCAGCACCCCAGTGAGTAAAAATTTGACCTTCTGGGTCCGTGTTAATGGAAAGTTTTACCATATTCTCCTCCAACAGGAAATATCAGAAGAAACTGTACCTGCATATCAGCAAGACAAGAATTTCACTAACAATCTGGCAGTTGGCTAAAGATACGTCACATCAAAAGAGAAGCTAAGAACAGCATCAATTTAATTTGACTATGATGTGGCAATGATTGCACCAATTAGAAGACTAGCTATCACCGCAATGAAATCCAGTACAAAAAAGATATGAGCACTAAAATATATACAATTTAAAACTGGGTTCCGTAATAAGACCGTGTCAATTACTAGTAAATACAGCGCCATACATGTCTGCACAGCATGTAACTTGTGCACAAGGAATCCGAGCCTTATAATGTAAAAACAGAGGGAGCAAGTGATATTCCGCTACTGTGTTGAGCTGTAACTGCAGGATAGTATTAATCAGAACCAAACTTTCAGTTACAGGTCCCTCTCGAACCTTTTTTTCTTTTCTATCGCTCCCGTAGCCTATGCTACCTCTAAATTGCAAGCAGGCACTAATAACTAGGATATAAACTACTAAGTAGTAGAGGTCAACGCGTATGTACAAGAGATGAAAGATGGGAACTTGCCTTCGGAAGGATGCTCAAAACCGCAGTCCTGGATTGCACGGAGCAGCTCTGGCTTGAGCAGGAAGTCTCTGAACCCGGAACTGTGGATCCCCACGTAGCCCCTGCTCATCCGACGCAATTAACAAACAAAAAGGTCAGATCACATCGATCCCTCAACTGCAGTGCTCGAATCGAATCCAACACAAAGTATGGCACAGCACAGCACAGCACATACTTCTTGGCGACTTCCCCGGTGGCCTTGGCGGCGGATCCATCAACCGTCTTGTCTTCTTCTTCATCGTAGTCCAGGAGCTCCTCCTCGTAGACGTCGTTCTCCTTGGCCTCTCCCATCCTACCAAAGACACCGCAGGAACCATCAATTTTCCGCCGCAAACCCTAGAGCCCGAGCGCGCAGATCACGCAATTCGCACAGAAAAGAAGGCGAAATTCAAGAGCAGAAACTCACATGTATGGATAGATCTAAGGATCGGAAACGCGCGGGGATTGGAGCGGAGGCGGCTGCAAAGAAAGAATCAGTAGGAGCAGTAATCGATTAGAGGGGCAAGGGTTTCGGGGGTTTTGGGTGGGCGAGCTATGTATGCGGCGAGAGCGAGAGGATAGGGTTCGAGGAGGACACCGAGGGGAGATAGATTCGGGGGCTAGGGTTTCGACCTCGGCTTGGAGAGGGAGGCGCCTCGAGCTGTCCCATATATAGGCCGGAGTTGTAATGGGCCTAATGGGACGGCCCGGCCCAAATGGTAAGCCCGCATGCCCAAGCGAGTTGGCTCTATGGCCCAGGTTAGCCCAGGGAGTAGTAGTCCTACTAGTAGTGTATTGATTAGTGGACTGATTGGCTCTCCCGACGCCTCCTCCTCTTTCTCTCTACCAGCCTACCGTGCTTCCCCCCTTGCCATCCTCTCGCCCCCACCGGCGCCGGTGGCTCTTGCCCTCTCGCCGTCACCGGCTCGCCCGCCGGCCGCCGCGGTCGCCTTCGCCTTCCCACTCGCACCGCGCCTACGTTCACTTCCCCCCGCCCAGCTCCGGGCTCCGAGCCAAGGAGATCGAATTGTCGGAGAGGAGGAGCTAGCGATGGGGGGCTGGGCCAAAGAGGCCGCCGAGGCGGAGGTGGATGTCTCTTCGGAGGGGACTCTGGTGTGGGTCCGCCGCCCCAACGGGTCGTGGTGGCCCGGCCGCGTGATCTCGCGGCTCGACGTCCCCGACGGCTGCCCCGCGCCCCCCAGGGCACCCGCCACCCCCATCATGCTCCTCGGCCGCCGCGACGGCCCGACCTTCGTGTACGCTCCCTCTTCTTCCACCGGCTGCTTCCATTCCATTTTGTTTTCGTTTACGCCCCCTCTCGTCTCCTCACACGGAAGGATGCATTGCGAATTGCAACAGCGACTGGTGTAACCTGGAGCGGACCAAGCGCGTCAAGCCCTTCCGCTGTGGGGAGTTCGACTTCGACGAGTGCATCAGCAAGGCCGAGGAGCAGGCCGCCCGCCGCAGCAGCAGCCACAAGAGGACCTACAACAAGGGCAGGTACGCCCGCAAGGAGGACGCCATTCTCCAAGCCCTCGAGATTGAGAGGTCTCGCGTCCGGGATGTGGCCAGCAAGAACCGCAGTGGGGGCACCAAGTCAAAAATGGGGAACGGGGTCAGCACAAAGTCTTCCCATGATGCCGCCAGGGGGTGTTGTGACGCGCCCTCTTCTAACGCTGTCAACCCGCCGACGCCCAAGAGGAAGCGCAAGACACCCAATGATTCCGAGGACGATGTGCCTCAGGGGTTCCGACGTATGAGGGACCTCAGCGACATCGGATTGAAGACGGTCCCCAAGCACATACCCAGTGCAGGCACATTCTCTGATTTCAGTTATGATCTGCCTAGCATTAGCCAGGTGAAAAGGAGTAAGCAGTCTCATGCTACCGCAAAGAGGAAGCATACCAGTGCACCTTGTGGAAGTTCAAGGAAGAAGGATAGGTCCCGTCCACTATCAGAGCTATGCAATGGAGACATGTGGAATGGGTTCAAACCGAATGGGCGAAAGGCTGATGAACATTCCATGGACATGGGTAGTTGCTCTGGCAGTTCCTCTGGCACTTCAAGCTTGGATACCGCCTTCTTGGATAAGTCCAGCTTTCGTCGCAGTGGCGCATTCAAGACAGATCAAACAAAGGGTACTCAAATCTCCCGCATGACTGGGTTGCTCCTCGACGATGGCTTCCTCCATGGGGATGATTTTGTCGATACTCCCCTCGCCGCAGGAAACATCTTGGAAGAAGGTAAACCTGCAATACTCCTTCCTTAAATCTGCAATACTATTTCCTGCTTTCCGGTTGCAAAATCTTTTAATTAACATTATGTGTTTCAGCAATGACAGTCATCATTTAGGTTCACTGACTATATACGGATCCACTGTTGGCTCACTGACTATATACAGACACACTGTTGGCTAGTTGTTTCTGTCCAACTTTAACAGTTTCTGGAATACGCACAGCACTAGATAGTTACACTACAAGTTTGTTGTTCCTTCTACCTCCATGCTCTGTAATTTGTGGCCAAGGAGTCACGGTGACCATTTGGCACTTTCCTTGTATCCAAAAACTGATTGAACAAAGTACGGGGAGACCATGAATCTCACCCACATTCAACCTTCAAGTATAGCTGACCCGACGCTGCCCTCTGCTGATCGTAATAATGCTTCATTTTTCTGTTTTGAAGTACAGAAATCTCATTGTCCTGGCATATGGTTATGAATCTTCCCAACTGTGGTGCTACTTTTATGTGTTCCTAACTAGATGTACTGTGGTATCTTGACATCTTATCTTCTGACTTTATGAATATGCAATGTTTTCTTCCCATTTTTGAATTCCCAAAGAATGCATTACTTAACAATTGAATTTGCACCAGATCATTTGCAAACATATCGACCCTGTGCCTCAACAAAGGATCCTATCTGGAACTGCAATAAGCAAGCTACTGACTGCAGCAAAGCTGACCTGTCTTCCCGACGTGACCACAGAAATTTTAAGAGGAAAATCGTAAGCTCTATTGATCATGCGGGCAATAACAGGACCAGAGATGCATTAGAACATGAACACCGCAAAACAAGGGTAGTAAAGTGCAAAGCACCAAGCGATGAGGTTGTCCTTCTGGAAGAAAAGGTGGACAAGGGTTCTTTCAACAAGCCCACTGAACCTGATGACAATAAGGAGCTTGCAATAATTCCTACTGATTTGGATTGTGTTGGTGCAGTTCTGCAGCAATGTTCTGAAAGCAAGCGCGAACATGAAGAGTCATCTGTAACCATAAGCAACCATTCAAATTGTGAGAATGTTTCAGTGTCATCTCTGGTCTTTGAGTTGCCACTTCAAGTATTGCCACCCCAACAGAAAGCACCTAAGCTTAGAAGCTGGCATGCAGCAAAGCCAACCAAGACTCTGCACTTGAATTCTGCTCTTTATGAAGTGGAGTTAAGTGTGCAGGGAAGCAGCAACGAGGGGCGCCGCGTACCTCTTGTTTCCCTAATGAGTAGATGGAATAAAAGACCTGTTGTGGGGTATCCAGTCACCGTGGAGGTCTTGGATGGTGTATGTTCCTTTCCCGCATCAAGTATAGATGACCGCCATCCTGCCACAAGCAGTGTTAATGGACTACTGAACAAAGACGAAGTTGCAGTCCCTCGATGCCTGAGGTCATCATCACACATGGGCCGAGCAAAACCAAAAAGCCGCAGGAAGACCTCGGAGCATGAAATCGACAAGTCATGGCGACCGCATACTAAAAAAGCGGTGTCTTCTTCAAGAAAAATGCGGAGGCTTTCATCTTTCGCCACGAGTCAGAGAGGTGGTGAAGACAGAGAGTCAGTAGTGGGGAAAATTTCGGGACCAACCATTGCGTGCATCCCGCTTCGAGTTGTTTTCAGTAGGATCACTGAAGCACTAAGCTATCCAGTTAAATGAGCTATGTATCTTTGTGTTTCAAGGAGAATGAGGTTCCGAAGCCACGACCTCAACCTCTCCCACAACCTTATGCTATAGCTCTACCATAGGCTACACGGGTGGCCCTAGCTGAGGTGGGCTGCTTACAGGGATGTTTTTTTTTTTTGCATTGGTGAAAGAAGTCTAGCCTACTGGGCACCGTTGCTAGCTCTTCCTGTCTGTACATTTAATTGCCATAGGGGCTTAGAGAATGGTTGATGACTAGCATGCCGATAGATGTATCTTGTGGTTGTGGTTCACAATTGAAGTAGATGGGGTCTGGTGGCCCACCTGGGATTTTTGTGAAGCACAATCAATCTGACTAACATGCAATGGAAGGAATGTGAATAAGCAGTTGGAGTATATCATCAATCTTGTTCCA
The DNA here is from genome assembly GCA_036346395.1 of Hsuehochloa calcarea. Taxonomy (NCBI): domain Eukaryota; kingdom Viridiplantae; phylum Streptophyta; class Magnoliopsida; order Poales; family Poaceae; genus Hsuehochloa; species Hsuehochloa calcarea. The sequence goes on from CM070613.1 coordinate 639,630, forward strand.
AATGGCTGCTGCTTTGTGTTTTGTTTGTTCTTACGGCCCTCTGTTGGTGACGCTATAATTTGAGCAGGTGTTACTGTCTTGTGCCTTGCTCAGTGCGTGCGTTCGTTCTCCTCAAATTTACGTGGGCATGTACGACCCCGACGCCATGCCGGTAGTGGACAACATCAGGTACTGGGATGTGGTGGCGACCGGCGTGAACACGGCGGCGCGGCTGGAGGGCATCCAGGACGCGCATCGCCAACGTGACGGCGGAGCTGGCCAAGTCGAGGGGGTGTCGTCGGCCAACGGCAGCCCCTCGCCGCTGCACGACGGCGCTCGCCTGCCCGTTCCTAGCTTCACCTCGCTGTGGTCTCATGGCCGCTCGCTGATAAGAAACAAACATGTCACGATTTTTGTGGTCTCATAGCTTCACCTCGCTGTGGTCTCATAGCTTACACAGCATGTCACGATTTTTGTTATATAAAAAAAACATATTGGTGTTTACCCTTATTTATCTTCTTTTTTTACAGGTGGGCCATTGATTTATTTTATTTTATTTTTTGCTGGGATGGGGACGGGGACGTGGACAGGATCCTGAATTTTCTTGGTTTGGTTGATCTTTTAGGATTTAGGTGAGAGGGTTCAATTCCCTTTAAGGGCTGGGCCTTGATCGCAGATGCTATTCGCGTCCCGTCTTTGGGTGGTGTCCCAGCCCACGATACACCATCCCTTGCAGCCTGGTTCCCCACGAGACGGACAAGAGTAATCATTATCTCGTAAACAATACTCAAAATTATAATAACACAATAGTAGATTAAACACAGAGATATAAAGAAACTTCAGACTTCGCTTCATTGTTCTTCAATAATCGTGTTACAATGATAAAGGGTCTCCCCTATATATAGCCTCCTAACCTTACTAGGATTTCAGTGGAGTGTCTATACATGGGCTGGCTTATAGGCTGGGTCTAGAGTTTCTTAACAACCCCCTTGGGCACTTATTCTTACACGTGCATGCCTCGTTAAAACTCCATAAAAACACAGTGGAAAAAATTTAGAGAAAGAGTACATGACATACGTTCTACTGTGTTGCACGAATTGTCTCGTTAAAAACTTTAGCCGAGAAACTTCATGAAAACTCGTCAAGAAAAAAAAAGTACAATCCACCCAATTTCATTTAATCTCCAATATTTATTCTTTGAGTACTCGATCTTTGTGATCAAGTTTTAATAAGGAGTTCGTGAAGATTTTACCCCTGAATTTTGCACTTCTCTAAGTCTCATCATTCCAATTCCATGTATGCATCTGTTAAAGCTAGACGCTGGTAGTGACTTAATGAATAAATCTACAAAATTTTCACATGACTCAGTATGCAGTACTTTAATTTCGTCCATCTTTTGCAGTTCGTGAGCATAGAAGAATTTGGGGTTGATATGCTTAGTGAGAGAACTCTTCACATAACCTAGTTGCACTTGTGCAACACAAGCTGCATTATCTTCATAGATAATAGTAGGGATTTGCCCGGTATTCAATCCACATGACTGCTGGATGTGGTGAATCATCCGCCGAAGTCAAGAACATTCTCGTGAGGTCTCGTACAGTGCTATGATTTCTGAGTAGTTCGTTGAAGTAGATACAGGACTTTGCTTAGACGATTTCTATGAAATTACAGTTCTATCACATAGGAATACATAGCATATTTGCGACTTAGCTGTATGCGGGTCTGACAGGTACCCAGCATCTACGTAGCTAGTCATAGTTCAATCTTGGTTCTTTCTGTAGAATAGACCAAGATCTTTGCTTTCTTGAAGGTATCGGAAGATGTCTTTTATTCTTTGCCGATGCCTTTCGGTGGGTTCCGCACTGTACCTTTGACGAGGATTAAAGCATCTATGTATTACTTTAATACATAAAGAAAAACCATATGTCTTCGTGGTCGTAACCCCTAAGGCTAACAACCTCACTGTTCGTGAGGATTCCAGAGGTTACATAATGAATACCCTGGTCGGACAAGGTCCTGTACTAGTCCCCGACCAGTTAACTGCTCGTAAAGCTATGAACTAGTATCATCTGGACCTGAATCCAGGTATATCCTTACCGTGTGATGAATGGAACACGTGTTGTATATTCCATACCATACGACGTTACATAATTCTAAGACACTGGACTACGGTTGAATGTCTCACCGGCATATAAACCGCACAACAGTTGATACCTTGTCAACTGACACCTCTCTCCGACTAGACGCGTTACTTCCCAACAGGCGTCTCTCCAAGGGATAACTGTCACCACTTCATCAACTACTTAACGAGGATCGCGGATGGAAGGAGGGGGAGAGGAGATGGGAGATCAGATCGAAGGCAACTGAGAAGATTAGCAGTCGATTTGATTACAACACCATAGCAAGCATTCCGCTCCAGTGTAACTAGGATTAGCCTTTTGTTTGATCACGGACATTCTTTGTAATAGCCAGTTCATAGCAATAAAGAGTGACCTCATTCTATTCCAGGAGATACGTACCATTTTTCTCTGTTTTTATATATTCATAAGATCGGCGATTTGATCGTCGACAACCTTGCTAGCAGGTTCACTGCAAATGCAATGTCCGGTCTAGTAGAGTTTGTCAAATACATGAGTGCTCCTATTGCACTCAAGTACAAGAATTCCGGTCTCAGGACTTCCTCTCCCTCTTCTTTAGGCATGTACGGGTCCTTGTCCTGCTGCAAGGATCTCCCGACCATCCGTACTTTCGAAGGATATGTCTTTGTCGGTGTTTTAGAACCGATTTTACGTAAAGATTGTTTGATTCGGGGGGTCTCCTAGAGATGAAATCACGCAGAGCGATTGACACGGGATTTTTATACAGGTTCAGGCCTTCTCCGGGGAGAATAACAACCCTACTCCTGTGTGTGTGTGTGGTATTGACTGTATTCTCAACAATCAAGCCAGAAACTAAGACTATTACAAAGAACAGTACTTGTCTTTCTCCTTGATTGTCCTCGATTGGCTCTTTCTCGCCCTCCCTTTGTCCTTCTGATTGATGCCTTTATATAGTCGTGAAGGAGTAGCCGTTTTCCCCTGCTGAAGAGGCGCCTAATCAAGCCAGTAATGGGCACATGATGGCAATAATTACCGGTGTAATGGCTCCTTCACGTCGTTTGGCGATTATCTTTCAGAGGTAATGGGTATTTAAGCACTATTACTGCGCAGAATAATAGTGCATGTGGACCGTCTGGATTCCTTAATCAATTGGACCCACTCGCTTGTAGGTTTTATTGATTATAAGGTGGTCGTGGTTGACTTGGTCGTAGCCGGACTTACGACTGGGTACAAGTCGTAGCAGAACCTACGACTGGACAATAGTCGCAGAAGGACTTACGACTAGGTACAGGTCGTAGCAGAACTTACGACTGGACAATGGTCGTAGAAGGACTTACGACCAGGTAGTGGTCGTAGAAGGACTTACGACTATGGGGGTGATTGTAGGAGAACTTATAATCACTTGGTAGGCCTCTCCCTTATAAATATAAGGGGTACTTCTGGGGACTACATGACATCATATTTACCCATAATAAGAATTATAGATAAAAGATAAAATGAGGATTATCAGATCCTCGTCATCTAGCCCCCCAGCTTCAAGTGAAAGTAACTTACTTGGTGAAGGATTTGCAAATGGTCTTACGACTATGAAAATATCGCAGAATAATGGTCGAAGGAAAAACTCTTCGACATTTGAGTGCTACTTTGACCAGGAATTTGCTTGGTCAGGAAGGTTGCTTACGATTATCAAATAGTCGTAAAAACCCCTACGACTGTGAAGTGGTCGTAGTAGGGCAATCGGAGAAAAATTATTTCCGATTGATACTTCATTCGACCAGAAAGACTTGGTCAAGAAAGTAATTTCGCTTGGAGGTGACAAAATGAACCTAATTTTCTCGAACAGACCATCTAGGGAATTGCAACCGACTCCCACAGACCTGTCGATGAGATGGTTCCCGAAGCGGTGGCAATCGTGCGGTTATAAAAACTTACCGGGAGTTAGACTCGGATTTTTACCTTTTCCCCAAATCGCTCCCACTGTTCTTCGAGCTTTCACCTTCTCCGCCGCCAACCCTAATCGTGTCTTCTCTGGCATTCTTTTTTCAATCTAAAACTTCTTGTTTCTGAGAGAAATGGCCAAGAAAGTTTCTGAGTGGGAAGAGTCGGAGATGGATGCGGCGAAGATTAAAGTCTTGGTCGACGCTGGGAAGATTCCAGAGAAGGCTCTGGTGAAATGGCTTCCGGCTATCGGACAGCAGTGGCCGTCGGGGGAAAATATGCAAATCCCCGTTTTCCAAGCGTACTATGAGTGCGGCCTCCGACTGCCTGCTCACCCCTTTCTTACGGTGGTACTCGAGCACTTTGGAGTGGAATTAGTGAATCTATGTCCTAATTCCATTACTATACTGAGTGTCTTCGTGTACCTTTGCGAGGCGTACTTGGGGATTCCGGCGGACCTCGAGCTTTTCCAATATTATTACGGGATGGCTCGACAAACTGGAATTGCCGGAAGTTGCGGTCTGAAGCTCCACGACTTGAAGTCAAGGGAGTATATTCAGAGTTTCACTCGGTCTTCATGGCCGGGATGGAGGAAGAGGTGGTTTTACTGGAAAGTCACCTCAGAAGACAGCCTCTCTTTCGTGGGGAAGGCTGCTGAGAAGAAATCTTCATGGGACTCAACTCCTGAAGATATTAGTCGGATTGCCCCCTACATTCAAGCCATCAAGGACTTGAAGGAGGAGGGGTTGACCGGATGGCATGTGGTGACAGATTTCATCACACGCCGAATCAGTCCCTTGAAGAAACTAGCATCTCATATGTGGAGATATTCGGGGAGAGGAGACCCGACCAGGGACTATGACGAGGGTAAGTGAACTTCCGACATAGCTCTCGGTTTGGTCTTTCTCAAAGTTATCTAACGTTCTTATCTGTTTACACAGATCTTCCACAGGTGGAGATTGACGCTAGAGTCAAACTCATCTGTGAGAAGTCTCCGCCACCCCGAGCCATGATTCCTCAAATCATTGCGGCTTTACCCGCAAATGAAAAGATAGAGCGCCTAAAGGTAATCAAAAGTTGATTTTTTCTTTAGGACTTTATAGTCGTAGAAGAACTTACGACTAGTGGTGATCGTAGAATATCTTACGATCAAGAAAATGTCGTAGAAAAAACTTACGACTTGACACTGATCGTAGAAAAAACTTACGACAGAAAGTAGGCATGGAAAATCGTCCAGACGACGAGGAAGTTGCGCTGATAACCATTGGTGCAACGTTGTCGAAAGACAAAGGCTCGGCTCCTCCGTCTAAGAGACGTCGACTTGCGAGATCCGCTGACAAGGGAGGAGCAAGTTCGAGCTCTGGTTTTTCGACCAGATCTTCTACAAAGCCTGCGGCGGACATAGCCATAATTGAAGCCGAGGCTGAAGCTATCGGCCGAGGAGATTGAAGCGATTGAACCTCTTAGCACAAACCCGCAGGCTAAGGTACCCTTCTACTATGACAAGAAATCTTTCGCAGCTTTACGCCACTCCTAGTTTTGTTAAGCAAGCTGAAAAGGATGCGGAAAGATTTTATGTCTTTGTAAAGGTCGATCTTTGCTCGGCCTGACCGCAGATTGAGGGTAGTCTTTGCTCTTGGAGTGATCGAGGCGGTCTCGGCTATCCGTAGAATCGGGAGACCAGAGATGTGGTTCTGTTCAAATTCTACGACCGACGTGGTCGTAGTCGGGCCCATTATTGAACCTCGACCAGACGTGGTCGTAGAGAAGAAGAAATCCTCCGTTGGGAGGATTGCTCCTAAGTTCCTGGTTAAGACCAGGGTGCAGAGGTATGCGAAATGTACTAAAGTATAAGAACAACATTTACCTTTTTCCTTTTCACAACCTGATTTGCTTTTCTTTATTTTAGTCCGACTCCTTCAGCCCCCGGGAATGCTTCCGTTGAGAAGCCCATTGCCACTTCTTCAGTTGCTGGAGAGGTAACAATGGAGGTGGTCGAAGGATCATCCTTGGCCCAGGTGGCCGATGAAGTCGTGGCTCCCAGAGTGGTTCCTACAACCGCTGAGGTTGTAGCTACGATCGTTGAAGTAGCGGCTGCGTCTACTGAAGTAGCGGCTACGACTACTGAGGTCGTAGAGACAACAGGGGCAGCTGTAGAAGCCTCTGGTCAAGGCGGTGACGAGCCTGTACACCGCGTTGGGAAGGAAATCGTGGCAGGCGTTCCTTCCAGTATCCAAAGAGAAGCTGCAGCTACAGAATCAGAGGAAGAAGAATACTTCAACTTCTGTGCTGACTTCTTTGGACCTGCTACCGTCGTAGGGTCTTCTGCTTTCAGATCTCGCGACCGAGTCCCCCATCCCAACGATATTCCCAATAGAGGAAACATTTTTGACAATGAGCGTCTTGAGAAGGTTTGGTGGGATCAAGTTGCGAGGGTAGACAAGCTGAAGACCCCGGAGATGGTTTATTCGGCATTTGCTAGGTCGACCATGAATGTAAGTATTTTTAGGATACTTATATATGTGGCTTTCCCTTTCTTCTCACTGTCTTCCTTTTGCAGAAAGCTCTAGAGCAAATTGCCGTTGTTGGTGAGTATCATCGACAACTTCTAGAGCTCCGACAGGAAAAAGAGGAACTCTGCATACAGGCGGAGAGATGGTAAGTCACTGTTATTCATAGTCGTTTTCGACTTGACTACTTATATAGTGCTTACGAGATTTGTCACGGAAAAACTCGTGACAAGGTATTGATCGTAAAAAGCTTACGACCAGAGGCTTTGTCGTAGAAAGACTTACGACCATGTCAATGGTTGTAGAAGAACTTACAACCGATTGACCGATGTTCATATCCATTTTTATCCTTTGTAGGTTAAAAAGTGATACAAAGACCTTAGCTGACTCGCTCGATTGTGAAAAAGAGGAGTCGAAAAAGCTGAGGGGGGAAGTAGTAGACCTCTCGAAGAAACTTCGAGAAGCCATCTCGCAACTAGAAGATTGCGGGAAAAAATAAACGATGAAGTCTTGAACTTAAGATCTTTTGACTTTGACCTTTACTCGACTCTCATTTCTTTCTAGAAAAGAAGATGAAATGAAGTAGCTCGATGAAGTTGGAGAAAAGCTTTGATCATTCAGAGTTTTCGTATTACCAAGAATAAGGATCAGGAACTCGAGGGATCTGAAAACTCGAGTAATGTAAGCAATTCTTTACCTGTTGTTCTTTTCGAGTATTTTCCCTTTTCTAATGCTAATTTCTTTTTCAGAAATTGTTGTCGAATTGAGACGCCTCGAGGCTGAAATAAATGAAAAAAACTCTGATCTGTAACGAGGCCGTCCGCATTGCTAAGAAGAATGCCGAGGACGTTAGAACATGGGAGAAAAAGCTTGAAACCACTACTTCCCATAAAGAAGAAGTCAAGAAGTTGGATTCTCGACTAGTAGGTAAGAAATGCTTTACCTATAATTATATTTGTGTTCTCTTCCTCTAGAAGTTTATTTTTGTTTGACCGGTTTTATTCTTTTCAGAACAAGTGGTGAAAATAAAAGACTTGCGAGGCTTGACTGCTCCCAACAGAGATGGAATCAATGAAGACTAATCTTCAAGGCAACATCACACTTCTGAACCATGTACTTGGTGAGCTACATACTGAGGGAAAAACTCCTCGAGAAGATACGATAGCTGCTCACATAAGTACCATCGGGGAACAAGTCGGAACTTTACAAAAATGGTGACCACTCTGAAGGCCAACCAAACTGAATCCATAAGGGAGGCAAATGAAGTGCGCATAAGTTATGCTTTGGCGAAACTTAAAGCTCATGACCCCCGCCTTAATGTGCAACCAATCGAAGCCGACTTGATCGCCTCAATCAGAGGCGAGTCGTTTGATTGAAGAAATGCAATCAGTTGGCAAAAGGTGTATGAGGAAATGCAAGCTGGGCTCTCCTCTTGAGTAATCAGTAAAAACTTTGTAAGATGCACAAGTTTCTGTTGATGAAATATATGTGATCCATCTTGTTTCCTGCAAATTATCTTGTCGAGTAGTTAGCAACTCAAAAGATAATTAACGAATAAAAGACCAAGAACTGAAGTTAAATTAATAACTTTATCCTAGCCCCCGACTATTTGCTTAGCTTGTTTAGACAATCCAAGTAAATAGTGTGTGAAATAGAAAGAGAGGTTTGTTTAACTTATAGTTTTTGTCATGGTTGTCAAGAACTGGTCGAAAGAGTAGAAACGACTCGACACTAGGAAGTTCCTTCTAGTGGGCAGGACCACGTGCAGAGAGGAAATGCTTCGACTAGATGATGTTACTTGCCTTTTGACCAGTGTAAAGAAAACTGGGTGTTTTTGGATCATAGTCGAAAGATTATAAAAGCACTACTCAAAAATAAGACAAAAGAGGTAGAAGGAATCTGAACCTTTATTGCCTGAGAGGTTGGTCACACATAGAATTTGCGTAACTGGTCGATGTTAAAGGAATTTGAGATAACCTGTCCATCTTCCATTGCTAGTCGTACCGACCCTGGCCGAGTGACTTCGACCACTGTGTAAGGACCTTCCCACTTGGGAGAAACTTTATTCCGATTAGACTTGGATTGGCGAGCCTCAACACCAAGTCACCTACAAAGAAGGTGCGAGGCGGACCTTACGATCGTAGTATCCGCATAGGGCTTGTTGGTAGACGCGAACGGATTAAGGCCATGTTTCTCCTTTCTTGAGTAGGTTAATGTCATCTGCTCGAAGTTGTTCCGGTCGGAGTTGTTGAAGGTTTCAACTCGTGTCGACCGCAATTTTAGCTCGGAGGAAGCATGGCTTCGACTCGAACACTAGAAAAATGGTGTTTCTCCTGCCGCCGACTAGTGGTCGTAACCGCCCATAATCGTAAGGTAATTCTTGTACCCAAGCCCCGAGCGCTTAACGAGTGGTCGAAGACTCGGTTTTAATTCTCGCATTATTTGGCCGTTTGCACGTTCGACTTCCCCGTTGCTTTGGGGATATACAACTGAAGCATAACATAACTTGGTACCCAACTCGTCGCAAAATTCACGAAATTTTGCACTTGCAAATTGTTTACCATTGTTCGTAATTATCCGGCTTAACTCCAAATCGGCTAATTACGCATCTCATCATGAACCTTTTCTTCGCCTGTTGTTATCCTAGTTACAGGTTCGGCTTTGATCCATTTTGTGAACGTGTCAATAGCCACAAAAAGAAATTCGAAATCTCCTGGAGCTTTGGGAAACGGTCCTAGGATATCGAGACCCCAGGTCGCAAAAGGCCAAGAAAGAGGTATTGTTTGTAATGCTTGAGCTGGTTGGTGTATCTGTTTACCATAAAACTGGCATTGGACACACTTTTTAACCACCTCTTTAGCATCGTGCAGAGCTGTTGACCAGTAGAAACCTTGTCGAAATGCCTTACCGACCAGCGTTCTGTAGGAAGCATGCGTCCCACAGATGCCACTGTGTATATCATGAAGGAGTGTTATTCCTTCGTTTTGCGGAATGCATCGCATGAGTATCCCTTGGGTTCCTCGTTTGTAGAGGACTCCTTCAACCAAAGTATATATTTTGGCTTTTCGGGATAAACGATTTGCCTCAAGATCATCCTCGGGTACGGAACCCTTGTGAAGATACTCGTAGATGGGAGTCATCCAGGTATCCTCGTAATCTAGTGAGGCCATCTCAATAGGAGGTGTCTCTGGTTCTTCGACCAGAGACGGCTTTTGGAGTTGCTCCAAGAAAACTCCTTTTGGTACTGCAGATCGGGAAGAAGCCATCCGAGCAAGTTGGTCTGCGAGGAAATTATCCTTTCGAGGGATGAATTGTACCTCAAAACCTAAAAAATGCTTTTCTAGCTTACGTACTTCCGATAAGTACCGAGACATTGTCAAGTTAGAGCACTGGTACTCTTTCCCGACTTGATTCACGACTAGTTGAGAGTCTCCTCTCACGAGTAGTCGACGAATCGAGAGTGCTTTCGCAGCTCGTATGCCAGCTAGCAAACCTTCGTACTCTGCCACGTTGTTAGTGGCCTGAAAGTTTAATTGTATGGCATACTTTAAGGTTTCTCGGTGAGGAGATACCGGACCACCCAAATTTCGAGCCACTTAAAGTAAGTGACCCATCAAAGTACATCATCCACTGGTCGTGGGAATCGTATGGGGATCCTGAACAGGTTCAGATTTGTCCATTCGGCGACAAAGTCTGCCAAGATCTGGGATTTTATGGCCGTTCGGGACACGAAATGGAGGTCGAACTCCCCAAGTTCGACTGACCATTTTGCCATGCGTCCCGCTGTTTCCTTATTATGGAGGATCGCTCCCAAAGGAAACTCGGGCAAGACTGACTATTTTGTGCTCCCGAAAATAATGCCATGATTTCCCCGAAGACATGAGGAGGGCATATAGAAGTTTCTGGACCTGAGGGTAACGCTCCTTAGGCCCGTGTAAAACTTCACTGACGTAGTAAACTGGTCGTTGTACGTTTTCACGTTCTATGACCAAGATCTGCGCTTCTTTACGTGGCGTGGCGGCTAGGTAAATTAGGCGTCTCTTACGGTTTTGGAGAAACCGAGCAGAGCACTCGAAGGTACCTCTTGACATCCTCGAAGCGGCGTTTGCCTCGTTCGACCACTCAAAACTTTCATGTCTCCTGAGAAATTTAAAGAAAGGCAGTCCTTTTTCTCCTAGTCGTGCGATGAAACGACTTAAAGCCGCCATGCACCCAGTGAGTTTCTGGACTTCCTTTTTTTCGGTCGGAGGGCGCATTTGGAGGATGGCCTTTATTTTCTCAGGATTTGCTTCGATTCCTCGAACAGATAATAGGAATCCAAGCAATTTTCCTGAAGAAATTCCAAACACACACTTCTCGGGATTAAGTTTTAAACAGTGCTTTCTGAGGTTGTCGAATGTTTCTTGTAGGTCAGTGATATGATTAAATTTCTTAATGTTTTTTACAACTAGATCATCAACATAGGCTTCCAGATTCTGGCCTAATTGAGATGAAAAAGTTGATTGCATCAAGCGTTGAAAAGAAGCACCGGCATTCTTTAGACCAAATGGCATTTTGACATAGCAAAAGGTACCAAATGGTGTAATGAATGCGGTCTTTTCTTCATCGTTTAGACACATATTGATCTGGTGGTATCCAGAATATGCATCTAAAAAACTTAATATTTCACAACCTGCAGTAGAATCAACCAACTGATCGATACGAGGTAAAGGAAAATCATCTTTTGGACAAGCTTTATTAAGATCAGTGAAGTCTGCGCACATGCGCCATTTATCGTTTGACTTCTTGACCATTACAGGGTTAGCCAACCACTGGGTGGTTGACTTCTTATAAAGCCCGCTTAAGTAGCTTATCCATTACGATTTAATAGCATCTCGTCGATCGGGGCAAATCTCGTAATTTTGTTTTACAGTGCGCTGTGCTCGATCACCTCCCGGGACTCGGGCATGTCGGATGCTTACCACGCCAAGACATCTGCGTTAGCTCGGAGGAAGGTGATGAGGGTGTCTTCCTATTTGGGGTCGGAAGTCTCCCGATGCGAGCATCTTGAGGGCTTCTTCTCTGCGTCGGAGGAACCTCTTTGACTTGGTCATTCGGCTTTGATGCAGCTTTTTAGGCTTCGACTTGCTAGTCGAAGGTGACTTTCTTCTCGAGTTGGTATTTGACCAACCATCTCGAGGATCGACGGTCATGATTATCGCCATCTTCTTGTCACAATGAATTGTGATCACTCCTTTGGGACTCGCATCTTAAGACATTGATACCCATAATGAGTAGCCATTAAGAATTTTGCCAAAGCTGGTCGTCCGAGTATGGCGTTATATGCCGTATCGAAATCGACCACATCAAAGGAGATTTTCCGTCTCGAAATTACTTGGTGAACCAAATGTTAAAGGAAGAGAAACTTGGCCAATGGGTTTGGCCAAGACCCTGTGACAATTCCATGAAAAGAGTATCGTCACGGTCTTACCTTTGTCCCGGTACTTGCATCTCGTCCAGGGCATTTGTAAAAAGTATGTTCAAGGAACTGCCACCATCAACCAAAACTCGATTGACCCGACAGTTGTTGATGGTGGGTTCGACCACAATCGGATATCGACTTGATCGATTCGAAGTGATCTGGCAGTCACCCTTATCAAAAGAAATGGTAACTTCCGACCACTTCGGTAAATTATTGACAAGAGGAGCATCTATAGAGTTTACCTCTCGTCCGGCAGCTTTAAGTTGTCGTTTTGACTCGTATGTCGATGATCCTCCGTAGATGTGCTTAACGGTATGTTGTGGATCTTGGAACGGCATCTCTTCATCATCTGACGACTTTTGGCCACTCGTATTCCCTACCTGCTCGAGAGTGGGGAGTGGTTCTTTGCCGTTGTAGTAGTCCTCGAGCTTTCTTTGGAAAACTCGACAGTTGCAGAGGTCGTGTCCTTCCTTTTTATGAAAAGGACACCACCTTGGTTTGTCATTCTTTCGATCAGGGCGTTTACATTTGCCTTGATCAGGGTACGACTTGGTGGTTCGTGGCTCTTTATCATTCACAGCCAAGACCTCCTTGGAACCACTGGTTTGTGGTTTTTGACCCTTTATCTTATTCTTGGACTTCTTTGCTTTCTTGTCCTTTTTTCCACCAACTTCACCTGGCTCTCGAGGAGTATTTGTTTCTCGATCAATAGTGTTGTTCCACTCGACCGCCTCGAAGCGATGATATCGATCACCATTTCAAGAGCTCGGAATGATGTTGGGAGGATTCAAAGCAATATCCTCTGTTATCCTTCTACTACGGACTCCTTGCTTAAAAGCCCTGATAATAGATGAGTCAGAAACTTCTGGAATTGAATTACGAATCTGACTAAAACGTTTGATGAATTGGCGCAAAGTCTCGTCGTTGTTCTGTCTTATCCGGTGCAAGTCGTGTTCCTTCCCAGGGCGGTTGTATGTGCCTTGAAAATTCGCCAGTAGAAGGTCGCAGAGATGTTGCCAAGAGTAGATCGACTCGAGTGGTTGGTTTAATAACCACGATCGAGCGGATCCTTCAAGCACAGTTGGAAGGTAATTTGCCATTACATGCTCTCCTCCTCCTGCTGCTCGGACAGCTGTTGTATAGATTTGAAGAAATTCGATGGGATTTTGAGATCCATCAAACTTCTCCATATTTACTGGTCGAAAACGAGGTGGCGGTGAGCGTACTCAAGGTCGGCGAAAATGCGGCATCCGGTAATAACTTCTTGACGTCTTCTTTGCAGGAAAGAAGGGTTAATGTCACCAGGTGATCGTATACGACGATACCCAGTAACAGGCTGACCTATCCTGTAGTAGGCCTTAATTCTACGAGGGGAATACTCCTCGTACTCCATCCGTTGCGGGCTTCCTTGTCGAAGTGGCGAACGATCACCTCTCTGAGGGGCTTCTTGATCATCAGTCAATCGAAACATATTTCTCCGAGTAGGGGATCGACGTGACTTATGGCCGTGTCGATTTCTACGTGGTGAAATGTTTGATTGACTGGTAGCTGAGGACTTTCTCAGGCAATAAAAGTCCAGTTACGCAAATTCTATGTGTGACCAATTTCTCAGGCAATAAAAGCACGTGAGATGGACAGGTTCTCTCAAACTCTTGGAACATCGACCAGTTACGCAAATTCTATGTGTGACCAATTTCTCAGGCAATAAAAGTCCAGGTTCTTTATACTTCTCTTGCCTTATTTTTTGAGTAGTGCTTTTTTAATCTTTCAACAATGATACAAAAACACCCAGTTTTCTTTACACTGGTCGAAAAGCGAGTAACGTCATCTAGTCGAAACTTCTCCTCTCTGCATGTGGTTCTGCCCACTAGAAGGAATTTTCTAACATCGACTCGTTACTCATTTTTGCTGCCAATACAAAGAGCTCGGGTTTTATCCAGTCGAAATGTTCTCAAAGCCAACTCTCTCAATCTTAGTTTATTTTTTCAGTGATTTCCAAAAAATATTCTAAGTAGAGTGCACTTGATATATTTATTCGACCACCTTTGATGTACTCGTTTCGTTTTGACTGGTCGAAGGAAGAGACACACCTAGTCGAAGTTTTTCCTCTCTGCATGTGGTCCCGCCCACTAGAAGGAACTTCCTAGCGCTGCTCAGTCTCCTACTTTTTGCTACTGGAAAAGACTTATCGAGTCCATCAGAAAAGGGCGAACGAATTATTAAAGTCCTCTAGACGTTTGCTTAACTCAAGTTGTTGTTCTTGGTTTGATTAAACTGCCTGAGATGGTAACATCACCTAGTCGAAGCATTTCTCTCAAGACGTGGTCCTGCCCACTAGAAGGAACTTCCTAGTGTCGAGTCGTTTCTACTCTTTCGATCAAGTGCTTGACAACCATAACAAAAACTATAAGTTAAACAAACCTCTCTTTGTTTTCAGAAACCTCATTTCAAACACTATTTACTTAGATTGTCTAAACAATCTAAGCAAATAGTCGGGGGCTAGGATAAAGTTATTAATTTGACTTCAATTCTTAGTCTTTCATTCGTTTATTATCTTTTGAGTTACTAACTACTCGACAAGATGATTTTCAGGAAACAAGATGGCCTAGGATAAAGTTATTAATTTGACTTCAATTCTTAGTCTTTCATTCGTTTATTATCTTATGAGTTACTAACTACTCGACAAGATAATTTTCAGGAAATAAGATGGATCATATATCACTCATCAACAGATATTGTCTGCCTTACAAGGTAGTTACAAGATTACTCTGAAGGGGGAGAGCCTAGCTGCATTTCCTCCGCCACCTTTTTGCCAACCGATTGCATTTCCTCAATCAGACGATTTGCCTCTGATTCGGAGCAATCGAACTCGGCTTCAATTGGTTGCACATTAAGGCGGGGATCTTGAGCTTTAAGTTTCGCCAAAGCGTAACTTACTCCGGCTTCGACTGCCTCCCTTATTGATTCAGCTTGATTAGCCTTCAGAGTGGTCACCATTTCTTGCAATTTTCCGACTTGTTCCCCAATGGTACTTGTGTGAGCAGCTATAGTATCTTCTCGAGGAGTTTTTCCCTCAGAATGTAGCTCACTAAGCACATTGTTCAGGAGAGTGATGTTGCCTTGAAGACTAGTCTTCATCGACTCCATCTCCTGTTGGGTACAAGTCGAAGCCTCACGGTTTCTTGTTTTCACCACTTATTTCGAAAAGAATAAAACCGGTCAAACAAAAATAAACTTCGGAGGAAGATAACACAAAGATAATTGTAGGTAAAAGCATTTCTTACCTACTAATTGAGAATCCAGCTTAACCTCTTCTCGATGGGAAGCAATGGTTTCAATATGCTTTTTCTCCCATGCTCGATGTCCTCTGCATTCATCTTAGCGATGCGACGGACTCATTGTAGATCAAGGTTTTCTCTTGGATTTCACCTCGAGGCTTCTCAATTGGGCAGCAATTTTCGAACAAGAAATTGGCATTAGAAAAGGAAAATACTCAAAAGGATAATGTAAAGAATTACTTACCTGTTACTTGAGTTCTAAGACTCTCGAGTTCTTGATCCTTATTCGTGGTAATACGGGAAAACTCCTGAAAGACCAAAGCTTTTTCTTGAACTTCGGTCCGGAGCTTCCGCATCTCATTTTCTTTATCTGGAGAAGAAATGAGAGTCGGGTAAAGGTTAAAGATCAAAAGCAGTCTTAAGTTCAGCACTTATCGTTTATTTTTTCCCGCAATCTTTTAGATGCAGAGCAGTCTCTCAAGTCTATCCGAGAGGACTAATACTTGTTCCTTAGCCTCCTCGACTCTTCTTTTTCATAGTCGAGTGAGTCAGCTAAGGTCTTCGTATCACTGTTTAACCTACAAAGAACAGAAACGAAGATAAACATAAGCCGAATGGTTGTAAGTACTTCTACAACCACTGACCTAGTCGTAAGTTTTTCTACGACTACGATATGGTTGTAAGTATTTCTACGACCACTACCTGGTCGTAAGTAGTCGTAAGCTTTTTACGACTAGTACTTTGTCATGAGTTTCTTCCATGACTATTCTCGTAAAACATTATACGAGTATTTAAGTCGAAAACAACTATGAATGATAAGTGACTTACCATCTCTCTCTCTCGACGAGTAGTTCTTTCTCCTGTCTTAGCTCTAAAAGTTGTCGATGGTACTCACCGACAACAGCAATTTGCTCCAGAGCTTTCTGCAAAAAGAAAACAGTGAGAAGAGAAGGAAAGTCACATATATAAGTATTTTGAAGATACTTACATTCATAG
Organism: Hsuehochloa calcarea; assembly: GCA_036346395.1. Taxonomy (NCBI): domain Eukaryota; kingdom Viridiplantae; phylum Streptophyta; class Magnoliopsida; order Poales; family Poaceae; genus Hsuehochloa; species Hsuehochloa calcarea. The sequence continues at coordinate 655,891 of CM070613.1, forward strand.
TCGTCCTAGCAAACATCGAATATACATGGTCCGGGTTCTGCAGCTTATCTATCTTCGCGACTTTGTCCCACCACACCTTCTCGAGGCGCTCGTTATCAAAAGTATTCTCCGTATTGGGAATATCTTTGGGATGGGGGACTCGGTCACGAGATCTGTAAGCAGAAGACCCTACGACGGAGGCAGGCTCAAAGAAGTCACCACAGAAGTTGAAATTTTCTCCTTCTGGTTCTATAACTTCTCTTTGGGTAGGGGAAGGAACGCCTCCTACAATTTCCTTCCCAGAGCGGTGCACAAGTGGTCATCGCCTTGACAGAGGCTTCCACAATGCCCCCTGTTGTTTCTACGACCTCATGAGTCGTGGCGGCGCCTCAACGAATACCGCTACTTCAAGGGTCGTAGCTACGACTTCGGCAGATGTGGAGTCACTCTGGGAGTCTCGACTTCATCGGCCACCGGGCCAAGGGTGATGTTGACCACCTCCATTGCTACCTCCTCGATGGTGAAGGGGTGGCAATGGACTTCTCGGAAGCATTCCCGGGTGAAGAAGTCGATCAAATAAAGAAAAACAAATCAAAGTTGTGAAAAGAAAAAGGTAAATGTCGTTCTTACACTTTAGTAAATTTCACATACCTCTGCACTCGGTCTTAACCAGAATTTTGGAGCAATCCTCCCAACGGAGGACCTCTTCTTCTCCACGACCACGTGCGGTCGAGGTTCAACAATCGGCTCGGCCACGACCACGCCCGTCGTAGAGTTTGAAAGGAACGAGCTCGGTTTCTCGATTCTCTGGATGGCCGAGATCGGCCTCGACCATTCCAAGAGCAAGATCGCCTCGATTGCGAGGTTGTGCCGATGCAAAGATCGTCCTTCATAAAGACACAAAATCTTTCCAATTCTCCTTTTCCAGTTGCCTAACAAAACTAGGAGTGGCAGAAACTGCGAAAGATTCTTTGTCATAACAGAAGGGTACCTTAGCCTTGCGAGGTTTGCGCTTAAGAGATTCAGCTGCCTCAACCTCCTCGGCTTCGATGGCTGCGGCCTCGGCTTCAGATACAGCTACAGCTGCCGCAGGCCTTGTAGAGGGTCTAGTCGAAAGACCAGAGCTTGAGCTTGCTCCCCTTGTCTGCAGATTTTACAAGTCGACGCCTCTTAGAGGGAGGAGCCGAGCCTTTGTCTTCGACAACCCGGCGCCAATAGTCATCAGTACGACTTCTTCGTCGTCCTGACGATTTTCCATGCCTACTTTCTGTAAACAAAACGAAAAAGAAGAATCACTAATTAGTCGTAAGTTTTTCTACGACTAGTGCCAAGTCGTAAGTTTTTCTACGACTCTTTCTTGATCGTAAGATATTCTACGATCACCATTAGTCGTAAGTATCTTCTACGACTATAAAGTCCTAAAGAAAGAATCAACTTTTTGATTACCTTTAGGCGCTCTATCCTTTCATCTGCGGACAAAGCCGCAATGATTTGAGGAACCGCCCTGAGTGGCGGAGACTTCTCGCAGATGAGTCTGACTCTAGAGTCAACCTCAGCCTGTGAAAGATCTGTGTAAACAGATAAGAATATTAGACAAGGTTGAGAAAGACCAAACCGAGAGCTAAGTCGACAATTACTTACCCTCCTCGTAGTCTCTGGTTGGGTCTCCTCTTCCCGAGTATCTCCACATAGGAGATGCTCGTTTCTTCAGAGGACTAATTCAGCGTGTGATGAAATCCTTCACCACATGCCATCCGGTCAGCCCTTCTTCCTTCAAGTCCTTAATGGCTTGAATATAAGGGCTAATCCGGCTGATATCTTCAGGGGTCGAATTCCATGAAGATTTCTTTTCGGCAGCCTTCCCCGCGAAAGAAAGGTGTCTTGAGGTGACCTTCCAAAGAGAACCACCTCTTTCTCCAGCCCGGCCACGAAGACCGGGTGAAACTCTGAATATACTCCTTCGACTTCGAGTCGTGGAGTTTCAGACCACAGCTTCCGGCGATTCCGGTTTGTCGAGCCATCCCATAATAATATTGGAACAGCTCGAGATCCGCGGAATCCCAGTGTACGCCGCATGCAGATACACGAACACACTCAACATGGTAATGGAATTGGGACCTAAGTTCATCGGTTCCACCCCAAAGTGTTCGAGTACTCATCAGAAGAAAGGGTGGGCGAGCAATCAAGGCCGCACTCACAATACGCTTGGAAGACGGGGATTTGCCCATTTTCCCCCGATGGCCAGTGCTGCCCGATAGCCGGAATCCACTTTACCAGAGCCTTCTCTGGAATCTTCCCAGCATCAACCAAGATCTTGATCTTAGCCGCATCCATCTCCGATTCTTCCCATTCAGAAACTCTCTTGGCCATTTCGCTCAGAAGCAAGAAGTTTTTTGATTGGGTTGGCGGCAGAGAAGATGAAACCTAGTCGAGGACGGAGAAAGCAAGAGCTCGAAGAACAGCGGAGTGATTTGAGGAAAAGGTAAAAACCCAAGTCTACCTACTGGTAATATCTTATATGGCCCCGATGATATTCAGATCATCTACATATACTGAGATTATACAGAATCTATTCTGGGATCGGCGTATAAGAACATAGGGATAATTCTTATTGTTTGTGTAGCCTTTCTTGCGGAGAAAATCGCTCAAGCGATTATACCACATTCTATCTGATTTCTTCAGTTCATACAATGACTTTCTGAGTTGCACACTGTACATATTTTTGTTTGCACTATCTTGGTTCGGGACAGGGATGACTTTCTAAGTTGCACACTGTACAGATTTTTGTTTGCTCTATCTTGGTTCGAGACAGGGATACCTTTAGGTACCTTCATATAAATGTTCGAATCCAAGATCACATAAAGGTATGCAGTTACCGCATCCATTAATTTCATTTTCAAATCCAAGTTTACTACCATTGAGATTAAATATCTAAAGGTAGTTCCGCCCATGACCAGGGAATAAGTTTCTTCATAATCGACTCCTGATCGTTGAGTAAAACCTTGTGCAACGAGCCTTACTTTATGTCTTACAATTTCATTATTTTCATTTCTCTTTCGAACAAATACCCACTTATGCCCTACGGGATGCACATGGGGAGGCGTGCGGCTTACAGGCCCAAATACCTCTCTTTTATTCAGAGATAATAATTCTGTTTCTATTGCCTTCTTCCAATCTTTCCAATCTAATCTTTTGTTACATTCAACGAGCGATGCAGGCTCTGGATCAAAATCAATGATTGTGGCAATTTTTTTGCAAAATAAATATCGACATTGGCTATTGTTCTATTAATATATTCTCATGTGGTCACATAATTTATAACTATTTCTTCATAGGGCGATACTTATAATGCTTCTACTTGCTTACCGTTGCTTTCAATTGCGGGGGCAAGTCCCTTCAGTTTTTCAGCTTCGATGTGTGCGCACACATCCACGCTAATGTCTCCCTCTGTGGGAATATTCAAATCCGGTATGCCTTTTACTGAAGGTTTCATACTGGTGTCAGGAAATCGTGTACCGTCCAATGTACATGTGCTCTTTTTTCGGTTGTCTAATTGTCTATTCAGTTGCAACCTGTCGGATGTGGGTTCATGACGAGGATCTAATAATCCTCATTTTATCTATTATCTATAATTCTTATTATGGGTAAATATGATGTCACATAGTCTCCAGAAGTACCCCTTATTTTTATAAGGGAGAGGCCTACCAAGTGATTGTAAGATCTTCTACAATCACCCCCCATAGTCGTAAGTCTTACTACGACTACTACCTGGTCGTAAGTCTTTCTACGACCATTACATGGTCGTAAGTCCTTCTACGATCACTACATAGTCGTAAGACCTTTTACGACTACTACCTGGTCGTAAGTTCTCCTACGACCAGGCAAACCACGACCACCTTATAATCAAACCTACAGGCAAGTGGGTCCAATTGATTAAGGAATCTGAGGCAGTGCGCACGCACTACTATTCCGCGTAGTAATAGTGCTTAAATACCCCATTATCTTTGAATGATAATTGCCAGACGGCGTGGAGAAGCCAATGCGCCGGTAATTACTGCCATCATGCGCCCATTACTGGCGCAATTAAGGCGCCTCTTCCGCAGGACAAAACGGCTACTCCTTCACGACTATATAAGGGCATCAGGGAGACAGAAAAAGGAGAGCGAGTCAAGGGGAAATACAAGTACTATTCTCTGTAATAGTCTTAGCTTCTTACTTGATCATCAAGAATACCACACCACACAGGATTAGGGTTATTATTCTCTCCTGAGAAGGCCTGAACCTGTCTAAACATCCCGTGTCAACCACTCTGCGTGATTTCATCTCTAGGAGACCCCCCGAATCAAATAATCTTTACGTAAGATCGGTTCTAATACACCGACAGTTCCCTTTGCTCAGTTGTCCGATTGTTCCCCATCCTTATCCCCTCTATCTCTCCATCCAATCCAATCCCTCCCGGCTTTCTCCGCCACCGCTCCTCCCCTTCCCCTCCTGCGGCCCTTGCCCCCATCCCCTTACCTTCCTCGCACCCTCGTGGTCGCTCTCTGCTCCGCGTCGCTCCCTTCTGCCTCCGCATCCTTCTCCGACGCCCTCCCCCGCACTCGTCTTCCTCATCCTGTCCACCCCATCCGCTCCCTCTCGGCTTTCTCCACCGTCTCCTCCTAGTGGGACGACCTCCCTGACGACTTGTTTCTCTGCTCCTCCATCTCCTCCCCTTCCCCACCCCGACCCCCGCCTCCATCCCCTCCACCTTCCCCTACGCCGCTGCGGTCGCTCTCCTCTCCACGTTGCTCCCTCCCTCCCGCCTCCGTATCCTTCTCCAACGCCCTCCCACACGCCCCTCCTCCCCCCGTGCTCGCCTCCACTAGCGGCCTTCACCGCCGTATCCCCACCTCCTCCTTCTTTCCCATTGTTGTCTATGTTTCTTGCGTCTAATGTGATTATTTTTGGGTGGTGTTTTATTCATGGATCTGCGTCAACTGGTTTTCGGTGTCTTTGTCCTCGGGTTGATCTTGTTGCCTACCGGCTGCTCACTTGTGTTCTCTCTCTTGCAAATTCTCTCGCTCGAAATTTGAAGGGATACGGGCAAGCTTCACTAGTTGGTAATTCAAAAATTCTACCACGTAAATCAGGACGTCATGCAAGTAAGAGATCAAATATCGTTACCACTAGACACGTAGTGCAGCAGAAGAAGAGTTGGAGCAACCTAGTCCAACGAAGAGCGTGTCGATGTAGTGGTCGTAGTCGATCGTCTCCTCCAGCAACCAATCACTTTCCTTGAGAAGTAGTGGATCGTCCTCAAGCGCAACAGCAACTGCAATAGCGTCTCCACAGTATCCACACGTCCGGGGAAGAAACACCGTACGCCGGTGTGCTAACACCAAGTCGTTCAGGAAGACTCTCTCAAGAAGACGATAGCTAGGTTTTGGAGCAACTCACGTCAACTCGTATGTCCCAATAGCCTCAAGCATCTCCTTATATAGTGCCCATGACGGATCATATTCGAACATATTTGTTCCAACTCGTTAAGTGTGTGACCCGTTAGTTTCATGCGTAATCGGTTGTGGCTCGGAAACTCCTTTCCGATCACGAGTCGTCAACGGCTCCTAGTAGGACATAACGATTCCTAAATACACACAAATTATATCGGACGAATCTTAATGCAACATGATCTACAACTAGGTATTTTTCACTAACGACCAACTCATATCTCTATACGACCAGTTCATATATAGTGTCAATCAGTTCATAACTTCTTACGATCAAGTTTTGATCACTTAGTGATTATGTTCGACCAGTCTACGACCAGCTCGTATCTCCATACAACTAGTCAGTATCTGTTCGAACTAAACGATCTGCTCCTGTATTCTCCCTTTGCCTCACGGTATCTGATTGAACTCCATGTGAGATATTATGTCATCCACAGACTGTTCAATACTTTCTCGATCAAATATCGGATAACATCACGTGGTCGAACTCTTCGACCAATAGTGGTATGACCATGCACTTTCTTTATCCAACTACATCGAGGGGCCCAGAGATATCTCTCCTGTTATGTCAGGAGGGGCAAATCCCATATCCGATCAGTTACATTCTTCCACATGTTTCACATCATACCTGAAAGTTATCTTTATAACTATCTAGTTACGGAGTGGCGTTTGACAACTCCAAAGTGTACTATTACATATGTAGAAAATCATGTTGATCTCAGGTCTAATGATTATACACCACCATTGCTTGAGAGCAACTGATAGCACATGAAATCATAACAATATCAGCGATGTCTCAAGGTGGGTTAATCCAACACCATATTCTTTAACATGTGTTTACATTATTGATTCGATATCCCAATATCCATGACCGGTGAAACATGGTCATCAATCAATATATATGCTGGTCGATAGAGTCACTAGTGTTCTGACTAGCTACATTCGACTAGGGATACATTTAGAACAACATCATCATAAGTTAACAAAGCTTCACCAACAAGTCACATACTCGTTAATCTTTATAACTGATGATTCATTCAAGGGACAGAATAACACTTATTCAATAACTCATAAACATAGACGTGGTACAATCATATCTATAATTGCCTCTAGGGCATATCACCAACATGAGTTGTTGTGGGGGCTGTCAGCGACGGACGTCACACTTCTTGGGAACTTCTTTGGCGCGACAGTCGTCTCGTAGGTTGGGGTGCCCACCTTCCATCCGAAGATGTTGCATATCTGGACTGTAACGTCATAAAATTTAGGTTTTTAAAAATCTTTTACGTAGATTAGGCCCTTGCCGCCATCTCCACCATTTCCTTCGCCGCTTTGTGTTCTACACGGTGCTCCCCTACACTTAGCTAGTGCGTCCTCCTACGACGTCGCCTATTTCTTAACTATCTTTACATATGGAATGATATTTCATCGATATTATCACTGTGTGCACTAGCGTGATTCTAGACTAGTGTTGATAAATAGAGTGTATGAATGTTACTTTACTTTTAAACTATTCGATTTGGTGTCAGAATTAAAGAAATTGAATGGCTAGTACTGCAGAGGGATGTTTGAATCTCAATTAATGGATTCCTGTCATTTGGTGCTGATGCATGTTTACTGAATTTTAGATATTCTTCATCAACATGTCAGCATATCAGATTTTTGTCACGACGATCTATACGACATCTTTGGAGACATTTCATCCAAAGGGCTTTCACGAGAGTCGCTGAAGAAATTACCACACTGATAACAGAACAGACTCCGGAGTCACTCGGTGAAGAGCTATCTTGCACTATTTATCTATAGGTACAATTAAGTTTCATGTTAATAATATATTTATGACTTATTTTTTTTTGTTATACCATGGTGTGAGTATAAATTGGCGTTGATTCTAGGATGTTAGTCTATTAAAATTTAACTTGGATACGATTAAATCCTGAATTCACCATTGTACACATCACTGTCAATCTTCTTTTAACCTGAAAGCGGTCGCGCTTTCTGTAATCATTATTGAAGTATGCTCACTTTGGGATATCTTATAATCATTATTGGAGTATGTTCAAATAGATAAAGAGGTATCATTATACGATTTAAGTAGTATACGAGAAGTGGCCCGGAGCAGTACGCCCGATTCCGATTTGTAGCGCAATGTCAAACGTACAGCATCAGTTGCATGTAGCACCACCAACTTAAGCGTCATTTAATTTAATTTTGTTGTCATATATTCATGTGCATGCTTACACGCAACAACTTGTCTCGATCGTATTATGATTACGGCCATGGCGCTGTCAACTAGGGATTACACGCCAGACGATCCACGCACCACGCAACGCAACTTAAGCGTCATTTAATTTTCCTGATGTTATCGTTATCGTTACTGATGAACCTTCACGCGATCGAGATTTTAGACGTCAAGAAAACATTATATATCTCACAATTAAAGAAGGATCCTGCACATTTCGACCATATATATATATATATCGTTATCGTTATTGATGAGCCTTCACGCGATCGAGATTTTAGACTTCAAGAAAACATAATCTCACAATTAAAGAAGGATCCTGCACATTTGGCATCAGAAGAAGTAAAATACTAGCACTACTAGTCCTTCATCGGCATGTACCAGTTGTTGGTCTCTTGATCGACATACGTGCCCACGGGTGATTGGCTGATTCCATGAATTATTCATGCAGCAAGACGCAACAAACATATATGACAACATCACCAACGATATATATATATAACATGTCCGTACATTGCTAGGGGAAAAAAAAAATAGTACCCTAGCATGTTGAGCTGCTGTTGGTTACGTCAGTCCATCTACTCTAGTCGGGGTATCACGGTGAGGTTTGCCCTGGCCTGCACTTCGTGCCTCCACTACCGTGTTTGGTACTTATGATCAAACTCCGATGCGGCCCGCGTAGCACCTCCGTCGCTATGCTTGCGCTGCACCTTTGACTCGGCTGCCATGCACTACGCCTGCTCCACCGTACTGAAGTGAACACATCAGACCCGTGCCCCAACAACGTGGCCAATGCCTCCCTAGCCATGGCATTGATGTCCAGATTATCAGCCTCGACCTTTCAACGGACAATGAAAACATGCTGATGATAATTTAGCCACATGGCAGCGTGTTGTCGTGATGCAATCAAATGTATATGTGAGCAAAACAAGTACGCACAATAGAAAAATAGCATCTGCAATCAACATACAAATAACACTTCCAAAGCACTCCACCCCCGACTGGCAGCTTGGTAGGGGTGCAACAGGCAAGTGGAAGTAAACACGCATACATGTGCACATACGCACCAGTGAGCGCCACCATGGACAACCCAATAGCATGGACGTCCTCCGGAGCACGCAGAGCATGTAGGCCGAGGTGGAGGAGATGCGTGTCATGCTGCTCCGAGGGACCACGGTCGAGTAGCACCAGTCGGCCGACGTTGATGCGGAGCACGCACCAGCGCCGAGGTACGGTGTTGAGGCGATCTTCTCTTCCCTCATGCTTCTCTATTTCATCGTTGGCAACTCAACCTCAAGCGTCGAGCTGTCGAGGTCGTAGCCATGCAACGTGGTTACACAACGTTCACGCCTTCTTGATTTCTACCTGGTCACTACTGCACTTGGTGTGCCTCCTCCAAATTTTGTTAGGGTTTGTGATACGGGGGGCCCGATCTTCTCGACGTAGAACCTCTCGATAACTTGTGTATCCTGACGAACCACCAGCTGATCCCCCGCGTCAATGCACGGACTTGCAACTCTATGGAAAATTCGTCCAAACACACACTTGATTGGATCCTCGCTGACCACAAGCGAAGATCGTCAAACCCTCAATTCCCAGCGGAAAAGCAAGAACGACCCCTTGTTCTCAATGCCCAATTCCCTCTATTTTGGCTATAAGCACAACATGAGAATCAAGCAAAAGCTTTGAAAATATATTAAACGTGGTCTGAGGTTACAATTGGGGTCTAACCCTCAATATATAGTGCCCCTTCTCCTCCTCATGGCTGGCCAAGAGTCCATACTCCTACTCTAATTCGGAATTAGAACTCCTACTCCGATTCCGACTCAATCTAAAACAAAAAGGAAACTCTAATTTTACAACTATTATATTGTTTTGATCATATCTTTTCACACAGAAGGAATTTCGGAGTGAGGGAGGATGCGTTGGATCGGGATTGAAGTTATCTTTACAACAAGCCAAAGAACACTCTAATCGGACTCCGTTTGTGAAAGTTATGACCGTTTTAATCCGGATTGCCCTGCTGATTGCGAATCCGAATTTGATGCTGATTCCGAATCCGAATTTGATTCCGAATTTGATTTCGGTTGGGGTTGTGGGAGATCTGAATTGGGCTTAAAAATCTTATCCAAAACTTGAGCTTTAAGTTCTTTGGCTTCCTCCCCTTTTGCTCTCCCATCACACGGCTTCCTTCCTCCTTGATCAGCCGCATGGGCTGCTTGACTTTCTCCTTCCCAACCGTTTTGACCTTCTTGTTCTTCATCACTAGGCAACAAATACGGTTACCCTCCTCCTTGTGCTCCTCTATTGTTTTGGCTCCGGCCTCCCTCTCGGTTCCAAAAACTTTAAACTTGTCAAACCTGAGAATGCACAAAGTATTGCTTTTACGTAGTATCCAATTCTCACGGAAAACACAAAGAAACTTGTTAAGAAACAATTGCACATGTTGTTTGAGAAGTGTAGCTCTTACTTCATAAATAGCCTCATAAGTAGTCGGGATATCCTCATCAGTTTGTTTATTGAGATCGGAGCAATTCACGCGGAGGCGGGTGCTGGGTGGCTTATTGGTACGAAAGTATTTTTGTAGCCGGAAGCCAGGGGGTGTGGGGGAAGAGAGGCGGAATCGATCGATCGAGTAGCTATGTTGAGGCTCGCATGTTAGAGATTGGAGCTAGTAGAACGATGCAGGGCATGAGAGAGGAAACGAAGGACATATCACTCGCAACTACTATATTATTTTTAAGTAGTAAAGATAACAAAAATAAAAAAGAAGTCGGTGGACTAAAGTTCTAAGGAACCCGAGTAGCAATGCAGCACGATATAAAATGAGTAGACTTGTACACGGCCTCTCTCACGTACGTGCGTTCCTCACTTGCCCAAGATTAAAGGGAAACGTACATAGCCGGCCGGGCCCTAAGCTAGGTGGTGGTTGTTTCTTCTTCGCCTCCTCCATGGCTCGCTTCCGCTGCCTCTCCCTCCTCCTCGTGCAGTTGCTTGCGTTAGCCGCAGCAGTCGCCGGCGGGCGGTGGCATGACTTCCTCCGCTTGCCGTCGGAGAACTCCAGCGGCGAGCAAGACGTCGTCGGGACGAGGTGGGCCGTCCTCATCGCCGGCTCCAACGGTTACTACAACTACCGTCATCAGGCAAGTTCCCGTTCATGCATGCGTGTGGATGCCAAATCGTTGCCTGGTTAATTTCCTTCCTAGCATACATATATGTAGCTAGCCCTGCACGGCACGAACACACCAGCTTGTCTCATCGAGAAATGGCAGGAGATGGAAAAGAAATCATGTCAGTCGTGCTTAACTTACTCCGTCCTTGATGCATAATTTGCGCGCATATACTTTGCGTGTTCATAGCAGGCACGTAACACAGACACTGGAATTTGTTTTTCTTTTCTTTTTGTCTCTCGATATTCCCTTTACGGCCGGAATTTCGATGAGAATTCAACGTACTGGAGCGCGCCCACACATTCAGACATTCTTTGATTCTTGAAGAAAAAGGACAACCATATATAAACAAACAGGTTTACTTACGTTGTAAGAAAATGCTGTCAAGAGATGGTGATCAAGATTCGGCGCATGCTTTGGGGTCGAATCATCGAAACCTGCAGACGCAATCTTGCAGATTCACCGGCGAACCCTATGTGTTGGCCTGTCATGCATGTCAATCAATCCGCACGAGCCCTGATATTTTTTCCCCGTTCTTTAATTTTTGGGCCGGATTACGTGAATGATAAGCCTGAATTACGTACTTTAGCTCAATCATTAGTTAATTGAGCTACTGTTTTTTTTAAATTTATTTTCCCTGCTTATAGATGTATGTATGATCGACGGAGCTAGCTAGCTAGCTCTGTTGGTGTGTGCTGTTAACAAGACAAAAAGTTTTTCGTCGATCAATTTACTTGCACAGGCGGACGTGTGCCACGCGTACCAAATCATGAAGACGGGCGGGCTGAAAGACGAGAACATCATCGTTTTCATGTACGACGACATCGCCAACAACCCCGACAACCCCAGGCCGGGGGTCATCATCAACCATCCAAAGGGCGGCGACGTGTACGCCGGAGTGCCAAAGGATTACACGGGGAAGGACGTCAATGCCAACAACTTCCTCGCCGCTCTGCTTGGAAACAGGTCCGCCCTCACCGGCGGCAGCGGGAAGGTCGTCAGCAGCGGCCCAGACGATCACATCTTCGTCTATTACGCTGACCATGGCGGCCCAGGGGTCCTCGGTCAGTGTTATTATTAGATACTAATTAAGCTGGTTACCTGTTCTGTTGTAATCAGTACTGTTCTTGCCTTAATTTGCATGGTCGATCATGGTGTAGCTAGTCTGTCTCAGAGACCACTCGCATATTGCAATAATATTATATATGCATGAGGCAGCTGATCCTATCAAATCAAACCAAATCTTTCAGGGATGCCAATCGACGATGAGTACCTCTACGCCAATGACCTTGTGCAAACTCTCAAGAAAAAGCATGCCGCTGGGACCTACAAAAGCCTGGTACCTACTAGTACATCAGATTGAACGTGTTGTTCTGATCAAGGAAAATGGATTGACCATCCAATGGAACGGAACATGAACATTGCTTGAACACATGCATGATACGTTTCTCTGGTGCAGGTTTTCTACCTGGAGGCATGCGAGTCCGGGAGTATGTTTGAAGGCCTCCTGCCGAATGACATCAACGTCTATGCGACCACGGCGGCGAACGCGGAGGAGAGCAGCTGGGGGACGTACTGCCCCGGCGACGAGGAGGGCCCTCCTCCCGAGTTTGACACCTGCCTGGGCGATCTCTACAGTGTCTCCTGGATGGAGGACAGTGATGTGCATAACCTGCGAGCTGAATCTCTGAAGCAGCAGTACGACCTGGTAATCAAGTGTTCCCTTACATTCATGCATGTTTGAGTCATCCGTATGCGATGCGTGTACTAAGTGATCTGATCTCGTTGGACCGATCGAGCAGGTTAAAGATAGGACGTCGGCTCACGAAACCTACACCCTCGGCTCCCATGTCATGCAGTACGGTGATCTGGACCTGAATGTTCAGAACCTCTACCTGTACATGGGCACTGATCCTGCTAATGACAACGCCACATCCGGCCGGGATAATTCCTTGAGGCCGTTTTCAAGCGCTGTAAACCAGCGCGATGCCGATCTCGTCTACTTTTGGCAGAAGGTAACCGGCGGCGGCATGTATTTATTTTGAAGAGCTTAATTTTGATGAATAAACTGACATATATGCTTGTTTCGATCGTTTCGTGATGAAAAGTACCGGAAATCGGCCGAGGGAACATCTGAGAAAAGCAAGGCTCGGAAGCAATTGCTCGAAATGATGGCTCGCAGGTCTCATGTAGACAGCAGCGTTGAGCTGATCGGAGGCCTCCTGTTCGGCTCCGAGGAAGGTTCAAAAGTTCTGAACGCCGTCCGGCCTGCCGGCCAGGCTCTGGCTGATGACTGGGACTGCCTCAAGTCTATGGTAAGCAGCACCCTATCTATGACACATGGGTTGATCTTGGTATGCTGATCAGCACGCGTATCTGAACCTTCGTATTGTTCTGTTACGTGCTGCTGTCGTTTAATTTATTGATTTGCTGCTTTCATCGAGTTATGAGCAGGATTCAGGCACTGCCCTGGATCACTGTGCAGTTTCTGTTTTCTGTTGCTTTGCCTGCAAACGCGTTCTTTACTGCATGTCGACATCTGAATTTATACCGCAATCATATATTGATTTGTTTGAGGAGACTGTTTGTGTCAAATCCGCTGTGACACTCAATGAGAAACAAAACAGGGAGTGAAAAGCTTGATGGAAAGAAACTGTGATGCTTTATGACAACACATACATTCATTCATTTTACTGCAGATTTACCCGGCATTCCCTTTGCATTCAGCCTGATGCTAATCTGTTTGCCGTCGTGTGCGAAGGTACGGAGTTTTGAGGAAGAGTGTGGGTCGCTGGCGCAGTATGGAATGAAGCACATGCGTTCCTTTGCCAACATCTGCAACGCCGGCGTTGGTGAGGAGGCGATGGCCAAGGTTGCTTCTCAGGCTTGCGCGGTTATCCCTTCTGACGCAGCTCACAAGGGATTCAGTGCTTAGTAGAGCAAATCCTTAATTGTCAATGTTTCGGCAATCACGCATGTACGCTATAAGAAATCTCGAATGTGCATGATTGACGCGCGCTCACTGTAAATGTAGCAAACAACATATGAATTCTGAGACCGAAGAAGAAGCTAGCAATGTCATAATTAATCCTGAAGAAACCTGAGGATTGCTCAAGTCCACTTGGACTCGAAAGTGGGCTGCTGTTCACCTGTCTTGTGAGTTCGCTGTTTCTTCTTGCATCGGAAGAAATGAAAAGACAAAAAGAGAGAGTAATAATCCAGGCCTGATTAACACGTATATGTCACATGTGTGGATCGAGTTGGCCGACTAGGAAACGTCAGGCTTGCCGACAGCTAGCTGTGAGTGACACCCAAGTGCACGTGTACATACATACATACATACAAACACAGAGTTGTACTGATTTCAAGGGAGTAATAATCCAGTGAGTTCATCATCGTCATCGTAACCTTAATTGGACATTCCTACCTTCTAACTATGCTCATTCATTGCCTTTAATTCCTCTCTCTCCCGTGACAATGGACAAATATTTTGAAACGAAGACTCCGCACACCACAAACAAAACATAGAGTACATGCTCCTACTTCCAATATATCACTTAAAAAGAATATATTATACTTTTTTTATCACTTTCGGTATACTTAAATACCAATTATAAGATACTCCAATACGATTTGACTAAAAAAAAATTCATTCGAGCCTTTTATTTTTGCTATATACCTTTTTTCATATATAAAAGAATTATATACACAGATTTGGCTATAAAAAGTGAACTTTAATGAAATTTTTCATAGAACGCACTTTAGGGGTGTCGTTATTTTAGAACCGAATTTACGTAATGATTGTTTGATTCGGAGGGTCTCCAAGACTCAAATCACGCAGAGAGAATGACACAAAGATTTTTATACAGGTTCGGGCCTTCTCCGGAGAGAATAACAACCATACTCTTGCAAGATCTTGAGCTTGCAGCCGTCGCAGTTCATCCGCATCATGAGCTCCACCGTGTTGAACTGCTTCCTCTTCTTGTAGTGTATCACAAAGTTTATATACTTGCATGACTAACAAAGGAGGAGGCTCTAAGTTACAAGTCATTTTCAGCATCAAGCAGGTTTTATTTACAATATCATTATGTAGTACTTTACAATGGAAGTTTAAAGAGCAGTTAAATAGATAAAGGACAACAAATAAGTAATTGAATAAATAACAACGTACTCACAACCCTCCTCGGCTGCGAGCAATATTTTATTTTTCAGCCATAGACAGGTCACTCAACTCAAATATAAACCAACAAACCATTTCCCATATTTTTCCAACAAAACTGTTTTCATGAAAACCAAGACTATACCCAGCAATACTACACTTAGCATGCTCTTCACCGCGAGCACGGCTATTTAAATAGATTTACACTCTGAAGATGGGGCACAACTTTACCCACAACACACTAATTCTCTAGTTTGTTCTGCATCCATCGATACCATCGCTCACTACCTTTGGTAAGTAGTCTGGAGTACGTATCGAAGTCTTTACACCATCTAGTCCTATCGTTGCACTAACTCGGCTAATGAACACCCTCACTTCACCTGGGTATTCCCCCCGTCTCAGTGAGACATTCACTGTTGTGTCGGAAGGCTTTGTTCCCAATGTTTCGGTGAAGGGAGCCCCTTCGAACATACCTACACCAGTCATGAACGCACTACTACGGCCTACCAACGTGTAATGCTAGTTTTCAATAACTTAATTAGCCAATGTCGTCTCATACCAGCACATGTGGTTGTACGCTTATGCTTAAGTCAGATATACCGGTGTTCGATCCTTAATTGACTCGGGCGATGATCTCCCCCTATCTACTTTTGAGATACGCCTTTCACACTTCTCATAATATAATATAACTCACCCGTATCACAAACTAAGCTTTTAATTTTAATTATTATACAAAATAACAGAGGTAAAAAGCCCTATGGACCATCATTTCAAAATCTCCCAAACTCATATTTGACATGTCATCCATTTTAGGATTTTTTTTAAAGTAAAGACTAAAGTTTGACTAACAGTTATGTGAGATTTGCATTCGAAAAACCCAAGTTGAAGTCATTCATTGTCTAAAATATAACCTAATGGCTACAATAGTAAGGATGTCAATGTTTGAAGGCGGATTTTGCATCGAATAGGATTATATCTACCATTATCCCTAAATGTAGCAATTTTAACCAAACATACACACATGCATAATATATTTTGCAAAAAGAAATACAAGAATTAAAATAGTAGGATCAACATGATCAAAGGGGGTGCTTGCCTTACTATGGTTGCTCTGAATATGACGGTGAAGGATCGTCGTGAAAATCGTTCGAACAATAGATGTCTAAAAAGAGCCAGAAGCGAATTATGTCGGACCCCGAGCGTTGAATACCCGAAGCCTTCATGTGTGTACCGTACTAGTCCCATGTGAAGAATCTAGACCCGTTATTATGAGTTAATGAAGTATTTTGGTAATTAATGATAATCGTCATGTTGAATTATATTTTTCATTAGTTGGTGAAATATGTTGAGTCCCATCATGATGAAGACTTTGGATAACATCATGAGTTGATTGTCATCAAGTTAAAATTAAAGAAGATAATGCATCATGTGTTTATGCATATCAAGATCTCGAAGAGGAGATAATCATGAGTTGATCATCAAGTCAAGACAAGACCCATCATGTGTTGATGGAGGGCACGTGAAGAAGATCATCATGTGTTGATAATATTCAAGTCAAGATTCGGAATAAAGGATGTCATCATGTGTTGATGAACATCAAGAGAAGATCCTGAAGTGAAGGAAATTATCATGTGTTGATGATATTCAAATCAAGAACCCGAACTTGAAGTGAAGATATGCGTCATCAAGTTTCAAGAGGATGCGAAAGACAAATGTATGACTAGCTAAAGTTAAGGATGTCTTCCTAATCTTTTACCAGTCTCGGTGTTTGATTGGGAGACCGGATTGCTAGTATAGGCTGTCGTACTATTAAGATGGATCTTGACTAATAGCTTGAGTGTGCCATGTGTTGATAGCTAGTCTTGTTTGCTCTAGCTCTCGTTAGCTTGTTTTATTGCATACTCCTGTTTTGTTTTTTAGAGGAAAATTGAGCTTTATTGAATATTACTCAAGATCAGGGGCACAGTACATTCTTGAGCAACCATACAGCGTACTCCTGTTTAATACAGCAGAAAAAATGTATGCCCTTTATCAGCAAGCGAGGATTCAAAATTCCAGTTTCTGTATACAGCATATATGATATATAACCAACATAGCCAGACAAGCCATACAAGACCATCATTCTGACAGACTCCTGCTTTGCATTTTTACACTGAACAAAAACCATCACATCAGCCGATTCTTTTTGATGTCTTTGACAATATGTAACTGCTATTACTGCTAAAAAATAACATACTCAGAAGATAGCACTAGTTGGCTAAGCTCTCAGCTAAACACATGTAAATTCTAGCAATCAAGTAAAATACAGCATACAGTCGCGAGCTACGAGTCATTCTGTTGCCTCTCCATCTGTATCGATCGGAATATATGTGCTGCTGATTCTGATGCCGTGCGCGCAGTGTGCGGAACAACCCTAATGACGCGGCCCGGGTTCTCCTTGCTGCCAGAGGAAGGTCGGGGTTGGCCGTTTCCAGCTGAAGATGCAGGTAAGAGCGGCGCAGGATCCCTCCTTTCGCCTTGCTGATTGTCAAAGGGACAGCTAGTGCTGCTGCCTTGCAGCTCGCTGTCTCTAGATGCATGGAATCTCCTAATTCCAGCTGACAGTGCTTCGCTCCTCAAGTTAGACATGTTACACGAGCTTCGTGAATGCTGTTTGATGTGTCCATTCGGCTTTGATGCAACAACACGGCTCACTTGTTCAACTGCAGAGGCTGAAGCCACAGGGTTCATCACTGGCATGCCAAAAGGTGGGAAGTACATCGGAGGCATGGGTGGAGGGCCAGGAACACCCATATGTTGTGGCTGATGAGGCATAGGAATGCCGTATGCTGAATTGATGAAGTCTCCAGCTGTAGATGGGAGACTTAGAGGAGTACAGCTTGCATAAAATGGGGCCAAGAAGCTTCCTGCTGGAGGGCAAGGCCCTGTATAAGGTTTGTAGACAAGTCCTTCAGACGGAGACATAACTGGAACAAGCCACTGATTTTTAGGTGGAGGAATGCACCAATTGCTCTGCTTGTTGTCAGGAGCAGCAGGCATAGTAGGAGGATTACTGCTAATGGCACCATCTGTTGCAGCTTCATTGTTATGTCGGACTCCAACCACATCATCTTGTGATGGCGAAGGCTGGCTTCCCTCAGTGTTATCTTTTGAGTACTCTGCCTGCTGCAGGGTTGGCTGTACATCATCCTTGTTAATAACTGATGGAAGCTGCTTTTCCACATTTCCTTCAGCCAGCTTCTTCTTGCTTGTCACCAAGGCATTGCCAAGGCAGGTATCCCCTTCAATAAGTAGGTGCGGAGATGCTGCAATCAACTTCTGCACCTGCTTGCAAGTCAATACACGTTATAGTTATAGTTATATCAACATTCCAACATAAAATCAGAAGAAAATTAGTTTATTTCCGTAGACTCACTTTGATTAACCTATGCAGCTCGAATACTTGGACAGCAAAAACCCTCTGCTGACTGTATAGAGTTTAAAGAAAAGCAAGTGTAAAACAAGAAGAAAAGGAAATTATACAGTTTAAGAAAATAATGCTCCAATCATCAGTCTGGCAAAAAGGAAAAGAGGCATTCATTATGTGACTATGTGATATTACATAAAGTGGGTCGGTTGGTGTCATGTTTTCTTCGCTACCTTTTTTTAATTCATGTGTGTGTGTGTGTGTGTGTGTGTGTGTGTGTGTTTTGAAATGGAACAGCATGTAGAAAATGAGAAAATATAATCTATAAGGCTTTGTAAATTGTTACCAGAGCACCATGCTTGAAAACATTAACATTTTGTGACACAGCAGCGGTTGAAGAACCCGACAGGAAGGCAGAGACATAAATACACTTTAAACTATTTGGCCTAGTCAACAAAAACACAAACTGGTATAGGGATCACCAACGTATCTATGTTGAACAATAGTATGTGCTCACAGACCTTTCAAAAACACTACGAAAGAACAAGAACTCAAGTGGTGGATACTTACTTGATAATAGCTCTTCTTGCTTTCCAGAAACGCTTTGGACCAATAGCACCGACAACATCATCTGGAGAAATCTCCAATCCAGGCAGAGATTCCAAGGAGGAATCAGACAAATCATCCTTTTGCTCCACATCGTGATGTCCTGATGACCTTTTCCTCTTCTCGCCAGTTGTCTCTCTTAGTCCTTGTTCCAATATATTAGAAGCACCATTGCATTCGATATCAGTAGAGGATGGTCCATTTCCAGCTTTGGGAGGGTTTGGGGACTCACCAGTGTTCTCCTTCATGCTTCTCTCCTGATACCCCTCGGTTTGAGAACGTTGCTTATCGGAAACGTTTAGACTACTCAGCCTGTCCCTATATGAAGATACTTTAGCATCTGTTTTCCCCGGCTTATCTCTAGATATTTGAAATGGTGAGCTTCTTTCTTCAACTTCCAAGTTTGCCATTGTTTTTGCTGGTTCTTTGTCCTTAATACTTGGAGAATCCCTTGATCTCATGTCTGAAACATTCATTCCTTCCAAGCGTCTCTTGTCAGTATTGGAACATTTCGCAGATGATTTGGACAATGTAGGGCCACTCTTATATGGACTTGTAGTAGGGAAAGGTGCAAACTTGTCTTGGATTCTTTCTTTCTCTTGAATAGAATGAGGAGGTATTCTTCCAGAACAGAAGACGGAAGGAACTGTAAAATCATCATCGTTGGTCAACTTTTTTCCAGAAGAATTCTTGATGTTTTCTCTCTATGTTGTGAGCTACACTCAGCAGTAGATCCTGCAGCATAGGTATCCTTGCTCCTAAGCTGGGTGGGTTGCCTCCCAGATTCTACCCTTGCAGCATTGCCAGCCTGCCCATTCGAGTTGGTACGGATATGTTCGGACGAACGCACCGGTTCATTTGAAGGCACACAAAATGATGGGAAGAGAGGTATGCCATTCCCACCAATCTACATGCAAAGGTTCAATTCAGTACTTCAAAATATATAAAGAGGATTATGAATGAAATATTAACTTTGCCAGGTCATATCCAACGAGAACCTCCTCCATGCAAGCACCTTAAATTCTTCAGGCCAAAAAGAAAAGGTTTTATAATACTGTAAGAGGCAAGGGGGCATCCTAGAAAACTATCCATCCAAGCACCTTAAATTATCAAAGAAACTTCTTCAGGACAAATAAGAAAAAGGTTTGTAATACTGTAATAGGCAAGGGGCATCCTATCGCCACCGCCATCTCAGCACGCATAGAGATACATGGAGAGAGATGGTCACCTATGTCTTATTATCTATTTATTGATCAATATTTCTGACAAATTTACCTTTTGTACTCGTAAGTTTCTGTAACGGCTTAAAGCACGACCCAACTGTGGCTTGTGCCAAATGTTAATTCCGCTACCGACCAAAGAAAAAAAGTATTTTTGCCATTACTTAGCACAGCTCTACACAATAACTGAACTTTGCACTAGATAACAACCCTTTATTTTTGGTATGTAAAGAAAAAATATCAAACAACTGCAAAAATCACTACTCGCGTCCGCCCATTCGTATACTCACTTGTGGAGTTAACGGTACGTAAGCATCTGGCGGCACTCATAAAACAGACAAAAGGAGTGTCTTATTGTCAGCAACAAGGCATATTGTTCGATCCACATATTTCATTGGCCAAACGTTTCCCGCCTCAACCAGCAGTGAAACACCGAGCCTGCCAATAGAACCAGTACCAATCCTACATGCCATAACAGCTTCTACAGTAGCTGTGCAATTTCCCACAAGCCAGAGAAGCCTTTACAGAAGTTGTGGTTCGCTCTGGTATCTCCAACGGGACTTGCAAGTTATGTATATCGACCAGATCAATCTCTCCCTGGCCTAACTGTTGTCATAAACATATCATACCGTACTCATTAACCCACCGTGGTGGTTGCTACCATCTAACCCATCAAACCAGCTAGAGCATAACAACCACACATACACATCCGCATGAAAATTGGCATGAATTCAACAGCCTGGAGCTCGGGTTCCTCACCTGGCTGCCCGACGTGGAGGAGACGGCGGTGCTGGCCCCGCCGGCGCGGTGCGGCTGCCAGGGTGCGGCTGCCGTTGTGGCGGCCGATGCGGAGCTGAAGCGGTGTGAGGGCACGCTGAACTGCTCGTAGAGCGCCATCTTGTTCCTGGGCGGCCCGCGGGGGCCGCCCTTGATGGTGTCGTTGACATGGAGCCTGGGGAAGAGAGGCCCCATCACCTTCTCCTCATCCTTCCCCGCCTCGCCTCCCCTCCTCATCCTCCTTCCCAACCACACCACACCACACCACTCCCCCCCCCCCCCCTACCACTCCACCAGCACCACGACGCCCGTCTTTAGAGCGTGCCTCGCAGAGAGGGAAAGCAAAGATCCACCAATCCCGACCTCGAAATCCCAAACAAGAGATAGCGAGAAAGAAAGGGCCGAGCTTTGCGGCCAAAATCCGATCTTTGCACGAGAAGCGGGGCCAAGACCGACCGCAGAAGCTCTGCTCGTCTCGGCAAAAGCGGGATCTGGATTGGAACCGAGCCGAAGAAAACTCGGGGAGAAATATCTGCTGCAGTTGGGGTGGGGTGGGAGGGGAGGGGAAAGCAATGGGAGAGAGAGCTGCGGCCCTGGGCGGAGACAAGGGGGGCGGGCAGGGGCCTGACCCCACGTGACGATAGAATCGTTCAATCACATTACGAAGAGACGAGTGATAAAAATTAAACCACTCTCTTGCCATTCTGAGATATGGTACTTTTGCTCTTTAGAGCTAGATATTCCTTTTGATTAGGGTATCCCATATCGATAAGATAATATTTTTCTACACATAAGAATGAAGTGCTAAACATTGAGTGAGCGGATGGCAAAAAACATGATCATATAAAGACAAAATAATTACCTTCAGGAGGATGTGGAAAATAATATGAATACTTGGAGAGAGCATTGTTGAATATGTGAGAATAATGTGCATCTCCAGGCTATCCAGCTACAACGAATATGAACCCCGTGCCGAAGTCATAGACAACCATCATATTTTGTGTAGCATAACCATGGCGACCGATGTGGGTAATCTAGTCCACCTTAGGCACAATGACGCTATATGTGTGTCATTTATGACACTAATGCAATTATTGAAGTGAGGTGCAAAACGAGGATCTTCAAGTATGGGATGAACTATAATGAACTAGGGATCTTTCGATTTTACGCTGTCTTTGACTGAGAGTTCAATGCACTCCAAGATTTCAGTGAACTTCCTAAATATTATTTTAGTTGACCGCTTAAAGCAGTTCTCTGCTTGGCTAAATGATTGAGGGCCACCATATGACCATAAGAACATACCTAGAGCTTCTATAGAATTCATTTCTCTTGCCGATTTCAAGCCATATTTTTGAACCAATGATTCATGCAACTTAAACAATACATGCCTATTTGTTCAAAATATTTTGTAACAATCTATGTTATTACTTAGTTAATCTATAACCCATTGATACCCAATAACTCTTGGTGGTTCCCTCCTTTTCTTCTCTAGCTATGTATCACTGTAGTGCATACCTACATGTAACATCCCGAAATTTGTTTGCAACTCAAATGCATGAAAATGTTAAAATGTTAAAACTTTTTAATGCACTTTATTAATATTTTAATTCCCTGGTTTTTATTTGAAACTTTATCGTATTTTGAATTTCACAAAATTAATTAACAAAATGCAAATTCGTTAAGGACATATAATTTGAAAACAAATTAAAGTGACACTTGAATTTAAATTGTCAAACCAGGAATTTGAATTGAAATGTAAAGTTAAAAAGAAAAAGAAATAAACCCCCAAACTGGACTAGCCAGCCTTTTCTTTTCTCCCTCCTCAGGCCACTTCTCCTTCCCTCCTTCCCGGCCCACAGGCGCCCGGCGTAACTAGCCTCTCCCATTCCTCCTAGCCCTTTGCGCTCGGCCTACCACCTCTCCCTTGCTCCCGCAGCAGCGCCTGACCTCCTCCTTCTTCCTCTTCCATCCCCTGCCACACGCCTTGCACCAAGCCACGTGAGCGCTACTCATCGTCGTCGTTGTAGCCATGGTGTCGCCCGCTTCATTGTCTTCCTCACCTGATAGAATCCGCACGGACCACGCTCTCTCACGTGTCACCTCAACATCTCACTCCCATACCCCCACACTGGTGCGGTGTCGCCGCGCATAGGAGCCTCTCTCGTCGCTCGCCCGTAACGCCGCCATCCTCTCACGAGAAACCGCGAGCTCCTCATGCTATTTAAACTGCGCCCCAGCCTCCTCTCCTTCCTCTTTCCTCCCCTCCATCTCCCCACCAAGCACCACAACCGAGGGCTTGAGCTCTTTGTTATGGCCGCCGCACTCCTCCCGAGCGCAAACACCGCCCTGCCCACCCCAACCCAATCATCACCTCCATTCCTCCTCTCATGTCCAGGACTCCTGGGAATGTGCCATCCTCTCCCTCGTCATGTTCGCAACCGCCAAATTCACCTTGTCATCCCGGGCGGCACGGTGAGATCCTTCCATTCCTTCTCACGTCATCTCATGTTCCCGAGCCATCTCATCGTTTCCCCGTAACCAATTTTGGTTTTCATCCACCAGAGCATCATGTCGCAATCATCTTCCTCTGTCCAGGTTGAAACCGCTGCCACTTCTCGCACGGTGAGTCTCTGGTCATTTCTTTCACACCGGAGATGTTGGAAATATGCCCTAGAGACAATCATAGAGATGATGATATTTTATTATGTTCATGATTTTGATAATATGTTATCATGTTCCTCGAATGAATCATTTGTTACAAATCAATAAGTATGTGACTTGTTGGTGGAGCTCTTTAACTTATATGATGTCATTCCAAATGTATCCCTGGTCGAAAACCAGTGACTCTACGACCAGCACATGTATTGATTGATGGCCATGTTTCACCGGTCATGGATATAGGGATATTGAATCAATAATGTGAGTACATGTTAGAGAACATGGGGTTGGATAGACCCATCATTGAGATACTATTGAGATTGTTATGAATCTTTGTGTCATTAGTTGGTCTCAAGTAATGATGATGTATAATTCTTAGACCTGAGATCAGCATGGTTCCCTACATGTGTAATAGCACTCTTAGGGGTTGCCAAACGCTACTCGTAACTGGGTAGTTATAAAGGTAGCTTTCGGGTATACTATGAAACATGCGGAGGGATGTGACTGGTCGAAATGGGATTTGCCCCTCCTATCATAACAGGAGAGATGTCTCTGGGCCCCTCGTGGTGAACAGATAAATAAAGTGCATGGCCATGACACTAGTGGTCGAAGTGTCGACCACATGAAGTTATCCGACACTCGATCGAGAAAGTATTGAATAGTCCATGGATGACACATGATCTCACCTGGAGTTCAACCAGATAACGTGAGGCAAAAGGAGAATGCATGAGTAGATCGCTTAGTTCAATTAGTTACGGACTAATCGTATGGAGATACATGCTGGTCGTAGACTGGTCGAACGTAATCACAGAATGGTAAGAACCTGGTCGTAAGGAGTTACGGTAGTGGGACCAAATACAATATGGTCGTATGGAATACGAACTAATCGTAAGTGATGAGGACGATCATAGATCATATTGCATCAAAGTTAAATCGATATATTCTATGTGTATTTGGGAATCGTTATGTGCTGCTAGGTACCACTAACGACTGGTGGTCGGAAAAGAGTTTTCGAGTCATAACCGATTACACATAAACCTGTAGGGTCGCACACTTAAAGGACTAGGATCTGTTTTGGATGGTGATCCGAATTCGTATAGGCCACGAGTTCCTAATGGGCCTCGAGTTCGAGACCCATCATGGATGCCTATATAAAGAGAGGCGGTGGTATGGGGTGAGGGCAGAGGATGATCTTTGGAATAACTCCTGAAACCCTAATAGCCATGCCTTCTCAACCACGCTGCCGGTGCTAGCACTCCAGCGCGTGGTGATCCTGCTCCGTATGTGTGAATACCTCGGAGGTATTGTTGCCAAGCATCAGCACTAGGACAATCCGCAACCCGTCACAATCACCGGAGTCGGAGGAGAAGTTGCGTGGTGAGTACGCCCACTCGAAGGAGCAGACGCGCGGCGAGTACGACCACTCGAAGGAGGAGACGCGTCATCAGTACGACTACGACTGCATCAACTCGCTACAACGACTCTACTTCCGCTACGAGTCGGCGCGCCTAGCGGTAATCACGTGATCTTTTTCTAGCGGTGGTTCCTTGGTTGCGCGATAAATTTTTGTTTGTGTTATCGTAGCATTGCCGCGTTCCCTAACAGTGATATCAGAGCCATGCCGTCTAGTTTTAGATTCGGATTGGTCACATATTGTGATATGTGGTAGTTATAGATATGATCTATCTCTGTTTCTGCTGGTCGATTTGATCATCCATGTGCATTGGTGGTAAGATGAGTTTCTTATTCGTTATTCCGTGATCATGCTTGCATGGTCGTATCACGACTTTCCTCTACCGGTCGGTTTCCGCCATCGGGGCAGACAATGATCGTAAATCAATTGGAGCACGCGAAGATCAATGTGGTTGATCGAATCAGAGTTACGATCGAATAGTACCGGATGTTTTATTGCGCTTGTTCACGACCACATTGCATGATACTCCTACCGGTCGGAATTCCGCCATCGGAGTATGCCGCAGTGTGTGGTCGTATTAAGGCAATGATTAGATCGGTTCAGAATAGGATTAATATGATTAATATGATGATTTCCAAGGCTCGGTTTCGTGAATAAGATTTATGTTCCGAAAAAATATTCGAGAGCGCTACCCTCGTCCAGCGAGGGGTGTTGCCCCTTCGAACCCCGCCTGCTAACCGGCTAGCGGGACCGTCGTGCTGGGTAATCGGACCGCGCTTTTGTTTAGTGTGTGTTCTTGTTGCCCGTTATATTGCTATTCCATGCCTAACTCGTTGTTGCAGGGATTGATGTGAATAGTATGACCCATGATGTATGAGATGCATGCATGTGTGTAATGTTCATGACCTGCGTATCATGTTTATTGTAGCCCAAGGCTGTCTATATTTGTATAACGACCTGCGTGTCGATTTGTGGTGCTAATTTACTCATTGTAATTTTATCCCTAGTGTTGTTAGGAGTAATGGCTTAGTTGGAGTACTTGGAGGTTTTGGCAACTTGGAGACATGGCGAACAGGATGCTTGGCGATGGAGATCACCATTAGGAAGGGTCATACTATATCACAATGCAATTTTATTATCTGTGAATGCCCTTATATTCCTGTTCATTTATTTCTATGCATGTTATTTAATTGCTTGATATGCTTTTAACATGGTAGAAGTAAATTTCCCTCAGATAAAATTAAGTTAATTTGATGCCCTCTCAATTAGCTGCACCATCCATAGCCTTGTATTTTGATGGTAGGTCTTCCTAAAGCAGAGTGCCATTAATATTCCTTGACTAGATGGGCTTGTGTCGGACACTTACACGCAAGCATTCGTTTTACTTGACAAGGTCATCATAACGGTTATGGACCTTGGGGCATAGGGTTGGGTGCCGGAGCATAGAGATGCTGCCCAACAACAAGAGTCATATAGAGATATGATTAGCAAAGGGTTGCTTACCATATTCACTAATCTTCTAGCAGTGATGCCAAATCTCACTAGTAGATTAACTGATTGTGGGTCTTGAATCACTAAATGTCATAAGAGGGATATGGTATTCAGTGGGAGTATCTTCATTAAATTGTTTAATAGAAGTTACTTTTCTTGAATATATATCTTAGTTTTGCATATTTCTGTTGTAGATCATGGCATCATCTGATGTACCTACATCCAGTTTTGCTTTATGTTCGATACTCGATAAGGAAAAACTGAATGTAACAAATTTTGCGGATTGGTCCCGCAACCTGAGAATTGTTCTTAGGCAAGATAAAAAGGAACATGTTCTAGAGGAACCAATTCCTGATGTGCCTGCTGACAATGCTGATGTTGCTCTTAAAACAGCCTATAAAAAGGCATGTGATGAGTCCCTTGATGTTAGTTGTCTCATGCTTACTGCCATGAACTCAGACCTTCAGAAGCAGTTTGAGAACATTGAGGCCTACGATATGATCGTGGCGCTCAAAGGCATGTTTGAGACACAAGCAAGAACTGAGAGATATGAGATCTCATAGAACTGTTTGGGTGTAAGCTAACTGAGGGTAGTCCGGTGAGCCCTCATGTGATCAAGATGGTTGGTTACACACAGAGTTTGGAAAAACTTGGTTTTCCACTTAGTCAAGAGTTGGCTACATATTTGATTCTTGCTTCGCTTCCTGCAAGCTATGGGCAGTTCATTACGACTTTTCATATAATGGCTTAGACAAGAATCTCACCGAACTGCATATAATGCTTAAAACTGCAGAGGACAACATTAAGAAAAGCAACAATTATGTGATGATTGTGTAAAATAGTACTAGCTTCAAGAAGAAGGCTAAGACTTGGGTCAAAGGTAAGGACAAGGCTTCGGATGGGATCCGAGCTATCAATCCTAAACCCAAGATCAAGTCCGGCCCGACTCAGAGAATGAATGCTTTTACTGCAAGGAGACATGCCACTGGAAGAGGAACTGCAAGAAATACTTGGCTGATCTGAAAAAGAATGGTGGGACTAAACCTTCCACTTCAGGTATTAATGTTATAGATATTTTTCTTGCTGATTCTTATGTTAACTCGTGGGTATTTGATACCGGATCGGTTGTTCGTATTTGCAATTCGATTCAGAGTCTAACAAGGAGTAGGAGATTAACTAGGGGTGAGATGGATCTTCGCGTCGGGAATAAAGCAAGAGTTGCTGCATTAGCCGTCGAGACTTTGCCACTACTTTTGCCTTCAGGTTTATTATAGAACTAAGTAATTGTTATTACGTTCCAGCCATAAGTAGAAATGTCATCTCTGCATCATGTTTGATGGCAGAGCGTTATAAGTTCATTATAGAGAACAATGGTTGTTCTATATTTTTTAATGAAATATTTTATGGCTATGTTCCCGTTTTGAACGGGTTGTTTATTTTGAATCTTGATGATGCACCCATCTATAATGTTAATGCAAAGAGGCTTCGACCTAATGATATGAATTCCACTTTTATTTGGCATTGTCGTTTGGGTCACATCAGTGAGAAACGCATGAAAAAACTCTATAGTGATGGAATTCTAAACTCATTTGATTTGGAATCATTTAAAACGTGCGAATCTTGTCGATCGGAAGATGACCAAGACACCTTTCACTGGTCGGAATGAAAGGGCGTCCGACTTATTGGCACTCATACATTCTGATGTGTGTGGACCAATGAGCACGATAGCTAGAAGTGGTTTTTAGTACTTCATTACTTTCACCGACGACTTTAGTAGATATGGTTATATCTATTTAATGAGGCACAAGTCGGAATCCTTTTAAAAGTTCAAGGAGTTTTGAATGAGGTGCGAATCAACTTGGCAATACAATCAAGTCTCTATGATCTGATCGTGGAGGAGAATTTTTGGACCATGATTTTGGTGATCACTTGAAACAATGTGGAATTGTTCCACAGCTTACACCACAGGGTACTCCACAGTGGAATGAGGTGTCCGAGCGGCGTAATTGGACCTTGTTGGACATGGTTCGGTCAATGATGAGCCAATCGGATCTGCCATTGTATTTTTAGGGTTGCGCTCTAGAAACTGCCGCTTTCACTTTGAATTGGGTACCATCTAAATCAGTAGATAAAACACCATATGAGATATGGATTGAGAAGAATCCTAGTTTGTCTTTTCTAAAGATTTGGGGATGTGATGTCCATGTTAAACGTTTGACGTCTGACAAACTCACACCCAAGTCAGATAAATGCTTCTTCATAGGATATCCTAGGGAAACTAAAGGATAATATTTCTACAATCAAGAGGAGGGCAAAGTTTTTGTTGCCTGAATTGGTGTCTTTTCGGAGAAAGAGTTTTTTTCAAAAGGATTCAGTAGGAGAAAGATGCAACTCGAAGAAGTTCGGAAAACATCTGAAAGTGTTTCAACTCCTACCGAACGTCTACAGGACGAACAAAGTGTTATTGAACCTGTAGATGAGATATCAGCCCCACGTAGATCTAAAAGGCCACGTCAATTGCCTATAAGGTATGGGCATGACGTATTATTGTTGAATAATGATGAGCCTACAACTTATAAGGAAGCGATGACGGACCCAAACTCTAAGAAATGGCTTGGAGCCATGAAGTCTGAGATAGACTCCATGAGTGTCAATCAGGTTTGGAACCTGGTCGATCCACTTGATGGTGTTAAAACCATTGAGTGCAAATGGATCTATAAGAAAAAGATTGATATGGATGGAAATATTCACATTCATTAAGCTCAACCATCCGAGAGCGGTTTATATTGAGTATTCTCAATCTAACAATGTCACCCACCTCTTGGCTGCAATCAACACCAAGGAGTGGGAGATGAAGGCTACTGCCATTGAGGAGAACGTCAACCTTTCGAGTCTCACTTTGGAGTTGCTTTATAGCAAACTCAAAACCCATAAAATTAAAAGGGTTGACCATCCCAAGAAGGAGAATATAGCATTGGTAGCAGATCCTCTCAAGAGAGCTTATGATGGTTCTTTTGAATCTTCTTCTAGTTTTTCTCTTGCTTGTTTATCTGCAATTCATGAAGAAGAACTTGAGAGTATTCCTGAGGCTGAATTAGCCCTTTTAGCCAGAAAGTTCACAAGGGCATATAACAATGTGAGAAACAGAAAGAGGGGCGGCCCTGTGACTTGCTATGAGTGTGGAGAGCTCAATCATATTCGGGCAAATTGCCCCAAGCTGAAAGGGAAGAGCAACCACAAGGAGGTGAAGGCTGCTTGAAAGAAGCCTTATGGGAACAAGCCCAAGTATGGTGCTGCCAAGCTCATGATGGCCGCTCACCGAGTCCTTGCAGCTTTCGGAGAGCAATCCATGAGCGATGTGGACTCCGGGAGCGAAGAGGACAAGGAGGAGGAGATTCCCCAAGACAAGAAGAAAGGGAAGGCTAAGGACTTTACCGGCATGTGCTTCATGGCCGACTCCGTCGACGTCGAGGACATCAATGAGGTACCTCCATATTATGAGATTATATTTGATAGATGTGAGACCATGTATGAGCAACTGATTAGTTAGGATGAAGCTTTAGAGTTTACCATGGCTAGGAATAAGGATTTAGAGTCACAAATTGATAATCTGAAATTAGAATTTGTGAACTCTAAGAGTCTTGATGTTGACGAATGTACTTCCTGCCATGCTCTACATTCTGAACTTGCTAATTTACAAACTGCTTATGATGTCACTTTGCATCATCTTGAAAATGCTAGAACTGAGCTAATTGAAGTTACGATCATGAGATAGTCGTAAAAGATCTTACGACTCCAGCTTCTCCCTTATGAACATTAAGGGGTATAGTCAAGAACCATATAATGACGTCATTATCCATAATAAGGATTACAGATAAATAATTAAATGAGGATTTCTACATACTTATCAGTAACATTCTGATTCAGGCTTAGGACCCAGCTTGAGCTTCTTAAGCTTAGCTTTGAGACTATTGATTTCATCTTGAGTCTTTTCCCTTTCCCGACTTACTCTTCTTCTTGAAGCTAGTAGTATTTTGAACCATCATCACATGATTAGAAATTTTCTTGATGCTCTCCTCAGCACCTTTAAGCATACCATGCAACTTGATCATTGACTTCTCCATGCCATTCATATGAAAATGGAATAAGTCCATTTTTTCGTCCCCCAACTATACCCGATGATTAATTTTGGTCCCTGAACTTAAATACCGGATATAACGCACCTCAAACTTTCCATACCGGGCAAATCGTGTCCCTCCGTGCGTGCGACGGCGGTTTGGGCCGACGTGGCATCCACGCTGGCGCTGAGTCGGCTTCGCACGACTCGAGTGGGTCCTGTCATATGCCCTCGCACTCGGTCGCTCTCTCTCCCTCTCGCTCACTCTCGCTCTCGCTCTCCCTCTCTCACTGGCGGCGACTAGGGTTTGCGGCGTGGCGACTAGGGTTTGTAGTTTGGTGGCGGCCATGACCCAAGATAACTTCCCCGGCTGTCTCGCTCACGCTGACCGTGTCCTCCCGACGAGCAATCTGCAGAGCCCCTCCCGAGCTCCCAGCGTGCAGATTTCCCCCTCATTTGGAGGTGCGCCATGGCGGCTTAGGAGCTCGAGTTCGTTGGCCACTGGAGGAAGCTCAAGGTCGGCGGCATGTCTGCACCCTCCGTCAAGCCACGGTTTATGGGGCTTCCACCTCGCCGATTCCATACTGAGAGCGACCATCGGAGTACGCTCCAACGGTCCATTGCCATTGCGGGGAGAAGGCTGGTCGGTGGATCTCGTGGAGCGACTCTAACCCGGCACGGAGGTACATGACATGCATGCGAGCTCGGGTAAGTAATCTTCACCAATTTGCTGTTATTTTGGTTTGTGGAGGCTCTTCTTATTTGTGAATCTTAATTGAAGGTGGAGGTCGCAAGTTTTGGGCATGGTGCGATGATGAACCAACCCCTTCTTGAGGCGGTAATCTTGGACTTGCGCGACAATTGTTAGGGCGTTGAGGAAGGAGAACCATGAACTTAGGGCGTTAAGGAACGTAACAATGAACAAGATTTGAGTGTGGCGAGTCCGGGCATTTAGAGCGTGATGTAGCGCTTGTTGGACTCATTGGTAGGGTAGCTTCTTTGGAGAAAGAGAGGAGACTTTTTTTGTCTTGCTTGTTGTTTTTGCAATGATGGTAGTTAGAGTTCTGATTAGGGAATGTAATTGAACCTGTGCCGCAATCTATTATGTAATGGAACCTGTGTTGCTCTGAAATTGTCCAGTTCAGTTGATGCTCTGTAATACTGATGCTTGTCAACAAGGTACCATGATTGAACCTAACAAACATAAGCTATGCGGAATCGATGCTCTCTATCTTTGGATGAAATGTAAACTGGATGAAATGTGAACCCATGAGAATCTAATCTTTGGATGCTCTCTATCTTTGGATGAAATGTAAACTGGATGCTCTCTAATTTGGATGCTCTCTAATCTTTGGATGAAATGTAAACACGGATGAAATGTAAACACGGATGAAATGTGAACCCAATGAGAATCTATCTTGGATGCTCTCTAATACTGGATGAAATGTAAACCTGGATGCTCTCTAATACTGGATGAAATGTAAACCTGGATGAAATGTGAACCCAACAGAATCTGGAATGCATTGTAAGATGTTCAATCCATATAAACATCAACACTAACAGAACCAAGGATCATGTGTTCAATTATAAGCAAGCTGAGATTGGTGCTCATAAATAAACAGCTGAGATTGGTTCTCAGAAATAAACAGCATATCGATTGGTTCTCGAAATAAACACGATTATCGACCCACAAGGCACAAGTTGAAAAGATTACATAACACTAAGTGACTGTCAGCAGAACTGTCAGACCACAAGGCACAAGTTGAAAAGATTACATAACACTAACAGCATAACTGTCAGCCCACAAGGCACAAGTTCAAAAGATTACATAACACTAACAAACATAAGCTGTCAGCAAATCCATTAGAACATCACTCATTAGTTGGGATACCCAAAAGCTTTGCAAGCTTTGAACTATAACTTTGCTTCTTCTTGGTTGGACTCGACTTCTTCCTATTTTGAAAGGTGGTTCTTGGGTTTGTGACTTTACGGAGGCGAACCGAAGTTACGGATGTTCACACTTGATTTTGCACTCGCAGACGCCACACTTGCCTCCAAGTTCATAGTGCGAACCACCATGTTGTGTAGTGACTTTAGCGATGTGAGAGGTTTTGATGATCCTCTGATCTGGCATACCAGGCTGTAGCAGAACCACCATGTTGAGTTAGAGGTTTGTAGTTTGCAAGTGCAAAGAATATAAATGAAGATATGGAAATTTTGGAATGCACCTACATTCTGAAAAATTATGCCTGTCTGTCTGAGTACAATACTCCTACCCCAGTGCAACTCTTTTGGATGGAGGTGGTGTGTTCTTTGAATTATACTGGTCTTTCTCTTGGTCATGCTAGAACAACTCTGTTGTGGTGGAGGAATCACAACCTGCAATGTGAAAGGTGCTTAAACTATGTAATTTTGTACCAACTTAGGAAATGCATGAAATGAAGGAATGAATTTTGTACCAGGGGAACAGGACCAGTTGGTGTAGAATTGCCAACACTTGCACAATGACCTTGTTGATCCTAGCTGGGCTCTGATGTCTCCTCTCACAGCTAGACCTGTTATGGCCAATTCCTTTGCAAAGCCTGCACCTAATGATTGTGCCAATCTTGGACAGTCTTATTCCTTTAGGCTTCTCATCTTGCTCTCTCTTCCTATCTTTCTTTGGCCTCCCAGGCATTTTCTCCTTATTTGGTTGCCTTGGTCTTGGTCTCTCCGATGTGGGCCAACAAGTCATGCCCTCAACAGGTTGCAAGCAGTGCTCATAAGTCTTGTTGTACTCTGCAATGGAGTAACATGGTGCTATGTAGTCATCAAGGGAACTGCTCCTCCAATTGATGCATGCAATGGCATGTGGGCAAGGCAAACCAGACAGTTGCCAATATCTGCATGAACAAGTTCTACTATCCAAGTTCACTGAGAACCTATGATCTCTATGTGTGACCTCAAAACCATTCTGACCATTGTACACAGCATGACAGAAAACTGACTCATTGATGTAGACCTTCATTTTCTTCAGAATATTGGGGCATGTCACACCTGTCCACTTCTCTGCCTTGCTTTTGTTGGTATGGATTCTAACCATCACTTTCCTCCTTATCCACTCAAACATGTTGATGATAGGGAGGTACCTTGACTCAACTATGGCATGATTGAATGATTCACACATGTTGTTGTCCACAGATTCACAAACATGATCCCAACTTGAACCATGCCTGCTCCAATGTTGTGGATCTGTCCTCATGATTGCATTAGCACCTTGAGGGTATCCTTTGCAAGCCTTGCCCAATGGTAGTTGAAAAGATTGACACATGGAGATTTGGCACACAACCGAACTCTTCCGCCAAGCCTTGTTCTTGTAAGTCTTCTGAAGTTGGCATAGATGTGTCTTGCACACATCCTATGCTCGACCTTAGGTACCCAATCTTGAACGACATTTAGTAGGCCCTGCAACAAACAAGCGAAGTTAAGTCTTGCATATGACAAATTGGATGAATAAACACTAATGTGACTTACTTTACATTGATGCGAGATGATTACCCATCCTTCGCCATCTCCAATTTCTATATCTTTGAAGAAAATCCCACGAGACCCAGTCCATGACTCATTAGTTTCCTTCTCTACCACACCCCATGCTATGGGTACATCGATTGTTTGCATCTCTTCCCATTGCACAAATTAGCTCCCATTGGTTGGACCTTTGAAGAAACAACCATCTAAACCTATCACTTTCCTACACCCACTAAGAAACCTCTTTGCAAGCATCCAAACAAATATACATTCTGTGAAAAAGCTTACGGGGCATCGGATGCGACTTAACCACTCTTGTGCTACGGATTGCTCCTAGAAGCTCCATTTGGTAGTCAAAGACCCTACCATACTCTCCTTCTTGGAGTCTAATACCTTCGCATTACAATGGACTTAGCTCTTTTGCACTTAGCTATGCTCACATCTGCATGCATTTGTTCTGTCTTGTTTGCTTCAAGTGCTCAAGCTTCGAGTTGGGTTTCCCATTATGGCACTCTCAAACTTTTCACTATTCTCTGGAAGTGACAAGTTTGTTGTCCCTTCTTGGGGGCATGTGTGCTCATCCTTGAAACTACTCACTATCCATCCTTACATCCCTCTTGTTATTTGACAACAAGATAAACCAAGGACATTTGGCCCACTCACATTGAGCCCTAACCCTTTTGTTGTCATTCTTGCAAAATTAATAACATGTCTCCTCTCTACTCCATCTTGCTATGACTTGAATGAAGTCCCCTTGCGGCTAAAACCCATGCCCAAGCTAAAAGTAGGAGACTTGCTTTGGGGTCATACCTAGGGTACTTGGGTTTCCTCCTCGGGAGCTCACCATCAACGCCACCTTCCTCATATTTGTCCTCTTCCTCACTCTCGAGAAAAGTAAGAAGTGTCACCATCATCGTCTCCTCCTTGTCCCTTGACTCATCAATGGCCACCAAATGCCCGACCTTGTACCTCTTCTCGTAGTCTTTGCAAGTCTTGTAGTCGACCTTTGCCTTCCCTTCATATCGGGCAATGTATTGTAGAACTTCCGCTGCGGGCAATATCCTTTGCAATATCGGTGGTGACACCTCAATCACCTCCACCTCCTTGGAAGCATCTAATTCCTCATCATCATCTGTGTGCATCCAAGCTTCACTCTCATCTTCCCAATCACTTGTCTTCATCTCCTTTGTCACCAACACCATCACCATCCGAGCCAACATCATCATCAACTCCCTTTGCCTCAACAAATATATCCACAACACCCCATCGGTGATCTGATCGACCATGGTGCAGCGGTCCTCATCATTTGTTAGCGCCTCAATCCGGTCTTCAATGCTTTCCCGAAGCGCGGTGCATGAGTACCAACTCCACATCCTCACAATGGTCCTTCAAATGGCCTTGGACCTCCGTAGCGACAACTTATCCCGATCTATGTAAGACATGCCGTCTCTTCCTCCGCAATAATGCAATCTCTTCCCATCATCAAAGAAATCCCCTTTGAAATGGAACCTAACAATTAGCTTGTCCAAATTATCCATTGCTAAATCAGAGTAACTGCAAGAAATCACCACTTGTGATATACCTACATGCAAAATAACACCAACCATTACTCTCTGAACAACACTAATCAAGTAGCTCCACAAACAACCGAGATAATTGCGCGGATCTAGGATTGAAGAACTCACCTTTAGCCACGTCCTTGTTCACCGCCGCATCCTATCCATTTGGGATCTAGGGATTTCTTGTTGCCGCAGATCAAGGTAGGAGCTCCCTAAGGTGGCCGTGGCGTGACCTCGGCGAGGGGCAAATCTGCCTGTGGGGAGCTCGGGAGGGCTCTGCAGATTGCTCGTCGGGGAGGGACGATCGCGCAGTGAGAGAGAGAGAGCGAGAGCGCGAGTGGCGAGAGGAGAGAAGCGGCCGAGTGCGAGGGCATATGGCAGACCCACTCGAGTCGTGCGAGGCCGACTCGGCGCCGGCGTGGATGCCACGTCGGCCCAAAGCTGCCGTCGCCTTGCGGAGGACACGATTTGCGGTATGGAAAGTTTGAGGTGCGTTATATCCGGTATTTAAGTTCAGGGACCAAAATTAATCATCGGGTATAGTTGAGGGACGAAGAATGGACTTATTCCTATGAAAATTCAGTATGACTGGCTCAAAACTCATAAGAAGCGATTGGAGAATCACATCAGTAGTCAACTCTTTGGTAAGGGGAAAACAAAGTATTTTCAAGCTCTCAATGTTACCGATCATCTTCATCACATGAGGACTGGTCGGGTTACCTTCTAACAGCCTACAAGAAAACAATGCCTTAGAGATATTATACCTCTCTGTCCTTGCTTGATCTTGAAACATATCTTTCAGACCCACAATCATATTGTAAGTATTTGTGGTCTCATATTGCTTCTAAAGCTCAGAGTTCATAGTAGCAAGCATAAGGCAGTGCACATCGACTGCGTCATTGCAATGCTTCTCATAAGCATTCTTTTCAGTACGAGTAGCATCAGCATTCGGTTCCTCGGGGTAGGGACCCTCTAGAACATATTCCTTTTTCTCTTGTTTGAGAATAATTCTCAAATTTTGAAACCAGACAATGAAATTCGTTCCATTCAACTTTTCTTTCTCAAGAATAGATTGCAAATTAAAGGTATGTGCGGAAGAAATAGTGGGTGCCATGATCTACAACAGAAATATATGCAAAAATTCAACACTACGTTTAAGAAAGATCCTCTATTAGACACTCATGTTGGTGGTCATGTTCGACCAATTTACGACCGGCTCGTATCTCCATACTAGTCTGAACCCGGTCGTATCACCATACGACTAGTTTGGACCTGGTAGAAATTAATCATCAACAGTCAATAAAAGATACTCCTACTATATATTCTAAATCATATTTCCCTCTAACATCATATAGTGAGTTCAAGATCCATATATCATTAAGTCCTAGTGAGTTTTGGCATCACTGCTAGAAACTCAGTGATTTAAGTAGACAACCTCTTGCCAATCATATCATATATGACTTTTGTTTGTTGGATGATATCTTTATGCCTCGGCTACCAACATTATGCCCCAAGGCCTAAAACTGTTTTAATAGTCTTGTTAAGTTAAACCAATACTATGCATGTGGGTGTCCGATACCCACCCCATCTTATTAAGATAGTTAATGGCACCCTGCTTTGATAGACCTATCAATTAACGATCAAAATCATGATGGTCGCAGCAATTGGAAAGACATCAAATTTACTAATATTTTTAGGGATACTATTCTACCATGTTAACACATCTAATGATAAACATAATCAATAACATGACAGAATAAACATTCACAGATAATCATATTAAGTTGTGAAATAGTATGGCCCTTGACATATAGATCTTCATCACCATGCTTCCTGTCCTCCGAGCCATCATGCTTGAAATTTTCGACCGCATTCATCTACTAAGCAATTACTCCTAAAAGCTAGTAATGAATTACATAGGATAATACCAAGCATCACAAGTTGTACGCTTGATTGTTATACAATAATATATAGCTCGATAGATATCTCACAGCATGACACGCAGGCCATGATAATCCATAAATGCATCACATACACTATGAGCCATACTATTCACATCAATCCCAGCAAAATTGGGTTATGTATAGAATCCAATTCTATCAGGTGATATGAACACATATTACCATATAACGCGACCACGATTACCTAGCATGGATTAGCGGGCGGGGTTCGAAGGGGCAGCGTCCCTCGCTGGTCGAGGGCAGCGCTCTCGGAAAATTTTTAAGACATGAATTTCATTCACATAATCAAGCCATGAAAATCATCAGAGTAATCGTAATCAAGCTATGGAAATCATCAGATTAATCATATTAACCTTATTCCGAACCAATCTGATCACTGCCTTGATATAACCATGCTTTGTGGCATACCCGATGGCGAATTCCAACCGGTAGGCGTATCATGCAATATGGTTGTGAACAAGCGCAGAAGACCATCGGGTACTTTTGACTCATACCACTAGTAAACCCATCCACTACCGCCGAAAATCGATCGATCTTATCGACCAGTGCCTAGATCGTTCCATCCATATGAGCCGATCTAGATAATCAGACCAGAACAGTAATAGATCCAATCTATTACTCTCACATATCAAGTATATGTGATCGATCTAGATCAAAAACCATGCAAGATGACTATGATACCACTGAAGGGATACAGGTAGGATATATTAGCTGACAATTCAAAAATTCTACCACGTAAACCAGGATGTCATGCAAGCAAAAGATCAAAGATCGTTACCACCAGACACACAGTGCAACGGAAAAAGAGATGGAGCAGCTTGATCCAACGTAGTGCGCATCGATGAAGTGGTCGAAGTCTATCGTCTAGCGTAGTCGATCATCCTCGGTGGCAATCGTCCCCTTCTGCAACCAATTGAGTTCCTTGCCAAGATCGTGGATCGTTCTCTAGCGCAATAGTAACTGCAGTAGCGCATCTACGGTATCCACATGTCCAGGTAAAAAACATCATACGCCAGTGTGGTAGCACCAACTTGCACGTTAGGGTTCTCAGGAAGATGACATCTAGGGTTTCAGTAGAGCAACTCATGTCACGTCTATCTTGTGTGTTTTTCCCAACAATTTCATGCATCTCCTTACATAGAGTTACGAAGGATCCTATCCGAACACGTTTATTTTAACCCAAATCAACTAAATTTAAAGGGTAAAAAGATAGAGAAACAGAAGAGCTCACCTTGAAACTGAAATACCACGAGAAATCCCAAGCGAAATTGACCGATCTAGGTGCATTGGGGAGAGGAAGGAGGAGGCGGCTTGTGAGCGCGAGGCTCCTACGAGTGAGGGAGCGGCCACTCGTCACTAGCGCCCGTAAGTTGAGTTTGCTCTGTGGACTCGGGCAGAGGCAGAGCAACTGAGCCGACCACTTGGAGTAAGTTTAACAATAAAAAAATGTATAATACAAGTCACCCCATGTCAAAATTGCCAGGGTAAAGTAAATTCACACATGACCTAGGATGTTACTTTGGTAACAATACAGTAGTTAAGCTCCACGTAGTACACATCTAGTGCACAAAATGGTCGAGAGGTGCTTCCGCACACTAATTAAAAGACCTATTTGCAACACACATGTAATTAAAAGATTATTCAAAGGAATTTTACAAGAAGACATACATGTGATTCCTACGAGAACATCGTGTTTTTGTTGTTGTTGTTGTTGTTGTAAACTAAGCCTAAATGCGGTAGCTGCTCACAACAGCATATTCACGTACATATGTGCAGCCAAGAGGCAAACTCTTTTAACCAAAGTCAGATAGTGTTTGGTTAAGTGGTTTTAGGGTGTAATCCAATTACAGTGCAAACAGGTCTCATTAGTTTGTGTTTGGTCCGGATGGTTTGGCATTAGATACCATGTAATCGGATACCAGCCCAATGGAATATCCATTATGCTCCATATTGAGTGGAATCAGTTCCGTTACATATCCATCTGCTTGTCACCTCCCACCCCCCAATTGCCTCCTGATCCCCTAGTCTCGCGATCCCTTCCGCCCCGCAGTTACCCAGCTCCGCCTCCTCTCTCCTCTGCACGCCGACGCGCCCTCCCCACCTCTTGTGAAACCCTAGCATAGCACCCATCCTCCCCTTCCCTCCTGCAAAGTATGGTAGCGGCGGCGAGATCCGAGGGGGATGTAGTGGCTCCTGGTGAGTGAGGAGGAGATGGGGGGTAAGAAGGAGAAAGATGATGACGACTACTACTTGAACGACAAGCACATGGGGCTGTACCTCGCGAGGCCCTAGGGCACGAAGAACGGTTGCATTTAAATAGTGTGGTGCACAATGCGTTGTGCAGATCTTCTAGTGGAATACTTCAACTAGGCCCACTAGTGAACTAGTGGAGTGCATTTTTTATGCTCTCGCATGAACACTTAGATGTCGTTTGGTTCAAGAAATAGCTCTACAATTCAAGTCTTCCCAGTGGACTATACGGAGTTTGACGTATGGCCAAGAGGTATGATTAGGGAAATGCAGGATGATTTAGCCAGTATAAGCGCAATAAAATTCCAAAGCGGCTCCCTATATCTCCGAAATTCCCGATTTAGCCTGGTACCCCCACATTGCGGTAGGGAGGCGTGACCAACTTTCTTTGCAGATCTTGGTCCGCAGCAGGTAGGTGGTGGATCACTGTTCAAATTTTTTTTCTGAAAAATCTATTTAATAATATTTGTTTAAGCACGTTTTTAATATAATAAATTAGCTCAAAAAATTATGAAATTTTTTGTGGGGCCTCCTGTCATAGTGTGATTGCTTGTGCAATTTTTTCAAAATTTTATCATTTTTATTTTCTCTGTAAAATTCTTTTAACTATAATGTTTGTAGGAATTTTCTAATATAGAACCTGAGGTCCAAACATTATGAATTTTTTTGTCAGACTCCCTATACAGAGGACTTGATTGTGTAAATTTTACGTAATTTTATATGCTCCAAAATTATCTTGATAAATTCAGGGTTTAGGTCTGGTAAATTAGGACGAGATATTTCGGAAATTAGGGTTTAATGATTTCATGTGACTTAAAATGTGTGAAGTTTACTACCACATGACTACTTTTGGTCGCTATGGTTCTTGATCACATTTTTGAAGATGCTGAGAACTTAACTGAAGGGGCTGAGAACGTTGTGATTACGAAGATGCCCTAAAACATATAAGAATCGATGTCGATGTGAATGGTTATTTCTAGAATTCCACCAGAAGAGGCATACTTGTAATATAATATTGGCTCAGGCCTGAACCGGACCCCCGCGCTGAGATCACCCCAGCTTCGCCTCCCCAGCAGCACCCCTACTACGGACTTCGAGACATGCGCCACTCCCCGGACAGGTTCACCTTCCCTAAGGATCAACTACGCCGTCTGGGCAAGCGACACGACG
Organism: Hsuehochloa calcarea; assembly: GCA_036346395.1. NCBI lineage: Eukaryota > Viridiplantae > Streptophyta > Magnoliopsida > Poales > Poaceae > Hsuehochloa > Hsuehochloa calcarea. The sequence goes on from CM070613.1 coordinate 697,066, forward strand.
ATGCACCCTAGCTAATGCCATTGTGCATTCTGCCTTTGTGATTTATGTAATATCCGTGTGTATTACGATACTGTGATTTATGTACACAAAATGTTCTCCGAAATATTCAGTACAAACGACAACTCTACCTCCCGATTTTAACTTACTAAACCGTAAAGACATAACGTAATACTAGCACGCGATACCTCCTCGGCCCATTGCCTCATGACGTGAATTTTGTTCAACCCAATTGCAATTTACGCATGCTATATATATGGATGTTTTGGTGTCATTCCCTCACTCTTCAATTCCTCTTCTCCTTTCTTCCAGTCTTAAACGGGATGTCTACGGCCTCATCAAACTTCCAAGTGAGCAGGCAATTAGAAACACTACGACAACACTTGGTTTGCCCTCGTTGCAGGGATCCGGTGAATGTGTTCACCTCCCATACGCCAACCAATCCACCCCGAGTATTCATGAAGTGTTCAAATCATACGGTAACTTATGACTAATCATCCCCAACGAACTTCTATGGAGACAGTATATTTTTTCACTTGCAGTTGTAATTCTTTTTACAGAACACAACATGTCGGTTCTGGCTGTGGGCTGATGAAGCAGTGCCGGAGGTTCGAGACATTACAATGTAAATTGTTGCCTTGCAAGAAGACACCCGTGCTATTGCTGCATTTCATCAAGTGCCTCGAGCCTCTGATCAACAGACGGAAAATAAAGATAATGGGCTTAAAAGACTGGATGAAAGGATGGAAAGGGTTGTGAAAATACTTCAAAAATTAGTTAACATGGCTAGTTTTGCAGTTTTGCTTCTATTATTTCTTATTCTTGCAAAGTAGAAGTTCAGTTCTAGTCAGATTGTAATATCCACTCTTTATCTATGCATCCCTGCACTATATGATGTATGCATTTGCGACGTTGTTATACTCCTTTGTATCATGTATGCCTCTGTCTAACTCCGTTTTGAATACTTTGCGTGCGAATTAATCAAACCCTGATTTCGAAATACTAAATTCCAAACTTTGGAGACCTAAATATGTAAGGTTGCAGACAACTTCATAATACTTACACCCACTCAATGACAGCTTTTCAGACCGAAATGACATCACTTTGCAAAGTAGGACGTGACAACACTCTGCCTCGCTAGCTTTTCAGACCGAAATGACAGCACTCTGCAAAGTAGGATGTGACAACACCCTGCCTCGCTAGCTTTTCAGACCGAAATGACAGCACTATGCAAAGTAGGACGTAACAACACCCTGCCTCGCCAGCTTTTCCGACCGAAATGACAGCACTCTGCAAAGTAGGACGTGACAACACCGCCGCCTTGACTTTTGAGACCCAAAACAATGACACTCTGCAAAGTAGGACGTGACAATACCATGCCTCGCCAGCTTTTCAGACCGAAATGACAGCACTCTGCAAAGTAGGACGTGACAACACTCTTAAAAATGGGACATAGCTTCTCTCTACAAAAAGATAAGATTTAACCACACCATGCCAACCCCGTGGCTTATAAAAGGAGGTGCAAGACAACGACTCGGCCAAACCCAACACTACACCACAGCTTGCGTCTAGGTTGGTCGAACATGGTCACTGAGTGGTCGAAACTTGGTCATAAGGAGTTACAAATTGGTCGAGACCATATATGAACTGGTCGTATAGAGATACGAGCTGGTCGCTAGTGATATGGACCTGGTTGTAGATCATATTGCATTAAGGTTCTTCCGATATATTCTATGTGTGTTCGAGAATCGTTATGTGCTGCTAGGTACCACTGACGATTCGTAGTCGGAAAAGAGTTTTTAAGTCACGACCGATTACACATGAACCTATAGTGTCACACACTTAAAGGGCTAGAATTTGTTTTGGATAGTGATCCGAATTCATATAGGCCACGAGTTCCCGCGATCCTACAGCAGCAAGCCAAGAATAAGAGTAAAAGTCACGACCGCTGTTGATAGTATGTGCTGATTATATAATAAAAATTGATCGTATTAATACTAGAAAATCAACTGTGGTTGGAACCAGTGTGTGACTTCAAGTAGTTGTAGATCTGTTTTCCATAATCGAAATACCAAATAATAGATTACATGGTTGGAAGATAAGACTTGTCTTGATAAGAAAGAAAATATGCAATAAACGATAAGTGATTTTATTTATATATAGTATCCAAACTAGTCGTAATAATTGCTAAGAACTTAAGACGTGAGAAACGCCCTCGAAATGTGCTCATGCTCAAGTTCGACTGGCAGCGAAGATCATAGGAAAAGGATCGTCGGTAGGAAGCTCCTTCCAGTGGGTAGGACCACGTGCGGAGAGGAGAGACTTCGACTAGGAGACTTTTCGCGTCTCGACTAATAGCCAAACAAAAGTAAAACAAAATTTTGAAGTGAACAAATGTAGTCTCTGAAATCTTAAGCATGTAAATCACTATATGTAGTTGTTTGTGTTATGCTCCTTGTACTCGCATGTTTCTTTAAAAAAAGAGTGTGATCGCGCGTGAGAACCATTGACGTAATGGTCACGACTAGGATCCTTGTGGTGTTTGACTTAGATGTCTGAGGTAGAGAGTAACATAGATCCTTTTAAAGGATATCGAAGAGAAGTTCGTCTTCTCCGACCAGTGTAAGCAACAATAGTAGGCAACCAGAGTATGGTACAAACATATAAACAATATCACTCATCGAATAAAATAAAGAAATGATAAATTAAAATTTGACATAATGTAAAAATACAATTATACAAAGAACCTACGCAATTGGTTAATATTCCTGGAGTTTGACAAAATACGCTCGTCTGACATAGCTAGTAAATCAGGAACTGTGTCCGTGACTTCGACCATAATGTACAGACCTTCCCATTTGGGAGAAAGTTTATTGTGATTAGCCTAACTCTGAATTTTTCTGAAAACCAGATCACCTACAGCTAGGCTGCGAGGTTGCACCTTACGACTATGATACCTTCGCATGGCTTGTTGATAAATTGCTAATCGTATTAGGGTTTGGTTTTGTCATTCCTCAAGAACATTGATATCGTCGAGTCGTCATTCTTCTTAATCATTCTCGTTGTAACAATCAGTTCGAGCAGAGCCCATTTTCAGTTTTGAAGGAAGCATGGCTTTAGCACCGTAAATGAGAAAAAATGGTGTTTCACCGGTCGCACAACTGGTCGTGGTTCGAACGGCCCATAATACAGAAGGAAGTTCTTGAACCCAAGCTCCTGACCATTGTGTTAACTGGTCGAACACTCGGCATTTCACCCCTTCATTATGAGCCCGTTGGCTCTTTCAACTGCTCTGTTACTCTGCGTGTGAGCGACAGAAGCAAACTGTATCTTGATACATAGATCCTTACAAAATTCCTGAAAATTCCACTAGAGAACCGCACCGTTATACGTGATTATCTGTTGGGTACACCAAATTACGTGATCACATTTTTTTGTGAGAAACCTCTTAGTGGCTTCAGTTGTTATTTTAACAACTGGCTCAACTTTTGTTCATTTAGTAAATGTGTCAATCATGGCGAAAATGAATTCGAAGCCTCGAGTGCTCTTGGGAAAGGTCCCAGAATGTCTACTTCCCAGGTTGCAAAAGGCCAAGAAAGATGTGTTGTTTGCAAAGCTTATTCCGGCTGATGTAGTTGTCGACTATTAAATTGATATTGTACGCACTTCATCACGAGCTCTTTTGCGTCATGAAGGGTAGCTAGACAGTAGTATCCTCTTCTGAAGGCTTTACCGACAAATGTTCTATAGGAATGATGTGCTCCACAGACTCCTCCATGAATGTCGGATAGCAACTTAACGCCATCCGTTTGAGATATGCATCTCATCAATATTACGTCAAATCCTCGTTTATACAAGGTACGTTCGATCAGAGTGTATGATTTGGTTTTTCGGGCAATACGATCAGCCTCTACATCATCTTTAGGAATAATATTATGCTGAAGATAATTTTAGATCGGCGTCATCCAATCTCTACCGGGTTGTGCGTGACTACCTCGCCAGCTTTTCAGACCGAAATGATAGCACTCTGCAAAGTAGGACGTGACAACACTCTTAAAAATTGGACATGGCTTCTCTCTGCAAAAAGATAAAATTTAACCACACCATTCCAACCCTGTAGCTTATAAAAGGAGGTGCAAGACAACTACTCGGCCATACCCAACACTACACCACAGCTTGCTTCACCACGCCGGGATGGACAAGCAGAAGAAGCAATGAGACGAGATCCGCGATCTAGCAAGGGCTTCTACAGCATGGGCCAAACAAGCTAGGGCTGCTGCGGCCCGAGTCCGGCAAGAGGAGCTTGCCTGGCTGGTAGCTCTTTGCAATGAAGCCCCTCAGAGCAAAGAACCCCGCGAGTAACGTCCCAACCGAGCGCTCACCACAACACCCACCAAGGGGGAGACGCCGCCCCTCTGTTGGTGCAGAGACACATACAAGATCTTCAAATCCAAGCACCGGATCAGCCTCCGCATGCGTTACTGGGGTTATCCGAACTACTCCTCTGACTATCCTGACCGTCGTTGGGATACGGCGCTATCGGCAATGCAGAAGGAGTACTTACAGTAAGTTCTCGTACCAATTCTCTTTCAGAGTACGCACTAACAATCTCTCCCGTCTACCCGTAGTCTCCGGATCCGCTATGTGGCTTCCGCATGTGGATCGATCTAGAGATCCACCCACACGATCAGTGGCAGCTCAACTTCGATGAGTGGAATGCCGAAAGGGGACGCGATATCTAGGAGGAGGAGCGTCGGACTGAAGAGCACAACCAGCGAATTTGGCGGGAGACGCAAGCCCATCTCGAGGCGTGAAGGCGCAGGGAGCGCGAGGCACGCGAAAGGGAGCGTGAGAAAAAGCGGGAAATAGCGGCTGAGGCTAGGGAGCCCGGTGAGAAGTACAACGCTGAGCTCGGAAGGAAGGGCAAATGGCCCCGGTCCACACAGTAGGCCAGGCCATTCCGTAGTAGTCCCCCTCCTACTCGCCATGTTTTTTACTATCCCCTAAAGGCATGCGTACTTACATAGTCTGGAGGCTTGTGTCGCAATGTACAGTAGTAGTAGCGTGCATGACTAACGCAATTAGCCGAACCATCATGCCATGTGACCACATGTAACGTGCTTCTGCCCGCAGACTGCAATGTAGTTCTGCTTCTGTGCCTCCGCTGAGCCACTACTATATTGCAAGTATGCCTCTTCTGGTGGAATTTCAGAAATAACCATTCACATCGACATCGATTATTCTATATTTTAGGACATCTTCGTAATCACAACGTTCCAAATTTCTTAGTTAAGTTCTCAAAGATCTTCTAAAATGTGATCAAGAACCATAGCGACCAAAAGTAGTCATGTGGTAGTAAACTTCACACATTTCAAGTCATATGAAATCATGAAACCCTAATTTCCGAAACGTCTCGTCCTAATTTTTCAGACCTAAACCCTGAATTTGTCGAGATAATTTCGGAGCATATAGAATTATATAAAATTTACACAATCAAGTCCTCTATGTAGAGAGTTTGACAAAAAAATTCATAAAGTTTTGACCTCGGTTTCTATATTAGAAAATTCTTACAAACAATATACTTAAAAGAATTTTTGCAGAGAAAATAAAGATGGATAAAATTTCCAAAATATTACACAAGCAAGCACACTATGCCAGGAGGTTCCACAAAAAATTTCATAGTTTTTTGAGCTTATTTATTATATTTAAAAATTCCTCAAACAAATATTATTAAATAGATTTTTCAAAAAAAAATTTGAACAGTGATCCACCTGCTGTCGTCAGGGATGGCAGCACCTACCTGCTGCGGTCCCGCACGGCAGCAGGTTGGCTGCTACCGTCCCTGGCCGCAGCAGGTGGGTACGGAGGGCTAAATTGGGAATTTCGGAGATATAGGGGCCAGTTTTGGAATTTTTGTGCGCTATACGGCCAAATCAGTCCAGATTTCGATTAGGGGTGTAGTCGAAGAGGATACGAATGTATATTTCTTATTCTGTATTATATTTTATATTCTGTTTTTGGAATCGGAGTGAGACACAGACAATGCCGGATACGAATGCGGATAGTCTCGGTCACGAATACGGAACGAACCGAATACGGATTATCTCAGTCAGGAATATTTAGTCGGATATTGTGCGAAAGCATAAACAACATATGTCACACTTATAAAGATCAATCAACCATACTACATGTCCAAAATGCAAATTTAACTAAATCACACCATCACGGTGATTAGTTAAAGAAGTAGTAGCAAATAGCTAGTCATAGTGATAGCAGTACAAAAGATGTCCAAAATATAACTAGCCAACCACATAACAAGACAGATATAATATATACAAAGCCTACATACCAGTATCAATAACTAGTTAGGGATACACAAAATGTTGACTAGTAGCAAGTCTGTAGCATCCTAATTTTCATATTTTTGGAAATATTTTATTTAAAATAAGGTTTTGTAAAATTTTCATGATTTTTCTAGAATTTAACAAAGCTTAAATAGATTTTTCAGAAATAAAAATGATTTGATATGAATAAATCAAACATCTATTAAATTCAAAAGTGTTTTATTTAAGTATTTTTTCTAGAATCCAAAGTATTTTTTTAAAAAAATTATGGAATTAATTTTTCTGAATTAATTTGTTATTTTTCTTTGCTTATTTGGATTTCTTGTATTTTTCTAAAAATTAAACATAATTAAATGCTAGAGATCCTCATGGGACGATTTCTCTCTCCGGCCCACTGGATCTAGAGTTTATCGAATATCCAAGATAGTGTTTACGGATACTATTCAATAAATTATCCGGATAGTTCCAAAACATATGGATACCTCCTTCCTGAATCTGTTTCTGTATCCGGAAAAACTTATCCAGCTCTGAAACCGAAATCCGAGAAAAATCTCGGGTATCCAGTTTCACGTTCCGAATAAGATCCAAATTTATTTGAACAGACAAACGATCGGGAACTATCCGCTCTGTTTGCAACCCTAGGTATGACTTGGTTTTTTGAACAACCGAACCTTTAGTAGCATTTTTGGGCCACAAGGTGTTACTTTTTTACTTATCAGTCATTTTGCTTTAAGATCCAATCTAAACTATGCTATTTAAATATGTGCATCTTTATATAGTATTCATTGGTTGCTACCAATCTAAGCGTCTTGATTGTTCTCGTGTTCTTACATCCGGCCAAATACCGAAAGTTTCTTTATTGGGTTACAGATAGTGTGACGAAGTGGGGTTGTGTTGGCGATTTGATGGAGTGGGTGGAACAACAAGTGTCTATTTGGTGGAGGAGGTGGAACGACAAGTGTTCATTGTGTTAACACAACGCTGAGCGGAAGATCAAATCCCACGCCAATCTCGCAAGCCCTATCATCCCTAAAACCTAGCTCACCTTGGACGCTTGCTTACTCCACCACTCTCTCATCCATCACTCCTTTCTCTTCTCCGACGCTGCCAACACTACCCCACCACCATGGATCGTGCTCCATGGCAGCGGCGCCATCCATCACGTATTATGATACTACTTCACCATCAGCTACTAGAACCACCAATCTCCCCCTCCGTCGCCGTACCTCTTCTGCCATGGATTGATTCCGCACCCCATATCATATGGTATACAATAATTGCCCCTTCTCATCCTCTCCGCCATCGCCGTTGCTACCACTTGACGCTACCCTCCGTCGAAGCTTTGGCCAACTATCCCATCACTACCTTTTCTCCCCGCCATCGTCCGCTAGCGATGTGGTACGCTTCGGTGGATCTGAATCCAGATTTGGATAAACCCAAGGAGGTCCTAGCAGCTGGCTTCAAGAAACTCCAACGAATGTTGTAAGTGGAATAATCAATTTGTGCGTCTGAATTTTAGCAATTGCAAAAATTACTTATCATCGGAAGAGTTTTGCTTGGACAAGACCGGAAGGAAGGAAGGAAGAGGTGCCAGATGACCTTGTCTTGGCTGGGCTTGGCACGTAGGAGGAAAGGGAAGGGAGAGTGGAAAACGAGGGGCACCTCCCCTAAACCGCGACGCCATTCCGTTAGCTATCGTTGCCATCTTACCGTCCGACACCTCGATTTCTTAAGAATTTCTCCTTTTAGGACAACAGGCGGACCGTGCTCGGCGCAAAAGAAGAACGAGAGGAAGAGAGAGAGAGAGAGAGGGAGATCCCCAATTCCCCACTTCGATCCACTCGAACCCTAACTCCCAATTCCCCCTCGAACTGCTAATCGGATCGATTCGATTCACGCATGGCAGGGTCCGTCAGATTGTGGTGATTCCAGGGATCGTCTCGACGGGCAGGGTGCGCGCAGCGATGGAGCCGCGCATCGGCAACAAGTTCCGCGTCGGCCGCAAGCTGGGTAGCGGCTCCTTCGGGGAGATCTACCTCGGTTCGTGCGCAATTCTGCCTAAAAATCCCGTTTTGTTTCCAAAGTTCCCGTCTTTACGAGCCTTTGATAAGTTTTTTTCCTCTCTCGGGTGGGCTGCGTGTGTCTGTGCAGGTACCAACGTGCAGACAAACGAGGAGGTCGCGATTAAGCTCGTGAGTCTGCTCTATGTGTTTATCTATTTTGCGATTTTGGTCTCGATTGCTTCAGATGTGGGGATCTAGGATGTGGAGGTTGAACTATATGCTCAATTTGGGGAATTATGATATTTTCTCAGTTTGGCAATCATATCAAGTGGTAGCTATGCAAATCTGACCCACGTGTTAATTTATTTCCCTGATGCACTTAATGGATTAGTAATATATGGAAGCAATTACAAACAGCAGTTTGGGGTACTGGGGTATGTGTTGCGTGTGTTTATGTTGCTGCGAAAACTTTTGGGGTAAACTTTGCCTTTTAAGCTGTCATTCTGTCCTGCAATGCTGTTTAGTTTAGTTGTTTATACTTCTGTTCATTCTTGAATTCATTTGTTTGATCTCTAACTGTAACTGCTTCGCAAATATGAATTTGGTCTGACATGATGCTATGTAATTTGTGTGTTTTTTAAAAAATCTTTCTGCTGTTTATACCAGTTCTCTTTCTGTGGGAACAGATAACACCCTTGTTGTTTCTGATGTTTTGTCCAGGAAAATGTGAAGACAAAGCATCCTCAGTTGCTGTATGAGTCAAAGTTATACAGAATACTTCAAGGAGGAAGTAATATATGTGTTTTCTTTTTGTTTGCTTGGTTTTACTTTACCCAATCGCTTGTTTTTGAACAGATGAATCAACTGATATTCCCTTTGGTTCTGCAGCTGGAATTCCAAATGTTAAGTGGTTTGGTGTAGAGGGTGATTACAATGTTTTGGTAATGGACTTACTGGGACCAAGCCTTGAGGATCTTTTCAGTTTTTGTAACAGGAAGCTGTCTCTAAAAACTGTTTTGATGCTTGCTGATCAAATGGTATGTTGCACAACTAAGATCGAACTCATTTTCTATTTTCTTTGTTCAAATCCTACAGAGTATTGTTTCTCCATGGAAGCATTAGTTTGGTACAACTTTATAAACTGTTTTCATTTCATCTTGTGTGCTTTAACATCTTCTATTTTGTTAGATCAATCGAGTCGAATTCGTTCATTCCAAATCTTTCTTGCATAGAGATATTAAGCCAGACAATTTTCTCATGGGTCTTGGAAAAAGGGCAAATCAGGTAATAGTTATGTTCCCTTGGTCTGCTTGTATTCATGGATCAATTGTAGGTGTACTTATCCATATCTTTCAATCCCTCCATAGGTTTATGCTATAGATTTTGGACTTGCAAAGAAGTACAGGGATACATCGACACACCAGCACATTCCATATAGGTAAAAGATGCCATTGCTGATCTACTTAAAACACTAGTTGCTGTAACTTTTCATTTTTCTTTTCCACATTTAAGAGAATTGAATGCATTCCGTAATATAGTTACTGCTGTACTTCTGATGCTGCCACACTGGGTGGCATAAGTATTTTACGTTCATGTGTGAGCTTTGTACCAATCGACCTTGAAATTAGTGGACAATCTATTCTCAGTGCTATACAACAGTACATCACTTCCAAATAAAACATATGACATTTGTATGTTTAATCACAGAGAGAACAAGAACTTGACGGGAACAGCAAGATATGCGAGTGTAAACACCCATCTTGGAATTGGTAAGTTTACTTGAGTGTTGGATATGAACCCCTTTATTCATTAGCAGTACCTAGATTGAAGGCATATAGTGTTATTTGTTCCTAGTAAACTTCTCTTACCTTTCCATGTATCTTCCTGTTTAGATAACATAATTTGATTTTCTGCCTCTCCATAGAACAAAGCCGAAGGGATGACATGGAGTCTCTTGGATATGTACTGATGTACTTCTTAAAAGGAAGGTTGTTTAACGTAACCTCATGCAATTTCTTCTTGCGTCTCTGCCTCTTTGGTTTACTTATTTTTTAAAATGCATGGTGTTGTTGCTGTCAGCCTTCCATGGCAGGGTCTAAAAGCTGGGAACAAGAAACAAAAGTATGAGAAAATCAGCGAAAGGAAGATTGCTACTTCAACTGAGGCAACATGTTCTTCTCTGTAAACTGCATTCTCTACCACTGGCATATTGGTTCTTTTAATCGTATTATCTCAATTGTAGGCCCTCTGTCGTGGATATCCTACTGAATTAGCATCTTACTTCCATTACTGCCGCTCACTGCGCTTTGAAGATGCACCAGACTATCAGTACCTGAAGCGATTGTTCAGAGAACTTTTTATTCGAGAGGGTTGGTTTACTCTTTGCATGTTGTAAATATGCTCAAGATTTAATTTAATGACTAAGTAATGTTTATATATCTTAGTGCTGCAAAATGCTACCTTTGAAAAACTCTTGATAGAGCAATTTTTTATGTGCAGGCTTTCAGTTTGATTATGTTTTTGACTGGACAATTCTTAAGTATCAACAATCACAGATGACCAGTGCTCCTCCGCGTGCCATTGTCAGTACAATGCAACTGCCCCCTCCCTCCTTTCTTCAATGCGTGTGCACATGTGGATTTATGTCTGATTGTTTGCTCATGTACTCTTATGTTAGGCACCGCAGCAGGACAAAGCTCTGGGATGGCTCCTGTTGCAAATAATAATAGACAATCAGGTATTATATATCTATCTCACGGTGGATTCTACAGTAGCTGCTTAGTTCTTTTGACATAAGATAAATTGTAGTCAGTTTATTTTATTTTAAAAAAAATAAACTATCAATTTGTGATCATACGAATATTCAGATTTTTTTAAAAAAATTTATCAATCTGTAGTAGATTGAAGTATGAACTCTTTAAGTAAATTGATGGTATTTTCCTAAAAAAAGAAGTTGTTGGCTTGAACGAGTTACAACTAGGCTGCTGATCACAAAATGTTAGTAATAACTGCAGAGTATGAATCAAGCTCATTACCTGGTTCTTTGTGTTAGAATATGAATACTTTTGTATTTTCTTATACATGTATGGCATATATCTTCTGGTACACCCTATATATATTGCCTATTGGGCCTCTTGAATACACACAATATTCATAACATGGTATCAGAGAAAATGTTAAAACCTTTGCCTCCAACCTAGCCTCCAACCCTTCCATTGCCTGCTGCCCCCAGGAGGATCAATCTCCGCTCCCAGGGGCGGCCACATTAGTCTAAGTTGTAGTTGTTCGAGCAAAGAAAGATCGTCGTCTTTGTCATACCCCGGCGTGTAATACTCAAGACCTTATGTGTGTCTTGTACTAGTCAAATGATCGATGGTTAGTACGCACATTCACAACATTTGGCATTCACATCCATACATTCTCATGTACAAAGCAAAATGGTACTGAGTTTAAGCGATTAGAGTTATTACAACAATGGCCGACCGACCAAATAAAACAAGTACCAACAGAGTGACAAAATAGCAGCAAAGTAGAAGTGGCAAAAGTAAACAATTTTCCAGCGGTGTGCCCATCCATAACCCAAAGGCAACCGACAAGAAACAAATCCTAAATAGACCCGTCACGGAACCCTCCGGTTCCGAATGTGAAGCGTCGTCTGGCGTTGGCTCTTCTTCATACTCTGAACAACAATTTAAGCAAGATTGAGTACATTGCGTACTCAGCAAGATTTGTAGTGTATCGCAAAGTTTATATAGATGCAAGGCTAACAAGGGATGTGACTCTACAAGTTATTTTGCTTTAATCCAGTTTTATTTGCAATAACCATATGTAGTAATTTGCAACGGAATTTTGAAAGAGCAGTTAAATAGATACAGGACAGTAAGTGGTTGAATGAACAACTCGCAACCCACCTCGGCTGCGAGCAACAAATTATGTCCAGTCATAAACATGGCAGTTAACTCAAATAAAAACCCACAAGTCACTGCCCATGTTTTTCCAAAAAAAAACAGTTTTATGAAAATCAACACTAAGACCATACCATCCGCGCTAAGCACGCTCATGACCGCGAGCACGACTATTTAAATAGATTTATACTTTGCGAGGTATACAACTTTACCCATAGTATACAAACTCTCTATACCACCGCTCACTCTGTTGGTAGCGGTCTAGAGCACGTGTGTGAAGCCTTTACATCATCTAGTCGACCTTGCACTAGCCAAATGAGTTTATCCTTACTTCACCTGGGGACCTCCCGTGGAGTGGGGCATTCATAGTTGTGTCGAAAGGTTTTGCTCCCAATGAAGGGAGCCCCTTCGAGCATGCTTAACTGGCCATGACCACACTCTACGTCCTACCTACGTGCAAGGCTAGTTTTTAATGAGTTAGTTAGCTACGGCTATCCCATACCAGCACATACGGTTGTACGTTAGGTCTTAGATCTGGAGTTCTTTGGCGTTGGTTCTTAATTGATCCGGGCGAGAAACTCCTCTATCTACTAATGAGGCACACTCCTCACTTTCTCAGAATATATTATAACTCGCCCGCGTCCAAAACTAGGTTTTTCATTTTATTTTCATATAAAAATAATAGAGGAACACCCCTTTGGATTTTTTTTTAAATCTCCCAAATTCACATTTATCATATTATCCTTTTATATTTTTTTTTAGGAAAATCTATCACTCTAATAAGCAGTTGTGCGATAACTGTACTAAAAAATTCCCAAATGACATTATATATTGTCTATCCTATAATCTAATGGTTACAATAGTAAAGGATCAATATTCCAAGGAGATATATGCGGCAAATAGGATTTACAACTACCAATTTCCCAATCATAGCATTTTCATACAAAATATGCACACATGCATAATAGATTTTCGCAAAACAAAGTACAATAAGTAAAATACTGGGATCAACATGATCAAAGGAGGTGCTTGCCTGCTCTTGTTGTTCTGAGTAGGAGGATGGTTGGTTGTCGGAATATTCGATCGCGAAATCAACGTCTATTCAAAAAGAGCCAGAAATCAATTAAATTAAGCAAGATAAATTCACCAGTAACCAAATCCAAATATTTTTTGCATATTTAGGTAGATTATGATTTAATATGAATTTAGAGACAAAAATCATTCGATTTGGAGTTTTTATGCAAAAGTTATTAAGATTTCAATTTGAGTAGGATTGAAAACCCAGAAAAAGAAAAGGGAGAGAGAATCTCTCTCTGACAGGTGGAACCTGTGGCCTTTTATTTTTATTTATTTCATTTATGGAAATACACCAGTGTATGACAGGTGGGTCCTTTTGTATTTTCTTTTCTTTTCATTTATTTTTCTAAAGGAAATACTTACTGACAAGTGGGATCTACGTGTCATAGGCTTGGTCCATGAACACAGTATATGGACCAGTGGTCTATGTGCACAGTGCACTGGTCCAAGGGGTGGTGACTGTGCACTTGAATTCTTAGGGGCCTACGAGTCAGTTGCTCACAGATAAAAAACAGGATTTAACACCGCATTAACTATTGTCGAGGCCTACGCGTCATTGATCCTAGTAGTAAACAATCGACATTTAAACAATGATTAGCCCTTAAGGACAGAGATTTGGCCCCATTAATTATGTTCACAGTAGCGTGTCCAGGTTGGACAGGCAGAGGACTCCTAGCGCTCCCTTGCCCCGCTCGTCGCCGGCGGTAGGAGGCACGGAGGCGTCGGCTAGGGCCAAAAATGGAACCCCCATGACCATGTAATGCTAAGGGTGCCGGCGGTGAGGACTAGGGTGGTCCGACGCGGCGCCGCTCTCGGGGCTACCATGCCATCTCGCAACCCAGTGATGCTTTAAGCTAACTAGCGCGCACATAAGTTACTAGAGGCTACTAGAAGTATACCGGAGTTGAGAGGACGCAGGGATGGTCTGAGTCGGCCGTGGCCATGATGGCCAACATGGAGAAGATAACCTGAGCAAGGAGGGAGAAGGAAGGTCGGGGAAGCTCAAGTGAGGTTAGTTAATGCGGTGTTAAAGGAATTGAAAAGGAGCTCACCGTGCCGAAGTTGGGAAGGAAAGGGGCAGTGTCGGTCGGAGTTGGGGAAGAAACACAACCACGGTGGTTCCTGCGGAGGAGGTTGGGGGAAACACTCATAGGACCCCGGAACACATGATGATACAAGAGGCGGGGAGAGAGGTTCACTGGAGCACCGACGGCGATGTGGTGGCTTGTCGGCCGAATGGAGCTTGAGCTCAACCTTTGAGCTCGGGCCCGATGGAACTGAGGGGGAAGGAGGGAAGTTTATGGCGGTGATGAAAGTGAAAGAGCAAGGCTCTGGGCGGCCTTAAATAGGCAATGGGCGGAGAGCGCGAGAGAGCACCGCGGGAATCCCGGTGGCATTGAGCTCGGTGAAGCCCGACATGGGTGATGCTGAGTGACATGACCAAGGCAGTTGAGGGCGCGGACGATGCGGCCGAGGCAAGGCAAACCGTGGGCGGAGGGTTGGCGTCTTGCGCAATGAAGTCTTCTTGTATTTGCGCTTTGTGCGTGTGTGGTGTTGTGGAGAAGCCCTGACTAGTGGGGCCCACTGGTCAGTGGAAGAGGGAAGTGGAGATTAGGTTTTCAGATTTTCAAAAAATGCTGAGAGTGTTTAGGGAATTTCTAGACATAGCAATTTAGCTCGGAAAAATATGAAAATTTTAAGGGAGGCTGAGGACACAGTGAAGATTATTGTGTAAATTTTCTAGGGTTTTGTTTGTACTATATTTTTCCCTAAAATTATTTCAAGCTGTTGTGTGCAATTACTTTTATTATTTGTTTAGAGGAAAATTTCCAAAACATGGTTTAGTTATTTCCCATTTTATATTCAACATAGTTATGCTAAGTTTGTATTTTTAATTATTATATTTTATTTCAGTTTTTTATTTATCCATTGCTACATAAGCCCAAATTTGGGATGTTAAAGTCTTCTTACCTCCCGGTGATCACACTCAAGAGCTCTGACGGCGAGGACTTAGAGGTGGAGTTGGTCGCGATGGAGTCACAAACCATCCACCTCGGAATCGGTAGATCGTCCGCATCCAAGGCTTTGCAAGCTCAAGTTTGGAGCATATTGCTGTCGGATCTACCCCCCCTGCTCCTCGGTTTGTTGCCGTGGCCGCCTCCCTCCGCTTCGGCCACCCCTCTCTGGCATCGCCTAGACACGCCAGAGTTGCCGTCGGCAGCCCGGTTGCATTCGCCTTCCTGTTTCGGTGGAGAGAGGAAGATAGATAGAGGGAGAGAGGAAGAGATGGGAGCTGAGAAGTTGGCTCCTCTGTCTCGTTGAATTGAGGGGAGGAGAACGGGAGGAGAAAAAGGGAGGGGTGAGAGGTTGGCGAGTTAGGGAAGGAGAGAAAAAAACTGGTGTTGCTAGTATTTGCTGCTCCTTTGAGTCTTTGTTTCCGTTGCGTCCATCTAAGTTTGTACCACTCTATCGTTAAGTTTATCTAAGCCATACGAGTCCATAAATTTGTTGTAGTTAGCTGATTGCTTTACTAGCCACAGTCTGTCCACTTGGATCAAAAGTGGCGTTTCCCCCCATTTGCATGGCATCAGCTGCTGCTCTTCTCTTCGAGCTGTTGCAGATCATAGAAGTCGTTATAATGCCGCCGCTCTCTCTGAGCCGCTGCCCCTAGCTTCTAAGGTTGTCGTGCTTCTTCTGCACCGCGCCTCCGCTGCGCTTCTTGTGCACTGCGCCGCCGCCATCTTAGGTTTCGATCTGTAGAGTCATGCTTCTATCTATTCCTTTTCGGCCTGATTTGACAATTTTCTCTATTCCTGTCGGTTTAACCATCTTCTTCGTTGTGTTGCCGATGTCGACTTTGCTTCCATCTGCCTCTATTTTCTCAGCCCCTGCACCTTGTGCTTTATGGGCTATCGCACGACCCAAGATGAGAGGATATCTTTTGATACTTGACATATTTTTCCAAGAGCTGCGCTTCTGACGACATTATCAAGACTCGGACTTTGGATTTTTCTTATTTTAGTGTCAATCCTTTCCAAATGCAATGTTATTGCATACGCCTTGCATTTGAGGGGGTGTTAGAATAGGAATCATTTTGTATTTCCTTATATGCCTTTTGTATTTCGTTATACTTGTATGTCATATATCCCCTTGTACTCCCTATATATATTACCCATTGGGTTTCTTGAATACACACAATATTAATTACACTTTGGTTTTTAAGTCAAGTTAATTAATTGTATTTCTGGAAACCATTTAAATGGCAATCAAATAAAAATACAGATGGATTTCCATTGTACTGTATTGAGATTGTTTGATTACATAAAGTTTGGTCTTGCCAATTTGCAAGCTGGCTAGGTTTCTAGGTGGTTAACTGTCTACTGAATTGATGTAGCCACCGAAGAGGGAAGGAGAAGTGGTTGGTCAGACATGGATCAAATGCGGCGTCAGGTTCCACCTCCAGCTATAAATGCAGGCAGCCTAGCGAAGCAGAAGTCCCCTGCTGGACATGACCAATCCACTTCGAAAGACGCTGTGGTGAGTTCTTAAGAGTTTTCGTGTTGTCTGATGTTGCTAGGGCGATCACAAAAAATATGCGGACCCCTGAAGTGTTTCTGTATATACAATTGCTATGTAATATCTGACCCTTAAATGACTTGTAGTTCTCCAGTTCGACTTTTTTGGGACGGCCAAGCGGATCCTCAAGGCGACCTGCTGTCTCTAGCAGCCGAGAACCAAGCACTGATGCGGACCAGTCGCGCAGTCGTACAACTGATGCAAGCCCAGGGGCATTCCAAAGATCTGCTGCCCCACGGTGGAGTCCGCAGATGGTCGACTCCTCCGACACCAGGCGTTCGTCTTCCGGCAGGCACCCATCTGACGCTAAGAACTATGAGTCCACTGTCAGGGGCATCCAGGGCCTAAATTTCGACGGTGATGGTAGGATTCAGTACTAGGTTGTCTCAAAACCTGACAAGAGTGTACCATCAGTGCCCCACCCCATGAATGAATCACCGTCTGCTGAAACGGAAGTACCGAAGGCCGCAAATAAGAGGTTTGGTTGGGTCTATAAGCGGCTGTGACATAAAAACTGTGTCGTGGACTCATGGCAGTGCTTAGTCTCTTTTGTACAGGTTCCCATTTGTTTTCGTTGCGCATATAGATGCGGCGTTAGTCCCCTGAACGATGTTGTGCTTGGAGAGATTTCTGCAGGTTCGCATGTCATGTGCTTCTTTGGAATTCAATGGCCGCTTGGGAAAGAAGGGAACGCTTTTAAGTTTATAAACATTAGGGAGAGGGAGGTACCCATCCTCTTGTAACTTCAGTTCCGCGACTGCTCTAGTGCTATGTGGATGAGCTGTGAGACTCGGAAGGTAATTATGCCACTCGTGGCAAAGCTGAAAAATTGTTTTTTGTGATGTTATGAGCCTAGAAGAATGTGGAGCATAATGCGGTGAATGTTAAAATAACACGGTTGGTAAAAATCTTCTAACGATAAATGAATGTCAATGTACATATTTTGTAGCTCTTCTAGCACTGAAAGAATTCCCAATTGGGACGGCCTTGCCTGGTTTCAGTGATCATCTTGAGATGGCGCCATTTTATATTTTTCCTACGCCAATTGTACGAGGAACTTTCCTCTAGGTTTGGAGATGCGTGCTCCGTTTAGCCATGACATGACCAAGGCCAACCAACGGCCAGATCAGCAAGAGAGAGTTGGTCAAGCTAAGCTTGTCGGACTTACGATGCTACGTTTCTACGATACAGATTAACTGGATCCATCCGGTCTTATGGTAGAGTTTTCATTTGGTAAAATCTTAATATTATTACGATACTAATATAAAAGATTCTAGGATCGTGATTTACAAAAAAAAAAAAATACATACAATCTTACCCGATTCTACCGATTTATTATAACTAATTATTTACATATGTCCCATTTGTTGTAAATTTTTTACTTTTTATTTCTTTATGTCCATTATAATTTGCATATATAACAAATAATCTTTCCTATGCACTACATTTTATTAAACAAAAGCTTTAAAAGTGTAGTTTTAAAAATATAGAAGTGTTAGAATACAAGATAGATTTTTTTTTAAAAAAAATATTTTTTTGGTAGAATCAGATAGAATCTTATATTCTACATCGATCCTATGATTCACGATCCCGCTGGAGAACCTCCGATCTAATTCAGCATGATCTTCCAACGGAAGTTTTGTGCTTCGCTCATTGCTTTCGTACGTGTGGACTCAGTTATCTTGTTCAAGGATTAATAATAAATAAATAAAAATTATGCCTTTTGACTTGAGCTACACGTGCCTTGAGATTTGCCTACGGGAAGACAGAAAGAGGCTGCTGCGGTTTCATTTACATTGAGTTTGTGGCCGTAACAATGATTTTAGTATAATCCTAAAATAAAGTCATAAACAAAGTCATCTGTTTTTTCGATCTGCTCTCGTATTCTATTGTCGTTTCATTTACCCTTATAAGTTAAGTTGGCTTATAAATACTCTTAGATTGTATAATCCTACTATTTTCTCTAGTTTCAATTGTCTTTGTCACGTGTTACAATGATTTTAGTACTTATTTAAGTTGTATACATACTTCAAAGATTCGAAAGGTTTCAGTATTTGTAATACACGAATTCAGCATTGAAACATTAGTAACGAAATAGTGTATCACAAGTACCAAAAATCATAGAAATAACTGAAATAAGTATTAACATCATTGGAACAAGATTTGACACCACTAAAAACAAGTGCTAAAGATAATAAAAACTACGAGAAATAGTGCTAACATACAACCTAAAGGGTTATTTACATGCTAACTTTACTTACGAAGGCAAAGTAAATGATAATTAGATATGGAAGACAAATTGAAAAAAAAATATAACTTATGGGGGTGTTTATAATTTTTTTTTAAAATCATTGGTAAACACATATAAAAGGGCACAACACGTCTTCCATTAGGATGCTCCTTGTGGGCTGCACGCACGTGGCTTCTCCAGGCATACTGTGTGGGCGGGGAAGGCAAGGCAAAAATGGCTTCCCCTTTTCCATATCCTTTCTGCCGATGTGGCCTCCTCCACCGTCGCGGCGGCACTCTGCTTCGCATCACCATGGCTTGTGGCGGCGCGAGGGAGGCGACGTGGAGCCTGGCGAAAGCATGGGGGCTGCATGTGGTGTGGCCGACGGAGTTGACAGATGGGGATGGAGGTGGAGAAGAAGGTTGGCCAAATATCCCCACACAACGTATTTGATAAGAGATTACAATCTAGATTGATTAGCCCATTATCTGTATATATATATATATATATATATATATATATATATATGTGGTGGTAACATCTCTGTCATGCTAACCTAGATTGATTAGCACTCTTGTCTGTTCAGAGACACCCAAGAAAAAATAATTCAGGATGTACATATCGCTGGCTCTTTACAGTCGAGCACGAAGGTTCATGCACTCAGCTTGGGAGCACGGATTTGCATTCAGCGTTCACACTCTATGTATATCGAACTAGTGTCGGAATCAGCAGCTAGTTTAGCATTCAGACTCTATGTATATCGAACTAGTGTCGGAATCAGTAGCTAGTTTATACAGTAAAATATCGATGAATATCATATCCATACATGTAAATAAAAGATAGTAAACAAGTGTAAATAGACCATATAATCTAAGTCTTACATCATGGGCTCGGAAGGCCAATTACAAATGAAGCTGTGTATCATAAAGGATAAATGACCGTGGTGGCCCTTAGGATATGCTCACAGGCAATCGACTAGGGTAAACGGCCTAGTACGTAGTGTCATCTTCAAACCCCGATGGGTAGGGCGTAATTGTTCACCAACTGGTATCTTTGGACACTAAATCCACATACATGAGCAACTATGAGTACAAAGGTGCTCAATAAACCCTCGCACCAAATGCAATTATATAAATACAAGGCTGACCAAAGAAGGGGTCTTATAGTTATTTTAGCACAAAGCAGTTTTTTCCCCAAATACTGTAATTTTTTCCCCAAACCTATGACCTAGTCATTTTCACTCTAAAACCAAATTTTCATTTGTATAAGCAAGTTTCATCATGTGATCAAATTCCACCCTCCTATTACCACTCATGAGGTTTCATCCATCTATATCATCGCTACAACTATTTTTTCAATGTTAACATGTCTCAATCCACATTTTACTAAAACCAACCAAGTGTGGCTTTCTGCGCAATACCCATAACTGGGGGTACAACTATTCGAATAGATTATATACTCTGCAAAAGTTATACAACTTCACCCACAAGATATGTTCAACTTGTAATATCGGCTATGACACGTTTCCTTGGACGTGCGACAGAGACAATCATAACCGGCGGTCAACATGTCAACGCTACAGGGCTCCTTCAGAACAGAGGAGCGGGAAGGGGTTATGACCAAGCGACTTGGCGAGCTTACCGTCGGCGATAGGATGACGGTGGGGCCAAGGAAACCGACAAAGTGGAACAGAGAGAGGACGGTGAAGCTGTGGGTGGTGCTGTCGGCCGGAATAGAGGATAGATGTGGCGGTGCGGCAGCGTTGAGCGAGGGACTCATCGCAGGAGGGACCTGGGAGGGTTTATGGCCAAAGCATGAGTTAGTGGGAGTATGCGCGATACTACAGAGATGGGCATGAGAACCTATGGTCACCTGCGTGGTGTTGGTGATGAAGAAATGTGATGGCACTAGCACTGGAACAACGGTGATGGGTTATGGTGTTTCAATGGCAACGTTGACTAGTCTACCCGGTTTGATGTCAAACCCGAAATTTCTAATTATGAATCTTTTGTGTTAACAGCATCAGTCTCTGGATCAGTAGCTAGTTCTCATAGTTACATCATTGGATATCAAATACATGTCATGAAAACATAAATCTATTATATAATAATAAACAAAGCGTAAATATACCTTATGACTTTTGTCTATTAGAATGGTCAATCAGGCCAAATACCTTTAAAGAATCAGCAGCAGAAGCGTAATTGAAATACAACAGGTGGAACTCTCATGATATGCCCACAAACAATCGACTGAGGCCCGCGACAAACAAGAAAATGGCAGGCTTAGGTTGGGCCGAGGAAAGAAAGCACGGGCCGGGCCAAGAGAAAGAAAGGGAACAAGGCTGGGAAATAAAATGGTAGTGGGCCGAAAGGAGAAAGATACGGGCGAAAGAAAAGGAATTGAGCCCGAAGGATTTTCCGGAATTAGAAATGATTTCTGAATTTACCAAACAGAGATAAATAAAACTAAGCTCAATAAATAACAAATAAATTCCAAAAAATCCCAGAAAAGTATCTGGAACACTAGGAACTCAGATAAAACAACTTTTAATTTAATTGAAGTTTAGATTATTCACATTAAATCTTTTTTATTTTTGAAAATTCAAATTAAGCTGGAATTATAACAAGAAAATTCAAATGGTTGTTTTTATTTTTAAAGCTTCAAAAACAGATCAAATTTTGGGATGTTACAGAAGGCAGCAATGTGAAGCCCATCTCGGGATTTCTCGCGAGATGTGGTAGGCGCGACGCGTAGATGTGACTACCTCGCGGCGGCGTTGCGCTCGAGGGCTGCTTCAACTACAAGCCCTTGAATGCCTCACGTGCTCACGCAGAGGGAGAGAGGATGAGCGCCTCATGTGCTCACGCGGAGGGGGAGAGGACGAGAGGGAGGTAGAGAGGGCGAGAGAGGTGGGGAAGTAGAACAGTACCCGGGGCTAACACGTGGGGTCGAGCCTACCTGTCGACAAGAGCAGGTGCGAGAGGGAAATTGGCTGCAACGGCTGGCTAGGCCTTAGGGCCAGTTGGGTTACGCAGAGGAATGAGTGAGGACGGGGTCAGCGAGAAGAAAGGAAGGCGAGGAAAGGTGAGTTGGCTGGTGGAATTTCGGCCCGAGAGGGAGGGGAGGGAAAGACAAAGGGATTTGATTTTGGCTTGAGATGTGAGGATTGCATTTGAATTTGAATTTCAAATCTTGAAGAGGTTTGGCACACCATTTAACTTGTAGATTTCAATTTGGAGGAAGGGAAATGATTTATCTTTTGAATTGCAAGACAAGCTTTTGAAAATTCTCAAGTCGCAACAAAAGTTCATGAAAACCAAGAATCATGCAAGTTTTAAAAAAGATCAAAAATTGGACTGTTACACTTGGGTAGTTGGGTTGGGGGGTCAAGGAACATCACCAACAGACTAAAGAATCAATTGCTGCTATGCTTGTATATCAAATGGCCAAACCAAATGATTAAAAAAAAAAATCTTCCTAGGACAAAATCGTCATGCCTCAGTGGCTCAGTCTCTCTCTTCTCTCTCCGGTGTAAGGTTTTCTTTTTTGTTTTTTTGAGGAAACTCTGGTGTAAGTTGTAAGTTTGTAGCCATCTTCTGATGTTGAGATCACTTGCCCTTGTGCTTGGGGAGCGTGAGGTGCACCGTTGGCGTCTGGATGCCGAGGCATTGCTGCTTCAGCGGCCGAACGCTGGGGCTCGGCATCATGCCCATGTACTGCACCCGCGGCGACAGCCTGACACACGGGCTCGGCCGGGGAGACGGGATCGGCACCTTGCTCGCCGGCGCCACCTTCGGTGACAGATTCACCTGCTCGAGTGCCCTGCTCTGGAGCTCGACCGGGTAGTCCCGGACGCAGCCGATGCGCGCGCCGGCGCCGGTCGTCCATTTCAGCGACGGCCGGCTGCCCAGCTTCGGCGCCTCCACCGTGTCCTCGCTGCCGTTGGTTTCCTTGACAATGTCCATCTCAGTTTCTGCGAGGGTGTTTGCATCCTCCCCGTGGGCTGCTGCCTGTGTGGGCATCTCAGCTTCAGCCTCTTGTGATGGCTCGTCCGTGGTCTTCTTGAACGACGGGTACACGTCGTCGTCGACGGAACATCTCTGAAGATTCAAGGCAGTATTTATCAGACCAACGTACAAGAAATCTTCAGGTAATGCCTTTGTTGTATTGTATACGAAGCTACACGATGTAATGTGGCCGTGTAATACAAAAAGTAAGCTTACCTTGACGTTGGTCAGATCAACATTATTCTCCTCGAGGAAGCTGATGAACTCGTTGAAGTTCTCTTCGGTCGGGAGGTAGTGGCCGCTGTATGGCCAGATGGCCTGGAACAAGAACCAATCGTTCAAGGCTATTGCAAAACTGAAACACGGCTGCATATTCAGATTACTGTTTATGATTGCAGTGTCTGTACTGTACTGTACCTTAAGAACACCCTCTTTGGCAACCAGCCTTCCAGCCGCTGAAGTAGCTCCACCAGCTAGGAAACTTGAATGCTGAAATTGACCCTTCTTCTTCTGCTCGTCAGAGATCGAACAAAAAAAAAAAAAGGAATGATCCGTCATATATGAGTGACTGTCATAGGCACATACTCATACATGCAGAAAGTGTTGGACCAAACCGAACGAAGATTAAAAATCACGCTTTGAAGCCGATCCTCACGCTTTGAAGCCGATCCTCTTAGGAGCACAGCACACGCACCCGAACTCAATACTCACAAAGGGAGAACAAAGAAGATCCTTTGGTGCTGCATGCAAGCAGCGTTTTCTTTCTTTTCTATTGCATTACTTCTCTCAATCTTACATTGATTGGCTCAACTCAGCTTTCTTCTGTATAAACTCAAGACTAACTAGCCCCTTATAAAGGCTGAAAAGACTACTACTACTCGGTTTCTACTCCTAACCGGACTTGGATACAACTCTGAAAAAGCAGACTCGGAGAATCGAAAAGAAACTAAAAACAAAGATTATCTAACAATCACTCCTAATCTTTGTATACGTACTTATATTTCGTGTCTTTGCCCGGTTGGACTCAACTTCAACATGGCTCCCACACACTCGGCCAAAGACAGTGGCACGACTCAAACACGTCTTGGTCTCTGCCAGTTGGACTCGACTTCAACTTGGCTCACACTTACTTGTCCGGAGACGGTGACACAACTTGAACACGTCTTGGACTCTAACTCATTGAGGCAGTCGGTCTCAACTACGACTTGCACCCCAACTCATACTCAACTCAGGACAGTCGGTCTCAACTACGACTTGTCCAACTCATACTTGCACTTCAAGTTGGTCACGACTTCAACTTTGAGTAACACATGGACTCGACTGATCAGGACGTCGAACACATCTTTTCAACATCCCAGACTCGACACGGGATTACAATTGACAGAAGTCGGCCATAAGTAACGCTGGCTCATCATCCCTAAGAGCTTCAGCAAGAAGTGCTTTCTCCTTCTTCGGATTGCAGCATTCTGAAGCAAAGTGTCCAAAATCCTGACAATTATAACATCTCACCTTTGTCTTGTCAAATTTCCAATTCTTGCGGCCTCGGCTACCACCACCATTAGAATCGCCGGAAAAACCCTCGCTTTTGCCTTTCGATGATCGGGCCTCCCACTCGTGCGAGTTAACGGCAGTGCTCATTTTCGCCACTACGGATCCTCGTATCCGCTCCTCGTGCGCCTTCAAGCTACCGATCACCTCCTCAACCGTCATCACCTTGAGGTCGCTAAAGCGCTCAATGGCGGAGACGATTTGCAAAACTTTCGTAAGCGCCAAGGAACTTTCTCACAATATAGCTTTCTTCCATCTTGTCCCCCAAAACTCGGATCGATTGACAATCGTCGTCAACCTCGTGGCGAAGTCGTCGATCGACTCAAAATCTCTTTCATGCGCATTCCTCGAACTTGCTCTTGAGAGTCGTACTCGCGCTTCTTTGACACGATCATCACCAAGATGCATCGCCTTCAACGTCTTCCACGCAGCTTTGGCGTCTCTTTTTCGCCGATGGGAAGAGCGTTCCTCGAGATGCCTCCATAGATCGCCGCCAAAGCCATCGATCCTTGCGCACATCGACGTTGTCGTCCTCGACCGCGCCCCACACTCCCCGACGGCGCATGTACACCTTCATCTTGATAGCCCATACTGCATAATTGCTCTTGGTGAGCATCGGATATTGCAGCGAGACGGCAGAACTCTCCTTCGCCATCACACCCGACGTCGCCTCGTTACCGGTGACACAACTTCCCGGAGAGCGCGGCATGATCGTGGTATACACGGTCAAGAACTCAGCTCGATACCAATTGTTGGACCAAACCGAGCGAAGATTAAAAATCACGCTTTGAAGCCGATCCTCACGCTTTGAAGCCGATCCTCTTAGGAGCACAAAGACACGCACCCGAACTCAATACTCACAAAGGGAGAACAAAGAAGATCCTTTGGTGCTGCATGCAAGCAGCGTTTTCTTTCTTTTCTATTGCATTACTTCTCTCAATCTTACATTGATTGGCTCAACTCAGCTTTCTTCTGTATAAACTCAAGACTAACTAGCCCCTTATAAAGGCTGAAAAGACTACTACTACTCGGTTTCTACTCCTAACCGGACTTGGATACAACTACTGAAAAAGAAACAGACTCGGAGAATCGAAAAAGAAACTAAAAAACAAAGATTATCTAACAGAAAGAACATATATCAGCAGCGTGAGGCACTGAAAAATACCTGACCCACGTACAGTGACCTGGTTGTGCTCAACACAAATATCCATTTGGAGTCTTCAGTGGTGTCCACAAGAACACCACTTTGTCTATACATTAATCTCCCGTCTTCCACAATGACTTCATAAGCAGCCCTCTCGTTCTGTAATGGAACGAAATCAGAATTAACGGCTTAGGTAAATTCCACAGCCCTGTTCTTCAGAGAGGAAAAAGAAAGAAGTTTAAGTGGAGGGCCACGTACCATTCCGAGGTACATGATCAATTGCGAATGAAGCTTGCTTCTCGGACAGTTTGGGTGATGTATCTCCTTTCCGGCTCCAATATCCAACCTGGCAACATCAGAAAGGAGAGGATTCTCAGGGCAAATACTCTTGAAACACAGTCACAGAAACGAGAAGGACAACAGTAGTAGCTCAGGTGTTTCAGACAGCTATATATATGCCACATTGCTAGGTGCTACTAACCAGTAGAAGAAGGGCTCTGTGTTGGAACTCCGGAACCAGATATCGTAGTAGAGATGCAAGTTGTGCCCATAGCGATGGCGCGGGTCGATCTGTACCGTCGTCAAGATCAAGCACGGGGGCGCCAGACAGATTAGAACCTCCCAAGAATGAAAGACTGAAACAATAGTGGGCTGTTGTAAGCAGCAATTGAGGCTTACTGCTTCGAGCCAATGTCGGAGAGCTAGTTTCTGGGCCTTGTCGTCCTTGGACAAGCCCTTGCCGACCTTGGCGATCCGCTTGCCGGCCCTGACCCAGCGAGACGCCGCCGTCTCCTGCTTCTCCTGGCGGAAGAAGGAGATGGACTTGCGGTCGAGGGAGGCCGAATCGTAGAGCTTCCACCAGAGCTCCTCGACGACGATGGCGCAGTCGGCCAGGCTCCGGCGCGTGCGGTGGCCCTTGAAGACCTTCTGCAACTTGGTGGCCGCCTCGTCGAGCTCGCGGCGAGGCCTCGGGGAGCAGAACGTCTCGGCGGGAAGGGGAGGAGCATCGGGCCTGCATCTTGGAGATGCATAGGCGACACTGGTAGCAACGGCCATGCTCTTGCAGTTGCAGGTGGGGCTCTGGAGCGCGAGCCTTCCCGGCCTGGCACCGTTGATGCGGCGGATGGGCGACGGCGGGGCGGCCTCGGCCTCCCAGGTCTTGAAGCTGAGGAGTGTCCTCTCGAGGTTGCTCGCTGTTGGGATCTTCTTGGAGGAGTTGGTCCGGAGCATCTTGGGCGACCTCATCGGCATGGGGATGGCGGCGTCCAAGCTGGGGCTGAGGAGCATGGGTGCGACGGCATTCCTGCCGATCCCCGGAGGCGAGCTCAGAGTCATCGATGGATCTGACTTTGTCGTGGTCGAGGCGCGTGCCAAGGAAAGGAGTGGAATATTGGGCGCACCCTGCCCTGCCCTGCTTGGATCTTGGAAGCTGGAAGGGAGGCGGAGATAATTCAGTGGGGGGGTTGCGCCGGTAGCCAGCGTATATATAGGCTTTAGTGCTCACCGCCGCAGCCGGACGGAGAAGCAGCGATGGACAGCTTCGTTACTTTGTACGGCGACAGTGTCCGTGGCCGAGTCCAAGACTCCAAGTAGTAAGCAGTGGTGATGGCGCGCGGGGCGGGGCGGGGCGGGGCGACGAGTTTCCTTCCTGGTAAAACCGCGTATAGAATAGAGCCTGCCTGAATTTCATTTTACGGCACTTGTGCTATCGTGTTACGGAGCCCGAATGCACGTAAGCATGCAGCAAAACTTCGAGGTCCTATATAGTACAGTACCGCTTTAATACTTCGTGTCGTACGTACCGCTTTAATACTTAGTGCCACGTAGCACCGATATCGTAAAAATAAAATTACCCTAGTTTCGCTAACATCCATTCTCAGTCATTCAAATAAATAGCTTGATTTTTTTAAAAAAAAAACTCCCCAAAAATTTAATCTTCAAATTTCAAAATTTAATTTTTGACTGGGTTTCAAAAATCAAGATTTGGAGAAAATTTCAGATATCTCCGGCGCCTCCTGCTCATCGTGCTGCGCGCCACCACCCTCCCAGGTTCTCCATGAGATCGCGCTCGCCGGTCTTCCACTACAGTGTTGCACAGAGTGTCCGTCGCTGCGCCGCTCAGTCTCCTCCCTTCTTCCCGAGGTCGCCAGCTCCGCTTCCCCCTTCGCTTCTCGGCTATAAAGCCAGCTCCCCCCTCTGCCTCACCCCTCCCTCCTCCACAGTGCTATTTTCCTCTCTCTGCCATTGAAAGTCAAGCACCGGTACTACCGCTCACTACACGTTGATACTACCGCTCTCCTCCTCCGGTACTACCGCGCATTACCCACCAGTACAACCGCTCTCATTTCCACCCGGTGCTTAGCCTCCGTTTCCGGTACTCACATGCGTTACCGCAGTACTACCGACCGCATCCTCTGGTACTACCGCTCGTCCCCGGGACCGAGTGCAGCTCTGTGCCAAGGGCCCACGTGTCAGCCTGGGAGTTTTTCTATTTTTCCTATTTTATTTTCAATTAAAAATCCATTTGTAAAGATTCAAAAATCCAAATCTCCTTCGTTATAACTCCAAAAATTATGAATTTTATACCAAAAAAATTGCAATCTCAAAACCTATATTTTGGTACTGGTTTGGTTAATTTTTGAATTCATTTATTCTATGACGTGTATCTTTTTGTTTTATTTGCTTGTCTTTTCTTTTCTGATGCGGTCGTCCGAGTAGAGTTCGAAGAAGTCAGAGGCCCCCACTTCGACCAAGCTCAAAACTACCAATATCCTCTAGCCTTTGACCCAGGCGAGTCAATACTTTGATCATGTTGAACCTACATTTTATGCAAATTATGTTCTTTTAAAATAGCAAATTGCAGGCTTTAATTTCTTATGTAAATGTATGTCAAATACCTAAGGTAGTTAAATACCAACTTGATTATTAAATAATTATCATACTATTTTCTTGATAATTGAATTCCCTGATCCTTGTCACCCTAGTTATTATGTGGTAACCTACTAGTTATAGTCTGTACTCAAGCGTCATGCTAGCCTTACTTGAGTACCAGAGTATTAACCACCCCAATCATCATCCTTTAAACTTAAAGATTGTGTTGGGCAGTCATTTGGGTAAATGACTAAAATGGTTGAGTTAACTTGTTTTACTCTTCTCAAAACCCTTAAAACTTGCTAATACTCCATCTGGGCGGATGGTATGTTGGAGGGTATGTGGTTGGGTACTAATGTAGCCCAGAATATGTTGGTATATGTTTGGTATGTGGCATGAATTTTCTAGATAACTTTAAGAACTTAATCCTGTGATGACCTTCTATTGAAAAACAGTACAACCACAAGTCTATAATGGTGTTGACCTTGCCAAATAATTTGTATCCGTCAATACGAGTTGTACCAGGTAGATGACTCACGATGCCGTAAGCCTTCGTGGTGAAGGGTCGGAGTGCACGACGAAGGCCGTTTGAAGGCGCAAGGGGGGGGGGTCTGGGACAAGGGTTGACGCGGGTGTCAGAGCGTAACCCACTTCAAGTGAAACCTCGGTAGGTGTAACAAGTCTCGAGGATGCATTGTAAAGGCCGTGTGGTAATCTCCCCTTGATTCACATGTCTAAGGAAATGTGTGATTATATCAAGCCGATTATCTCGTGTTGGTAAAGTGTACAATCTCTGCAGAGAAATAAAGCTATTGAGCAATTGTACCACGATCACGGGTGGACATGTGAACTTGCAAGAGTTAGTTATGTTTATAAAATTTTGTGGGTGGGTTGAAAAATGTGTCGGGCTCATCTAGCCTGAGGTTTGATTTTTCCCTGGATCGTTGAATCCAGTGATGTTAATGTATGGAGGTAGCTCCAATCAAATTAAGCATCTGTAGAGTCTCCGATGGAGGGAATCTCTACTGTTATTTAATAATGCAATTACTCTCTATAACAAAATGCACTTTGGTTAAAATACTAAGTCATATGAATTTTGTAATTATGATAATTGGTAAATGTTACTTTGCGCAAATGAAAGAACCCGAGCCATCCTTGCTTAGCCTTGCATATATATTATTGCATATGTTGTATTGGCTCACGAGCACGAAATTTGTGCTCACCCTCGCTCTTTCCCCAAACCCTCATAATCCCCTGATCAGGACGACTATGCCTACTACGAGGATCAAGGTGTCGACGGTCAAGACCAAGGCGAAGAGTAGTTTAGTTCCTTAGACTATGGCTCGTCGCGGTTTAGCTGGCTCTACTGGTACTTGCATACAGCCAATATTCTCCAAGTTTTGGTTAATATCGGTTGTACACAAGGTGCCACTGTCGCTTGCCTGTGGCGAGCCGTATCGCCCCTTTTGCTTCCGCGCCTATTTCTGTATTTTGTGTAATGAACTCGTTTGGCCTGTTTGGCCATCTTATGTAAACTCGACCCGACGCGATCTATTTAACTCTGATGGTTGTAATATTATATTTGGTTCGGTCTACGATGTGTATGAATTGATTCAACGATGTATACTGTGAGCGCTACCTACTAATCCAGGGAATAGCGCAGGATTTTCACATAGGATTCTGGATTAAGGAAACTTGGGTCCGACAGAGTTGGTATCAGAGCATACGACTGTTGGATCCTTAGACTAGTCGAGCCTAATGACTTGAGTCTTATTTTAAAAACTAAGAAAAACTTTGATAAAATATAGCATACATACTGCTTTTGCTCATCACCCTTAGTTCTGCACTTACCTCTACTTTGATTATGTTTTACTAACTTTCCCTTTGTTTCAAAAATTGCAGATGGTCGCACCATCATCCGAGGGCCCGTGGGACTTCTTCTCTCACGGGGAAGACACTGGACAGTTTGTGGACATTCTCCGCCAACTGATATAGTACCTGGGATATTACCGCCCACCCATCTTCAGGGGTCGGATGACCCAGATCTTGGACAGGGAGTCCTGGAGCATGGAGGTTTTCCTCTATGCCAGGGAGGGTGAGTTTGAGGCTCACACCTTCAGGGCCCCGGCACCTCCGGGCAGTTGTTCTGACGCAGTTCAGGATGCCGCACGCTTCGCCTGCTCCCACCTTTGCTGGATACACGGGGGCCTACTGCTGAGCTCGTCTTTCCGCCACCATCCGTACCTCCCCGATGGAGCGCCACCGAGGTCTTGGCGCCGAGATGATGATCCCATTGGGCGCACTAGGTGCGGTGACTGCGATGTCGGCTACCATCAACACCGTAGTGGGCGAAGTCGCTTACCGGATGCTTCTCACCTCCACTATGAGCACTCTGACACCCTCCGCAACAACTTGTTCAGAGAAGGTGAAGACCACCGCGAGATGAGTGAGGATATGAGGGGCCAGCTTATCCTCCATGACTACTCCAGCTTTCCACCACCTGAGTAACAAAGCCCTCGTCTTGGAGAACGAGGGAAAGACTGCGGAGATCAGCCGCAACAGAAAGATGATCTTTCAGAAGCCGCAATGTAGCTTCTCGCAGAAGTCAACCCTCTATGGGAGCTCGTCCTTCAGGCCGACTGCAGCGTTGCCACCAAGAACTCCAGTTTCAGTCCCGCATCCCGGCGGGGCTGGTTTTCGTGCTTTTCGCCCCACCGGACAGCCTGCATTAACCAATCCGGTAGCTCATCTCCATTGCTTCAACTGTGGAGAGAAGGGACACTTCGCCAACCGGTGCCCTCACGCCAAGATGCTTCTGCGAAGATCTAGCCAGGAGCCACATCAGCTCAAGGCCAATCGCCAATGCTAAACAATATATATTATTGCATCTGTTGTATTGCCTCGTCTTCACCTTCCTTGAACAAGTTGTTGCGGAGGGTGTCGGAGTGCTCATAGCTGGAGGTGAGGAGCATCCGAAGCTGAGCGACTTCGTCCACTATGGCGTTGATGGTAGCTGACATCGCATGTGTCAGCAGCACCTGGTGCGTCCAACGGGGATCGTCATCCCGGGCGTCGAAGACCTCAGTGTGGCGCTCTCCATCGGGGAGGTACAGATGGTGGCGGAAAGACGAGCTCAGCAGTAGGCCCCTGTGTATCCAGCAAAGGCGCGAGCAGGTGGCGTCCGGTGACTCTTGTTTAGCATTGGCAACTCTTGTTTAACTAGACCAAATGGTTTTTGATATATGATGTGTAGCTTATCATTTATGACATGTTAGCTTTCATATTTAATAGCCATTTATAACTCTTGAAGCGATATAAAAGTTGAATACTGAGACGGGAAAAAGATATATGTTCCAAGTGACCTGTCTCGTCGCTTACGCGGTCAACACCCCGTTTAGAAATTATGGCGCAAAACAACAATGTGAACCCAGGAGGCCATAATGAATTCATTCAGTCATTCATTCAGAGAATCCATCCGCGTGCGTCAGTAAACCATGAGTCGTTCAAAATTAACTCCACATGTACGTTCGTCAGCGTAACGTCTTCCCCTCCCTGCATGCTAAGCTCTCCTTGTCAGGGAGGCTGCTAGCCGTCGGCGTTGGAATTAATGGATTTCTGTCGCCATTGTCAGCAGCCAGACAGACTTCAGGCTTCTGTTTCTACACCGGATTATTGCGGGTTGACCCCCCATTCTTTTTATTTATTCAATACGCATCTTGACTCTTTTTCAGAGGGGAGCATGGCGTGTGTTGTCCGACTTGACTGGTCAGGACGCAGCTCCCCCAGGATGTTCTTTGGTCGACGACGAGGCTCGCTCCTGTAGTAGCACAGGAGCTAACTCGTCGCTAGCAAACCTCCCCCTTGCTCTCCCGAGAAACCTCCCCTTTGCTTCGTCGTCGCCGCAGGCCCCTCCCTGCTCCTCTTTGGCTTCCCATCGGCGAAGAGAAGGGTGAGGGGCTCATCCCTCGTACAATACTAGTAGTATTAGCTATCATAAGTTCTCCCCTTAGTGGTTTTCCCGTACTAGGCTTGGCGTCTATTGGCGCCCATCGTCGTCCTCAGAGCTCCGGAGTCTTCGTCGTCGCTAGAAGCCGCTGCCAGTTTGGTAACTCCGACAACTCTAGAGCTTCCATACCCATCCCCCCCTTCTCTGGTTCAGATCCGATGGATCTGTTGCACTTCTAAATATACACAATAAAATATTTACAATAAAATAGTCTGGTCGTACGACCAACTTACAGTCGGGTATAATGAAGATCGAAGCGTAGCAGACTTAAAGCGATGGTCGAAGCGAAGGCGAATGTAGATGATGCAACAAGTAATAGCGGTCGCGTGAATCATGCTTGCACAAAAAACCTTATTGTCGCGTCTGCGGTGAACTAACTGACAAATGTTCGGAGATACCCGCTCACCCTCTTTGCCAGTGCATGCCGAGAAGAAGGGATAGAATGGTTCGAATAGCACAACACTTCAGCACCAGAGAGCGGAGAGGAAGAAGAAGAAAAATAGAGGTGTTTTATATCAATCGTTGATCTCAACGTCTTCAGATCTTTTTAAGGCAGAGGCAATTACTCTCTAGTAACTGCAAATTAAACCACTGGAAACGGCTAATTCAAAACCAATTAATGGTATTTAAGCAGTCTTTATCAAATTCTGATTACACACTAGTCTACAGTTTCGACCAGTGTATTTCGACCACCCTAGTCTATGGATCTGACTACTCATTTTCGACTACTATGTTTCGACCGCACTGGTCTATGCCTTCGACCATAGTGTTATGACCACACTGGTCTATGGCTTCGACCATATTATTTCAATCATACTGGTCTTATGGGTTTGACCATATTATTTCGACTACACTAATCTATGCCTTCAGTCACACTAGTCCATGGCTTCGACCACACTGGTCTATACTTTCGATCAGAAAGAGAGAAATGCACGGTCAGCAACAGAAAGGTGAACTGGGTTCACGACACGTTCACGGTCGCGCGTCGCAAGTCACAGGTCACGTGTTGGCCACACGAATATACGCGTACGTGTGCGTACGTGCGTGTGTGTGACTTTAGTTGTAGTCCTTCTCATATCATCCCATGTCATGTGTTACACAATTCAAGGGATGTCGAGAACTCCACCTTATAAATTTCTCTCCCATCACTTGGCTAGGCAATATGGGACTAACTATGGATACTTTGGAATTTCAAGAATGAATAGGTCTTTACACATATGAGCCCAATTCTAACAGTTGACGCCTGAAGATGGATGTTCCAACCTTCAATCTCCAGGTGCTTTTAGTGCGTGGAGACCTGTCAAGACTTTCTGTCATTGTTGATCACCGGCGGATACTCACTTGTGCTTGAGATCTAGACTCAACAGCGTGGAGTCATCAATTCACCGGTCGGTTGTGCTTCTTTGTTTGCTTCTTCTTCGGTGTGTAGAGGTGTTCTTGCTCCTGAAGGATATGGGTGTAATTTTTATTTCTTTCAAGGTCCTTTTTTTTATGGAACCAGGCCCCTAGGCTCTCACAGGGCTCTTGTCTTCAAAAGAAAATGACGCATCTATAGGACGGTATACCGTCCACTTCCTATATAGTTTTTTTTTGCACAAAGCTATAAACAAGGTGAGTACAAATAAATGTACTCCACAAGTTACACCCAATAACAGATATAATACATGTATGGTAATGTGAAAAGAAGGCTTATATGGTTGTTTTGCACAAAGCTATATTTTTCAGTCGAAATACACGTACTAAGTTCCAAGGCATTTTATCTTATACTAAAAGTTAAAATTTTATTTTGATTCATCAATTCTCAAATGCAGAATAAACCTCCATACACAAATGGTGAAGGATTGCCCTCTACACCAGGCTTACTACCCAAACTTAAAAACATTTGCTAAATTTATTTTTAAAACAAACAAAAGTCTAAATTTGAGTGGCTTTGCTTAGCATGTCCATGACCTTGGACACGTCTATTCGAATAGTTTTTAACACTCTGCAGAGGTCGTACAGCTTTACGCATAAGAGATAATCACTCGCAATATCCGTTTCACATATTTCTGAAGGTGTGTGACTAAGAGATTATTACAAGGCCTTTATAATGCACCATCCCACCGTAGTCTCGCCTGGCTAAGGTTTCGCTTCGTTTGGATTGAACCATCCGCCGGATTTAAGCCCCTCTTGTGCTATGTAGGAATACATAAAAGTAAGTCATAAAGACACCCACACAACCGGATGGCACGACCACGGTGAAAATATTACAAATTAGTTAGCCAAGTGCTATTCACACAGGACATGTGGTAGTACACTGGAGCTTAGTAAGATGCGGTTCGAAAACCGGTCATTAACTAACTTATGCGACTTTCCAAAATAACCCCTAGGCCTCGAGCATAGAAATGACTTGATCTCGTGCATAAACCTGCACCATCCAAACATCCATTTCACTCAGGTCTAAACCAAATTTTATTCATTTTCCAGGTTAAATCATTTGCTAAAGATTTTGTGCTAAATACAATAGCATAACCTCATTGTAATCATGACTGAAAAGTTTGGCTAAATTCCCCAAATCAATATTTTTGATCTAAGCTTTGACTAAACATAATTTTTCAACATGTTCTAGTCATACCAGTGGACCAACCAGATTTTCTACTATGGTGACAAGGGAATGACAACTTCAAATACAACAGTAATGGAATTAACTAGTAATTTAAAATAACAATTTAAGTGTCTGGAATATAAATAAGCATGCAATAAGAGTTTAAAATAAAATTTAAATAGCTTTAAATACTGGGTTCAAATATGATCACATGATATAACTTACCTTGCTCGAAAGCTTGAGGATCTAGCTCTTCGAATAATTTAGTTTCCCCAGAGTCGTCGAAATCTATACGAGAAAGCAGTAAAATAAAATAAAATTCAAATTAATTAAAATGAACTCAAAATTAAATGATTTCAGTGTAGATAGCTAGATCTTGAATTTAGATGAATTTAGGAATTTGAATTGATAGAATCAGAGTCTGTATGAAGGAGTACAAACATCCAAAAGTTTGAAAATCACGTGGTCGAACCTAGTCGAAATGAGGTTCGACTACAGGTGATCGGAAGGATATTTCGACTATCTAGTTGGAAGGAGGTTCGACTACTGGTAGTCGAAAGGAGGTTTCGACTACCTGGTTGGTAGCAGAAGCATGCATAGAGAGAGGGATGGAAGGTGAACTGGGTGCTCACCATTTCGGCGGTGAGGCACAAGAAGGTGGCCGGCGGCGACGAAGCTCAGGTAGGTGCACGCACCAGCTAGAACACGCGACAGCAATCTCGTTGGTGTGGGAGATGGTGACGGAGCATCAACGGTGGTGGGGCAATCGACGACGGTGCAGCTCGGGCACAACAGCGAAAAATCTCTGATTCCGCCTAACACAGAGGGATTTGAGAGGGAAGAGGGAGGGGAAAGGAAAAAAAGGAGGAGGAGGCGGTCAAGGTGACGCGGGTGATGTGGAGAGAGGTGAAGGAGAGGGGGACGAGGCAGAGAAAAGGGCGAAGGAGGTTCGACGCGTGGATTTTATACAGGTGGGGTGAGCGGTGCGGTCGGGCAGGCAATGAGTGGTGCGCTCGGGCAATGAGACATTCTGGGCACGCCGGGAGCGGAAGCGGTGGGCACAACAGCGAAAAAGATTTTATACTGATGCACTGATGGCAAAAAAAAAAAAAAGAAGAAGAAGATCAAGTTCTTAATGCCAGTACTTAAATCGGTTTGACTTCTCTAAATAAAAATCCAGCCGCGATCAGTGCAGTCAATCAAATCGATCGGTAATATATGTACTGCGGTGCCCTTAGCTGCGGGCAATATAGACTAGAAACCAATTTCAAAAGTTTTACCTCATGTTTTTGTCGGAATTCCAGGTATATGTTCTCTCTCTTTTTCCACTGGTCGTCTGCGGAATCGTTCAGCGAGAGTTACGGGAGGGCAATGGACGACTAGCTCCCCACCCCCTACCATTCAAGTTCCGAAAATGTTATTTGTAGGAAAATAAATAATTAAGGATCCGTCTATATTGTTTTCTGAGCAAAAAAAAAAAGAAGTAAGATTTTAGTTCATTCACAACCTCATCGTGCATAAATTATAGTAAATTATTTATATAATTTTTGTTCATATATAGGCACTTTAATTATTCTCGAAAATCATAATAACTCATATTTCCGTTACATAATCAAAATCTAATCTATACTTTGAGAGATCGGGCAAAAACAAAGACAAAATAAAATAAAATTTTATACCAACAAAATACGGTAACGTGATGAATCCGTTATGTTTCGAATAAAAAATCATGATAAATTCATACTCAATTCATCAGATAGGAAGAAGTGCGAATCTCGGAGCATATCAGACGGATGAAAATTCAACTATTTTGATTAAAAAAATAGTCGAATGTTGTTTAGCAAAACCGAGTAATTAATGTGGTTTAAATGGGAAGGACTAGGGATGAAAACGGATCGGATAGTTTCCGACAGATCCGGACGGAAGTGGATTCGGATTGTCTCGGATCGGATTTTTCTCGGATAATTTTTAGATCGGAAATGGATTCGGATTTTTTTGTCGGAAACGGAAACGAATACGGTAGACATGCTATCCGGCGGATACGGATATGGATACAGATTATCCGGATGAGGCCAAGTCCGGATATACGGATTTCGGCCCAAAAGAAGTGGATTTTGGCCCAAAAGAGAAATGAGATTTTAATTGATTTTTGAATTTCAGAAAATACAACAAATCAAATAGCCTTTTAGAAAATAGCAAATAGAGTTTAAAAATTCTAGAAAAAATCATAAAAATTTCTTGAATTATTTTGAACTTAATAAATCTCATAATAAAAAGAACACAAACATTCTCATAATAAAAAACCACACAAACACCGGGAGGACACCAACATATCAAAAAAAAAGGTAACATCTCACAATTCATATGCAAGATTAGAGAGGAACAGGAATTATAGTCCGAACATAAGAAAAAATCGTGCAACATCACCGTAAACATTATACAATATTTTTTTTCCGACTATCGTGATGTTTTTTCAACCAGTCTTAATATTTTTTCCAACGGGTTACAACATTTCAAAGAACCATACGCAATATTTTTTTTCGATGATCGCAACATATCAAAGTTCAAAGAAACAATAAATCAAAGAGCCCCAACACATTAAAGATAAGCATACAACAACAAATTCTACAACCTGCATCGGCAAAAGCACATATATGAATGGATGCTCTCTCTTCTCTCTCCAGGCACACACATGAGCTTCGCAGCATGTCCTGCCCCGGCCAGCTGCCCCCCTGAGCCGCCCCGCTGACCAGCCGGTCCCACGTCGTCCGCTTCGCAGCACGTCCTGCCCCGGCCAGCTGCCTCGGCGGGCTGCCTCCGCCTTCACGCCGTCCGCCTTGGCCGGGCGCATCTCTGAGGTGCCTCCTCCGGAGCTGGGGAACCTGAAGTTGGAGAAGGGGAGGGGAGCCGGAGGGACTGAAGCGAGTAGAAAATAAGAGATGAGAGGGAAGGGAGTAGGTGATATTGGCGGTGGCACCGTCGGCAAAAGCAGCTCGATGAGCAATGAGCACCGAAGAACATAAGAACGTCTCGATCATGAGGCGGCGCAGTGCGATCGAGCAAAGAGGCGACATCTCCGAATTAGATTTGGTAATTCAATGATCTCTTTGTTTAACATGACGCTAAGATCTATATATTGGGTGATCTTAGCGTCGCCGCTTGTTGTGTACTGCCAAGGATTTCAGAGGTCCATTGGGTTTCCTGTACTGATGTCAAGAAATGAGACGTACCTGCGATTTGCATTTGCATATATTCGTCAGGAACTTTCTAGGAACCCTAGTACTGGTATACAGGACGTACCTGCAATTTGCATCTGCATTTGCATTAGCACTGTACAGTATAGTAGAGACTAACCCATCTTCTAATAAGACTAAATACTAGTTACGAATATTAAAAGATTTTAACCTGAACACCGTCATTCTAAGTTGTAAGGCTCGATCGACCGACGGTTCAATCTGATGCTGATGGTGACGATAGCGGTTCGTTGGTTATATCTTCTATATCAGTAAAGTACTAGCTAGATGAAAAATAGAGAAGCATGAGAGAAAAAGGAAGCCGTCGTCTCCTCACACGATGAGCGCTACACGCGAACCAAGACCAAAGTGACGAGTGAAAGCGTTGATGGAGCAGTCTCGTCCGCTCCCCAATGCGGTTTGAGGGGCCTGTTGGAGTGAAGACGCTCGTGTTGGCTGAGAACGGGACGACGACGACCTCCACGCCCGGGGACGACATCAACCACAATGATGCCAATCTCCCCGCTCGCCGACCACGATGACGTTGCCACTCGCCGCCCGATCGGCGGCTTATTTGATCGACCGCCAATGACTCGACAAAGATCGAAGTTTTCAAAACACGAGATTCGTCAAACCAACAACGTCATTGCCAATTGACTCATCACTCTAAGATCATGCACATATCCCCACGATATCCACAAGAGCTGAGATGGACGATGGGGTGGAGTGCTACGTGGCAGAGAGAGAAAAGGACAGAGCAGAGGAAGAAACATAGAGGCCATGGCCGGCGGCAATGACGGCGAAGGCGAGGGCAAACGACGGCAAAACGACAATAACTGAGGGCAAAATGGAATCCTGGGGACACGAGGAAGCTCTGGCTGGCGGTGGCTCAGTAAGGGCAGCGGTGGTTCATCGACGGCGGCAACTTTGGCGGGGAGAGGTGCACGGGCGCGGCGGTTTTGGCAAAACAGAGACGCCTAAGGAAGATGGAGAGAAGCATCGGCTCAACGATGACTCGAGGAACACACCGGAGTGGACAAGGCGACCAGAGAGCAACGAAGATGGTAGCGCAACAAGGTTTACCGGAGAAGATGCTACAATGACGGAGAGAGAGGGAAAAGGGAGGGTATCCGATGAGGGTGGCTTGGAACACACGATGACACGCTCGGGGAGACAATGGACTCACCGGAGTAGTATATCAGAACAGAGGTGGCGGCTGGATTTTGAGAAGAAAGTGGCGGCGATGACTTATGGATCTTCGGGAGGTGGCGAAGGGAGCACGACGAAGAGCACTTTGGTGCAAGCTCAACGACGGTGACGACGTGGCTGGAGAATCCTTGTTGGCGATGAATTCCGGTGAGATTGAGCTTCGGCAGAGGCTCAATTCTTCAGCGATTTTCAGTGCAACTAAGATGGAAACGGAGCCGAGGCTTAGGGTTTTGGGGGAGGGAGCTGAGGCAAAGGATATGACGTGGTTGGCTGTCCTTATATAGACTAGGCTTGGGAGGATTTGTGTTGAAGCCGACGGCGCAGTCGTGTGGCACTCGGACACAAGGAGTCCAAGAGGAAGACGATGCATTGGTGAAGTTGACGGGTGGGGCCCGTGGGCAGAGAGAGCAGGAGAAAGGAATATAGGTTGCTAGCGTTGGGCTTGGTGCTAGTGGAGATAAAAGGAAAGATGGGCTAGCTTGGTTGGGCCGAAGCGGGAGAAATGATGGAACGGGACGAAGAAAAGGAAACAGCCTGAAAGAAAATCCAGATAAAGAATGATTTCCAAATTTCTGAAAATAAGATAAATAAAACCTAGCTCAAATAAATAGCAAAATTCCAAAAATTCCCAGAAAATTTAAGAAAATGCTCTAGAACTCAAGGAATCCAAATAAAACAACTTCTAATTTAATTGAAGTTTAACTTAATCATATTAAATTGTTTTAATTTATGAAAATTCAAGTTAAGCTAGAACTTAAACAAGAAAATTCAAATGATTATTTTTGTTTTTAAAACTTCAGAAACAAATCAATTTTTGGGATATTACAATAAAGAGACTAGGTCTTTATTCTTCTTCATATTTTAGTGCTATACAAATTTACATTTGCAAATAGAAATTCTAAAACTGTGAATAACTAGATCGAAGAAATAGAACAACTAAACAATGCAGAAGATTTTTTAAAAAAGATTGAGGATTTGGTATTTTCAAAACTTACAATAGTTCTGCTGTTGTGCTCCCAATCTCACAGTTCGACAGCTCATCACGCCCACACAAAAGTCATCGTCTGAGATGGAACCACGGAGATGCTGGTCGCCAGACAACACCACACAGTCGCACGGCCGCACGTTGCGCCCTCACATGACGCATGGCATGGGGACAGGGGTTGGTTGGCTGCTAGGGCAATGTATGGCGAATTTGGAGATCGATTCGATCCTGGAGACCTAACCTGGAGGCGAATGACTAGGGTTAGACTGATGGGTGAATGGCTGCTGATGGGTGATGGCGTTGCTTAGTTGTGGCTGTTGTTGTACTACTTGTTGGGCCGCGAGCTGCAATTGAAGGAGTATGTAGTGTATATTTTATGTATTAAGGGAGTATATACATGAGTATACCCAAAAAAAATTAGGGGGTACAACTATACCCCTATGCACCTTATATAGCTCCGCCGCGTGAGCCGATCCGATAAAACTCATCACAGATAAAACCAGCTAAAAATCTACCGAAGAAGAAAGCCAATATATATCCCTCACCCACTCGGCGCGGAGGGGAAAGGGGGCAGTGGCCGATCCACAGGGTCGCGGCCGGCGGCTCCCCGGCGGCCGGTTGGTCGTTTGCTACGCGCGCGGTGGCTGCCGGTCGGCGTAACGTGCGGGGAAAGTGGAAATGCACGGCCTTAGCCGCACAATCCCACGATAACTTGGGGACGACAAATGTGGGCCGGGCTAATCACGATTTCATGCAACGGCAGGGACTAAGCCGAGAAACTCTAATGGCATATTC
Source organism: Hsuehochloa calcarea (assembly GCA_036346395.1). Lineage (NCBI taxonomy): Eukaryota > Viridiplantae > Streptophyta > Magnoliopsida > Poales > Poaceae > Hsuehochloa > Hsuehochloa calcarea. The sequence goes on from CM070613.1 coordinate 738,580, forward strand.
GCAAATATCCCCTTCGAGCTCTAGTCTCCAATCGGACCAGTCGCCACCGGGAGAACGAAGAATCTCTCAGCTCGAGCAGGAAGAGCCCGGTGATTATTATTATTATTATTATTACAGATTTTATCCACCTGTGACCCCGATCACTGCTCGTCTTCTTCTTCTTCTTCTACTCGCGTGCCGTGTTTCGGGGGATCTCGTCCAACGTTGAGGAGGGTTCTCCAGCCTCTTCGTCCATGGCCTGGCGGCTCGCCCTCTCCAAGGTCCGCCCGCCTTTCTTTCTTTACTTCCTGCAAGATTTCGTTCTGTGTGTCTCCTTCGATTCGCGGTGCGGTTTTGCCCACAGGGATTACATCTTCGAGCTGGATTACCCTCGATTAGGAGCTGGTTAGATCAGGGATGGATTCCGAGATAATGCCTTCTTGACCAAATCTTGCGACCTGCAGGGAGGCTGCGCCCGTTAGAAACTAGGGTTTAGTAGGTTGTTCGCGGTAGAGTCCGAAATATTTTCCCTACATCTTGTTTTTAATCTGAAATATTCGGTTCCAGTCCAAAGGAAAATAGGGCCTTGTTGAATCTAGTGCAATGGATAACAATGTGCCACGACATTGCTGAGATTTAGGTACCGAGGTTGTTACGAGTTTCTTCCGTCCTTAATGCTTATCGAAGCTGAAACTGCAGGACAGTGGCTCTGTGGTTCAGAAAAGGCACTGAACTTTGCAGTAGGCAGTGGGTGCCACTTTATGGGTTGCTCTGTTGACAAATTTGCCCTGTGTTTCTCGCTTGTTGTTAAATAGCACCATATTTTGGTCGGCTTAATTTGTGACATCTTTTTCACGTGTGTTTGTGTCACAGGCTGCAGGGCATCGATCAGCAAATGTGATTTACAATGAGCTAGCGGCTTCCTTTCCTTTCAGGGCACCTACGAATGGTACTGGTTCAGGTACGGTTGCTTCTCTCTTCAAGGGGTAAATGGATATTTTTATGTGCCAACTAGTGTCTGGTTTAATGGTGCCTTTTTAACTAGACAGATGCTTTTTCTGGTGTTTTCTTTCCGTGTAATATATCTTATTGCATATGATAGGCCTTGTGGTTTAAGTGTTGCCACTTGCCATTTGCCTCATGGAGGAAGTTTCTTTGTTTTCCTTGTTCCTTTTGTCAACTGTGTTGGGTGCTTAATGCAGGTAGTGTGCTTAGAATTTTGCACGAGAGGTACCGGTCAAGCTATGTTGGTAGCTTTGCGCGGAGGGTACGAGACCTGGACTCACCGAGTGAAGCTTCTCTTCTTAAAGAGATCTATAAAAGTGACCCAGAAAGAGTCATACAAATCGTCGAAAGCCAGCCTTCATTACATTCCAACCCTTCAGCTCTCTCTGAGTATGTAAAAGCTCTTGTCAGTCTTGACAGGCTGGAGGATAGCCCTCTGCTTAAAACATTGCAAAGAGGTAGCGATTTCTATTACTTTGGTGCAATTAATTGTTATGTGCAAAAGGTGTCCCATTTGTTTGAGTGTATTTCTTATGCAACACATAAAAAATAACCAAGTCAGTTTGCTGTACCCTTGTGTAGTGGGTTTCTATTATGATATGCATACCTTTGTTTGCGCTGATCTTCAATATGTTCATTATTGAGTATTTGCTTCCTAGTTGTTATACCAATCTTTATCTAGTCGTACCTGGATATTTCTTTTTTAGTAGAGATCTACAGATTCCTTCCTCTTTTATTTTTTGATGAAAATGTGCAAGTTCTCTGAAATCAGCATATATTTCTACTGTAGCTTATGTTCTGATCCTTCGATTTTATTGTTCAGCATGAACTGTTGTCATCATGTCCTTACTACTTTGCATTTTGCTCTTTTACTTCTGTATGTGACACTCTTATCCAGTAACAGATTCATGCTTCTTACTAGTTAAAATTCTTGTGTTTTCTGCATAAATGATTTGTAATTTGTTTTAGAACTTTTGGTGCATGGATGATCACATGAAATTTTCTATGCAGGAATTGCTAGGTCAGCAAGTCAGGAAGAAAGCCGTAGTGGTATTCCAGCACTTCGGAGTGTTGGTCGGCTGACCAAAGATGGTGCTCTTGGTACTGCTAGTGCACCTATTCACATGGTTACAGCAGAAACAGGTCAATTTAAGGAGCAGCTTTGGCGTACCTTCCGAAGCATTGCACTTACTTTCCTTCTAATCTCCGGCATTGGGGCACTGATTGAAGATAGAGGAATTAGTAAAGGTTTGTTATTTTGAAGTAGGATGACTATCTCTTGATCCTAAATCAGCTTCAGCAGTAGTTCTTATTGACTTTTAATTGTATACAGGCCTTGGACTGAATGAAGAGGTTCAACCAAGCATGGATTCGACCACAAAATTCAGTGATGTCAAGGGCGTTGATGAAGCTAAAGCTGAACTTGAGGAAATAGTTCACTACCTACGAGATCCCAAGGTGAAGTTCTATCAATCTGGTGTTTTCATTCACCAGTGATTAGGAAAAGATAAAACGCTAGCTAATTTTAAACAACAATATGTCTATCCCAACAACGCTGCTAGGACAAGCATGTTGTGTTGTACTCAAGTTTCAACGCAGTTGAGACCAAACCAGCTGGTCTATCAACATTCTAATCAATTGTACCCCTTTCCCCTCCCTTTTTTCGGATTTTTTAAACTCTCAGAAGGAATTGCAGTTCCCATCTAATTTACTCACCCTGTTCTTCTAGCAAACCTTTGTGGCCTCATTGTTTAACTTGATAACGTCACTTCCAGGCTCTCCTGGATCCTCGTTTAAACCTTTGCACCACTTTATTTCGTAGTTGTTGTAGTGCCATATCAAATGAAGCAGTACTGTTTTGTGATGACTTTGTGCTTTCGCACTGCTTTCTTAAGGCTGAGTTTAATCTAGAGTTTTACACTGTAAAAGATGTGTAGAATCGCTCCATTTTGTGAGATATATCCTTGTTTTTTTAATATTCACAAGCACCTTTTATGCTTTCCAGCGTTTTACACGCCTTGGTGGTAAACTTCCAAAAGGTGTTTTGCTTGTTGGCCCACCTGGCACAGGAAAAACCATGTTGGCAAGGGCTATCGCTGGGGAAGCTGGTGTTCCTTTCTTCTCGTGCAGTGGGAGTGAATTTGAGGAGATGTTTGTGGGTGTTGGGGCTAGAAGAGTGAGGGACCTCTTCAATGCAGCAAAGAAGCGGTCTCCTTGTATAATATTCATTGATGAAATTGATGCGATTGGTGGGAGCAGAAACCCAAAGGATCAACAGTATATGAAGATGACCTTGAACCAGTTGCTTGTTGAGCTAGATGGCTTTAAGCAGAATGAAGGGATAATTGTAATCGCAGCAACTAACTTCCCTCAGTCACTAGATAAAGCCCTTGTTAGGCCTGGGCGTTTTGACCGTCATATTGTGGTTCCAAATCCAGATGTTGAGGGCCGACGGCAGATCCTAGAGACTCACATGTCAAAGGTAATCCCATATTCATTCCTATATCCCAAACATTTCTGTTGCAATGCTTGATGGGTTCTCCAGTCTAGACAGTTGATTTGAGCTTTTCTCCCTGAACTGCAGGTCTTAAAAGCTGACGATGTGGATCTGATGACCATTGCAAGGGGAACACCTGGATTCTCAGGTGCTGACCTTGCAAACTTGGTGAACGTAGCTGCTCTTAAGGCTGCTATGGATGGGGCAACATCTGTTACAATGCATGACCTTGAACATGCCAAGGACAGGATCATGATGGGCAGCGAGCGCAAATCAGCAGTGATATCTCATGAGAGCCGAAAAATGACTGCGTATCATGAGGGAGGGCATGCCCTTGTTGCTATCCACACGGAGGGTGCTCACCCGGTCCACAAGGCTACCATTGTTCCCAGGGGAATGGCTCTTGGCATGGTTACACAGCTGCCAGAGAAAGATCAGACTAAGGTTTCAAGGAAGCAGATGCTGGCGAGATTGGATGTCTGTATGGGAGGGCGGGTGGCTGAGGAGCTTATATTTGGGGAAAGCGAGGTAACCTCTGGTGCTTCATCTGATCTAAGTCAAGCGACTCGGCTAGCGAGAGCCATGGTCACCAAATATGGTATGAGTGAGCGGGTCGGTCTTGTTTCCTACGACTACGATGATGATGGGAAGACCATGAGCACACAAACAAGAGGCCTGATTGAGCGAGAGGTGAAGGAGCTTTTAGAGAAGGCTTACAATAATGCAAAAACGATTCTCACGACACACAATAAGGAGCTTCATGCGCTAGCAAACACCCTCCTTGAGCATGAAACTCTCTCTGGAGCCCAGATAAAAAAACTACTAGCACAAGTAAATAATAAGAATCAGCGGCAGCAGGCTGCTGAAGTGCCGCAGGAAACACCAGCTGCCCCAGCTTCACCCCAATCTCCGGCTGCAGCAGCTGCGGCGGTAGCAGCAGCTGCAGCACAACAAGCCGCAGCTAAAGCCAAGGGTGCTGCGGGCATTGGATCCTAGTGACGCTGGACTCTGCCTGGACAACCACGGATGCCAATCTGTATACTCACCCAATTAGCAGGTCATTTGAAAATTTTGATGGACGATTAGGGCCAACAAGGCAAGAATATAAATGCTTAGCTGCTGCTGCAGTAAGAGAACGTTGGCAGGCAACCTGAAGAAATTCTTGATGTTTGTAGCTGGTGTTTGGATATGCGAAGGGATTTTGTATTGGCATGCCGAACCATTAGTCAGTCCTCTTATTCAATCGTAGCAACTGCTAGCTTCAAGTTCCATATGGTTAATGCGCAGTACATTTTGGATAAGGTGTGGCTTTTCGCTCTCTTCATCAAGATGCTCATTGTTCCTGTATTAACATTGGTATTATCTACCAGAAATACCAGTGTAAATTGAAGGGCTAGGTGATGATGTTCACTTGTTTGGTTTCTGCATTGAGATTGGAGTGCTTGGGATGCAGTGCAACTGTTCTTGCGTCTTGCACCATGCGAATTGTTTGCTACAACCAGTCTGTCTTAGCACATGTGAAGTGTCTGCTTTCTGCCGAGAGGGCAGGGCAGCCCAGCCCAGCCCAGCCTGTGATCTCAACGGTGGCTAGTTTCCAAAGAAACTTCCAGAAGGAGTATGGGCCACAGAAGCCCATTCATTCTCTAGGTGCGCTCATCCGAGCCCAATGGAAAGCCCAAGGGAAGAGCCCGTGAAGGCCCATCGCCCACACCCCGGAAAATCCAACCCAAGTGGAGCGCCTATATAACGAGACCCCCACCCGGGCACTTCGACCCCCCACGCCCACACAGCACGCCACAAAACCGCAGCCTGGTTGATCGACCCGTTCTCTCTCTCTCTCTCTCTCTCTCTCTCTCTCCTCTCGCGCCGCGCGGTTAGACTCAACCGCAAGGGCCCGACCCGGCGCGCGCGTGCGACTGCGGATTGGGCTCGTCACTCCCCGACCCGACCCCGACCCTCCCCGCGACCGCCTCCTCCTCCGCGATCCCCTTCTCCCCGCCGCCGCCGCGGCCGCGCTCGGCTCCGGAAGGCGGCGCGCGCGCCCGCTCCCCGCCGCGACTCTCGGTTCGTCTTCCCCCTTTTCTCTCCCCCTCTCGAGATTTGTTTCTCTGGGTTTCCCGTTTGGATAAGGTTGGGCTCGGATTGGATCGCCGCGCGTACGGCTCGCGGGGGCTCTGCCTCCGAGCTGCCCGCTCGCTCGAGGCTCGAGTCCTGGCGCACGGCAGCTCTGCCTCTGTTCTGCAGCGTCTGGGGCTTCGTGCGCGGGTGATTTGCTTCCTAGATTTGAAATCTAGGAAGCTCGGTTCCACGTTGCTCGCATGTCATGTGAATTTTTTTTTGGGCGTGTTTCTGGGGATTTGTTTACTTCGGGATTTTTCGTTTGGTTATCGTTTAGTTCTATCAGCGAGGAGCGCGGAGTTGTAGCGAGCCTAATTTGTTTCTTGTTATTTTTCGCGGAGCAGGTGTATGCGACTACATCCACATGTGGAGTAACTTATCGGCATACTGCTAAACTACAAGCCAGGTATACCCTCTCCGAGTATACTTCCTCGGATGAAAGGTCTGGCAGCCTGCATCATTTATGGCGCAGAGTTCATCCCGTCTTCACCGCCTGCTCACATTACTAGACAGTATCCTTTTTTCTCAGAGAATTTTGTTTGCGTGTGATTTTGCTATGGCTCTTCTCTTGGCAAGTTTATTGGCCACTATGGTAGTTTACGGACGAGTACTTGCTGTGTTAGCTTCTAGTTTGTACTGATTCTCTGAAAAATTAAACAAAACTACACCCTTGTTTGTTAAAATCTGAAGTTAAACTTTCATAAATGTGCTGATGCACCACCTATATGTCCAGTGCCAGAATGATTCCAAGCATTCAATCATTTGGTATCCCTGTTGGCTTATCTATTTTGCAAAGTTTCCTTTAACACAACCTAGCTGGTTCGACACAAACGACAAGGTCCGCGGCTGCACGTCAAATTGGAGAAATTGCCAAGTCCCATCCCCAGGAGCTAAATGCTTTGTTAAAAAAGGTATATAGGCGATGCCACCGCTGGTAATTTTTGAGATTTGCAAACTTGGAACCTGGAAGTGTTTGCTTAATATGTCGTGGTGTGTAAGTGTAAGATATGATGTATGGTTGTGCAGGAATGCCTAACTTTTAGTTGCTCAAATGCATGCTTGTTCGATTTTGCATCCTACATTTTTCTGTTATGCTACATCTTCAATGATGTACAAGTTGATAAATCAAATAGCATTTTTTTAGGGCTATATGAATTCATGTATTCTCTGTTTGAAATATCGATTATTTTTTAAGAATGATTAGGCACTCATCTATGTCACCAGTTGTTTTCTTTCTTTCATTCTTCTTGATATGTGATGCCCCCTCATGTATTGAGTGATAGGTGTTTATTCATGGATAAATAATAACTCCCACCCTTCTCATCTATGATATCAACATGTTGTATGTAGTCTACTGGACAGCCAGTCTGCTTTTTTTTTCTTTCTTGTATGCGTTCTGCACATAATGGTTGGCTGAAATTTATGCTCTTATGTGCCGACTTTAGGTTTCTCAATACCTTCGTAGTAAGAATTGGGACACAAGGGTTGCAGCCGCCCACGCGATTGGTGCCATAGCAGAGAATGTCAAACACACATCATTGCAAGACTTGTTTGCATCTGTGGAAGCAGAAAAACATGCTTCTGGGTTGTCTGATGGAACTGGTGATGTTGGGTCAGGATTGCAACCTGCTGATACTACTCCAACGTCTGAGCTTGCTTTTGGAAGGTTTTGCTGGAATTTAATTTGAATATTTCCCAATATTTAGTAGGCTTTCCCCTTTCTTTCTTGCCCCCCTCACTGAAAATGAACAAACTAATGCTGTTTTTTTTGTTACAGCTTTGATATAAAAAGGGTATTTGAGTTTGGGTCTCCTTTATTGGCATCAGGTGGACAGGTGTATTCTTTGTACCATTATTGATGCCTCTCAAGATTTAATGAATACAACTAAAATAATTTTGGGTTTCATTAGGGTCACAGCTATTTTAAAATTTAATTCATTTATCCTTTTTGGGTGGGTCATGCATCCCTCAAGATTTTGAATGCACTGCTGACTACTTGATTGTTTTCCTTTTTTCTTGTTATAACTTGTAACATTGTTAAGCGAATGCAATTGACATTGGATGCTAAAATAGATTATTCCCAGCATTTCATATTAGGATGTACAGGTTGTTTACTTTACTGGTAACTTTAAGGAAAGAATTTTGAGTGGACAATGGATAAATTGTCGCAACATAATCTGCAGCACCCCATAATAATCATATGCTTAAATTTCTCCTGGAGTTTCGTGACTTGGTCTGTATCAAGATAGAATTTAGTAATATTTTTTGTAAAGGTGAAGCTGACAATTGCATTCCAATTTTTATCTGTTTCTGGTTTTTTCTGTTACTGCAACATGTGAAATTGCTAACAAAATTTGTTCTTTTTTATTGCTAGGAATACGACATTGCAAATGACAACGGCAAGAATCCAGCAGAGCGTTTAGCTCGCCAAAAGCAAAATCTTCGGCGTCGTTTAGGTTAGATACCTTTTTCTTACTTAGGTAACGCAAAAAAAAAACATTGCAAAGATTTCGAGCTTGTTTTACCTTATGGTTGATCAAGAGTCCCCAAACCATGAATCGTAGTAAGGTCCGTAGCTTTAAGAATAAACAAGGTTTTTGGCAATTGATTGTGATCTGAATGTTCGCTGATCAGTTTGAATTCATATCTTGGGGATTGCTAAAAGCCTAGTAGCTGGTTTTTTAACCAAGTATCTTGCACCACTTGCATCCATTGGATTTGCTGAGATTCGGAGGTGGTGTTAGGGTTTAAAAGGATAAGAGATATTAGTTTGAATAAATGGTACTAGATGGCTAGTCTCTCCTATATATCTTTTTGCTGAATTTTGTGATTTAAAGTACGAACTGTTCTCATATAGGGTGTCAATGTGCTGGTTCCATCGTGTTCACTTTACTATGATTGTATCTGTATTATGTAAAACGTCTTTGCATATTTCCATTGTTGTTTTGGAATGCTTTCATTTTTTTTGGCTCTGTTCTAGTGCAGGTCTGGATGTATGCGAGCAGTTTATGGATTTCAATGATGTTATCAAAGATGAGGATCTTCTTGCCCAAAAAAATTATTGGGGTGCAAATGTGCAGAACAACGGTTTTTATTCGTTCAATACTGGTCAGAATATTCAGCACTTGGTTGCCACCATGGTTCCTAGGTATCCCAAACATTCTAATTTTCGCTCAAGCCGATTAAGTGCCAGGGAGCTCAATATGCTGAAGCGGAAAGCAAAGAGTAACGCAAAAGATCATACAAAAGCTGTACCTGAGGATGATGAGGTTGTGCTAAAAAATTCTGCATCGTCGAATGGAACTTCTTCTGACCAAGTTGGTGCACATAATGTATGATCAATCAGTCATACTGTTTCGTTTCCAAGATCTTACAAATCTCCTATAATTGTTTGCTTATATTGGAGTTACTTTCATGAGATGGTTAACTTTTTAGTTATATTGTATTCCTGAAATAATCTGAAGGCTCAGTGAAGCTGTTTCCTATTCAGCTTTTCAATATTTCGAAGGCTAATAGGTGTAGAAGCTGCAAAACTTTCTGTTTCACATCATTCAATTGTTAGCACAGACTAGCATTTTCTACAAATGTGGCAGGGTGCAAGTGGCCAAGTGCTTGTTTGCTTGGGGGTGTGTGCTTCCACACACTTGCGAGTTTGTTGACTTGTTACTGCTGTTGTTTCATTTGTTAGTTCACATATTATTTGTGCTAGAGCATTCTCTGTTGGGGTGGCTTTGTCTTCGATCTGTGATTATTTAATCATTTCCTTTCCCTTATTTCAGGATGCATTTGATGCAGTTGCGGATGAAGACAATATGGAGTACAGTGAGAATGGGAGATGGCCTTTCCAACAATTTGTGGATCAACTTATTCATGATATGTTTGACCCTAGTAAGTTCATTATCCAACTCCCAAATTTGTCTCCTTTTGTGTTGCTTATACAACCTTTTAACTGGGTGTTGCATTGTAGTTTGGGAAGTTCGTCATGGCACCATTATGGCTTTGAGGGAAATCTTGACACATCAAGGTGCTTGTGCTGGAGTATATTTCCCTGATCTTAGCTCGCCTTTTGCTGATCTGGATGATAAAACCAATTTGGACTCCATGAAAAGGCCACATGGTATTGATCTTAACGAAGACATTGATGTGGAACAGCTCGAACCAGTTTTGAAGAGACATAAGAAAGAGGAGGAGCCAAATCCTTGTGAGTCTATGGAAATTAACTTGGATAAGGAGTTGGTTAATGGTGATTATTCTCAAACAGAGGCAGTTCTGAGTAATGTGCCCACTGTATCAAGTGGTGAACCTAATTTTGCTCATGTGAAGGTTGAATCTGAGTTCCGAGTTGATGGTTCAACTGATCCCTCTAAGGTAGATACATCCTGTACATCACTCCACAAAACACTCAATCCCGTATCAAATCCAAGTTCTGTTACACGTGTTCCTGAAAATTCAAAACATTTTAAACTGATGAAATTGGCCAAGTACTCATGGACAAAGAATTGGGAATTTCTTCAAGATTGTGCAATTCGCTTCCTTTGTGTACTTTCATTGGACCGGTATGTATTTCTTGACTTCCGGATAGACACACGTATATTTTCTTCTCTTGATTATTAGTCTTATTTCTTTCTACCTTAATCTGCTCGTAGCTTTGGTGATTATGTATCTGATCAAGTGGTCGCCCCTGTTCGTGAAACCTGTGCTCAAGCTCTTGGTGCTGTTCTGAAGTACATGCATCCTTCTTTAGTAGTTCATACACTGAATATCTTGCTGCAAATGCAGGTGTGTGTTGCAGCAATTATTTATCTCATGATTATCTACTTTCAAATCAATACATTCATTTTTGTCATCATCATCTCTTTCCTCTTTATTTTCTTTGTTCTTTCAGCGCAGGCAAGAGTGGGAAGTTCGTCATGGGAGCCTCCTTGGAATTAAATACTTAGTTGCTGTTCGCAAGGTGATTGCTAATCAATAAACTGATGCCCTAATATGATAATTTGTTTTTTCTTGTTCTAGTCTCTTGTGCATACATACCTTGTTAACCATGGTAGATATTATCAGAGTGCCAGCAGTAGTCAGGCTTTTTACCAAGCCAGGCTTTGCTGTTCATTGATCTACATTAGGGGAACTTCAGAGGAATATTGTGTTTCTTCTGTTTTGTACTGTTAATGGCTAATTAGTTAATTCTTATGTATGAATTTGATGTCCAATTTGTGTACAAATTGCTAATATTGTTTCCTGCCTTACCAGGAAATGCTTAAGGATTTGTTTGACTATGTTCTTCATGCTTGTAAGGCCGGTCTGGAGGATCCGGATGATGATGTCCGAGCTGTGGCTGCAGAGGCCCTGATCCCGGCTGCTGCTTCTTTAGTTAGACTAAATGATCAAATGCTGCATTCGATCGTGATGTTGCTTTGGGATATTTTGCTTGACCTTGATGATCTAAGCCCATCTACAAGCAGGTATTACTTCAATCTTGTTTTTCTCATGTGGCAAACAGATGTTCTCATAAAGATAAGGACAGGTCAAATATTACACGATCAATTTACTTTCGATTGTTCTTTCATGTTGCTGTTCTATTACTTTTTTTTAAGGAAATTGTTCTATTACTTTTAAAGTAGACTATATTCATGTCACAGGAAATATTCTGTTCAGCTCATGTCCAAATTTCTTTTCTATTTCAGTGTAATGAATTTGTTAGCAGAGATATATTCACAACCAGAGATGGTTCCAAAGATGCTTGGAACGGCAGCCTTAGGAGAAAGTGAAGAATTTGATCTAAACAAAGCAACTCAGATTGCTGAGCAAGAAGACAGGTCGGCATATAATGAGGACCCTTATGTTTTAGCCACATTGACACCCCGATTGTGGCCTTTTATGAGACACAGTATTACGTCAGTCCGGCATTCTGCTATACGAACATTGGTAAGAATTACTAGGAATCTAGGATCCACTTTTTTTTTTTTTTGGAGAAACGGGATCCACTTTGGTTCTATTGTGCTGATGTATAGGCATTCACCTGAGTTCTTGAATTGAGTTACAGAAACTAACATAATCATTGCCATTCAATTAGAAATCTCTGGTTCCAATGTGGTGCAGCAGTTTTGAGCTATCTGGTTAATGTTTTCTGCAATTTTGTTTACTAAAGAAAACCAAACCTTCCCTTGGATTTTTTTCCAACATAAAGTATGGAACATTGCAATTTCGTTGCCTTTACATGTAATGAATTTTCAGCACAATCTTGTCCACATTTACCATTATGCTTTCCAAATTAACTGTGAAGTTTGAACTATCTGTAGGAGAGGCTTCTTGAGGTTGGCAACACTAGGAATTCAGCTGGAACCACCCCATCTAAATTCTGGCCCACATCCATATTAGGTGACGCACTGCAGGTTGTCTTCCAGAATCTACTTTTGGAGTCAAATGATGAGATTCTTCGATCTTCTGAAAGGGCTTGGAAACTTCTGCTTCAGGTTGCTGATGTTCTGGACATTGTGATTACTAAAATGCCCAGAAATTTAATAATCATGTCTAGTATAGGGTGATATTAACAAACAAAATCATCTTTATTATTGTAGTGCCCTGAGAAGGACCTTGAGTGTGCTGCTAGGTCATATTTTAGTAATTGGGTGCAACTTGCTACTACTCCATATGGCTCAACATTGGATTCTGCTAAAATGTTTCTGCCAATTGCTCTTCCCCGAGGAAGTCGTTCAAGAGCTGCTGCAAAGATCAGATCTGCAAGGTTAGAGCATGAAAATACAAGAATGATATCTTCTGGTTCCACAGTAGAAAATACTTCACATGAAAAACACTTCGATGTTTCCTCGAGTGTTTCGAAGATAATTGTGGGGGCTGATTCTGACAAGTCTGTTACTCATACACGAGTGCTTACGGCAATGGCCCTTGGGCTTTTTGCCTCTAAGTTGCCTGTGGGATCGTGGCAAGTTGTTCTTAGTCCACTAGCAAATGATCTCATGTCTCTCTCAGGAGTCCAGAGACAGGTAAGAAATTGCCCAATTATGCCACTGGTATGTTAATGTGTTCAGCTACTTGCATTGTACTCATTGTTTTGTTGGTCCAGGTTGGTTCTATGGTTGTTGTTTCTTGGTTTAAAGATCTCAGAAGAGACCCTGCTGCGATGGGTACATTGCTAGCTTTCTTGTCCTCTATGAAAGAATGGCTGTTGGACTTACTGGCTTGCTCCGATCCCGCATTTCCTACAAAAGATTCTGCGCTTCCATATACCGAACTTGCAAGAACTTATACGAAGATGCGTAATGAAGCCAATAATTTGTTCCACTCAATTGATTCTTGTGTTATTTTCAAAGATTATGTTCGCAGCTTAAACTTCAATGCTGACATGCTGAGTGTCGATGATGCTATTAACTTTGCTTCAAATCTTTTGTTACCCTCTGAATCTGATCTCCCTTCAGACAGTGAGAAAATTGTCTTGAATAACATAGCATCAGCAAAACAAGGTCTTTTGTCTACATCAGGCTACTTGAAATGTGTTCAGGTATGTGATATTTTCAAACTACTATGTCTCTGCAGATTTGTGTTTCAATGTTAAATTCCTTGTTACATCTTTCTATCTACGATATTTATAATTTCCCTATTTGGTTTATTATCTATATCTTCACATAAGTTTCCTTGTTTGATGTTATTCTGCAGAATAATTTGCACATCACAGTTTCTTCTTTAGTGGCTTCTGCTGTAGTCTGGATGTTGGGGTTGCCTAGCAAGTTGAACCCAGTCATTTTACCTTTAATGGCTGCTATAAAAAGAGAACAGGTAAAACATGTAGCTTTTGTTGTGCTTATTTTAATATTTTCTGCCTTAGTATGTAAGCTCAAATGATTCCATGTCATGCAGGAGGAAGTACTTCAAGACAAAGCAGCAGATGCACTTGCTGAGCTCATTTTTAGTTGTGTTGGCCGCAAGCCTGGCCCCAATGACAAGCTAACAAAGAACCTGTGCACCTTGACATGCACTGATGCTAGTGAGACACCTCAAGCCACAGTTATCAACTCAATACAGGTTATTGAGGACCAAAATTTGCTGTTAATTGGGAAGCGTTTTAGCAGTCACAAATCCAGGGGTAATATGATTTCTGGTGGTGAAGAAAGATCAAAAATGGAAGGTTTTATAAGCCGGCGTGGATCAGAGTTGGCTTTGAAGCATCTCTGTGAGAAATTTGGATCATCATTATTTGAAAAACTTCCGAAGTTATGGGATTGCATTACCGAGTTTCTTAAACCTGTTAAGACTGAAGATGACATTCTGAAAGATGATCTAAGTAGACTAAGTATCGTGCAACTAGGCAGATCTTGTGAGGATAAGGACCCACAGTCCCTCATAAATAATATCCAGGTTTGTTAATTAGGAATTAATTTGAATTCAATGTTTTCATGGGTGCTTTGCATAGAATTGCTATGTTGTCTAGGCTTAGATCATCATGCCAAACCAATATGCTACATCAATCCATGTCTTTCTATCATTTAGTGCAAGCTGGTTTGGTAGCCATTTCAGTCACATGTCCATATTTTTAATGTTGTTGCTGGTCCTTCTTGCAGGTTGTTCGCTCAGTTACACCTCACTTGGCTGTGCCCTTGAGGCCTCAACTGCTAAGTCTCCTTCCCTGTATTCTTGGGTGTGTTCGTCATCCTCATGTGGCTGTTAGGTTAGCTGCTGCAAGGTGTATCACATCAATGGCAAAGTCATTGACTGGTAATGTGATGGTAGTTGTGATAGAAAATGTAATTCCGATGTTGTCGGATTCATCTTCTGTCTGTGCAAGACAAGGAGCTGGGATGGTTTTGAGCCTTATTGTTCAGGGTTTGGCTGTGGAGTTGGTTCCTTATGCTCCTTTCCTTGTTGTTCCTCTTCTGAGGTGTATGAGTGACCCTGATGGATCTGTTAGGCAGACTGTCACTCATAGTTTCGCTGCCCTGGTTCCTTTGCTGCCACTAGCAAAGGGTGTTCCGTTACCAAGTGGACTAAGTGAACGCTTATCTAGCAGCGCAGAAGATGCGCAGTTTCTGGAACAGCTTCTTGACAACTCCCAAATTGATGATTACAAACTCAACATTGATCTTAGTGTTGAATTGCGAAGGTCTGTAGCTATCATAAAAGTTCATTCATCAGAATGTGGCTTCATGATGGCTTCTACTTATTTGAAATAGTATATTCAATACACATGCGGATTGCATGCATATAAAGAATTATTATAATGAATTAAGCCTGTAGTTTGCTTCATGTTAAAATATGTTGTGCTGTATATCGCATCTGTGAAGTTCAATTTCTTTGTTTTGATTATATCTGGTTGGTCATTGCAGGTACCAGCAAGAAGGAATCAACTGGCTAGCATTCCTGAGACGGTTTAAGTTACATGGAATTTTATGTGACGACATGGGGCTTGGTAAGACGCTCCAGGCGTCTGCTATCGTAGCAAGTGACATTGCTGAGTCACGTGCACGGAATGATGACAAAGATCCAAAATCTTTGATTATCTGCCCTTCTACATTAGTAGCACACTGGGAATATGAAATAGAAAAGTACATAGACAGTTCTATCATGAAACCTCTTCAGTACATCGGTTCATCACAAGACAGGATCACGCTCCGTAGTCAATTTGATAAGTTTAACGTAATCATAACATCGTATGATATTATACGAAAGGATATTGAGTTTCTGGGAATATCTTTTGGAACTATTGTGTTCTGGATGAAGGTCACATAATAAAAAACTCAAGATCTAAAGTAACGTCTGCTGTGAAACAGTTGAAAGCACAACACCGTCTTATCTTGAGTGGTACTCCTATTCAGGTAAAACTTAAGCTGCAACTCTTGTTGGTATGCTTTTCTTTTTTACCGTTTCAGTTCTCTCACATTGCTGCTATTGTTTTATTGTCTGTGTTCTTTATGGATAATTCCATTACTGAAATTGATGTTATCATTTCTTTACATTGACACATTCCATTGAAATTGCAGAATAATGTATTGGAGTTATGGTCTCTATTTGACTTCCTTATGCCTGGGTTTCTTGGGACAGAAAAACAGGTAAGTTGCGCTATGAATTCATACTTCCTTACGGAACTGAATGATAAGCTTTTTTTTATTTTCTTCAAATAAACCATGTCTTTTTGCTCAAGAACTTTAGTTTTCAACATGTTCTCAATTCTTTCTGCTCTAGTTTCCTAGTTTCTTAGTTGGGTTAGTTGAGGAATGGCCATCTGGTTTTCAATGTGGATTTTTTGCTCCAGAGATAATATAAACTATGGTAATTTTGGACCTGCATGATATGTGAGGCATTACACTATTTCTTACATATGATACCTCTAATGTTTATGTTTCAATTATGCTATATGTGCTAGGCTGCGTTGTAGAATCTATTATTCAAAGTAGTGTGGGATGGATAAACCTGGAGGCTGGAAGCCTGGAACACATAAATACTACAGAAAAGGACAACAGTGACCACTGAGTAGTTTCTTAGATTAAACCAATTGAACACAAGATTATTTAAACCAACTGTAAGCTGTTTGTGCTTTTCTGAAGAGACAATCTTTCTCGGCCAAAGCACATGCTCGGATGCTCCCTCTTGGCAGCTATGTTGGTCTATTCTGGTATAAGTATTATATGCTGAAATCTAACCAAACATTGTTTTACACAGTTCCAAGCTACTTACGGAAAACCATTGCTAGCAGCTAAAGATTCAAAATGTTCAGCAAAGGATGCTGAAGCTGGCATTCTTGCAATGGAGGCACTGCACAAGCAGGTTTTTATCTTCTGTGGTAGATCTTAGAAATAATCGTGTGTTGTGAGTTGTGACCTTTATTGATAAATCAAATCAACCTTGTGATACCAGGTCATGCCATTTCTACTTAGAAGAACAAAAGATGAAGTTCTATCTGATCTTCCAGAGAAGATTATCCAGGATAGATATTGCAATCTCAGTCTATTGCAGCTCAAACTTTATGACAAATTCTCCAGCTCCAATGCCAAAGAAGAGATTTCAACTATAGTAAAATCAAACGAATCTGAGGCATCTACTTCTCAACCAAAGGCAACTCGTCATGTGTTTCAGGTGCTGCAATTGAATAACTCTTGTTTATTTATTTTGAGTTTTTTTTGTTTTTACGCTATTGCCTTCTAATTGGATTTGCTTTTGTAATGCAGGCATTGCAGTACCTATTAAAACTCTGCAGCCATCCTTTGCTTGTAATTGGGCAGAGCCCACCTGATTATCTTGTGGATGTTCTAAAAGATATAGGTATGGGAATAGGTGATGAGCTTCATGAGCTGCAGCACTCTCCTAAGCTTGTTGCTCTTCAAGAGATACTTCAGGAGTGTGGTATAGGATCGGAAATATCAAGTCCTGATGCTTCCGCAGCTGTTGGGCAACATAGAGTTTTGATTTTTGCTCAGCATAAGGTATTGAGTCTGTTTTGTTATGCTGTGCCTCTCTCTCTCTCTCTCTCTCGCTTTTGTTCTTATTTCATCCTTGTCGCACGCTCTACCTTCTATTCTTCAGGCTTTCTCGACATTATTGAGAAGGATCTGTTTCAATCCCAAATGAGAAGGTGGGTTCTACGATATTTTGTTTCTTATATAGTTATATTAGCTGCGTCTAGATATGCATCATTTTAGATTCAGCAAATGGCATTTGGCATTTGATTTACATTAGTAGCAGCTGATGCAAATTATTTGCAAGAACCTTGCTGTATATTGTGTGCTTCACCTTCTGTTTTACTATTTAATGAGTCTGTGTACTTTGTAGTATTGCAGTGCTTCTGCCAAACTGTTCATATAATCTGTATAGTTGAGTTGATCGTCGGCAATACTAACTGACTATTGAGTATTGACTAAAAGTACACAATTAGATTTGTCAGTTTTTTTATGTGTTTACTGACATTTTGCCATATTCCCTTGTGCCACCAATTAGATTTGCCTACAATATTTCTTCTGCCTGTACTTACTAGCCAAGTCATCTAATTAGGGAAATTTTGATGACATTGCAGCGTCACGTATTTGCGGCTGGATGGCTCTGTTGAAACAGAGAAGAGATTTGAAATTGTCAAAGCATTCAATTCAGATCCAACCATTGATGTGCTCCTATTAACAACTCACGGTAGGTTTAGAGAATGCCATATGAACTGGGGTTTTACTCCCTGATATGCTAGCTCTAGCTCTGATTCTTTCTTGTTGCAGTTGGTGGTCTGGGCTTGAATTTGACATCTGCTGACACATTGGTCTTCATGGAACATGATTGGAACCCCATGAAGGATCTTCAGGTTCGCTTTTGTATCTTTTTCAGAAGGATAAGGCCTTTTATTCGCATTAGATTTTTCCTGTGCTATTTGTCTTCAACTCTTGATGCTTTTATATTATTTTGTCATGTCCTCTGCTGAACATGATTCTGCTCTTACAGGCGATGGACAGAGCACACCGTCTGGGTCAAAGGAAAGTGGTGAATGTGCACCGTCTCATCATGCGCGGTACCCTGGAAGAGAAGGTGATGAGTCTCCAGCGGTTCAAGGTGTCAGTTGCCAATGCTGTCATCAATGCTGAGAACGCCAGCCTGAAGACCATGAACACTGACCAGCTACTTGATCTGTTCACTTCGACCCCCGCTTCCAGAAAAGTAAACCCTTGGGACAGTTTACCTTTTTCTTGTATAGAGAGAAACTCGTACGGATAATTTGTTTCTGATCCTTTGTCCCTCCCATATGCAGGCATCGGTCCTCCCAAGCAGCTCGAGTGGTGAGCAGAGTAAAGATTCCAAGGGGAAGTCCGGTGGGAAGGGCTTGAAGTCTATTCTGAATGGGCTGGATGAGCTTTGGGATCAGTCGCAGTATGCAGACGAGTTTGATATGAACCAGTTCATGGCGAGGCTCAACGGCTGAACATACCATCACCACTCGTGTACAGTGTAAAGTAAATTGGGACGTGTGATCTAGGTTCTCAGATTTGGTTGCCAACCTCAGGATTTTTTTGTTGTTTCATACGGAAGAAAAAGGGAAGATCGCAAGATCAAGAGCGACATGGCTAACTTATAGGTGCTTGAGATGGTGATCTCAATTTTTTTTTATTTTTTTGAGGTTTTTGTTAGGAGGAGGGTTAGAAGGGCTGGTCATCAGAGGCTGTAAAGTTTTGAGGAGTTGTATATACTCTCGGTTTATTTATAATCAAAGCTGCAGCTCCTTGTAATTTATCCTTGTTTAGCTGTGTGTTACTATTTTTAACCCTACCTAGGATTATCAGTGTATCTTTGGCTCTTTGCTTGCAGGCGTTGGCTATATCGTCTGGAGGAGTCGTGAGCAGGGGGTGAAAATCTTGGCCGGATTTCCCGGTGCCGACGGGTGAACAATAATTGGTCAAAATATTTTAATTTTTAATTTCTCTCGTCACTTTTTAGGTTTATTTTGTGCTAGATTACATATTGTGTGAACTAAATATAAGTTAAATATGCTAGATTACATATTGTATGAGCTAAATATACACTTTATTAAACACTTTTTAATTCAAAATTCGTCAATTCAAAAATTCCGGCCGGTTTTTCTGGTAACCGTTTGGTAACTAGCTTTCAAAATCGGCAACTCAAATTTTAATTTTTAAAATTTATCCAATTTTTTTTTTCTAAAATTTTCAGTAACCGATCGATTACTGGAAATTAGTGTCATGGGTAATGTTGTGCATGTACATTAGTGTCGCCACTCGCTTCTGCTGATTTTTATGAGGCTTCAGATTGATAACTCGGATCTGTGAAGATGTTCGCATTCCTCAAGTTACGAAGAAAGTTTGTCCTCGGAGGCCATCGTTTTTTAGAGGTTTTGTTTTGAATTGAAATTAGTCTCTATGTTTTTGAATAATCTGTGTAAAAGCCGTGCTGAATGATTAGGGGCTTGGACTAGTTCTGAGTATCTGCTTCAGTCTGGCCTGACTGCTGCTACGGCCATCGTCTGCCTGGGCCAAACAGCGTTGTGACTCAGCGTTGGCTGCCACTATTTGATCCGGACGTGGACCTTATTCCTAGCGTGAAGTAGGGTGCGGGTGCCATTTGGCTCCGAGTTAGTAGCAAACTTTGGTGGTACGAAAATAACAAAGCAGAACACGTGCTGTTTTTTTTTTTTTTTATTGTTGTTGTTGCAAAGGACATGGTTCTTTGCCGGATGTATTAACGGCTAAGGAACCATCATCGACGAGTTCAGTTCGAACAATAATCTCTTAGATAAATATAGAATCGTATTAAACAATGCAAGAATATAAGAACAAAATAGTAGATTGAACACAGAGATATAAGAGACTTTGTGTTTCTCTATATTGCTATTCGTACTATCAACCCTTTACAATTTGGTTGGCCTATGGAACACGAGGAATGACCAATCGGGCGGACATTTTGTCAATCCTCGTGTAAATCCAAGAGCTACTTAATAGCTAAATAGGGTCCTTGTTTCCTTTGCGCTTCTGTTTGTTAGGAGAGAGCCGAATTTAGCTGCTCATTTGTATGCAAAGCAAGCTTTTGAATCCTTTTCGGAGTGTACCTGGATAAATCAGGTGCCAGCTTTTCTTGTAAGGTGCATCCAGCAACGATTGTAACACGTGATCAACTATGTGAGTTTCTTATCCAGGCTTAAATCAAGTAACAAGGCTCGTAAAGTTTCTATTCAAATCCTCATATTGAAGTATGCTTGCTGCTTTCCAAAAGTTGATGGATAAATTTGACGAATAATCCTCGATTATTGAAGCTATTTATCTATCATATTCATTCTAGATAATAGCATTATAATAGCCCCCTAGTACACCCCTGGTCGGAGATACTTGTCACGACCGGGTCAGATTACGACCACCTCTTGGTCGGAAGGTCTGTTACGACCAAGTCAAATCTCAACCAATTTATGGTCGATAAGTCTCATAGATTGATATGTGAGCTCTATCTTATCGACTAGGGGCACTATACACCATGCTCGACTATACGTGGTAGCAAATGCAACATGTGCACCTTTATATCTCTAACATAACTATACGCACCTTCCTCTGTCTCTAGCAATAACCGTCTAGCGAACGTGCAGGGAGGACGTCTCACTGACTGTAACACCCTGGCTATTCGGAAGCCAAAATGTTAATTGCCAACTGACGAAGATCACCAGTAGTAAAAGCAACTCAACAGTCAAAAAACAATAATATTTTCAGAGAACCATTAAAGATCAATTGAATCTCATCAACTACCATGAACCATGAACCCAAGAGAAATTCATCAACCATCACCGGACAAGAATTTATCAAATTCAGAAATCAAGGAAGAGAACAACTTTCTAAACCAACTCACGCTCAAAACCTATAACTATGGTACTCGGAGTAACTACTCCCCTAACCACATACCACGAACGATGGTGTAACCTGGACAGTGCACCTACTGTGCACAGTGTGTCATTTTAATACTTTGCTTACCACGAACCTAAAGCCCGCTCTGATACCAACTGTAACATCCTGGCTATTCGAAAGCCAAAATATTGCCTAAATGATCTAACATACAACCATAATTCAGAATAATTTAAAACAATATCTCATCTAATGACATAGAGATTAACATATCATTAACCAAATGCAGGAATAAAGACTGAATCCAAATGACTATAACCAAGGGGTGATCAAGGACCACAAGCAGTTCTTAAGCAACCATAACATGGAGAGAATTATCAACCACATCTAACTTTATTTATTACAGTTCATCAATTAACGAATGAAAGACATAAAAAGTCTTATTATTGAAAATGGAGTGTGGTGAAGTGAATTAGTAGTGTGTGTCTACTCCCTCCCAATAGAGTCATCATCAACGATCACCTAAAAATAAACAAACAAAATAAGAATGAGATCGAGACTCAGCAAGTACTGTGGAAACTGGACACACAACAATTAAAATCCAGACAACAACATTAATGAAAATGAACATAACACAGTACATGAATTTGAATGAATGAAATGAATGAATTAGGATGAAGGAAAGGACTGCATTCGTGTTTATACTGGTATAGCTAGTGACATACCCGTCGGTGTTCACTTCAGCCCGCATTTAACAAAATACGGGGATCCAAAATACCGTATGACGAACGTTTCATAGGGGTGTCCGAAACTGCCCACATTGGAATGGTGGGACTTCGTGCCCATACTGTAATTGATGGGTCTTTTAAAAATCCACTCCCGTGGATCGAACATGAACAGATGTATGAATGATATGAAACTTGAATAATGAAAGTCCTCAACTTCTCAACATGAATTAACGATTAAGAACTGAATATGAAGCATTTAATATGAACATGGATCGCGAGTATAACAATACAAAAACAATCACTCAATAGTCATCTACATACAGTATTGCAAGGTACCTGCCTTTCGCGTTGCGACGCGTTAGCAGGCAACGAAGGTGCCCCTACACTCGAAGCCTCTCCGCCTACATAAGTAAGTACCCGAAATAAGAACAACATGGTACCGGACAAAGCTATTGATGATCTAGAATAACCCCCTGACTATCCAATACAACGAATAGACCCAAAACTGAAATAAGACAATTCAACCACCTGAACAACTCTGGACAGCGGCACGGAAAAATTCATATCTATTGATCTGAGACTCGGAACAAAATGAGTCCAGTGCATGTGGAAGCTTAACGAGCAAACCTACAAAATTCTAGTTGACAAGATCTCCTAATTCGGCCAAAATTAATGACTAAACAGAAGATGAAAGTGCCTGACAGAACTCTGTCCAGACGAACAGGACAGCAGTGAAGAACATAACATAACTTTTAATATATGACTCTGATTGATGTGTTCTTTACCAATCTGGAAAGGCTATTAAAAGTACTACATTAACCTAGTTGGGTGGAAACCCTGAATATTCCATTAACATGGTTATATTTTAAAAGACAATTTGACAGTTCATTCTCGTTAGGATTCAGAATAGTGTGGAAAGAATAGACCATAACTTTTGATCAGAACGTCGGAATTTTGTGCTCTTGGTGGCTATGGAAAGCTAAGAACAAAATCTACATATCTATAGGAGACAAAAAAACCTCCAGATCGACCTCTAAGAAACCAAAATCGGCCACGTAAGAAACTGGACATATCTGAACTTTCTGACAGCATCAATTCAATCCAATCAAACTAATCCAATTCGCATCTAAACGACAACAAACAGCGGGGGAAACGTCTCGTTACCCTTGAAGTACCCAGGAAGGTGATGAACGAGGCTTGGGGAAGAAGATCCCCCCTTCTCCTTCCCTCCTTTGGCCGACACGAGTGTTGTCCTCCTCCTTTCCTCACGAGTACCGGCAGCGGAGAGCTTCGTTGGCGAGGTGGGGGGCAGCAATGGCAGGGCCGGCACCAGGAGCAGCAGTGGGCGCCTAGGGCAAGAGGGGGTGGCGGCTTGGAGGGAGGGGGTGGCGGCTTGGGGGAGGGAGAGGGGAAAGTGGGGGAGGCCGCTAGGGTTTGGGGCGCCTCCCCCCTTTGGTCGGCCCCCCTAGGCCGGTTCCTCCTCATGGACCTCCTGGGTCGCAGCCCACGGCCCAAGTTGGCGAGAAAATATGGAAAACCCCCCGCGATTCAGGAAATTCCAGTTCTTTATTTGTCTTTTCCCTCCCCGGCTCCTTTTCTAATTACCCGATTCGATTCTGGGGTATTACATTTTACCCCCCTTAACAGGATTCGACCTCGAATCTACACACCAATCTACTCGAAAGAAAATTGCAACTGGAAATTATCAAAGATAAACACGTAACAAAAATGAACAGGTCTGAGTACTGCTCGCGCAGCGGGGCTCTAGCTCCCAAGTGGCCTCTCTCTTGGACTAGAGAAACCACAAGACAAAGATATAAAACGACGTCTGTCCTAACACTCAACCTGAACTTTCTAGGTACACTTATCAGAAGAGGATCGAAGGTAAGACTTTACTCGATGGTAAACGTCTTTAACTAAATCTCAAACTTTGAATGGTTCAGCTGCTCACTCAGCACCATAACACACCAGGCGTTGCGTACTTCGCGTATGTACCCGAGACGGTCAAAGCGATATGCCAACTTCCTAATTCCTACAACTGTTGGAAACGAACGAGTGTACCTAGGTCACCTTCCCTTTTGGTACAAAAGCACACAACATTTTCAAAATCGAACTCTTCATCTAACAGGGGACTCCCCCTTTAAACCAGAATGCACAACAGAACTGGTTCTTAAACCACGAACTAACAAAGAGAATCCAACTGGAAATAGGGAGCCCTCATCGCATCCACGCAATGTTAACTCTCCACCAAAAAGGGTTAAATCCCAAATTTGAAAATTCATCTCGGAAACAAATCCATTTTCTAAATAGGCAGTTTACAAATGAACACTACGACAGCCAAAGGAGAAATCACTCAAATGCCCAAACCAAATACTTCTTTCGGTTTGTCTGAATTGGAAAGAATCAATCATGCCAACACAGCGCCAACTCAAAATGCGGAAGATACCAGTCAACAACACAAACTCAAACGAGAATCAAGAAAACGCTTCACTATCCGAGGAAACATCCTTTCTCTCAATTTCTCTTTTAGGAATAAAACTTCTCTCGAACCTTGTAATTCGAATTCATCGCATACCACAAGAGCTTAAACCTCTAAATTAAACATCCTCAAATTATGCTCAAACTGAAATACATCATCCACACCATTGTGGAGAGGCTCTATTGAATCCACCGAATACTCTAGGCAACTCATTCTACTCGCAAAATTATTTTGATAGAAGGCACCCAAAGCACCACCAAAAATAGGTCCCACGCAATCACATTACCTCCTATTTTCAAGAACAACAACTCAAAATCCTTAATACGCCCGTTCTAGAACTACATCAGAAGGGTCCTATCAGTGATCATTCCACTACTCAGGAAACTCTATTATTCCACTTTCTTTGCACACAATTATTGTGTGACCAAAGGTCTAGCATAAAAATACAAAGCCCAGATTTAACCTCCAAGACCTCTACAATAAATTTCTCTTATAACAGATAGTGAATTCATCGGACTAAATCTCTAACATTCCCATAATTCTATCATACTCACTCATTGACATCATCAGAAATCACACACACCATCTCGCAATACTATCCAATTGCGTTACTTTATAAAATTAATCAAGGTTTCCCTACCTTCGATAATCCCCGACCTTTCATCATGAACTGAAGTTCTAGAATTTCACTATACCATAGGTTCTACTCAGTTGTAACGCTATTCAGATTTACTTCGAAGCCAAACATTCCATGTGAATTAAATTTCCTCCAAGAGGTACAGATCAAAACCAATTCATCTTCTACTACTCCTCCAATAGCTTTGTAGCAAAATCTCACCACCACCATTACCTAACCACCACCAAACAGTTACCAATTTACGCTTTGTAGAACTTTGCAACATAAAACTATTGGTTCTTTCTCAAAAGAAAGAGGCGAACAAGGACAAGTTTCGTCATACTGGAAAATATTTCTCCTCACAGCGAGAACGAAACCAAAAGAAATAATCTGGTAACGATGACCTTAGAAAAATAAAAGTTAAGTTCACAGCTGAGGGCATACTTCCCTCAAAAGGAATTAGCAAGTAATAACCAATAAGAAAATGACATTACGATTGAAACTCGATATCTCTGGAGCGGAAAGAGCAGAAATTTTAGGCATGATTCAAATAACCATAAGTTACAAAACTGACTCAAATTCTCAAATACTCCTACTGCACTCTTTCCTTTAACACCGCAACTAATCTTTGAACTAACAACACTTTGCCACAACGAACAAGGTAAGTTTTTTTTGTCCAACCCACTGAACTACTTAAGAGCCAAAAACATTCTTGAACACGCCAAATTTGATCGGAACAGTTCATCTAGTCATGAAACATGAGATCCAAATGACCTCAGCCATAAAACCTGAAACATTTTTATTTACAGGATTTCACGGAAAGCAAACGGATTAGTTTCCTCTTGAAGGAATCAACAAAAATTTTCTTCGGTTGCACCCTCACTTTGCGAACACAAACCAAAGAACCTTTAAGACTAAATCACACGAAACTCATAAGAAGCAATAGGATATTCCCATATACCATTTTATTTAAAATAATTTTTAGCTACCAGAATGTTCATGAGCTCCAAAAGACCACGAAAACTAAACTTGAAGTATTCTCGTTTAAGCGATATCACCAGAGACGTTCAATTTACTACAAGTATTAACATCAATCTCACAACAACAATTAGAAAACACCTCAAAAGACCCATGCGAAAAGAATGAGTTGAATCTTTCTCAAAAGAAGAGGCACATAAAAACGATTTTCGCCAACTAGAAAATCATTTAATTATGCAATGAACTCAGAAAACATATGTGAAGTCCACAGTTGAGGCCACATGACCTGCACGAAAAGAAGATAAAACTCCAAATAAGAAGAAGGTACTGACTTTGAAAATTAGAAATCTCAATGTGGCAAAGCATAGGGTTTCAACAATCTTAGCATGCCAAGACAATAGGTACGTCCAGCACTTATGTAAGATCACTAAGTAGATGTTAATGAGATAGTTTCATATTAATATTCACTCTGCTTAGAGCCCTGTTGATTCTAATCAGGAATAAATATATTCTAAATCATTGCTCGCCATGTAATCATTGCAAGGCAACAAAAAAAATTAACCAACTACGCTACTGAGGACATTGGTTAAGATTAATTATGCATCACCTAATAATCCAACATGATTTCATAGACTATCAATTAGCTTATTTACTTACAACCCCTCACATAACACCACAAAACCTTACAAGGGTTTCGACACTTTTTTTTCAAAGAGAGATTCTAAACTCCAACACTCCAACTATTCCAAAAGAAATGAGCAGAGTCAAAACTTTCTTCAATGAACTTTGTAAAAGATAATTCTCATTCTCCAAAATACCAAACGGATAACCATGTCACCTTTACCAACAATAAAGATATGACTATCATAAAATAGAACGATCTTGTCAATAATAACGTTTACAAGTATCAAAGAGAGTTCAGCAGTCAGAAAGACAAGAATTGTTTAAAAAAACAAATAGGGACCAATAGAAACCCGTAGCCCACCATTTTGTTTGAGTACAACCTCCGACTTAATCACAACAAAGCACCACAAAAGGTTTTTAACACTTTTCTTCAGAAAAGAGATGCATTAAACTTCAACAAGCGGAATGATCCAAAAGAAATACATAGAGCCAATGCTTTCTCATGTTAACGAACTTGCAACAGAGAACTATCATTATTCAAACTATCAAACGAGTAAATGAGTCACTCTTTTTCAATGAGAAAGAAGGAACAACCATGGAAATATCAATATTGCCAATTGACGAAGATCACCAGTAGTAAAAGCAACTCAACAGTAAAAAAAAATAATGGTTTCATAGAACCATTAAAGACCAATTGAATCTCATCAACTACCATGAACCATGAACCCAAGAGAAATTCATCAACCACTACCGGACAAGAATTTGTCAAATTCAGAAATCAAGGAAGAGAACAACTTTCTAAAGCAACTCACGCTCAAAACCTATAAATATGGTACTCGGAGTAACTACTCCCCTAACCACATACCACGAACGATGATGTAACCTGGTGAATCCCATAGTAACAACCATGACCTCAACTTCTTAACATCCGTT
The DNA here is from genome assembly GCA_036346395.1 of Hsuehochloa calcarea. NCBI lineage: Eukaryota > Viridiplantae > Streptophyta > Magnoliopsida > Poales > Poaceae > Hsuehochloa > Hsuehochloa calcarea. Next base: position 765,854 of record CM070613.1, read on the forward strand.
ATCAACACGCATAACCAATGTAATCAATTATGAATATATATGATCATCCCATGACAATCATAAAATAAATTCATAGATATAGGATATCACATCATATCATAGATTAACAATAAAAAATATAGTACAGAAGCAATTCGATACAGTACAACATAATGAACCACATCACTAGAAATACGGATGCAATGGATTTCCCAAACACCGCCTACTGTGCACAGTGTGTCATTTTAATACTTTGCTTACCACGGACCTAAAGCCCGCTCTGATACCAACTATAACACCCTAGCTATTCGGAAGCCAAAATGTTACCTAAAGGATCTAACATACAACCATAATTCAGAATAATTTAAAACAATATCTCATCTAATGACATAGAGATTAACATATCATTAAACAAATGCAGGAATAAAGACTGAATCCAAATGACTATAACCAAGGGGTGATCAAGGACCACAAGCAGTTCTTAAGCAACCATAACATGGAGAGAATTATCAACCACATCTAACTTTATTTATTACAGTTCATCAATTAACGAATGAAAGATATAAAAAGTCTTATTATTGAAAATGGAGTGTGGTGAAGTGAATTAGTAGTGTGTGTCTACTCCCTCCCAATAGAGTCATCATCAACGATCACCTAAAAATAAACAAACAAAATAAGAATGAGACCGAGACTCAGCAAGTACTGTGGAAACTGGACACGCAACAATTAAAATCCAAACAACAACATTAATGAAAATGAACATAACACAGTACATGAATTTGAATGAATGAAATGAATGAATTAGGATGAAGGAAAGGACTGCATTCGTGCTTATACTGGTATAGCTAGTGACATACCCGTCGGTGTTCACTTCAGCCCGCATTTAACAAAATACGGGGATCCAAAATACCGTATGAAGAACATTTCATAGAGGTGTCCGAAACTGCCCACATTGGAATGGTGGGACTTCGTGCCCATACTGTAATTGATGGGTCTTTTAAAAATCCACTCCCGTGGATCGAACATGAACAGATGTATGAATGATATGAAACTTGAATAATGAAAGTCCTCAACTTCTCAACATGAATTAACGATTAAGAACTGAATATGAAGCATTTAATATGAACATGGATCGCGAGTATAACAATACAAAAACAATCACTCAATAGTCATCTACATACAGTATTGCAAGGTACTTGCCTTTCGCGTTGGGACGCGTTAGCAGGCAACGAAGGTGCCCCTACACTCGAAGCCTCTCCGCCTACATAAGTAAGTACCCGAAATAAGAACAACATGGTACCGGACAAAGCTATCGATGATCTAGAATAACCCCCTGACTATCCAATACAACGAATAGACCCAAAACTGAAATAAGACAATTCAACCACCTGAACAACTCTGGACAGCGACACGGAAAAATTCATATCTATTGATCTGAGACTCGGAACAAAATGAGTCTAGTGCATGTGGAAGCTTAACGAGCAAACCTACAAAATTCTAGTTGACAAGATCTCCTAATTCGGCCAAAATTAATGACTAAACAGAAGATGAAAGTGCTCGATGAACTCGTCGCATTTAACAGACAGCAGTGAAGAACATAACATAACTTTTAATATATGACTCTGATTGATGTGTTCTTTACCAATCTGGAAAGGCTATTAAAAGTACTACATTAACCTAGTTGGGTGGAAACACTGAATCTTCCATTAACATGGTTATATTTTAAAAGACAATTTGACAGTTCATTCTCGTTAGGATTCAGAATAGCGTGGAAAGAATAGACCATAACTTTTGATCAGAACGTCGGAATTTTGTGCTCTTGGTGGCTATGGAAAGCTAAGAACAAAATCTACATATCTATAGGAGACGAAAACCTCCAGATCGGCCTCTAAACAACTCGTTACCCTTGAAGAACCCAGGAAGGTGATGAACGAGGCTTTGGGAAGAAGATCCCCCTTCCCCTTCCTTCGTTTGGCCGACATGAGTGCTGTCCTCCTCCTTTCCTCGCGAGTACCGGCAGCGGAGAGCTTTGTTGGCGAGGTGGGGAGGCACCAATGGCAGGGCCGGCACCAGGAGCAGCAAGGGGCGACTAGGGCAAAAGGGGGTGGCGGCTTGGAGGGACTGGTTGGCGGCTTGGGGTAGGGAGAGGGGAAAGTGGGGGAGGTCGCTAGGGTTTGGGGCGCCTCCCCCCTTTGGCCGGTCCCCCCTAGGCCGGCTCCCCCTCATGGGCATCCTGGGTCGCGGCCCGCGGCCCAAGTTGGCGAGAAAATATAGAAAACCCCTCGCCGATTCAGGAAATTCCAGTTCTTTATTTGTCTTTTCCCTCCCAAGCTCCTTTTCTAATTACCCGATTCGATTACGGGGTATTACACTGATAACAACCATCTTCAACGTGTGGGTTCTAGCAAATGTCAAGTCGCCTCCTGATGAACAACAACTACCACCTCTTCGACGCTTTATAAGGGACGGTGCCGGTAGATAGATAGATAGATAGAGAGAGAGAGACCGATACAAAGAGAGAAGGTAGAAGCCATTGAGAAAATTCTTAGTTTTGGTGGCTTGTCTTACGTTGTAATCTCATTAGATACAACAATATAGGAGTATGGTTGTTATTCTCTCCAGAGAAGGTCAGAGCCCGTCTAAAAAATACTATGTCTTTTCTTGCGTGATCTCGTGAGTCGTGTCCCTGACATTTACTAACAAATATCGATAGTAATTCATCGATAGTTGGCGACGTCCGTAGGACACTACGGTGATCTTTGTATGTTATACTCAAATGCATCTATGGCAAACGAGTGGACCAATGAGAATTGGTTTGATCTCGCGGGACTCAACGTGGATGCCTGCTATGACTACGAGTTGAGAATCTACTCGTCCGAGGGCAATACCTACTCTAGGGATCCGTCACCAGGCCTAGGGGACCGTGCCACGGATGCACAATAGGAGGGCACACTATAGCCAATGCTCTCACTAGCGCCGCCGCGCCCAAATGGGGAGTCAGAATACTCACAAGACAAGGGTTCAAGCGACCACGACCAATGCTGACGAGCAAACATGTCATGGTGAACTATCTTTCGACCGTGCTTGAAGGTTCTGCTCGGTCGTGGCTGCTCAATCAACCACCTGAGTCGATCTACCCATGACAACATATCCGTGATTTGCTGCTGGCGAACTTCCAGGGCAACTATAATCACCCTAGAAAGGAGGATGACCTGCATTGTCTGCGGCAAGACTCGCAGAAAACACTGCATAAATTTATACGACGCTTTAGCCAGGTTTGAAATACTATCATATTTATTTGTTATTCAAGCCCTTAAGAAGAGAGTTAGGAACCAGAGGTTCATAGAAGATATTGCCTTGAACTCACCGAACACTAACGTTAAACTCTTCGAGATGGCCGACCAATACTGTTGCTGATGCGATTGACTGGAACTGGGCTATAGATCATGATGATAAGGATTATCGAGGGGTGAACGACAGGGGCCACAAGAACGAAAAGCAAGTCGAAAAATCCAAGAGCAAGTCCAAAGGCAAGAAGCCACAAGCAAAAATCTAAAGGAGGTGCTACCTGTCAGTGACAATGAGCCTCAAGGCTCCATGCAGTACTCCGACCGGGGCAAAGACAAACGCCCCGAACGAAAGTCAGACAAGCCGAGGTGATGCCCTTTACATAAAAAGGAAGGGCATGACCTCCGCAATTGCTGAGTTTTCAACAGAAACTCGAGGACTACTACTCCGGCAAGGGCCCACTTTCGACCATCGAAGAGGTGGGGCAGGCAAGTGGCAAGAAGCAGTCGAAGGATGACGAGGAGATGTCGTATCAAGACCTCGAGCACATGATAGACCACGTCTACGGGGACTCATCGGCATATGAATCGAAACAACAGCTTAAGGATGTCGAACATGAGGTAAATTCTATCGACCTTCTTGTTGTCCATAAATTACCTAAGTGATCAAAAGTTTATATTTCCTTTGGAAAGGAAGATTGTCCGATCCCTTGTATTCGGCCCGGTCATTTTTATTATGGTTGAGCCCACCATCAATAATTGTTGAGTTACTCGGGGTATAATTGATGGTGGGAGTTCACTTAACTTCTTATTTACGAGTGCCCTAGATGAGATGCAAGTGCCTAGGACAAAAATAAAACTAGTATGGTATTCGTTTCACAGTATCTTACATGGGTCTTCGGTCAAGCCTATTGGCCAAGTTTCGCTTTCTGTTATGTTCAGAACTCCAAACAATTTTAGGACGAAGATAATCTCCTTTGGCGTGGTCGATTTTGATACTACATATAATGCTATTTTTGGTTGACCTACTTTGACAAAGTCTCTAATGGCTGCCCGTTACGGTTAGCAATGCTAAAAGATGTCAGGTCCCAAAGGGGTCATCACAGTTCACTGTGATAATAAAATGACGCCCACATGCAACTGCAAGTCCCTCGAGTTAGCAGGTTAGATCTCAGCTCGAGAAGCTCATGTTAGTGATATGCCCTAGAGGCAATCATACAGATGATTGTATCACGTCTATGTTTATGAGTTATAGAATAAAAGTTATTCTGTTCCTTGAATGAATCATTAGTTATAAAGATTAACACGCATGTGACTTTGTGGATATCATGGGGATATGCTCCAGATCTTAGGATGATGTGACAATTGGCAATGGCATTATTGGTTTGTCGTTTCACCGGATTTTCGACAAAGTTCAGGCATTCTGGACAGGGGCGGTCCGACCGGCCATAGCATGGCGGTCCGACCGGTCCCAAATCGGTCGGACCGGCCATGTGCGGCGATCGGACCGATCTGTGACTAAAAGTGTTCGAATCGGTGGGCCAAAAATAAGTGTTGTAGGCAAGTGAGGGGATCCCAATGCACTTGGTCTCATAATTTTTGGGGTTCCCTAGCAAAAGTTCTATTCGATTTAAGTTTCCAGAAGGTTTCAGAATTTCAGGGCATGAATTTCGGCTAAGTCCCTGGTGGCGGTCCGACCGCTCACGAGGAGCGGTCCGACGACCGGAGGCGGTCCGACCGGCTCACAGGGAGCGGTCGGACCGGTTTCCACTTTGAACATCGGCCAACTTCGTGGCGATGTTGATTTGTTTGGTCAAAGTCATGGGTATCATGGCATATGTGTTGCATGATGCATGTTTTGACTAACATGGGTCAAGTTGTGAAGAACTTATTCCCGAATTCGTGTTTGCTTGTCTATGGTTGTGCAGGTTGCTTGGTGGTCAACGACGGTCAACGGCGAGGATGATCGGGACTAGACTTGGAGAGTTGAGGTCCAGAACGATCGACGATGCCGGGTGAGGTCAATGACTCAAGCGTGACATAAGATGGACAAGGGTGACCTATTAGCAAATCTGAGGCGCAAGATGGCACTAGGTGAAGCTGTTTAGGTCAAAAGGTTAAAGACGGCGCTTTGCGAAGCGTGCGTGTGTGACCCGTTTGTTAGTGGGCCTTAACAGGAGCCCAATGGAGTCAAACCCTAGGAGTTCTAGGCCTCTACTATAAATAGGAGGAGGTGGTGGCTGCACCATCTAGCTCTTTTCTCTCTCGCCTCTTTATGTTTCATAACCCTAATTGGCTTAGGGGGAGTTGAGGTGGAGGCTAGAGCTCTTTATGGTTTGAGGTGTTTTTCGTGCTCTTGGATTGGGCATTGGCATCCTTGATGGAGTGCATGTAATCCAGCAACAATCACGAATTTAATCTATGCAAGGTGTGCTTGAGATAAGTCTCTTTTCGTTCTTTCTTTCAATTTCGTGATTTTAGGGCTTTCATTGATCCACGAGTTTTTGATTGATTCTTTCATGTGGATTAGCTTGTTGTGATGTGTGGGAACCCATCTAGGATCAATTTGATCATCAATCACCCACGAGCAAGCGATTGCATCTAGTTTTCATTTTTGCCCGGTTTTGCACCCTTCTTCAATCAGATCGTAAAAGATCTTTGTTCGTCCAAGTATTATCATAATTATTGATTGGAATAGGTCCTTAATATCATAGAGAAGGTGTGTGCAAAGTTTCGTGAAGTTTAGAGTTGAGAATCAAAAGTTACACCTAATTGCAACTTTGTCATCGGGCTGTTTTTACTGTTCTGGAGTCTGCCGGTCAGACCGCCCCACACCTGAGGTCAGACCGATTTGGTACCGGTTAGACCGCCCCAAACCAGAGGTCAGACCGATTTGGTACCGGTCGGATCGCCAAGATAACAATGATCGAACCGACCCCGACCTCTGTTAGATTTGATTCTTGCTGATTTTTGTCGCATTGCTTAGGGGTTTAATTGGATTCAATACTAGTCTTCCGCTGTACTGGTATATTGATCTTCATAGCTTCATGTAGGACCGTAAAGACGACTAGGGGGGGTGAATATGCGCTTTCTCAACTTTCTCGCCTAAATCAAATTCAACACGAACTTTACTCCTTTAGCTATGAAAGCTAAGAAGGTCGATAGCGCCACGATGGAAGCCTTGTCTTTCAATTCGATAAACCCCTCAACCACACGACACAAATGTGGACAAATGAACTTACTGTTCTAGACTGGGTACTGGCGGTCAGACCGGTTGGACACAGGCGGTCAGACCGACGTTCAACGAGCGGTCGGATCGGCTACTAACTGGCGGTCGGACCGGTGGATGTCGGTTCGACCCGGCAGACTGAGCGGTCTGAAACGCGGGCGGTCGGACCGCCGTTACAAAACCGGTCAGACCGATTCAGTCCAGTACTGAAAAAAACAAACCCAAAACCAAAACGAAATTTGATCCAACTTTTGATTCAACCAATGAAACTTGACCAAATTTCGAGCACACCTTCCTAATGATATTAGAGACCTATTTCTAGCGACGATCCTCCAGATCCACTTCGTAGAATCGATCTCTCAAGGTTTTACCGAAGAAGTGCACAAACCCTAGAAATATGAAAAGGGGGGCCAAATGAATGCTTGGGGGTTTTACATCTCCCCCCTTTCTATTTATACTAGAGGCCCAGGGTTTCACTTTTGGGACCCACTCACATATGGGACCCACACACACATAACTATTGAAGCAATCGCCTGCTTCACCACGTGTAGGTTGATCAGCGGCTCTCATCATGTCGGCAAGACTCTCCTGTCCGAATCCCATCGGAAACTCCTAGAGACTTGCACCGACTTCCGCACCCCCTGATCCAACCAGCTGTACCGAACTACCCGTTCGATCCATCTTGCCCATTCTGCACCATGCTTGAGTCACACGACCTCACCCGGCATCCATGATCGTTCTGGACCTCAGCTCTCCAAGCGTAGTCCCGATCCACCTCACCGTTGACGTCGTTGGCCTGCAAGCCACCTGCACAGCAATAGACAAATAAATCATTTCCGGGAATAAGTTCTTCACAACTTGACCCATACTAGTTCCACAATGCAATATGCAACAATAAAGCATCGAAGTTCATACGATAAACACATTCAAATCAACTCAATGCCAACTTGGCTAACCTCCAAGTCATCAGCGGTCTGACCGCCCCACAAGGCCGGTCTGACCGATTTCAGGCCGGTCGGACCGATCCCACGACGGCGGTAGGACCGCCCGAAAAGACTTAGCCAAAATTTCAGCTCGTAATTCCGAAACCTTCTGGAAATTTCAACTGAATAGAACTTTTGACTGGGAGCTCCAAAAATGATGTGACCACATCCAGGAGACTCCCCCCACTTGCCTACACAACCTATTTTTGGCTCAGCTCCAAAAACCACTTTTCTTTTTGGCGGTCGGACGGCAAGCATGCCGGTCCGACCGCCCCATCGCCGGTCGGACCGCCCATGACTGACGACCACAGAGCAAACCCGAAAACGCGTGATTTTGCAAACCAACAAAGCCATTGCCAATTGACTCATCATCCTGAGATCGTGCACATATCCTCACGATATCCACACTTCATCATAGCTATTGGAGTGAAATTGTGTTGAATTCATATTTTGTGAAAAAGTGAGCGTACTCCTATTCACCCCCCTCTAGTCGCCTTTTCGGTCCAACAGACTTGTTGGTAAAGCTCTTTACCTTATATGATGTTGTTCTAAACTTCATAACTTACTCCGTCTGGAACGCCTCAATGGTTACATCTACTTAATGAGGTATAAGTCTGAATCCTTTGAAAAGTTCAAAGAATTTCAGAATGAGGTACAAAATCAACTTGGCAAGACAATTAAGTTTCTACAATCTGATCGTGGAGGTGAATATATGGGTCATGAGTTTAGTGATCATCTAAAGAAGTGTGGAACTATCCCACAACTTACTCTGCCGGGAACGCCTCAATGGAATGGGGTATTTGAATGACAGAACCTAATATTGTTAGACAAAGTTCAGTCAATAATGAGCCAATTTGATATTCCATTGTATTTATGGGGATACACTATAGAAACAACAACTTTCACTTTAAATAGGGTTCCTTAAAAACGATAGAGAAGACACCATATAAGATATGGACAGGGAAGTGTCCTGGATTGTCTTTTCTCATGATTTGAGATTGTGAGGCTTATATAAAATATTTGACATTTGATAAACTCACACCCAAGTTAGATAAGTGCTTCTTTGTGGGGTATCATAAGGAAACTAAATGATATTACTTTTATAAGCGGGATGATGACAAAGTGTTTGTTGTCCGAAATGGTGTCTTCTTGGAGAAAGAGTTTCTTTTCAAAGGAGTCAGTGGGAGCAAGGTGCAACTCAAAGAAATTCGGGAAATATCTGAAAATGTTTCAACTCCTACTTAATATCTACAGGATGAATAAAATACTGCAGAACCTGTAGATGAGACATCAGCCCCATGTAGATCTAAAAGGCCACGTCAATTGCCTATAAGGTATGGGTATGAGGTTTTGTTATTGAATAATGATGAGCCTAAGACCTATGAGGAAGCGATGGTGAACCCAGACTCTGAGTCTTGGCTTGAAGCCATGAGATCCGAGATAAAATCCATGTATGACAATCAAGTTTGGAACATGGTTGATCCACCTGATGGTGTCAAAACCATTGAGTGTAAATGATTTTTTAAGAAAAATATAGATATAGATGGAAATATTCACATTCATAAGGCACGACCGGTAGTGAAGGGTTTCAAATAAATTCAATGTGTTGATTATGATGAAACCTTCTAGCCTGATGCTATGCTTAAGTCTATCTGGATCATTCTAGCTATTGCTGCATATTTCGATTGTGAGATATGGTAAATGGATGTCAAAATGACTTTCCTAAATGGAAAGTTAAGTGAGGATGTGTACATGACACAACCTAAAGGTTTTGTCGATCCACAGGAAGCTAGAAAGGTATGCACGCGTAAGAAATACATTTATAGATTGAAGCAAGCATCTCGGAGGTGGAACATTAGTTTTGATGAAGTGGTCAAAGGGTTTGACTTCATCAAGAATGAAGAAGAACCTTATGTTTAAAGAAGGTTAGTGGGAGCAAGCTTGTGTTTCTAATATTGTATATGGATGATATACTACTGGTCAGAAATAATATTCCTATGCATGAATCTGTTAAAACTTTATTAAGAAATAGTTTCTCAATGAAAGATTTAGAAGATGCAGCATATATTATTGGCATAAGGATCTATGGGGACAGATCTAAAAGGCTAATTGGATTAAGGCAAGATATGTACATTGATAAAGTGTTGAAGCGGTTCAACATATAAGATTCTAAGAAAGGTTTCTTGCCCATAGCACGTGCCATTAATCTTAGCAAGAATCAGTGTCCAACAACCACTGATGAGCGAGACAAAATGAGTAGAATCCCATATGCTTCGGCTATTAGATCTATCATGTATAGCATGCTATGTACACGACCAGATGTGTCGTATGCTCTAATTGTTACGAGCAAATATAGTCAGATTCAGGTGAAGGTCATTGGATAGCGGTCAATAATATCTTTAAGTATTTGAGAATGGCTAAGGATGCATTCCTTGTTTATGGTCGAGAGGAAGAGCTGGTCGTAAATGGTTACACCGATGCTAGCTTCCAAACCGACAAGGATGATTTTAGATCGCAGTCTAGGTTTGTGTTTTGTCTTAATGGAGGAGCAGTGAGCTGGAAATGTTCCTAGCAAGGAATAGTTGCTGATTCTACAATAGCGACTGAGTACATTGCGGCTTCCGAAGCTGCAAAAGAAGTCGTATGGATTAGAAAGTTCATTAATGAACTGGGTGTGGTTGCTAGTGCTTCCAGTCCAATGGATCCCTACTGTGATAATAATGGAGCTATGGCACAAGCAAAGGAACTAGGTCGCATCAAAAGTCCAAACACATACTTCGACGATATCACAATATTCGTGAGATCGTCGAAAGAGGTGACGTGCAGATATCCAAAGTGCATACGGATTTGAATATTGCAGATCCGTTGACAAAGCCTCTCCCACAACCTAAGTGTAACATCCCAATTTTCGGGGCTTTTTTAAAATTTTCAAAATAAAAATAACCATTTGATTTTCGTTGACTTGTTAAAGGTTAACTTGAAATTTTGAAAATTAAAATTAATTTAAATGACTAAACCAAACTTCAATTAATTCAAAACATGATTTATTTGGGATTTATTGTATTTAAAGTCAAAAATATTATTTTAAGTTTTTTCTTGGATTTTTTTGTTTTTTTTAAAAGGTTTTTCCTTTTTTCCAAAAAATAAAAATAATTTATTTGCAAACTTAATTACCAATGTTAAGTTGGAAATATTTTATTTAAGCTCGTCATATCTTTGGAAATTTCTATGAATTTTTCCATAATTGTTGGGGCTTTAAAACTCTGCCTAAAAATTTGCAACCCTTTCGGCCTTTTGAAACCCTCTCATTTTCGACCACCATCTCGTTTTTGACTGCCCTCTCGTTTTCGACCGCCCTCTCGGTTTTGACCGCCCTCTCGTTTTTGACCGCCCTCTCGGTTTCGACCGCCCTCTCGGTTTTGACCACCCTTTCATTTTGACTACCCTCTCAGTTTCGACCAGACCCTCCCACCAGTTCTCTCTCTCTCTCTCTTTCTGTCCGACGGATCCCGCATGTCAGCCCCCTCTTCGTCTGGTCACCGTCTCCTTCCTCTCGCCCATACCGCCAGCGCTAGCGTGCTCACCACCGTGATGAAAGTCATCGCCCCGGCGTGATTCCCTCCCTTGATTTCCTCGGCAGCATGCACATTTATTTGTCCGTCTTTCGCCGCACCCACCCCCTCTGTTCTTTCTCCTCCCGCCTACTCCTGTCTCGTCCCCGTCGGGTCGCCTTTGTTCTATGCCGTTCGGAGCTTCGCCTATGCTGTGAAGCTTCTCCGCTACTCTTCCTTCCTCGTTAAATAGTGCCTCATGAGCCCCTTGCCCTCCTCTTGATTTCCACTCAACCCCCCCTCTCCCTCGCTCTTGTTTCGTCGTACCCCGGGTTTCGCCGCCGCCAGCCGGAGCTCGTGCCTCTACCTGTAGCGCCGACGTTGAAGCCCATCTGTCGTCGTGGTCGCCTCCAATGGATTCACAAGGGCACATCAAACCCCATGCGCACCTCCTCGCTACCTCTCCCATCTCCCCGTTGCTACCTTCCGACTAGGTTGTCGAAACCTCCTTCCGACCACCTGTAGTCGAAATCTCCTTCCGACTACTCGAAACCTCCTTCCGACCAGGTAGTCAAAACCTCCTTCCGACTACCTGCAGTCGGAACCTCCTTTCGACCAGGTAGTTGAAACCTCCTTCCAACCACCTGTAGTCGAAACATCCTTCTAACCTTGTATTTTCAACTTCTGAGAGCCCGTTCTCCTTCGTCCGAGCTCCGATTCGAGTGATTCAAAAATTTAAATTCATCTAAATTCACTGTCTTTCTTTTGGTTCTAGTTTGCTAATTTTTGGATTTTATTTGGAATTATTGTATTCATTTGGCTCTTTTGCACTTGTAGATTCCAGATTTTCTGAAGAATTCTTGGAACCATATGCCGAAGCATCTCAACCCTTTAATGATGGCAAGTCGTAGACCGTTGATCATGTCATAACCATTTTATAAAATTATATTGTTTCATGTCAATATGCATTGCTAGGTTTATAACAAATGCTTTTGGGAATAGTAAAATGTCTACTTGCCATTATGCCTCCTTGAATAATTGAGAATGACATGTTGACATGTACCCTTGGACACTGTCAGGACCCAAAAATATAATTATGGACCATCTGTGTTTTTTGCACTAGTTCAGTATCACGTTAGAGCACACAGTGTCAACATAGGTGAATATCGACCCATAGAAGACAAATAATAGCATAAATGATTAATTTGAATAACAAATAAGGGTTTTGATCTTATGGTCAAGTTTACATTTATTAAGCCTCGCAGGGTTAGCAATAATTAAATAAGCAACGGAACATATGAACTTCAGCGGAATCCCATCAATTCACCACATGCAGCCGACTGGGATCAAGACCTAACGATCAGCATATTCGTAGAAATCTTCTTCAAGGACAGATAAAGACTCCTCCACTTCTATTGATTGATTATAGCAAGCATGAGTACACAATCGTACTCGCAAGTTGTACCATAAAATGCAATGTATAGATGATGGCTTATTCCAAGTGAATGGCTTCTGTGGTTATTTTGCATAAATCAACATTTGCAATTAAATACAAATAATAGATTCAAAACATAACTTAAAAAACAAATAAACAGTACTAGCTTAATAGTTGTTTTCACAAAGACACAAAGCCTAATCAAATTATTTCACATAGCCATATGATTTAGATCATATAGCTCTCTTCCCAAATGTTTTATGAAAATCTAACCCTCATGTGAAATCCCCGAGCATGTCCATGACCACGAACGCGGTAATTCGAATAGATTGTTTAACACTTTGCAGAGGTTGTACACTTTACTCACAAGATATAGACAGTATACCTAGCACTAATCATAACATAACTTTTCAGAAACTTCATCTCAAGTATTGACACTCCCGATATGCTTTACCGTCGTCCAACCCATACACAGTTTGATAGGGAAACGGCGAACCGCCCCTCGATGTGATCTACCTGGTAGTCCACACCTCTACCCATCACTGAGCTCCTAAGCTACAACCTGAGTTGTCAATGTAAAGACTCTATAACTTACTAAGTTAGGCCCGTTCCATCAGGCATGTGGTTGTACGAAAGACCTAGCTCGATGCGCACAAAGTTAAGTCCTTAATTGACCAAGGTAAGACTTCTAATTTCTAACTATGCCTCAAAGATTATCATTCCTATTCACAAAGTTCCACCATATCACTTACTATCCACTACTTGCCTCAGTCCAAATCCTTTCCCACCCTATTGGTTAAGTGCAACGCATGCTATCATAAAGTAATAGCACATAGCACACAGTTTCCCACCCTAGTCAAATTTATAATTGCAACTTAAATGATATGTGTGACTCCTAGCATGGCAAAGCAATACTATTCATCTAACTAACCCACGTTGGTACTATGATAATACCAACTAAATAATGAACCAAGCTAGGGTGACAAAAGATCATGGTAATACAATGGACAAGATGGATATAAACAAATAGAATTAATAACTAACCCAAAAGCATTTAAATAAATACTTAAGGTAGAATGCAATACTTTGAATCAAATTAGTTTTAAAAACTGAGTTCAACATGATCAAAGGTATATTTTGCCTTGAAATAAATTCTGATACTGATCTTGGTCTTGGTGAACTCCTTCTTCTTCAAAATTCCGTAGAGTATCAACATCTACTAGCAAATGAAAGTAAATAAATAAAATAGAGAGAAATAGAGAGAAAAACTAACTCCAAAAATTAAATAAAAATCCAAGAAAGATAGAGCTCGAATTTAGATGAATTTAGGAATTTAAATAAGCTCAAACGGAGTTAGAATGAAGAAGATATGACTTCTACAAGTTCTAAAGCTAAAGAAATTACTCAAAAAGGAATTCGAATAGTATTTATTGAGCATTGTACGTTGAGTACAAATAATTTCAGTATGAAGTGCATAATCAACTTGGCAAGATAATCAAAAGTCTACGATCTGATCGTGGAGGTGAATATTCGAGCCATGAGTTTGGTGATCATCTAAAGAAGTGTGGAATTGTTCCACAACTACTCTGTCGGGAACACTTCAATGGAATGAGGTGTCTGAACGACGGAACCGAACATTGTTGGACATGGTTCGATCAATGAGATATGAACTCTAGAAATAGCGGCTTTCACTCTAGAATTATAGGGAAACACTCTAGAAATAGTGGCTTTCACTTTAAATAGGGTTCTATTAAAAACTCTAGGGAAGACACTATATGAGATATGGACCGGGAAGAGTCATTGATTGTTTTTTTTCTCAACGTATGGGGTTGTGAGGTATATGTCAAACGTTTGGCGCCTAATAAACTCACACCCAAGTCCGATAAGTGCTTCTTTGTGGGGTATACTAAGGAAACTAAATGATATTATTTTTATAATCTGGTTGATAACAAAATGCTTGTTGCTCGTAATGGTGTCTTCTTGGAGAAAGATTTTCTTTCCAAAGGAGTTAGTGGGAGGAAGGTGTAACTCAACGAAATTCGAAAACCCTTTGAAAATGTTTCAGCCCCTACTGAACCTCTACAAGATGAACAAAATATTGTTGAACCTGTAAATGAGGCATCAACCCCATGTAGATAAAAAAAGGCCACGCTAATTGCCTATAAGGTATGAGCATGACGTTTTATTATTGAATAATGATAAGCCTAAAACTTATGCGGAAGTGATGGTGGACCCAGACTCTGATTCATGGCTTGAAACCATGAGATCCGAGATAAATTTGTGTATGAGAATCAAGTTTGGAACTTGGTTGATGCACCTGATGGTGTTAAAACCATTGAGTGCAAATGGATTTTTAAGAAAAAGATAGGTATGTATGGAAATATTCACATTCATAAGGCATGACTAGTTGCGAAGGACTTCAAACAAATTCAAGGTATTGATTACGATGAATCCTTCTAGCCTGTCGCGATGCTTAAGTCTATCCGGATCGTTCTAGGTATTGCTGCATATTTCAATTATGAGATATGACAAATGATGTCAAAACAGCTTTCCTAAATAGAAACCTAAGTGAGGATATGTACATAATACAGCCTGAGTGTTTTGTCAATCCAAATAAAGCTAGAAAGGCATGCAAGCTTAAGAAATGCATCTATGGATTGAAGCAAGCATCTCGGATGTGGATATCGTGAGGATATGTGCACGATCTCAGGATGATGAGTCAATTGGCAATGGCTTTGCTGGTTTGCAAAATCTCGCGCTGGGTTTGCTTCATCTTTGTCGGACCACAGCGCGGTCCGACCGGTGGTGTGGCGGTCGACCGCCGTGTGAACGATCGGGACCAAGGTGGTGGACGGCCGGACCTACCGACCTAAAATTGGTTTTTGGAGCTAATCCAAAAATAGGTTGTGTAGACAGGTGAGGGGAGTCTCCTGGATGTGGTTGCATCATTTTTGGAGCTCTCAGTCAAAAGTTCTATTGGTTTGAAATTTCCGTAAGGTTTGAATTTCACGCTGGAATTTAGCTGGTTGTTTGACCGGTCCGACCGCGTAGTTGTGAGGGAGCGGTCCGATCGCTGAATCGGTCGGACCGGCCTTGTGGGGCTGATCGACCGCTTTGACTTGGAGGTGAGCCAAGTTTGCATTGATGTGGTTTCAATGTGGTTGATGTTTAGTTATCAATGCTTTATTGATGTATATTGCATTGCGGAACTAACGTGGGTCAAGTTGTGAAGAACTTGTTCCCGGAAACGGTTTGTTTGTCTATTGCTGTGCAGGTGGCTTGCAGGTCAACGACGTCAACGGTGAGTGGATCGGGACTACGCTTGGAGAGCCGAGGTCCAGAACGATCATGGATGCCGGGTGAGGTCGTGTGACTCAAGCATGATGCAGAATGGGCAAGATGGATCGAACGGGTGGTTCGGTACAGCTGGTTGGATCAGGCGGTGCGGATATCGGTGCGAGTCTCTGGGAGGTTCCGATGGGATTCGGACAAGAGAGGCTTGGCGACGCGATGAGAACCGCTGATCAACCTACACGTGGTGAAGCAGGCGATTGCTTCAAGAGATGTTGTGTGTGGGTCCCATGTGTGAATGGGTCCCAAAAAGTGGAACCCTAGTCCTCTCCTATAAATAGAATGGGGGAGATGTAAAACCCCCTTGAGGCATTCATTTGGACTTCCTTAGCCTTTTCTAGGGTTAGGGTTTGGAGAGGAAGAGAGGGAGAGATTGTGTGCTCCTTGGGTGAGCTCTTGTCCTCCTTGTTGGAGTGGCTTTGTAAGCATCTTGTGAGATCAATCAATCTTGTGATGCTTGCTTGAGAGATTATTTGTCTCCCCTTTTGTGTTCTTCTCTCATTTGGATGAATTTGGTGCTTCCTTGATTCAAGGGTTTATGCTTGGTCACTTGACCCATTTTGTCTTGCTTTGATGTGTGGGAATTCTACTAGAATCATCTAGACCATCAACCCCCACAAGCAAGTCTTGAATCAAAGATTTTCATATTTCTAGGGTTGTGCACTTCTTTGTTAAATCCTTGAGAGATTTATTCTGCGAAGTGGATCTGAAGGATCGTCGCTAGAAATAGGTCTCCAATATCATTAGGGAGGTGTGCTCGAAATTTGGTTAAGTTTCATTGGTCGAATCAAAAGTTGGATCAAATTTCGTTTTGAATTTGGGTAGGATTTTTCAGTACTGGACTCTACCGGTCCGACCGGTGTTTCAACGGCGGTCCGACCGCCCGTATATTCAGCATCACTGCTCACGGGTCGAACCCATCCACCGGTCCGACCGCCGATTAGTTCTTGGTCGATCATTGGTTGAACGCGTCGGTTAGACCGCCCTTGGTAGCCGGTCAGACCGCCTGTGCCCAGATCAACCCTTTGAGATTAAGTCTCCACTTTTGTGTCGTGTGGTTGTCGGGGTTTGTTGAATCCAGCACAAGGCTTCCGCTGTGTGCTTACTGATCTTCTTAGCTTCCATAGCTAAAAGAGTAAAGTTCGTGTTGAATTTGCTTTAGGCGAGAAAGTTGTGAAAGCGCCTATTCACCTCCCCTAGTCGCCTTCCGGTCCCACAAGTGGTATCGAGCTGTTAGCTCGCTTCTATAGATCTTAACCGGTCTTTGGAGCCATGGCGATGAGCGATATTCAATCAGCCACATGTTTTTGATGCGATTGATTTTGCGTATTGAAGGCCGAATGCAGCCTACATCGAGGCTCAAGGGCACATAATTTGGCTTGAGGTGAAACACCCTTATGTCGTGCCACCGATGACAATTTGATCACTCCGATGTGGAGAACAACATCAGGGCTCGGAATTTTTTGATTCAAGGCCTTAGTCGATCGGAGTTTGAGCGTGTCGCTCATTTGTCGTCTGCTCATGAGATCCGCGGACTCTTTGTGATTATCACGAGGGGTCCACTGCGATCAAGGAAGTGAGATGTAACCGACTTAAGAAAGCATACCCAAGATCGAGCAAAGACTCGTGAATCTTTAGATGAGTGTGGGGAGATTTTCTAAAATTCTTCATGATCTCCGCTATTTGTTGATCTTGTATTTTCGAGTGCGAAAATGCACATGACTTTGGGTGCTTTGGATGTGAAGGTCCGGGGATGAAGATCATCGCCATCAATGACAACATTGTCATGAGTGAGCTTACCATGGATAAGCTTTACTCTAGGTTGAAAACGCATGAGATTGATTTTATCTCGCGTCTCCCCATGGCAGAGCCGATGGCTTTAGTGGTCGACCAATCTAAGGGTAGATATACTGATTCTTTTAATGTTAGCTCATCTGGATTTTCCTTGTCTGCTTTGCATTCGTTGAGTGATGAGCAACTTGAGAGACTACCTGAAGATGATTTAGCCCTCCTATCCACAAAATTCACGAGAGCTTACAACAATGTGAGGAGTAGGAGGAGAGGTGGACCTGTCACTTGTTTCGAGTGTGGTGAGCCCAACCACATTCATTCTAGATGCCCCAAGCTGAGGGGCAAGGAGGAGAAGGAGTCACAAAGGCATCCTCAAGCGAGAGATGCCAAGTCCAAGAAGACAAACTACCGCAAATTTGTCAGCCGAGTCCTTGAAGCTCTAGAGGATGTGAGCATGGAAGATGTGGACTCGGCGGAGGACGACAAGAGTGACTCCCGTGGCAAGAAGAAGGCACGTGATTTCACTGGCATATGCTTTATGGCTAAGAACAGCCACGACAGCGACTCCTCCAACAGCGAGGATCCTTTTAGTGATCCCGATGAGGTATACCCTTCACTTCCTGACATGAAAAGGGCTTTGGTGCTTGCCGAACAAAAATTGCATAAGCAAGCTAAATTGATTAAGAAACAGGATACTATGATTGATAATTTGAACCTAGAAGTGGTTAGGCTCAAATCCATTAATCCTGATGATTTCTGTGGTTCATGCTCTAGCTTGCTTAATGAATTGTCAAGCTTGAATAATGCTTATTCCTCTGTTGAAGAACAATTGAAAAATGCTCTTTCTGAACTAGAATCTCTCAAGTCCAGTTCTGTTTGCATGAATGCCATTCCGCTTGATATGACTACTTTAGAAGCTATTCCGTTAACTTGCTCAAACTGTGCTTTGCTAGAATTAAAACTGGATAGCTCTTTGAAAGAATTGCAAAAATTTGATGCTAGTCACACTTGTTCTCATTGTAAGAATAATCGAATTAAAATGCAAGAGATGACTGAAATGGTTGTTTATTCTAGAATTGCCTCTTGTGAAAATTGCCCCAAGCTTACAATTGAGATTGAAGCTTTAAACAAGACTCTTGAAGAGAAAGCCAAAATTGAAAGATCCATGTCTCTTACTGCTTCCAAGAAAGTCATTGATTCTTCCTCTTGTATGTTGCATGCTGAAATTGAAACTGCTATTGGTAAGATACAAGAGGCTTTTAGAGTCAAATTTAAGGAGCAGTTGAATAGGATTGGAGAGTCCTATTGTGTGTCTTGTGAGGCTCTAAAAGTGGAAGTGGATCTTCTTAAGAGCAAACATGTTGAGGCAATAGATTCTAAAAAATGCTCTAATTGTGGAGTTTTGGCAAAAGAGAACGATTACCTCAAAATGACTCTTGAGAAGTTTTCTAGTGGGAAAAAGAAACTCAACTTGATTCTAGACCAATCCAAGGTGAGTGTGAAAAACAGTGGCCTAGGTTTTAAGTCCCTAGAGCTTTCCAAGAATCTCTCACCAAAGATTGCTAGAGTTGTGAAAAGTGGTGTGGTTGAGCAAGAACCTTCTTTGACTTCAAAGGTTGTTCCTAAATCTGTAGGTTCTGCTCAATCTCCTTCTAGCAAGAAAGGTGCTTCTGTCTCACCAGTACGGACCCCTCAAAAGGTCAAGTACAATTGCACCTTCTGCAAGAAAGGGGGCCACACCGTTGAGTTTTGCTTTCGGAGAGCAAAAATTGAGAGGAAAGAGAGAATGAGCACTTTGAGATCCATTAGAGGAGTCTCTTCTTCACTGTAGTCTCTAGAGCCAGCAACCTATTTGCACTACACATATCGGCCTAGGTTCGTAGAGAACTTTGTTGACTCTTTTGGTGGGTCCAGGCAGCAGGTTGGTCTTGGATATCGTGAGGATAGACCACGGGTAGCACCTAGACAGGGGGAGTATCGGTCTTTTGGTAGATCATTTTGGAGAGGTCCAGGTGGTGCTCATGGGCATTCTTATGATTTTGTGCCTGATCATTTTTCTGCTGCTTCTTTTGCTTTTCACAGGCCTCATCCATCTCAGTACTGGACTCCTAGAACTTTTATCTCAAATCCCAGTACTGAGGCTT
Source organism: Hsuehochloa calcarea (assembly GCA_036346395.1). NCBI lineage: Eukaryota > Viridiplantae > Streptophyta > Magnoliopsida > Poales > Poaceae > Hsuehochloa > Hsuehochloa calcarea. The sequence goes on from CM070613.1 coordinate 785,604, forward strand.
GGATGTTTTGAGGGAATTTGCTCTTTTTGTTTTCATTGTATCATAATGCATTTTTATCTCAAAATGTCTTGCATTGCATAATAAAAAAATTATGGAGCTTTGATTATTATCCTTGTATGACTTGATTTCATCTTCTATACCTTATCATATCAAGTGATAGTCTGCTAGACTTCTGTTATGGCTCTTCGTGTGTGGCTTAGCTTTTGCCTTGCTAGCTTTATATCTGTGAGCAAATTGAATCAAATCATGTCTTGTTGGATCTTGTGACTAGTTTTGCTCTAGTGATCCTTTTATGATTCTTGCCATGTCAAATAGGTTGAATTGAGTCTTGAACTTAATTTGAGATGAAAAATGAGCTTTTTATCTTCTTAAGTCAAGCAAATGAAAAATGAGATTTTAAATGCGAAAAATCGATCTCACCAATCCTTTCTCATGAGACGGCTTGCCATTGCACTAGGCATGAACTCGGGGAGTTTTGGATGACCTAGACCACTCTTTTAAGCTTATCGCTTGAGATGGTCGCGGCAAGGCTTGAGATCTAGCACAGAGGAAAAATCCTTTTAGGAAATGCTCAAAATGCTAAGTGCTTGAGTTTTGCTTCAAAAGAATACTCTTATTGCTCAAAATGCCTCAGTTCTTGTGTTGAGTCTCTTTTTACTTATAGACATGGCTTGACTCATTTTTGGTTGCTTTTAGTGGAACTATGATATTGAGCGACCTTTCATGATTTTAATTATGTTAATCTCAGATTGCTGCTATCTGGGTTTTAGCTTTGCAGTACATGTTTTTGCCATGATTGAATATAGCGTCTTCTCGTGTGGTTGTCGGGGTTTGTCGAATTCAGCACAAGGCTTCCGCTGTGTGCTTACTGATCTTCTTAGCTTCCATAGCTAAAGGAGTAAAGTTCGTGTTGAATTTGCTTTAGGCGAGAAAGTTGTGAAAGCGCCTATTCACCCCCCTAGTCGCCTTTCCGGTCCCACATCAGAGTTATAACATTCGTTTTGATGAAGTAGTCAAAGGGTTTAACTTTATCAAGAACGAAGAAGAACCTTGTGTTTACAAGAAGGTTAGTGAGAGCAAGCTTGTGTTTCTGATCTTGTATGTGGTTGACATACTACTGGTCAGAAATCATATTCCATAGCTTGAATCTGTTAAAACTCCATTAAGAAATAGTTTCTCAATAAAAGATTTAGGAGAAGCATCATATATTCTTGGTATAAGGATCTATGGAGATCGATCTAAAAGGCTAATTGGATTAAGTCAGGATATGTACATACACAAGGTGTTGAAATGGTTCAACATGCAATATTCCAAGAAATGTTTTCTTATGTATGATACGACTGATCCGATCTAGGCGATAGTAATGTCGACCAAATCCAGACTAGTCGTATAGTGATACGACCAGATCTAGACTAGTCGTATGGTGATACGACCGAGTCCAGACTAGTCATATAGAGATACAAGTTGGTCGTAGGCTAGTGCCCGTGGCGCATGGTATTAATCTTAGTAAGAGTCAGTGTCCTACAACCACTGATGAGCGAGATGAAATGAGTAGAATTCTATATGCTTCGGCTATTGGATCTGTCATGTATGCCATGCTATATACGCGACCGGATGTGTCATATGCTCTAAGTGTTACGAGCAGATATCAGTCGGATCCAGGTAAAGGTCACTAGATAACATTTAAGAATATCCTTAAGTACTTGAGAAGAACGAATGATGCATTCCTTGTGTATGGTGGTGAGGAAGAGCTGGTTGTAAATGGTTACACCGATGCTAGCTTCCAAACCGATAATGATGATTTTAGATCGCAATCAGGGTTTGTGTAAGATATGCAAAGTGCATACATATTTGATCCGTTGACAAAGCCTCTCGCGCAACCTAAGCTTGAGGCGCACACAAGGGCAATGGGTATAAGATATCTAAATGATTGACTCTAGTGCAAGTGGAAGACTGTTGGTGATATGTCCCAGAGGCAATCATAGAGATGATTGTATCAAGTTTATGTTTACGTGTTATTGAATAAGTGTCATTCTGTTCCTTAAGTGAATCATCAATTATAAAGATCAACGAATATGTGACTCGTTGGTGAAGCTCTTTAACTTATGATGACGCGTTCTAAATGTATCCTCGGTTGGATGTCACCTTTGGTGAACACCGGTGATCCTATCGACAAAGACATGTATTGATTGATGATCATATTTCACCAGCCATGGATATAGGGATATCAAATCAATAATGTGGACACATATGTTAGAGAATATGGTGTTGGATTGACCCACCTTGAGACACTGCTGAAATTGTTATGATTTCATGTGTCGTCAGTTGGTCTCAAGCAATGATGATGTATAATCCTTGGACCTGAGATTAGTATGGTTTCCTACATGTGTAAGAGTACACTTTGGGATTGACAAACGCTACTCCGTAACTAGGTAGTTATAAAAGTAGCTTTCAGGTATACTATGAAACATGCAGAGAAATGTGACTGGTCAGATATGGGATTTGCCCCTCCTAACATAACAAGAGAGATATCTCTAGGCCCCTCGATGTGGTCAAAAAAGGAAGTGCATGGCTATGCCACTGGTGGTCGAAGAGTTCGACCACTTGAAGTTATAAGACACTTGATCGAGAAAGTATTGAACAGCTTATGGATGATACAACATCTTACCTAGAGTTCAACCAGATATCATGAGGTAAAGGGAGAATACATGAGCACGTCTTTTAGTTCGAACAGATATGGACTAGTCGTATGGAGATACGAGCTGGTCATAGGCTAGTCGAATATGATCACTAAGTGGTCGAAATCTGGTTGTAAGGAGTTACGAACTGGTCGAGACCAAATATGTGTTGGTCGTATAGAGATACGAGCTAGGCATAAGTGATAAGGACCAGGTCATAGATCATATTGCATTAAGGTTTGTCTGATATAATTCGTGTGTATTCGAGAATTGCTATGTTTTGCTAGGAGTCGCTGACGACTCGTGATAGGAAAAGAGTTTTCGAGTCACTGCCGATTACGCATGAACCTAACACGTCACTTACCTAACGGGATGGAACAAACCAGTACAGATACAATTTGTCAAACGCGTTCGGATAGTATCTGTCACGGGCACTATATAAGGAGATGATTGAGGATGAAGAGAGAGTGAGGATAGGGGAGACATCCGACAAGAGTTGACGTGAGTTGCTCTAAACCCTAGCCGCCATCTTCTTGAGAGAGGGTCTTTTCGTACGACTTGGTGCTAGCACACCAGCGTACGGTGTTCCTTTCCTGGACATGTGGATACCGTAGAGGCGCTACCGTGGTTGTTGTTGTGCTTGAGGACGATCCATGACCTTGGCGAGGAACTCGATTGGTTGCTGGAGAAGGCGATCGACTACGAGGATGATTGGCCATGAGGACGATCGGCCACAAGGACAATCGGCTACGTTGGGCGATCGACTACGGCGGACGATCGACTACGACCACTACATCAATGCACACTTTGTTATACCAGGCTGCTGCGTGTCTGGAGATAACGATCTGTGATCTCTTGCTTGTATGACATCCTGGTTAATGTGGTAGAATTTTTGAATTGTCAGCTAGCGTAGCCTACCCGTATCCCATCATATGGTTCATCCGATATAACTCGTGCGTATTCGAAAATCGTTATGTCCTGCTAGGAGCCGCTAACGACTCATGATTATAAATGAGTTTTTGAGTTACAACCGATTATGCATGAACCTAATGGGTCACACACTTAAAAGGTTGGAACAAACGCGTTCGGATAGGACTCGCCATGAGCACTATATAAGGAGATGCTTGTGGCTATTGGGAAAGGAGAGGAGAGGAGACACACGACAAGAGTTGACATGAGTTGCTCCAAACCCTAGCCGCCATCTTCTTGAGAGAGTCTTCCCGTGCGATTTGGTGCTAGGACATCGATGTACGGTGTTCCTTCCTCGGACATGTGGATACAATGAAGGTACTACTGCGGTTGCTGTTGCACTTAGGGATGATCCACGACTTTGAAGAGGAACTCGATTGGTTGCTGGAGATGACGATAGACTGCGAGGACGATCAACTACATTGGACAATCAACTTTGACCACTACATCGACGCACTCTTCGTTGGACCATACTGCTCCAACTCTTCTTCTGTTACACTACGCATCTGGTGGTAACTGTAACAACCCAAAAATCTAGTCTGTTTTAAAGTTTTAAAAAGAAAAATAACCATTAGAATTTTTCTACTAAAGTTAAAGCTTAATTGGAATTTCTAGAGATAAAAAACAATGTAATATGAATAATCCCAACATCAATTATTATCAAAATGATTTTATTTCAGTTCTATGTGCTTGGATATATTTTCTAGATTTTTCTATAATTTTTCTGAGTTTATTTGCTATTTGGATTTTTAGTATTTTCTAAAAAGAAACACATATTCTAAATTCTTCGAACAGTAGTGGGCTGAAACCCAACTACTATTCCAGTTGGCCCAACCCTGGTGGCCTAATTCCCCGTTCGCTCTTGCGCCAGTAGTTCGTCCATCTCGCCGCCGCGCGACGCCGCCGCCTCTCCATTGCCGCCTGGGCCCACCATCGCAAGCGTGTTGTCGCTTCACTGGATTCCGTGCATCGAGTCCGAGTCCCGCACGGCAGTGCCGCCGTCTCCCTCTCAAACTCCCTACTCCGGCACAATATAAAGGCCACCACCTGCATCAAAATCTTCGCCCGACCTTCCTCCACCGAAACACTAGACCCTCTGCCCCGGTTTCGTCTTCTCGGCGCTGCAATCGCTGAAGACCCGAGCACCATCGAAGTTCCTTCGCCGCCGATACACTGCCGCCGGTGCCAAGCCATCACCTCTAGAAGAGTCCTTGTGATCTCAGGGTTCCGTTTTGCTACTTCGCCGGAGCCGCCACATGGCCGCAGACTCCTCCGATCGTTACGCTCTGTCTTTGAGTCATTTGCCGCCTAAGTTCTTTGTAACGTCCCAAAATTTGGCTTTTCAAATATCTTTTGAGTAGTTTAGGTCACTAGAAAATTTCACCAATTTTATTTGAATTAATAAAACTTAATTGGAATTTTTCTAAATTAAAAATATTTAATTTGACTAATATAAACATCAATTAAATAAAAATATATTTCATTTGGCTTCCTTGTGTTCCCAGGAATTTTCTGGTATTTTTGGGGATTTTTCTAGATTTGTTTGCTATTTATTCTATCTTATCGATTTGTTGCCTTTTTTTAAATTCCGAATTTCTGTTTTTCTCTCTCCTGCCCACGTGTACAGTACCCGATCAGCACTATTTGCATGCATGTTCACGTGATTTTCGCAACCGAGCCGAACTGCCAGCCGAACGAACTCGTACGCGATTCGTTTTCTGATTCAAACTTCAAATATCAATATCTTTTCGCTCGGTGCATATAAATACGAACCGTCATGCACGCAGCGTCCGTCTCGACGTCCTCTTCCAATCCTCGATTTGCTTTCTTCGAATCGATCAGTATTCAATGCAGTTCGCGGAATACGGAGTTCGCCCAACCGCCTTCTCCGGTGAAGTTTCTCCTCCGTCTGACGTCCGTGGCCGAACCGTCTATGGCGTTGGGTTCGCGTCGTCGTGCTCTACGTCATGGTGCCAGCCCCTTCGCCCGAAGTTCGCCGGAGTTCCGCCGTCCGTCGTATCCCAACCGTATTCTTCGCGTATTCTACTTCCTCGGTGAGTATTTTCAAAATCCGACCGCACCATCGCGTCCGGCTCGTCGTTTCCTTTCCGTTTGCCCTTCGCGCGATCGGCGCCACCACCGATCACGGCCACCACATGCGCCACCGTTCTGCGGTAATGTAGGAAGTTTGTTGCCATGTTAGTTTTCCAAAGAGATGGCTTCAAACGCTTTGCTCTCGAGCACGTGTATCTTGTTTTGCATCGACTCCTTTGTTATGTTGATTCGTTGCCCTTCCTTCTTCTTTTCCATATAGGTATATGTATATCCAAGACGCATAAGGTGCATGCGGTTTTGTGTGCTCTCGGTTACATTGGTGTGTTGGCCTCCTTTCTTTCCTTGGCCCTGTTGGCTCTCTCTCAACAAGGGTAGTAGGTCGCCCACTTGGTGCACCGAAGCCGATCTTGAACCTCGTGTCACTATTTATGTATATGGTGCAAAGTGTTGATATTTTTGGTGCGATCTTTGGTTGGCGGTGATTGCTCTACCTAGTGCGTGCGTTCGGTCTTCCTTGTTTCGTCACCCATCACATCACGCCACGCCACCCATACGCCCAATTACTTACATTCGCTCATGTATATGCACCGTACATTCTTTCGATCGATCTATTAGTCCTTCTGATTAATCCTTCTATGTTGTTTCTTTCGCCATGTCTTTGCTATCCCTCTGTCAATACATCAATGCGCATGAGCCGGCCGGCAAGCTCCTACTCTCAGTTCTGTTGATATGTATGGTTGTATACATGTGTGTGCGTGTGTCTATACATATATATATATATGTATGTACGTACATATGCATGTATGTGTATATGTATCTATATATGTATATATATATGTATGCATGCATGTATATATGTATACATAGATATATATCTCCTCTTACTTCCATGTTGACCCCACATATCATCCACCCAAATAAAAAGGCTAACTATTAATTCTCTCACTTACATGCGGGCCCCGCATGTCAGTCAACCTTTGGTCAACCCTCCTCCATGAGCTTGGTCCACCATAGACTAGCCTATCTCCGTGGACCTGGTCCCTAGACCAGTGGCCCACATGTCAACCCCTAATCCTATTTTCGATAATTAATTTAATTCTTGAAAATTCTTTTATCTCATTGGTCCCACATGTTATTCTCTCTGCCTTTTTCTGGAATTATTTTTAATTCTAGAAATCCATAAATATCAGTCGGTCCCACATGTCATACACTCAATCATTCTCTAATATTTTCGGAATGGAATATTCTGACAATATTCCACTTGTCAGCTTGTCTCTCTTTTTATTTTTATCATTCCAAAAGCCATATCTTATTCATCTGAATTCCGCTTGAACCCATCCAGATTCCTACATTCATCTAAATTCAATATCTATCTTCCAGTACTATTCAATTTCAATTTGGAGTTTATTTGATTTGTCTTTTGAATTGTGTTTTTTTTGCGCTATCTTTATCGTTAGACGTTGAAGCCCGGAATCGTCTGAAGGAGCTGAAGAGCAAGGAAGTAGAAGATTGAAGATAAATAAAGACCATCATTGCTATAGCAAGGCAAGTTACACCTTTGATCATATTGAACCCAGTTTTCAAAATACTTTGTTTCAATGTATTGCATTCTATTTCAAGTATTTATTTAAATGCTTTTGGGTTTAGTTATTAATCCAATTTGTTATATCCACCTTGTCTATTGTATGCCATGATCTTTTGTCACCCTAGGTTGGTTAATAATTAGTTGGTATTATCGTAGCACCAACGTGGGTTGGTTAGATACGATTAGACTGCTTAGCCATGCCACGAGTCATCATTTCATGTGAGAGTTGCAATTATAAACTTGACTAAGTGATTATTGAACGTGTGATGGCTGTGTCTTGTGTCTTTGTTACTCGTTGATGGCATGTGTTGCACTTAATCAACAGGGTGGGAAATGATTTAGACTGAGGCAAGTGGTGGATCTGTGTGAACGGTGGAACTGTGTGATATAAACTTTGTGATTTGGGAAAAACTGGAAGTCTTGCCTTGGTCAATTAAGGACTTAACTTTGTGCGCCATTGAACTGGGCCTTACTGTACGACCACATGCCTAGTATGGGCTGGGCCTGACTTAGTAAGTTATGGAGTCTTGACATTGATAACTCAGGTTGTATTTAAGCTATGTGATGGGCTGGAGGTGTGTACCGCTATGTTTGGGTCACATCGCGGGACGGTTCGCTGCATCCCTGTCCAACGGTGTGTGTCGTTCCAAGGGCTTTGTGAACAAATTGACTGGCAGAAAGCACATCGGAGTGTCATTGTTTGAGATGAAGTCTCTGAAAGGTTTTGTTATGGTCAGTGCTGGCCCCACTGATTGTATCGTGTGGGTAAAGTGTACAGCCTCTGCAGAGTGTTTAAACCAATCTATTCGAATAGCCGCGTCCTCGGTTATGGACATGCTCGGGAATTTCACACGAGGGGTAGATTTTCATAAAACAAATGGGAAGGGTCAGCTGTGTGAGATAACTTATGCAGCTGTGTGAATAACTTGATTAGACTGTGTGTCCTTTGTGAAATCAATTGTTAACCTATTATTGTCTATTTGTTTTGAATTATGCTTTCAATCTATTATTTGTATTCAATTGCAAATGTTGCATTTCTGCAAAATAACCACAGAAGCCATTCCTTTGGAATAAGCCATCGTCTATAAATTGCATTCTGTGGTATGACTTGCGAGTACGGTGTGTACTCACTCTTGCTATAAACAATCAACAGAAGTGGAAGAATCATCAGCCAACAAGGTCTACCTCAAGGATCGTGGAGAACTAGGTCGCGCTACCCCAGTCGATTGCCTGTGGGCATATGGATGGGCTTCACTGAAGTTATTCCGTTACGTTCCGCTGCAGCTTTATTGAGCTATTTGTCTTCTGAGACATTAATTGTAAGCTTTAACCTTAAGGTCTTTACTCTGATAATTATTGTTATTTGTCTATTTATTAGTCATCTTTGCATATGAAAATGATATTTCATCGATGTTGCCACTGTGTGCACTAGCGTGATCCTGGACTAGTGCAGTATACACAGAGGGTCCAGATTTGCATATTTGGTCCCGACAGAGGTGGTATCAGAGCCATATCGACTGTAGGTCGTGACCTTAGTTAGAATGGCCGAGTTTAAGGAAGACTTCAAAACTTATTTTACAAATGAAAAATCTTAATGATGTGCTATTCTCATCTTGTCTAGATTCTATTCTCTTCCACTCTGATCATTTCTCATCTATATTCTTCCTCACCGTTTTGAGTATTAAATTGGACCTTCTTTCCTCATAACTTCCATAGCTGTCGTTATCTGTGTCAAATGTCTTGGTGGATACCCAAGAGTCGTTTTCAACAACTCTTCAAACAACTCGAATAATTAAATTAACCATTTTCTTTCTCTTTTTCTTAACTAGAAAGAACCACACATACCCACAAGAACCAACTCAATTTGTAATTGACATCCATCATAAACTCATAGTTCAAAGAAGAACTAAGAGAATATCTCACTACCCAAGATCACACCCTTTTCCATAGTCTTTCTTTTAAGGATTTAACATTCTCTTAAACCATAGGATCCCAAATCATCGCATAACATACTAACTCATTCCTCTTAAATTGGTAACCTCAAAGCTATGTTCAACCGAACACAAAATCCACACTTATGCAGGGAGACTTTTCCAATCCACAATATCACACTGTAGCCAACTGCTCTACCAAAAGAATTACTTTAACAAATAATTCCCAACGCAACTCAATATAAATTTCACCCACAATCACATCTCTCAATCCGTTAAGGATAATCAATTTAAAATTCACATCACACACTCTCATTTACTACACCCAAAGAATACTATCAATGATTATCCCACTATTCAGAATCTACTCTTATTTTACTGCTTTTACACATAATGATTGGCAACCAAAGTTCTAGCATAAAAATGTAAGCCCAATTTCAAACTCCAAGACTCATACAACAAACTTCTTGTATAAAAGATCGAGAAATCCTCAGATTTATTCACTAAAATTCCCACATTCCAAACATACTCAATCATTATCATCCACATGTAAATATTTTCTCGACCAAATTATCTTTTAGAAGAATTCTATCTCCTAGAAGGTTATTCACTAAAGCAAGGGCATACCTGCCGACATTCCAACACTCCTTACTATCTCATTAATTGACATTACGATTAGATTACTTCGCTAATCCTACTCTCATTAAATTACACCATCATATTTTGCGTATACAACCTGGCAAATTACCCAATCGCGGTACTCTAATAAACTGACTAAGATTTCTATGCTTTCAATAATTCTAATGCTCCACTCAACATGAACAAATGATCTTTGACCGCAAACCACTGTAGGTTCTATTAGTTGCAGTATTGCCATCGGTTTAGCCCCAAAGACAAAACATTATATTTAAATCAAACCCTCTCCAAGGATTACTTCAAGAAATTAACTTATCACTCAATACGTCTCAAACAAATTGACACCTAGAGTCTCACCAAATCATTCGCTTGACTAGCACCAATCAGTTGACACCATACCTCTATGAGGTTTTGTAAAACAAATCCATTATTCCTTTCTCAAGGAAGAGGTAAAGAACAATAATGATTTCAGCACTTAAAAAAATATTTACCATTCACAGTAAACACAAGACCAACAGATATAGTCAATTAGCAATGAACTCAGAGAGTAAGAGATGAGACCACAAATAAGGGCAAAAGTCCCACCAGAAGGGAATATCAAACTTCAGCCAATAAAATAAAGCATTGCTTTTGAAACTTGAGGCACTCTTATGAGACCAACCAACAAGGTTAAGCACGCTTTAATAAGCTACAAGCTACAAAACTTGAATCCAAGCGCGAATACCACTAATACACCCTTCCATTTAACATAGGAAATAATTTTCTTTGATCGAAACATCGATTTGCCAACTCAAGCAAAAGATCATTTAAGCACAAATCACATGAATCACTTAAGAACCGATAGAACCTTCAAATACGTCACTCTGTGCAAACTAATTTCAGATGCCACATAGATCATGAACTCCCAAACAATTATTTGCAGATCACCTTACTAATATCAAGAATAATACACTCTTAACAAGAATCTTTATCGTCAACTCTTTTTATTATAAAGCCCCCAAGGGCTCACCAAATAGTTTCGTACTACTAGTATCATCTCATCCTCAAATTAACAGTAGACCAAAATCTTACAATCACACTACACATGCACTTTATTTTTTAGAGGGAATCTACTACATAATTTAAAAAGGTTATACCAAAATTCTTTCATCATGGACATGCTATCATCCGACTATTCCACAATCATGTAGGCATAAGCCACTTATTAAATCATGTCAGTTCAACCCGTAGTGATGCTTAACACTACACCTTAACACACAACAATTGACCATCGTTGTTATCGACTAGCTTCATTACAAAGTCTAGTTGCTACCAACTTTCCTTTGCGAATTATATGAATATTTACAAACACATATTCAACAGTTCCTCTTCATGTTTAGATTTCGGCTAAATCACACCAGAATTTCAAGAATCAAAATCTTCCATCGATCAAAAGTCTCAACAACACTACAACCAATTTCATCACGTCATTCAATATAGACGATCTATCTAGAACTCCTCCCATAAACTCTTGATTCACTGATATTCAATCCCTTCAACCTTTTGTACACCATTTCAATAATTAATCATACTAAGGAATATGTAAAGCAACAACCATATATGATAATCAAATAGCTAATTTTACGATAATTTTTAGATTAATATCCTCTAAGACAACGTTCAACCACACCCTTAACATAACCATCACCAATTATTAGCTTAATCCAATGAGATCCATTACTCTAAATTATCTAAGAAATTTACCAAATTCTACAATCTTAATGATCAGGCGAATTCATCAATATCTCACACTTCTTAATAAATATTGCATTCCTAGTAGGTATAAACATACATGTTATCACAGTTCATTAAGACCTACTAGAAGACAACCTCAACTTAATCGATTTCACTTCCAAGAACACTAGTTAAGATTAATCATGTACCATGCCATTGACCCAACTTAGTACCCATACCATATCAATTATCTTCCATGCTTCAACTTCTCACTTTAATACAACAAAATATCACCAAAGAGTTTTGATACTTCCTTTCCTAAAGAAGAAATATTAAACTCCATCCCTCCATTTATTCATAAAAGAAGTACATGGACCAAAACTCCACATGATAAAGAACTTGTAAAAGATGATTTCTATTATCCCAAAATGCCAAGCGGATAAATGGGTCATGCTTCACAACAAAAAGAAAAACCTCCCATGAAGGGACCAACATTGCAAATCAACAACGTTCATAAGTAGCCAAACGTATCTCAATAGTCGAAAGAACAATATTTGTTTCAAAAAACAAATAGAGACCAATTGAAACCCGTCAACGGCATTGTACCCACAATTCAAGGAAAGTTCATCAACCATAAGAAAATATAACCAAAAAATCAAATACAAACTCGAGGAAGACAACAACTTCTCAAAAACTCATCAACTGGAATGTAAGCACTAACTCAAGAAAAATTCATCATTCGCAACTATGACCAGAATTAGCCAAAATTTAAGCTCAAGGGAGAAAACAACTTTTCTAAATAAACTCACCCTCAACACCTATAACTAGGGTAATCGGGGTAACTACTTTTCTATTCCTATACCATGAACGGAGGTGTAACCTGGCAAAGCCCAGGGCCACAACCACAACCTCAACCTCTCAATATTAACCATTATCTCACATAACCAATATAATCAATTATGAGTATACTAGATCAACTCATAACAATCATAGTATAAATTCATAAGTATAGAAGATCATATCATAGATTAACAATGCAACATAACGGAAATAAAAATGCATTGCTTGACCCATCTCATCCTACTGTGCACCAGTGTGTCAAGTTTTAGGTTAATTAACCATTAACATATTTTAGCAAATTAAGTTACCTAAGTTGCTAACTTATTCACCACGGACCTAAAGCCCACTCTGATACCAACTGTAACACCCCAGCCCAACATGAACCCGGAATGCTACTAAAATAACAAGATAACAATTTAAATTCTAAGTTTGTCCACTAAATTTCGATAGAACCTCCTTTGTACGGTTATGCATACAAGGGATTCTAACAAATTCAATAACATAATCAAATAATTCAGTCATCCAACTTAATTCATAATTGCAAATAAACTACCATGATAAGCTAATCAACTCTATTACAAAATAACAGATGTATGGAGACATAACCAATTCAAACTATCATAATAGTTTTCTCAATTATTAATGTGTAGTCCAAAATTATTCATTCATGAAGAGTGAGTGGAAGTGTGCAACAGATCGTAACACTAGCCCCTCCCATTCATGACGTGCGCGCAAGAGGTACATAAAATACAACCAAACAACAAGGGTGAGTCTATGACTCAGCAAGCCCAAATAAAATGGTAAACCAACTTACAACTTTGTCACAGTCAACCAACCGCCGTATCCATATCAAGAACAGCTCATATGCTACATGCAATGAAAATGCCAACAGATTCACTTTTCTTTTCTCTTTGCATTTACCGATAATGTGGAGTATGCATCCGTCGATGCATACTCATGCCTGTACCTTCTAGCACAGGGACCATGAGCACACACTCCACGAGTGTAGGGACCATAAGCTCATCCAATCATGACGGAGACCTCAAATCAATACTTGGCCTCCACATGGCCAAGTCTCAAGGATAACAATATAATGTATATGAATCATCTCAATTATCCAACATAAACATGTAACAATTCAACGGTGATATTCACGAATAAAAACATATTCACAACACAAATGTCGAAGCATTCACCACAAGAATTCTACCGACTAAATGCACTTGCCTCAACCATGCGAAGCTTGATGATGTGAAGAGGGCGCTGCCCCCGGAACCACACCACCACCTGAGAATTTTTAAAAATCATACTAAGAGAACATTTTTGGACAAAGCATTGCTAGAAACAAATATACGACAACTATGCTCCCTAGCGCAACCCAAAATGCCAACTCCTATGAACATCGGTCAGTTCCAGAACAGGACATCCCCCTTCTAAAAATCATTACTTTTCATAGGTCTATTAAAAAATGGTGATCTTTGATCCCCTGGAAAGATTACTAAATTCCCCACAATAACCTAGTTGGCACTATCCCCAAATTCTATAATCCTCTACCCTTACTAAACAGATTACTCAAACTACTAAACCTCGTTAGAGGTAGTGGACAGTGAGACTAAAATTTATATAACTTCCAGTACAGACATCCAAAAAATATGATCTTTAGCTCTTTGGAAATATTATGAAAATACCTACAACTTTTGTGTTAGTGCAAACCTCTAAATAATTCGTTAGATAATTTCTAATAACCAATCAGTACAATTTGTCAGAATCCCGACAAAACCTCGGCACAGCAACATTGTAAAATCGATAACTTATGATCCACTCCTCCAAATGATGTGATCCAAGACTCTATAGAAAACTAAAGACGTTGTCTACAAATATATAGCAGATGGACAGATCAAATTCTGCCGTTAACAAAATCTAATCTATAATTGAAAACTTGATGTCAGAATGTGACAATGCGAAGGAACAGAAGTAAAAGAAAAATCCATATCTTTCAAATGAATGAACCAAAATTCATGATCTTTATCAATCTGGAAAACTAATAAAATCTTCTACAAAATTCATGTTGGGAGACCCCCCTGAATCGGCCATTATCTAAACCTAATCTATTAAACATGACGACTGTTGTAATCTCGTCAGGGTTTCTGGTCAGCAGTAAAGAAACTAACGTATCTCCCAATCTACAACTCCAAATTGGGTGATCTTGGTCTCTATGAAAATATGAGAACAAAGCCCACAAATCTCTAGGAGGCCCTAACCTCGAATTCGGACTTTAACTATGCAAAAACTAACGAGCAAGCAGAGTACAGATTACTGATTCTAATCGCAGTAGTTCAGAAACTCTCTAATCGATAGCAATCAAGGATCAAACCTGCTCCAAACAGCGAGAAAGAGGCACCAATGTAGGGGAGTGATGCCGGGAGGTGGAGGCCAAGGGGAGGTCATGAGGAAGGCGGCCATGAGGGAGGTGGAGGCCAAGGGGAGGGGAGAGGGGCAGGGCTTGCGACTTGGGGGGGGGAGGCGGCCACAAAGTGGCGGCTAGGGTTTGGGGGAGGGAGGTGTCCCCCCCCCTTCTGGCCAGCCCCCGCTTGGGCCTTCTGGGTCGTGGCCCGATGCCCAGGTTGGCATCTTTTCGCTAGAATACCCTTATAAAATGTTTATTCCCTCTTTTATTTGTTTTTTCCTCTTTAGAAATATTCAGGGTATTACAGTGCAGAAAGGAATGAAGTGCGCAGACTTGTTGAAATGATCCACCACTACCCTAATTGCATATATCCCTCACGGCGAACGAGGTAACACAACCACAAAGTCCATGGAGATAACATCCTAAGGTCACTCGGAAGCTCCAAAGGTTGCAACAACCCTGTAGGACACTTATGTTTGGCTTTCACTTACTGACAAACACCGCAAGAAGCAACATAATTAGCAATGTCCACCTTTCGCATTTTCCACCAGAAATTCTACTTCAGATCACGATACATCTTAGTCTCACGGGATAAGCGATTATGCAATGCACGATGAGCCTCTCTCAAGATGTCACCCTTGACCTCCGCCTTTTGTAGCACACAAAGGCGGCCTTTAAACCACAAAACACTAGACTCATCAATGCTGAAACCTCCCTCCATGCCCTTATTCAGATGCTTTTTAACCTCCTGCAATAACCGATCACTCTGTAGCGCTTCCGCATGGTCTGAAATAGCTGACTCAAGGATCAACTGCGTCTCAACATGTGCCGTGCCCGCGTAGCAATAGGATATCCCCATGCGATCAACATCAGCAATGAGACAATCTAGAGTAGTGGGAGTCACTGTGCGACTAAGAGCATCAACAACAACATTGGCCATGCCTGGATGATACTGAATGGTAAGGTCGTAATCCTTGATCAATTCCAGCCACCTCCTTTGCCTGAAATTTATATCATTTTGAGTGAAGATATACTTGAGACTCTTGTGATATGTGAAAATATTATAAGACTCTCCGTATAAATAATGCCTCCAAATCTTGAGAGTAAAGACAACCACAACCAATTCCAAGTCATGGGTGGGATAATTCTGCCCGTACTTCTTTAACTGTCTTGACGCATAAGCAATCACCTTACCATCTTATATAAACACACAGCCAAGACCCACTTGAGACACATCGAAAAAGACTGTGAAGCGCCTCCCCAGCTCAGGAAGAGTGAGGATAGGAGAAGTCACTAACCTCTCCTTCAAAATGCTGAAACTACGCTCACACTCCTCGGTCCACTGGAATCTCACGCCTTTCTGAGTAAGCTGATACATCGGTTTGGCAATGATATAGAAATTTTGCACAAAACGCCACTAGTAACCAGCCAAACCCAAGAAACTCCTCACCTCCTTCACATTAGTCGGCCTCTCCCAGTCCACCACAGTAGAGACCTTGCTAGGATCAACAACGATACTGTGAGAATTGATCACATGACCCAGAAAAGTCACTTCTGAAATCCAGAACTCACATTTCCTCATCTTGGCATAGAATTTGTGTTCTCTAAAAGTCTCTAATACTAGCCTCAAGTGATGTTCATGATCCTCATTGGTCTTAGAGTAGATAAGAATACCGTCAAGGAACACCACCACAAAGTCATCCATAAAAATGGCAAGTGCATTAGTCAGTCCAAAAGATATAACTTTAAACTCATAATACTCATACATGTGGAGAAAGCAGTTTTCTCAATATCCTGCTCACGCACACAGATCTGGTTATACCATGACTGAAGATCAATCTTGGAGAACACTTGAGCTCCACTCAACATATCAAACAAATCCTCAATGCGGGGGAAAAAGATATTTATTCTTAATCTTGATTGAGTTAAGCGCACGGTAATCAACACACAAGCGCCAACTCCCATACTTCTTCTCTGTGAACAGAACAGGAGCTCCCCATGGTGACACACTACGCCTGATCAAACCCTTAGCCATCAAATCATCTGACTGCTTCTTCAAATCGTCCTAAAACGGACGTGCCAGCCAATATAGAGACAACGTGATGGACTGAGTGCCTGAAACAGGATCAATGCGAAACTCCACGTCTCGCGCAGGATGCATTCCCAGAAGCTCAGTCGAAAACACATCTAGAAAAACACAAACCAACAGAATCTCCCCAATCCGCAAAGCCACGCTCAGCTTTTCAGCAAGAACCAAGAAAAGTCCAATCTTCACCGCATGCTGATCCGAGAACAGTCTGGCCAACATACAAAGAGAGCGCGGAGACGCACTCCCCTGACATGTCAAAATCTCACCAGAAGGAGTCTGCAAAGTGATGGTCCTACAGAAACAGGATATCACGGCTAGATAGGAGTGTAACCAATCCATGCCCAAGATGACGTTGAAAGGCTCCAACTGAATAACCATCAGATTCGCCATGAACTTGTCCCCATCGATAACAATAGAGCATCTAGGACAAACAGTGGAGCTCGCAATAATACCCTAGGAGAACTGACTAACACTGACTGAGAAATTCACTGCACACTCAAGTTTGCTTTCCTTGCAAACACTGTCGAGACAAATGAATATGTAGCTCCTGAATAAAAAGAGACTAAAGCATCAAACGAATACACAAGTAAAGTACATATCACCACATCAGGATGACCCGCGGACTCCGTAGTAGGCATGGCGTACACTCTAGGTGGCGCCATGGCAAAGGAAGACGGTGTTGGGGCGGCGGAAGCCCTGACACTCTGCCGTGGAGGTGCAGGTAAAGCTAGTGGAGTAGCAATCTGAAGCGGTGCAGGAGGCGGAGGCTGCCAGTAGTACCCTGCCGGGGGCGCCCAAGGTGAAGAAAGCGGCGATGTAGAAGGGGCGACCATCATCTGGACAGATCCTCGTGCAGGTCCTGCTGGGGAAGACGCAGGCACAGGCTCCCACTTGATCACACTAGCGGGGTTCTAGCGACACACCCGCTCCTTGTGACCTGGTCGACCACACCGACGGTAAACTCTCGTCCAAGAGCACTCAGCAGCACGATGACCATCATCACACTTGAAGTAAAGCATGCTCTGCCCTGGGATAGGATGAAGAACTGGAGTACATGCAAAAGGACGAGACGCTGAAGAAGAAAATGGCCTCGACTGCTTAGACTTGGAGAACTGCGAAGACTACAGTCCTCCCTTGAACTTCTTGAAAGTAGGCTGCTGAAAAGACTCTCTTCCCTCACCAAAGCTTCTCTTCTGGTCACCACCAGAAGCAACAAGTCCATAAGAGACCTGCTGCCCCTTAGTGAGCTGCATCTCCAACTCTATGCACCTGACTTGCTCCACCACGGAGCTGAAGTCACGGAGTGGAGTAGCTTCCAACACATGCTGGTACTCAGGATTGAGGCCCCGACGAAACCTCTTGACCTTCTACAGATCATCATTCACCACTAAACTAAGTTATTGAACTCAACCTCATACTCAACAATGGACATCTTCCCCTGAACCAACGTCGTCAAGGCCACCTCCATCTTCTCAACGAAGGAATAAGGATAGAACTTTGCCTTGAACTGGTCAACAAAGTTCTCCTAAGAAACTGGACCCTGAGCGGCGGTCCTTGACGTCAAAACGTCATCCCACCAAATATTCGCTTGCCTTTTCAGCTGAAAGGCTACAAAACGGACCCTCTGATGTGAAGACAACTCCAAGGCTCCAAACTGTATCTCCATGTAGCGCAACTAGTTCGCTACTTGGACCAGCGTGCCCGATTCATCAAACTGATCCAACCTCAACGCCATCCACTCTCAAAGCGTCATCTGCGCCTCGGGGGCAGGTGGAGCAGCGACAGGAGCAGCAACAGATGTCGTAGCAACAAGGGCTGCCGGCGCCTATTGATGGAGAGCACGAATCTCTTCCACCATCTCTCTCAGCAAAGCGAGGGTCTCATCCTGACCGCCATCTGGAGGCGGGTCAACAGCAACCCCCTCCTCAGCAGCATCGTTCCCCTCAGCTACTGACTCGACTGCCATAGGCAGTAGCTCCGCAAGACCACGCCCGCGGCCACAACCTCCACCATGGCCCCCACGACCGCGGCCACCACAACCACATCCTCTACATCTCGGAATAACTATCAACAACACACAACAAGTTTAAAGAACCAATGTCAACTCATACATCGATAGTACAACATATCGGAAACGTAAAAACAATACTTGTCTCATACGCATCCTACTGTGTCAAATTTTAAGTTAATTAACCATTATTAAATTTTACTAGTACTAAAATAAATTTTAGCAATTTTAGGTTACCTAAGTTGTTAATCTATTCACTACGAAACTAAAGCCCGCCGATACTCAATCAGAATGTAACAAAGACAATATCGAGCCTAGATTGCCACTAAACTACCATAACAATTAGATTTACATCAACTAACAATAAAATTACAGCAAGCAATTCAATATTAAAACCCATCCACGGGTCACAATAACATAAGAATAAAGGCATGGAAAGCACTGTAATTTAAACTCTAGATAGTAGGCAGAATAATAGTTCAAGAATTAAACAAAAGACCAATTCAAAGGGACCTATTGAATGAATAACCAAGTTCCAACCGATCATCTAGAATTATTCAATGTGTATCATAACTTAAAAGAATAAACCATCATGCTAAGGTAAAGTTTCCTCATGACAATGACCAAATAATTGAGTGTATGCGGTGTTCCAAGTACTATCCCTCCCCACGACGTGTCGTCAACGATCACCTGAAACAGAAGTAAGGCAAGGGTGAGTCCACGACTCGGCAAGTACAATAGTAAGCAACGAACAATGCTTAATCTGTAGTACACAATATCACCATCAACATTAATTATTCTATTTTCTTTATTCTCATGCTCAATCATTCAATTCTATTCCTTTATTCACAAACACAATTATCAACCACCTTTCATTCCATGTATCTCTACACTACATGTCTACATGCACTTCTTTTGCGTATACCGGTATAGCGTGAGTGAACACTCGCGACATTGTTCAGTCTCAAGCCCGCCCTCAAGGATCGGGGACCTCCTCCACTCTTGTGGAGTTGTGATCACCATGATCACCTTCTCATATGCAATGATATTTATGAATGCATAAATATTCATAGTTTCATCAATATTATCATTGTACAACAATATCATACCAACAATAAGGAATAAATAATGACCATTAATATTACTTGCAATTAAATAAGTATACAGTGATCAACCAATGACCACTGTCTACTATGCACGTTCACTTTTTTCCTTGTGGCGCCGGAAAGCGAAACGACAACAATGCGCACGAGACCCCACTCCCTGGACAACACATTTAAAACACATCTCAAAACCTTTACATTACAGCACCAATACCTTACTATAACTGTCATCACACGCCTACGTGTAGGATCAAGGATGACCGACTAGAGGGGGTGAATAGGAGGTTTTAAAATTTTCTACAAATTTATGGAACTAAGCTAGATAATCTTAACAAGATTCCCTATCACAAGATAAATGCTACAAATGTAAATGCAATAAATAAGGACAAAAAATAATCACAATGAAGACAAAGCGATTTTTCCCGTGGTATCGAAGATTTGTCGATCTTCACTAGTCCACGTTGAGGAATCTTGACCCAATCAAACCAGCTCCACGAATTAAGCCTTCCCTCGATTTCACTTGTGGTTGTTTTTCCTCCTCTCCGGAGATGGTGAACATCGAACCACTCACAATTGGCGCTAGGCCTCTTCACAATCTTCTTGAAGTAATCACCGCGTAAGCTCTCACCAAGCCGTCTAGGTGTCGACAAACACCAAGAGTAATGAATCCCGGACTTCGCTTGACGGCTATCAAGTACTATGGATCAGTCTAGAATGAATGTACTTGATTTTTGCTCAACTACTTCACAATGAATGCAACAAGAGTGAATGAGGAGTAGAGTGAGTGCTCCAGGCTCAAAGATGTTCAATAAAGTATTCTCATACTATCCTAGAGCTGGTGGGGGAGTATTTATACCCCCACAAGCAAATACGACTGTTGGAGGCAAAAGTCAGAAAAATTCAGCGAAATTGGTAGTACCACCGTGTAATGGCCAGTACTATCGCACCTCCAACATCAGCACAGTAACGGCTATAGCAGAAGTATTTAATGCGCCTGGAAGAGCCGTTGGAAACTTGGTGCGGTACTACCGCCATTGATCATGCGGTAGTTCCGCTCAACTCATGGTGGTACAACCGATTATCTTTGGAGACCAAAAATACCACATACTGGAAATAATGTACTGCTAGAATTTTTTGGTCGCACCGAATCATGTAGTTCGCGAAAAGCACAAATGATAGTTTCGCAATAGTAAATCAACAAATGAACACGGAAATGCACCGTTCTTGAAAAATCGTTCCGCAACTTAGTTTGGTACAACCGACTTGCAGTAGTTCTGCTCAAAGAACACCGGTACTACCGCATTTCCACGAGAGCAACTAAAACCCAAAAAGGTGTCTCTCTAGAAAAAAATATACCGTAAGATTTCAGTACATCCGATATGCGGTAGTTCCGCTCAAGGAACGCCGGTAATACCGCAATTCCAAAAGAGCAATTAAAATTCAAAAGGCGTCTCTCTGGAAAAAAAAATGTACCACAAAATTTTGGTACATCCGATATGCGGTAGTTCCGCCATGGGAACACCGGTCATACCGTAGAATGGTAGTTCCGCTGACAACATGTCGATACTACCGATTTGTCTCAGAATACAAGATTTGCTTTTAAAACAAGTTTGAGTGCATGCATGATCCTAGATTGATCCAATGTCCACAAGAACATGCTATCAAGCTACTGGACTTGATCTCTCTTAATAGTACGATATTTAACCTATAATTCGGTCTTCTACCTTTTCACCTTAAGACCGGTAAAATAAAAAAATGATCCTAAACTACTTGTATCTTGACTTGAGTCTTAAACATGCATGTCCAAATTTCTGTAACACCGCTGGAGTCAAACCTTGTAAATACTCAATAAACAAGTTAGTCTCATATTCATATATTGTCATTAATTACCAAACACAAATCTTAGTGGCCTAGATGCCTTCACTACGCCAAACCAACCTTTTTAACCCCAAAACTAACAGACACACTACCTGTTGTGATAGTAGTAAAATGGTCATATCTTACTCATCTGAACTCCAAATTCAGCCATCCATGACTTTATGGGATCCTCACTAAATAACCAACATTTTCTTAGTTATTAAGAAACTCTTATTATACCATTTTCTACCCCGTTTCTTTATCCGAAGACCATTCCAGATTTTGTCAGAACAACCCGTTTCACAATTTTATAACTTTAATTCTAAAACTTAAAAATATATGAATAATATATGTTCTGGAAACTATACAAGATTTTCCTATAATTTTCAAGTTGACATAAATATTTAATTTTACCAATTTCTACACGAAATCGACCCAACTACATCACTTCTGCCATCTATGTCCGGAATTTGGACAGCAACCTTCCGAATTCTGTATCTTTTCGTTCGCTAATCTGCTTTTAACGATCTAGACCTTCTTGGAAAACTAACACGATAACCTAACTTTTCTCTTATTACACCGAACTCTAATTCCGAGCCTAAATACCCCTAATCATCCCCGCAACATTCTACCCTAATCCTGATGAGCCTGGACAGAAAGTCATCTATTATTCCCTTTGAACAAACGCTCTACAAACTGAATAGCGATTAACCTAGGGCAACTATATGGTTTCAGATCATTACCCTTGGAGATCGCAACGAGGATCACTAATTTCTTGTGAGATCCTCGTCTCTTTCTTCCTCTTTTCCATTTTCTCCTTCTTTCTCCTTGCTGCTCTCTCCCTTGGCTGACCTCCTTCTTCCTTCCAGCAGCAGCCAATGGTAGTAGCGCAGGGCAGCCGGTGAGGCAAGGGCGTGAGAACTACTGATCGCGGCGCTTAGGCGGTAGGGGCGGGGTGCGCAAGGGAAGGGAGGCAGCAAGGTGGCGGCTTAAGGCAGGGGTGGAGGTGCAAGGCAGGGTTAGTGTTGGCTGCCCCCCTGGAACCCCTTATGGCCTTGTCACCGTGGGACGAGAACCCACGGCCCAGGTTTTCCACCTTAAGCGAAAAACCCCCTTTTAAACCCTTTTTAATTCCATTCTCTAATTCAATTATCCTCTCTAAAGCGAAACGGGATATTACACATCGACCAGGTAAAAAAGTTATACGTATAAACTTTTGTGCTTCCAATAAAGTTTATTATTGTATTCAATCTTTATTGTCTTTCATAATTACTTCATGACCTAAGTTTTCATTTTTTTTCTCCGACCACTCTAAATACTTGGTTTATGTTACAATAGTCGGAGAAAGATGACGTCGCCTAGTTGAAGTTTCTCCTCTCTGCACGTGGTCTTACCCACTAGAAAGAGCTTTCTAGCGTCGATATGTCCCTAACTCTTGATATCAATACAAGGAGACTAGGTTCAAAACATGGTTGGAAGAATTTAAAGAATCTCTTTTTAATTATTTCCTTAGTATATTTACTTTAATCAAGCAAACAGTCGGGGGCTAGGCAGAAGTTATAATTATAACTTTTATATCTTAGTCTTTTTTTTTTCTCATTTCTAGTTTTGTCTTATGAGTTACTAACTACTCAAACATGTCAATTTGTAGGAAAATGAAGATTTATATCCCAAAAGATCAAATATTTCTTTATGTTCACTTTGCATTACAAACTACTCTGAAAGAGACCCTCTTCTACGACCCTTCGTCCGACTGGTCTAGTCTTTTCGATTAGTTTTTGGGCTTCCTCTTCGGTGCATTCGAAGTTGGCCACGACTAGAAGAGGTAGGAGGTGCGGTCGTAAGCTTTGAGTTCTTTGTGGACTGGTAAGTAATTGTTCTGCATGCTGCTTCCTTCTGATATGAACACCGGTCTTGCTCAGAAGTTACACATCATAGAGCATGTTCAAGGTTCTATGTGGACTGGTGAAAGATCTAGACCCGCCATTATGAGTTAATGGAGTGTTTTGGTGATTAATGACAAATCCAAATATGAGACTAACTCTTTTATCTAGTATTATCTTTGTGTAGTCTCATTTGGATATAAAGGTGAAACACAACGAGGTATGCAATCGATATCTAAATCTTATATATTGTTGCATCTCTCGGATCCAAAATATAGGATTGAACTCAACCTTAAGTTAAACTTGAATATGTGCATATGACCTTATTACACATTTGTGTATGCACACATTTAGGGGGAGTTTTATCCTATACTTTGTGGTTTCATTAGTATTGATCCATATTCCTTTCTCCACATATATTTGGGATCTCTACGTTGAAACAAAACCTTTGAGCATACAAAACTTGTGTAGTTCGTATATACTCATGTTATGAGTATATAGAACTTGTGTAGTTCTTGTATACTCATGTTAGAGTAAATATAACTTGTGTAGTTTATATATACTCATTTGTTCTCTCATTTATCATCATTAAATTTATGAGAATTTAAGTGGTTATCATCAATTACCAAAGAGGGAAAGATTGAGGTATCTTGTCCCACCATTATGAGTTAATGGTATGGTGTGGTAATTAATGATGATCACATTGTGGAACTAACATTTTCCACGAGTTGGATATATAGGTTATGTTCGGGATGATGAAGACTTGGGATGATCATGAGTTGATCATCAAGTCAAGAGCTTAGTGTAAATGATGCATCATGAGTTGATGCTTATCAAGAAGAGATGATCATGAGTTGATCATCAAGACAAGAGAAGACCCATCATGTGTTGATGGAGGTGAAGTGAAGGAATGCATCATGCGTTGATGCATGTGAAGAATCGGGATGGAGAAATCATCATGTGTTGATGATGTTCAAGACAAGATCCGAAGTGAAGAAATCATCATGAGTTGATGATTGTCAAAGTCAAGGACCGGACTTGAAGTGTTGATGTGCGTCATCAAGCTTCAAGAAGATGCAAGGCAAAGGTATGACTAGCTAGGGCTAAGGATGTGTTCCTAGTCTTTTACCTGGTCTCGATGTTTGGTTGATAGACCGGATTGCTAGTATAGGATTGCCCGTACTATTAAGAGGGTCTTGACTAGTAGCATGAGTTAGTCATGTGTTGATAGCTCATTGTGTTTGCTCTAGCTCATCTATGCATGGAGCTATTATTTGCGAATGTGTTTTGCAAATAGCCGAGGCTCATGCATTCAATCTTTGTAGCATGGGACTATACTTTGCAAATGTATTTTGCAAATGGTTGAAGTCCATGCACTTTAGTCTTATGGCATGATGCTGTTATTTGCGAATGTGTTTTGCAAATAGTTGATGCTCATGTTTGATTTCTTGTAGCATGTGACTTAAGTTTGCAAATGTGTTTTGCAAATGGTGTAAGTCCATGTACCTTTTTCCTTGTGGTATGATTCCAAAAGTTGGCAAATGTGTTTTGTAACTTGTTGGGAATCTTGCTTGTGATCCTTCTTGGCATGGCTTGTCAATTAGCAAATGTGTTTTGCAATTGAAGTTGTTGAAAAAGCCATTGCTATTTTCTGTCAGGAAAATCGAAAGTTCCGTGTCTTAAACTGCGGAAGTTCCATGATTGACGGTCCGGTCCGATTTCCGGCTCTCTTTTTCCGAGCGTCGGTTTAGGGACTTAGCCGATTTTCGAAGTGCGGAAGTTCCGGCGTGTTACGAGCGGAACTTCCGATTATCGGTTGCTCCGAAATTCCGGCGGTTCGTTTTTTCCAGAGAAGCACCATTTTGGGGACTTAGCCAAAATTCGATGTGCGGTAGTTCCGCTATGTGTTGAGCGGAACTTCGAAGATCGAACTTCCATAACTGGTTGGCGGTAGTTCCGCACTAAAAATCAAACGGCTAGTTTCTCGTCGACATAGCCGTTCTTTGTGCTTTTTTCTCTCATGCGGTAGTTAGGTGCGTATGCGGTGGAACTTCCGATTTCCCGATTTTTAGGGTTTGTCTCCCAACGGCTAGTTTTTGTGTGTGGGCTATATATAGCCACCTTGGCTGGTTGAGAGAAGCTGCTGGTGCTATTGTTAAGTGATATACTCATTCTTTGAGCTAAGAGCAAGCCTCTATTCTCTTTTGTGCATGTGTTGCACTTGGTGAGATTAGAGAGTAAACCCTAAGTGCATGTGTTGCCTTAGGTAGTGGATTGTGTATCCACGTGAGCGTTGACACTTGATTAGTTCAAGTGAAAGTTCGGATTTGTTACTCTTGGTGTTTGCCGACACCTAGACGGCGTGGAGGCGTCGTGCGCGGTGATCTTCTCAAGAAGGTTGTGAGAAGACCCGGCGATTTATGAGTGGTGTGGTGCTCACCATCTCCGGAGTGGAGGAAGAGCAACCATAGTTGAGCGAGGTGTTGGTTCGGTTTGGAACCGGTCCAAGTGTTGGACTTACCTCGGAGGTATTGGCTTAATTAGTGGAGCCGGTCCAATTTGTTTGGGCTAACCTCAACGTGGATTAGGGAGACCAAGCAAGTCTCCGAACACCACGGTAAAACATAATCATGTCATCTTGTTTTTACTTGTGCTTTACTTTGAGCAATTTACATTCTTGCTTTAATTGCTTATATATCTTGTTTGATTGCTCATATTATATTGTGTTCATATTGTCGGTGCACTTAGTTGAGCCTAGTTGATTTAGGTTTTAATTGAGCAAAACCAATTCGCTATTAGCTTCCGCATTTACATATTGGTTTAGCGCGATAGAGATTTTAAAACCGCCTATTCACCCCCCTCTAGTCGGCCACCTCGATCTTACAGCTGGTGAGCAATTGTCTAGCATACTTCCTTCCGATGTGAACTTCAGTCTTGTTTAGAAGTAACACATCATAGTCACTAAAGTGTTCACATGCTCATCGGGATCTTTTCAATAACTTCAAATGTAATGCCTTTCAATCTCATCGAAACCTTTACCATCAATAATTAAATCCATGAAATCTCTCAGCACATGCCATCCATTCATCCCTTCATCCCTCAGATCCTTGATGGCCTGGATTCATGGAGCAATCAAACCTGGACCACTCGAGGTCGTGTCCCACAATGTTTTCTTCTCTGCGGCCTTGCCCACGAAGAATGGACGATCCTCATAGGGGATGGTAGTGTAGAACCACTTTTTGCTCCAACCAAACCAAGATCGTCTTAGTCTAGTCGAAGGAATCTTCGCAACCAAGGAGGTCATCTTATCCACATCTATCTTCAAATTGTTCCACTTGGACACGTATCCAACTATTTCTTGCAAGAAATTTGCTTGGATTCAAAAGAGATGGGAAGAAGGGTTTCGAGCTTAAGTGACGGTGGAGAAGGCAAGAGCTCAAGGGAGACGAAACGATAGGGGAAAGTAAATCCCTAATTTTATCTCCCTAGTGATTGTTTATGCCCGTCAGCTTATAATGGAAATCGTGGGGGAACCCAACAGTTGGAATTTATTCAGGAACTACTCCCAATGGACGAAATCGTGGGTAACTGTTCACATCCCTTTTCCATTCACATGGTAATAAAGTTATTTTTAAAACTCAAGTAAAAATATCTTCCTTGATCAAGTCAATTTATGGACAAGAGAAATACTACTCGGAAAGTCTTACTCCGACTACTATTCTACGACCTCTTCTCAAGTAAGTCATTTTCACTTAAAGTGGGGGGCTAAATGACGAGGATTGGATAATCCTCAATTAATGAAGCTATTTATTTATAATATTCATTATAGATAATGATATTTTAATAGCTCTCCAGTACACCCCTGGTCGGAGATACTTGCCACGACCAGGTCAGGTTACGACCACCTCTTGGTCGAAAGGTTTGTTACGACCATGCCAAATCTCGATCAGCTTCTGGTCGATAAGTCTCACAAACTGATATGTGGGACTGATCTTATCTACTAGGGACTCTGTATACCATGCTCGACTATGCGTGGTAGCAAATAGAGTACATGCACCTTTGTCTCTGACATAACTGTACGCACCTTCCTTTGTCTCTGATAACAACCATCATCAACATGCGGATTCGAATAACCGTTAAGATGCCTCTTGATAAACAACAACTGTCGCCTCTTCGACGCTTTATAAGGAGCGGTGCCGGCAGATAGAGAGAGACCGATGCATAGAGAGAAGGTAGAAGCCACTGATAACATTCTTAGTTTCGGTGGATTGTCTTCCATTGTAATCTTATTCAATACAAAATACATAAGTATGATTGTTATTATCTCCGGAGAAAGCCTGAACATGTCTAAAAAAAATACCATACCTCTTCTTGCGTGATCTCGAGAGCCGTGTCTTCAGCATTTACTCACAAATATCGATAGTAATTCCTCAACAAATATAAACACCACAGTTAGGCAGGAGTAAGAACCCACTTGACAAAGATGTATACTAAGTTAGAATTAGGCCGAAAATAAATAAAACTAAAACTTGACCTGACGGATTAACACATAAATTCAGACGTAGGGAAAACACATAAATTATCTTTAATTGTAATCTTATTTAATACAAAAACACAAAAGTATGGTTGTTATTATCTCCGAAGAAAGTCTGAACATGTCTAAAAAATACCATGACTCTTCTTGTGTGATCTCGAGAGCCGTGTCTTCAGCATTTACTCACAAATATCGATAGTAATTTCTCAACAAATATAAACACCACAGTTAGGCAGGAGTAAGAACCCACTTGACAAAGATGTATACTAAGTTAGAATTAGGCCGAAAATAAATAAAACTAAAACTTGGCCTGACGGATTAACACATAAATTCAAACGCCGGGAAAGCACATAAATTAACCCATGGAGTCGAGTGGAGCCCAGCGGGAAAGCACATAAATTAACCCATGGAGTCGAGTGGAGCCCAGCCGCGACGTCGTGTCGAATCGAACCCCACGCCGACCGGGTCGGACCGCACCACGAGGACTCGCGAGACGGACACCCCGGCCCTGTCGCCCACGCCCACGCCCACGCCCACACCCACACCCACACCCAGACAGCACAACACTACCACAGACGTTGCCCCTTCTCTCTTCCCTCGCGCTCCTTCCCGCTTCCCCAGCCCCGCCCCGCCCCGCCGGCGACCCCACCTCCTCCGCCAGCCACCTCGCCTGCCTCCTCATAAGCCCAGTCCTCCCGCGGCTTCCCCCGGTGCTCCACTGACCCCTCGACCCCGCTCCGCAGCTACCCCGTCTCCTCTGCTCCAAACCCTAACCCTAGCTCCGCGCGCCAGGGCTCCCGAGGTACGCTTCCTTCTTCCCTCCTCGTTCGGTTCGTTCCCATTCGGCCTCGCGTCGCGTTGGTGCCCCAGAGCTTTGAAGCGTATGCCATGCCTGACAAGCGCGCTTGTAGAACGCTGCCAACATTCCCAAAATGTCAGTGTAACGTTGTTTAATTTAAATTGTAATACCGTTGTAGCAATATATTGCAGGCAGCATTGGGCTGTTTTCGCTTAGATATATATATATAGATGGTCGAAATGTGCCACCTTTGAATCCGTTGAACCGTTGCTGTTGCTGTTTTATCGTTTGCTTTTTGGTCTACTTACACTCTGTTTTCTGTCTTGGCTGTTGTAGCTTTTGCTTGTGGTGACTCGTGGGAAGATACTGTCTGTTTGTGGACGTCCTGCGTAAATGTGCTTGTGCTCTAGTGATGTGTGGGCGATGCCTGCTTTAGCTTTTGTTCTATGGTGAATACTGAGCCGTGCACTATGGGTGGAATTATCGATTACGGTGTTAGTGTCAGTACCAAATCTTCACCACGCAGTGTGGCCATTGAGAAAGCTCAGGAGGAACTCAGGTATGTCAGTGATGGCAACATTTCCTGCATTTTTGTGGATGATTGGTACGGAACTGCAGGACTTACGTATGATTCATGAACTTCAGGCAGGAGTATGATGTTCGTGAAGAACGGAGGAGAGAGTTGGAATTTCTAGAGAAAGTACGTTTGCAGATTATCTTTCAGATTGTATTTTGTTCTTCTTTTGGTCTAATTACTCCTATTTATTGCAGGGATGCAATCCATTGGATTTCAAATTTGGCCATGTAGCATCAGTCAGTGTACAGTCAACTTCTCTTACAGATCAAGTAGCTGAACAAAATGTGATAAGGTAATTGTTGCTTCCTGATGTAGCATTTGATGGCTATATGGCATTACCATAAGTTGATTTAGAGGCCTTTTGTTTGCTTTCAATTGCAGTGAAGCTAAAGGCAGTTTTGCATTTACTGCATCGCCTCGTGGAGATTCAGTTGAGAGTAGTGGCAAACCGGGAAGTTCACTGTGTCGTGAAAACAACACAGCAGACAATCTTATGCTTTTTGGTGGAGATAACAATGATGTTGTAGAGGAGAAGATTGTAAAAAGAGGAACCAAAAGAACTAATGCAGCTCAACTCAAGCAGTCCTTGCCCACTGATGGCCACAACAATGCAAAAAAAGCTGAAGACTCTGGTTTGTCACGCCTTGGAGTGAAGAGCCAGGCATATGTTCGACGTAACAGGTCAAAGCCAAGTAGGGAGAGTGCGAATGTTGCTTCTATTAGATCTCCCGTGGTTCCTGCTAAAGGTTCTGAACCAAAAGATGCAGAGGGTGTAATCCAGGAAAAACAAGCAGATGATTATGGTGTATTACCTGTTTCTAGTTTAAAACAGGTAGGACCAAAGTGCGAGAATGCGCCAAAGAATACAGCTCCTGATGAACAGGTGGCAATGGAGTTGGACGGGATTCAAACCGTTTGTGAAAGCCATAGTGTAGTAAAGAGCAAAGCAAGGCAAGGTGACAGTAATAGTAAAGCTACAGAAGTGTCGCCTAATGATGCGAATGGCAATCAGCAGCTTGAGGGATGTGGTGAGATAGCTGCCACAGGTGCATCTGTAGAAACCCCTGACGCTACTTCCAAAGTTTTTCTAAGGTCATCTTATTCTAGCACATCTACATGCGATGCAAGAGAAACATGTGCTGATGACGAGAAGGTTGACGATGATCACTTGGATAAAAGTATGGCCCATATCCATGTACGTGAACTGGATAACAGCAGCATTGTTCCTGTCTGTGCTTTAGAAGGTGCTACTTTGCACAAAAATGTGGTGGATCCACCTTGTGAAGGCATCACCAGTATTATTGACAATCATGCAGATGGGAACACTAATCTGGTTGCAATTAAGATTGATGGAAAGTCTCATGAAGACCTGGGCATTAGTAGACTTTCTAGCAAGGGTGTTATTGAAAGTGATCAATTGGAAGGTTTTAGCAGGCCTACTTCTGTGAAGGAAAATTCCAATTCTGTACAACCTGAAGTCAGTACCACTGTCCATGTGAAAGATGAAATGCAAGTTTGTGACAATGCAATAGTTGCACAGAAGGATACAGGCCGCCCGTCTCCTGGCCACAGTATGAACAATGAGGGAAGACCAGCTTCGGAGAGAATTGACAGCTGTCGTGGTACTTCTAACTCCACCCATCCTATTGCTGTAGGCTCTTCTTTGCCTAAAAATCATTTGCCTGATTCTATGCCTTCATTAAAAAATCATGTGTCTAATGTGGCAAAGAAGGAATATGAAGATTCTATCATTAGAAAAGCTCATCTTATAGAGGTACAGTTAGTTTATATGTTTTTCTCAAGTTCTCTGATATCATTCTTTTTTCTGAAAAGAGTGAAAATAATTTTGCACAATAGGCGAGTTTTAAGAGAGCTGGTGAACGATCTCTCTGTAATACTTCTTTAGAGAAGAGGAGAAAGGGTCACTGGGATTTTGTCCTTGAGGAGATGGTTTGGATGGCGAATGATTTCATGCAGGTATTTCTCAACTGATCTTTATATTTCTTCCTCATGCTCGCATGGGATGTTACGTACAGAATCTGGTAACTATTCTTTGCTTGGCTAAAGTGCTTAAATAGTTTTTTCTTGAGTACATTTCACCCTGGCCCCCTAAAATTGTAATGAAGTACCACTTAGGTCCCTAAACTTGAATTTTAGTCTGGCAGCTCACTAAACTTGCAAAACCGTGTCACTTGGGTCATTTTAACTTTTAACTTAGCTTGGCATATATATTCAACTGACATTTCACCACTTTTAGCCAACTAAAAGTTGTTGTACCTTCAATTGCCGTATGTATCATCAATTTGAATGGGCCACATTAGTTTTCCACCTCCGTTTTACTAGTGTGCTAACAGCTTTAGCTGACTATGAAGTTGTAATGATCTGAATGACACAATTTGCATGTTTTGGGACATAAGTGGCACTTTATTACAAACTTAGGGACCTGGCAAGTTTTTCCAAGTTCAGGGACATAAGTGATACTTCTCTGCTAGTTTAGGGACCTCCGATTCAATTTACTATTTTTTAGATTTGCTTACATAGTCCTTGTGTGATTTGATGTTTCTATTTAATAGGAGCGCCTGTGGAAATGTATGGCTGCATCTCAAGTGTGCCATTGCATTGCCTCTGACAGTCTGGCCAAATTTGAAGAAGCAAGCATTCAGAGAAAGCAGAAAACTGTTATTAGGATCCTTGCAAAGGGTGTCATGAATTTTTGGCGTTCAGCTGAGGCTTTTCGAACTACTGGCGGGACAGCTAAAGTGATGCAACAACATGGTTCTGACATGCTGGAAGAGACAAAGCCTACTGGAATCAAAGCTGAAAAACAACAGGTAAGTGAAACTAGTCTCACATAACTTTTTCTCATGGGTTGTGCCGGCGTGGTGTATTTGTTTTCATGGCATCTCATATGTTCAATTTTTAGTCCCAATGTATTGAAGGATTTTTGGTACATAGGCATCACCAGAAAGTCGAGAATTGAGTAAAATAGATTTCAGTAACAGTTTTGCCCTCCCAAAATCATGTTTTAGCAGTTTAATTGGTATGTACTTTATTATATCACTTGAAATTGTATAGGGCAATGGATCCATGGAAGCAGAAGAGTCTGCACGGCCTCGTCGATCTCAAATTCAGGATTATGCAGTTCGATTTCTTGAATATAACAGTCACGCATCTGATTCTCTTGTGTTGGCTGAAGCACCAACTACTCCTGACAGGCTAAATGATTTTGGCATCTTGAAAGGGTCCGATCAACTTTCAGAAGTAAATCATTGCAACTTTGTGTAGCCAATTATGATTTCTTTCTTTCATTACTTTTACTTTTGCAAGACATCCCATGCTTAGCGCCCTGATAAATACTCCTAGGCATAGTTACCCCTGTTTTCGCAACTAGAAACATGTATGAATATTAGCTCAACACGATTCTTCTCTGATTCTTTTCTTAATTTTCAGGAAAGTCTCTTCTATACAGTAGCACCTGGTGCAATGCTAGCATACAGGAGTCCGTGGAATCTCTTTTAGTGTATCATAAGGTGAAGAGAAGCTTTATGCATTCTTTTCAAGACCTAATGAACATAATTTGTTTATTCTGTTTGGGTTTTCCCTCATGGGAGTTTTGTTAAAATGTTGAACCACAGCATGAACTGGCAACTATATGTGTAAGCAACAATGAGCATAATTTGTTTCTTCTGTTTAGTTTTCCCGTTATGGGAGTTCTGTTAAAATGTTGATCCACAATATGGACTGGCAAGTATATGTGTAAGCAAGTAGTAGAGGACAAGGCAGTTTATTTATCTCTTCAATGCCTCTTAAATTGCTGGTATACAGGTCTTCAGTTGTTTCCACTTCTTTAGAGAAAAAAATTCTGGGCTGCTGCATTTCTGTCTTGTTATCCTATGACATTCATGTTATTTTTAAGTATTATACTGCATGAATGCCCATAGTTTTTCCTTTTTGCATTTTGTCTTTACAAACCATTGGCTTCATAAGCATTGGAGCACTGCTTTACATTTTGTGTTCACAGGTTTGGTATTTGGTAAAATATATTTATTAAAGTTATTTGGTAAAATATATTTATTAAAGTTAATAATTGCAGAAGGTTGGTAACACTGGACTCAAGGATGACTATGAGGCATCTGTGTGTGACTCTGCTGCAGGTAATATTCACCAGTACCTTAAACCTTTTTTCTTATCATGATATTATGTACTTCATACATGTACTAATGCTTTTACATTTTGTTCAGATTTGGCTCAGGAGAATGCATATGAGGAGGATGATGAATGTGATACTTGTACTTATATATTTCCTGAAGCATATGATGGTGGTTTGTTATCAAAAATGGTTCATAGGAAGAAACACCTGATGCAGCAGAGGATTAACGGTGCAAGACCATATGAAATAAGTACTGATGTGCCTTACGAACCGTGTTTGGAAAGCAAGTCAGAAACCAGCCATTGCTATCAAATGGCAAAAGACCTTCATCTTTCCTTGCAATTCCTACAAAGCGCATCCGTACAGCTCCTAGACAGCGAGTTGTAAGCCCATTTCCTGCTAGTGTTGGTGGAACCCCCCAAGTCACAAGTAAAACAGATGTTTCGAGTGGAGACACAAACTCTTACCAAGATGATCAAAGTTCATTGCATGGAGGGTCCTTGCCGTGGAAAAACATGGACTATGAATCCACAGTTGATTTTGACAGACAATTGCCGTATGATGGTAGTGAAGTGTGTACTAAAGCTAACAAGAAGAAAAAGCTTAAGAACCCGGGCTACAAGACTGCTCAAAATGCAGCCAATTCCTGTGCTTCGGCTGCTGTAATTCTTTAAGCCTGCCCCCCATTATTGTTGTTTGCAATGTTTTGTCAGAGTAATTTTATCGTCCTAATGTTTCAGGGCCGTATCTATGATCGGAGATCGCAAATTGATTTGATCACTCAATATGAGCAGGTTTTTTTTTAAAAATTTCTGATATTAATAAGATGCAATTATATTCTTTTGCAATTTTAGTTTAGTTTTGTTAGTCTCTTAACATTTTTTTTAAACAAACTTTCTATTCAGAAGGATTATCTGAAGAAGAGATCAGAGACCCAACAATTTGATTCAAATGGGAACATTGGTACTTTCATCCCCCCTGTTTATATATAGTGCACTTTTAGCCTATGTCATACACATACAAGAATAAACTATTTGTTTTTTTACGTATTTTGAGTGAAAGCATAACTAGCTCCTAACTTGTCATGTATTTATTTTATCCATAGTTGCAAATGGTGGTCAACATGCTTCGAAGAAGCTTAAAATGATGAAGCAAGGGATATATATTTCACAAGAAGCTTCTCCCGTTGCATCACAGATGAGCAACATGGCAAATCCTGCTAAAATTATAAAGATCGTCACTAATAGGGATCGTGGGAGAAAAGGGAAAGCACTAAAGGTATCATTTCTCTACATTACAGTCTTACGCCTTTCTCTTTGTTTTCATGCACGCTGTATTGTTAACCTTGTCATATAGCTGGATGGGACCTTTGATTGCCTGTGTTGCCATTTATTTACTCTGTGTACCTACAATCATGGAGTCATGGAGTCACGGTAGAAATTAGGTACATCTGATATGTTCTGTGGTCCTCTTGCTACCAGTAGTAGACCAATAAGCTACTCCTGCTTGTACATATGTCGCTGGCTAGTCAAGATAGGTTCAGCTCAGGTTAAGCAAGCATGCAGAAGTAGTAAGCTTGTAGTTGTTTTAGTTGTATTGTAGGAAAACAAGGAATGACGTGATTAAAATTTTTACTACCACTTGGACCTTTTTTATGGATCTTCTTTTATTGGTGGAACCGGTGCATTTCTATACGAGGAAAAGAGGTTCATAGGTCATAGCCCCCTCCTCTATGGTCTATAGTTTAGGAAGAAATTTCTTTTCTGACAGTTACTGTGCCACAATTTTCTGTTCATTTATGGGGATTGGGGAACACCAGGTAGATGCTACTCACACATTTCATATAGTTCAGAATTTAGAGTATAGTGTAATCAGTCCTGGAAGGATTGGTAGATGAATTACTGAATTTGTAACACATTCTTATGATCCATATTTTCCCCTTTGATTTTTTTTTGGCGTGCAACTGGATTATAACACGAGAGCCATTGAAGTTGCTTCTTTAAGTTGAGCTGCCATAATTGTGAACATGCAAAGAGATAAAAAAAATCCGGTCGGTTACCGGTGGTAACCGGTCTTACCGATCGGGTCCGGGACTGGAAAACCCGGCCGGTTTTTCCCTGTTTAGCAAATTCAAATTATAGTTTCCGAATTTTGACTGGTTTTTAAGCAAATTCAAACGAAATTCATCCGGTTTTTTTCCGGTAAATCCGGTAACCGGCCAGTTACCGTTTCCGACCAGTCACCGGTAAACTGGCCGGTTCCGGGTTTTTTATCCCTGCATGCAAGCATCATAGTGTACGGCAGCTCATGCTGTACAAGCATGATTTATTTCCCATAATTTTCTTACTGAAATGTTTTATGCTTTTGGCAGATGGCTTCCAGTGGTGGATGGTCAAACTTCGAGGATCAGGTTCTGGTGTGCTTGAAGTAATACTTTTTTTCTCTTGATTATGATTTGTGGCAATGACTTATATATCTTAAATGTTCAGGCTCTTGTTGTCCTTGTCCATGACATGGGTCAAAATTGGGAGTTAGTAAGCGATGCAATTAATAGCATTGTACAGTTCGAGGTAATTTTATGTATGGGATAAAATCTTTTTCTATGTTTAATATTCTTATCATATCGTTTGAACATGTAGTGTGAACTTTGATTTATTTCCAATCCCTGGGTTCTAGAATTGATTTTTGAGTTTCCTTGTATCCTATCTATGTAGTCTGTATATAGACAACCTAAAGAATGCAAGGAGCGCCATAAGTTTCTTGTGGATAAAAGTTCTGGTGATGGTGCTGACAGTGCAGAAGACTCTGGTTCATCTCAACACTATCATTTCACAATACCTGGCATTCCAAAGGCATGCTCTTCCATTAACTCCTTTTTTGTATCTTTTACTGCTTGGCATGTACGTGAGGTGCAACTCACACAAATGTGATGTTGGCCCTTCTATTTAGTCCTTGCAATACTTTCCTTTTCAATTGAGTGCAGCTTTCATCAACACTGTTGCGATAGCAGATTCTTTTGTCGAGCCTATGCAGCACAGACTTTGGTTCGCTAACATTGGTTCTTATGCCCATCAGGGTAGTGCCAGGCAGTTGTTCCAGAGACTTCAAGGACCATTTGAGGAAGAGAATCTTAAGGCACATTTTGAGAAAATGATACTCCTCATGCAACAAGTGCATTCCAGACATAGACAGGTTCATCTTTCTAAGCTCTGAAGTATTCTTTACATTTTGCCATAGTACCTTTGTTTTGTTTTGCTGCTCTTACCTATATTGTTTACTTGTTAGTATTTCTTATGGTTATGCTTTTGTTTTGTCTTCTTGTCACAAAGGGTACTAGCCAGGAGCTTAAATCGATTGTACAGGCACATGGTTCTCATGTTGTCGCACTTTCACAAGCATGCCCGAACAACACAGCTGGGGGCACTTTGACGTATGTGATTATTGCTTTGAACTGTTGTTTTAGATCTCACTTTGGGGAAATTGCTAATTTATTTTACCTTCTTATATGCTATTTTAAGTATCTCTTATTGTTAGAGTATTGTATAAGCTGTGTAATTAGTTAACTGTATAGGGGGTTTTGCTTATTTGTCCACTCATGTAGATGTACATATTGACCTTTTGGCCCAAGGAATGAAGGGTTCATTCTCTAACATGGTATCAAGAGCCTAGTTTTTTTTCATTCTCTCCATCTCTCCCCCACTCTCTGCACCAGCCACCATGGCCTGGACGACGCGTGACAACCCTGAGCCGGAGCCACCCCATCCCCGGCCTCGGCCACCGTCGTTGTCTTCCTCTCCGGCCGTCCCCGGGCGCGGCGCCGTCGGATCCGACCGGATCCAGCCTTCCGGTCGCCTCCTCCCTTCCCCGGCGGCCTAGGAGGTGGAGTGCGCCACCCTGTCCCTAGATCCGACCGTTGCGGTCGTTTTCCTCTCTAGTCGTTCTTGGATCTGGCTAGATCTGGCCCATCTTCCCCGCCACCTCATCAGATCTCCATCGTCAACGCCGCACCTCCCCTATCCTTGTCTCCCTCCCCAGCCACCGGACCCGATGTCCTCTTTGTCGGATCCACTGCTGATGCATCGGAGGCGGTGCTGAGATCTAGATCCGGACGAGGTCTTCCCTTTTGGCGCCGACACCGCTCGTCGCCGTGCACCGCCCACTCGTCCTCAATGCCGCCACCACCGCCATGTGGTCGGCTCCTATGCTCGACGCCGTTCCTTTCATCTCCCGCATAGAGCAACCGCTGGTGCTCTCCTACGCCACCGCTTCACGGCCCTCCTATCTCGAGCAAGCGCCTTGTTGGGTCTCGGCGATATATGTTTTGGTGCTCGTGCGGATCGGATGCCTACCATTAGTGGCTCGTTCGTCATCCCGCTTCCCGAGTTCGGTTCGACGGACGAACTTTCGGGGTGGGTTGTACCGACTGATTCACCTCAACGATCGGCGCCTCTAGGGTCACCTCACCGTGAGCAACCCCGTCGCCTTGCCCTCTGTTGCTAGTTTTGCTCGCTCTTCCTGTTGGTGCGGTCAGCCGCTCGAGGCCGCCATCGCTGCTCTGGAGGAGGCTCGAGCTCTACCGATTGAGCCGTGCATGCCTATAAGAGATGGTAGGATGCCGATGCTTGTGCTACCGCCATCCTAGTGGGCGGCATGCTCGTGGCCATCTCCATGGATCTGGCGAGACTCGATGACTCAAGCGATGTGGAAGTGCCTCCGAGCTCACTACCATCCCACGAGTGATACTACGTACCTCTCCGTTGTGCACTAGGCGCGCTCCATTCAAAGAACTTAACGCCATCAGGGCGACTTCTACCGGCAGATGTCTGCGGTGTGGAGTTAGCTTCGGCTCTTTGGGGCTGGATGTTTCTTGGACTTGTCCTGTTGTGTGTGGCTCTGCGCTTACGGAGACTCACCGTCTCCACGACTTCCGACGCGTCTCCGGCACGAGTTTGAGACCGTGCGTGCTCATTGCTAGTTCGTCACTGCTCCCCGCACAGGTAGAGGCCCTCGCAGTGTTCGTCTTGAGAGACTTGTCTTTGTGGTATGGCTCGGATGTAGGTTGTCTTGGTTGCTTCAAAGACTTGTTCCTTCAAAGACCAACCATGGCCCTCCGGCTCCGCGACACCGGTGGTTCTTGTTTCTCGCACCTCTTGCCGGTGTGGCGACCACAGTGTACTGTGGTCGCTACAAGAGGAGGGACCAGGGCCGCAAGGGCGGTCGTCCTCTAAATGGCTCTAGGGGTTCTTCCTACTCAGGAGCTGACGACTCTCGCCAAAGCTCCTTCGGTGACATCTCGCAGCAATTGCTCTTCCTGCTCCAACGCGTCGGTGTTGGCTCGTCCTCAGACTTCTCGGGCTTTGCTCATGTGACTCTTGCTTCTCAACAGTCTTCCTCACCTCCATCACCTCACTTGTTAGGTATAGTCTCCGTGGATCTTGGACTCTGGTGCTTTTTTTCACATGATACCAGATTCTACTCACCTTATATCTAGGAGTCCCACAGCTCTTACTTCCACTGTTCAGACTACAAATGGTACTTCTCTCTCTTGCAGGCTGAGGCACCATTTCTACTTCTTTTCATGTTCCTAAGCTTACTATTCAGCTTATGTTGGCCGGTTAGATCACTGATCACAACTGTTGTGTTGTTCTTGAGTCTGACTCTTGTTGTGTTCAGGACCACCGTATGGGGACTCTGCTTGGTACTAGCCATCGGCACTATGATTCACAACGTCTTTGGGAGCTCAACTAGCTGCACTTTCCTTCCGTTATCTCCACCAGCCAGTTAGCCACTACCACTGCCTCTGTTTTTGTTACTTCTTCTACTGCTTCCTTCGCTCAGTGGCACCATCGCGTGGGTCATATTTGTGGATCACTTTTGTCGCCTGACCCTCAGCTCTCTACTTCTGTTTCGCTTTCGCTTCCGCTTCTGCCTTCACCTTCTTCGCTTCCCTCCTCCGGCTCCACCTGTTCCCTCACCTCCGGAGGTTCCTTCCTTGTTTGGTCCTACTCCAGCCTCTCCTCCTAGATACGATCTTTGTGATCGTCGCACTATAAGACTGTCAGGCCTCCTGAGCGCTACGGCTTCGCAATCCTTGCTCTTTTTGACCTTACGACCTACCGTGAGGCTACTGCTCACCCTGAGTGGCAGCTCGTGATGTCTGAGGAGATTGCTGGTTTGGAGCGTACCGACCGAAGAGATAAAAAAACCCGACCGGTAACCGGTCTTACCGGTCGGGTCCGGGAACGGAAAACCCGGCTGGTTTTTCCCGGTTTAGTAAATTTAAATTCTAGTTTTCAAATTTTGGCTGGTTTTTAAGAAAATTCAAACGAATTCCATCCGTTTTTTTTCTCGGTAAATCCGGTGAACTCGCCGTTACCGCTTCCGCCGACCATCCAGTAAACTAGCCGCTTCCAGAGTTTTTAACCACGTACCGACACTTGTGATCTTATGCCCTACCTACGCGTCACTCCTATCATGTGCAAGTGGGTGTACAAGATCAAGATCCGCTCGAATGGCTCTCTTGAGCATGACCGTGACTACGATGAGACCTTTGCTCCTGTTGCTCACATGACCACTGTTCGCACTTTCCTTGTTGTGGCTTCTGTTCGACAGTGGTCCATCCCTCAGCCGGACGTTAAGAGTTCCTTTCTTGATGTCGAGCTGTGTGAGGAGGTATACATGCGGCCGCCCTTTGGGTATTTTGTCCCTGATGGTATGATTTGTCACCTTCGCCACCCTCTATGGGCTATGGCAAGTCCCTCGTGTTTGGTTTGACCGCTTCTCTGTTGTCATTGCTGCTGGCTTCTTCGCTAGTGATCACCACCCTGCTCTCGTTGTTCACACCTCTCCTCGGGGTCGGACACTCCTCTATGTGGATGATATGATCATTACTGGGAACGACTCTCAGTACATTGATTTTGTGAAGGAGCGTCTCAGTGAGCAGTTCTTGATGTCTGTTTTGGATCTTCTTTATTACTTCCTTGGGATTGAAGTCACTTCTACATCTGAGAGCTACTACCTCTCCCAGGAGAAGTACATTCAGGATCTCCTTGCTCGCACTTGTCTCACTGATCAATGCATGGTAGACACTCCAATGGAGCTTGGTGTTCAACTTCGGCCAATTGATGGTGAGCTTCTTGAGTACCCGCTCACTACCGCCATCTTGTCGTTAGCCTCGTCTACCTTGGGATCACTCGACCTAACATTTCTCACCCAGTTCACATTGAGTCAGTTCGTTTCTGTTTCCACTCAGCTTCATTACAGTCACCTTCTTTGTATTCTACGATATCTTCGTGTGACCATCAGTCGTCACCTTTTCTTTCCTCACTCCAGCTGTCCGCAGCTTTAGGCGTATTATGATGCAACCTAGGCTAGTGATCGTTTCGATCGCCAGTCTCTTTCTGCTCATTGTGTTATCCTTTATTCCTCTAATTGCCGGGAAGACCAAGAAGCAGACTGTCGTTTCTCGTTCGAGTGTTGAGGCTGAATTGTGAGCCATAGCGTCGTTGACAGCTGAGATCACTTGGCTTCGGTGGTTACTTAAGGGTTTTAGTGTTTCAGTTCCTGCACCGACTCCTCTCTTATCAGACAACACTGGTGCGATCAGTATTGCTCGAGATACAGTGAAGCATGAGCTCACCAATCACATTGGAGTAGATGCTTTGTTTATGAGATCGTAGGTGTAGGAGCAAGTTGTTTCTTTTCAGTATGTGACTTTGGAGCTTCAGTTAGGAGATTCTTCACAAGGCACAGACTAGAGCTCAGCACAGCTTCTACCTCTCCAAAATGAATGTTGTTGATCAACCATGAGTTTGAGGGGGTGTGTTAGAGTATTGTATAAGTTGTGTGATTAGTTACTTGTATAGTTTTTTTTTTTTGGCTTATTTGCCCACTCATGTAGCTGTACGTATTGTCCTTTTGGCCCAAGGAATGAAGGGTTCATTCTCTTAACACTTATTACCTATACCCATTACCCAACATCCAACAGTGACCTTTTTGTTGATGTCTAATTTGTAACAGGCCACTTGATCTTTGTGATGCAATGAGTTCGAACCTGGATGCAATTACACCTGGTAGTGGGTACCAGGGTTCTCATACAAATGGGCTCACGCTGCCAAATCATCATGGTTCCATTGTTCCTACTACTCCTACTTCAAATCTGAACTCTAGGTTACCAGGGTCTCCTGGTATGGTTCTGGGAAGCAATTTACCGTCACCTTCAACATTGAGTGCCCCTTCTAGGTAAATGACCAAGTATTCTTCCTAGTAGATATTAAACAGAGTACATGGTAAAGTTCTTTTATAATATTTTGTGTGTGTTATTTCTGCTATAGGGATGCTCAGAAACATGTTGTTCCTAGATCCACCTCTTTACAGGGTGATGAGCAACAGAAGATTCAGTATAACCAAATGCTCAGTGGCAGAAATCTTCAGCAACCTGGAGGTTCTGTTCCTGGAGCATTTCCTGCAGGGGTTGATCGTGGTGCTCGTATGACGTCCGGTGCCCATAGTATGGGAATGATGACTGGACTAAATCGAGGTATGCCTGCTGCCAGGGCAGGCTTTCCAAGAGTTTGTTCCCCGGGAATGCTTAATATGGTTTCGTCTGGAAACGTGTTACCCAACAGTGGGCAGGGAGTGCCAAATGCAGTAAATGTCCACCCTGGAGCC
The DNA here is from genome assembly GCA_036346395.1 of Hsuehochloa calcarea. NCBI lineage: Eukaryota > Viridiplantae > Streptophyta > Magnoliopsida > Poales > Poaceae > Hsuehochloa > Hsuehochloa calcarea. The sequence goes on from CM070613.1 coordinate 828,088, forward strand.
ATGTCTGCCCCAGGAAATTCGATGTTGAGGCCACGTGATCCTATGCAGATGCTTCGTGTGAGTAGCCCCTTGCCCTTTCATATTATGAAAACTACTAAATTGCTTCATGCACAAAAAATTGCCTCAACCGCGTGTTTTTAGCTCTTATCTAATGGTTAACACTTTCCCTTGAAGAAAAGAAAGGGGGAATGCCTGAAAACTGGCAGTAACTTTTAACTAGTGTCTTCAGTTTCAGTCATTTCCAGTTTCATCCTCCAAGCTATGGATGTGTTGTTTTATGTTCAGGTTCATGAGTGTTGCTTGCTATTTATATAGCACAAAGCTTCCTGACAAACTTATATGAGGAAAGGGTCGAACTACCCTTTCTCATAGTTTCCCGAGGAACAAAGTAGTTTGTAGTGGTAACCAAGATGATGTAATAAAGCACTACAAATCCGAAAAGGATATCAGTCACAGAGGATGCTTGTTCATGGGCTATGCGTCTTCTCTAGCAATTTGCTGCTCTAGTTCTTTTGATATAACATAGTTATTCTCTGGGTGAATTTGTTATGCCAAGGTTTCATTTGCTGCCTGTTAACTGATTAGCAAATATTCCCTCTGTTACTAAATATATGTCGCTGTAGGCATTGACGCGGTCTCCAATTTATGCCTTTGACCATTATTTTTCTACTTTTATTTCAGTAAAATAAAAAGAAAATAATAATAATATTGTGGAAGTGTTTTGATGACATCTGCTGCTATCATTTTCATTTGATCAATCTAAAAGTTCTCTTTGTAGTAGTGGTAAAAGTTTAAAAGTTTGACTGCATGCATTCTAAAACATCTATTTAGTAAGAGAGGGAGTACTTCTGTTAGTTATGCAACTTGAACGTTATGATGGTTAAAGCTATTATGTTGTCCAATCTTAACTAAATCGTACTAAGCTTAAACTGTTAAACTCAATCAGTACTTAGTGAAAGTTGAAGTGATTGGTGGACTGCTGATGTTTTTTTTTTGTATAGCCTTGTCAGAATATGGAAGAGCATAGGCAGGCGGCGATGCGGAGTTCAACATGCAGGTTTCACAGGGAAGTAGTCAAGCTGTCAATTTCAGCAGCATAAATCCATCATTCTCCAGCACTGCAGCTTCGTCACCTGTTCAGTCTTTTCCTGTTCAGCAACCCCAACAGGCACATCAGATGTCACAACCATCACACTTGTTTGGAAACCCGCACCATTCTCAGATCCAAGGAACTAGCCATTCAAGCCCACAGCAACAGGCATATGCTATGCGCTTGGCTAAAGAAAGACAAATTCAACAACGTATTGTGCCTCAACAGCAGAGTGATCTTTCTGGAGTAAGTGCGGTACCCAGTGCGCAGAATGGTTCACAAATTCGGCAGCAGAACCAAGCACCTGCAGCCACATCAGCCCCTTCTTCACAACAACAGCATCAGCGGCAGCAATCTGCACAAAATCCACCAGATAAATCTGCACCTCCCAATCAACCTGCCAATACTACACAACATAAGCAGAAGAAACAGCAGGGTCAACAGCAGCCTAGACAAAATCAACAACAAAGGAATCAAGGTAGTCAACAAGCTAAGCTTATGAAGAGTTTAGGTCGAGGAAACATGCTGATACCTCAGACTCCTCCAGTCGATACCACTCCAGCCAGTGCTGTTTCTACATCTATCAAAAAACAAGTTTCCGACAAAAAACTGGTGCAGCATGGCCAAGGATTTTTCCCTGGTAATAAAGCATCAACCGCCAATGCCTCAGCCTGGGAATCAAAATAAACTATACACTTCTCCATTGCCTCAATTGCCTAAACAATTGCCAGATATTGGTAACGAAGGCTTGATGCAGGGTTCTCCTAGTCAGACCATGTTAGCTTCACAACAACCTCTGCTTCAGTCTAAATCACCGTTGAATACGCAGCAGCAGCAACGGAAGAGCAATCCATCACAGAACAGCATCCAAAGAATGATGACGCAACAAAACATCCAAATGAACTCTGATTGTAGGACAGACTCACAAACTCCTATTTCTCAAAGTACAGAGTCAGGCAGTCCTGGACTTTCATCTATAAACCAGCAGAAGCATGAGGCATCGCTTGACCCTACTGCAGTTACCTCAACATCTAAGCTGCTTAGCTCTCCTGAAGATAATTTTGTTGGGAATGAAACAGTATTGCCATCATCTAGTCAAGATGTTCTGCAAAGGCAAATTTCAGGTGGTTTGCCTATGCATGGCCAAGGTATTGGTGATCAGTGGCACCAAAAACAATCTAGGCAGCATCTGCAGTCTCCGCATAAGCAACAGCATCAGCATCAGCAGAGACAACTTGTTCAAGGCGGTGTATATGCTCCTTCCGATTCTGAGCCAGGTTGATGATGAATTAATATGGGTTGGTCATTTTTACGGAGCAACCCTTCTTTCTAATGTAAAGTTACTGTACAGGTATGTGTTTTTCTAACTTGTTTTCTGCTTGTTGACTTGTTGACAAGAGGTTCTATCTTTGAATTGTAATTTTAGTATGCCCATTCGTAGATAAAGTTAAAATTTGAAACCATTTGAATTTTTCCATTGGTCTGTTTGCACATCAAGGCACTGTTGTTATCCGTTATGTAAAGTAGATGGGCATATAGTATTGAAATTTAAGTGAAGGGGGGCTGATTACTCCAATGTGTAAAAGCAGAGGGGCTTCTGCTGCAATTTTCCCTATAAAACATGTTCTTTTGAAACTGCATGAATATGTAGGAACATCGACATGTCATTACCTACTAGTTATATGCCCGTGCGTTGCAATGGAAATTCATACTTTACCGAAATTTTAGTACTCAATGCATACTAATCGTGTCTTAAGCATACTATTCCCTCGAATATGCAATCATCGAATTTTGACAAACATAACAAACATACATATTTGACATGAGAGACAAAAATGCATATTTGACTGATTCATATTTGACATGAGAGAGTAATGGGACTGGACTATTTGTTAGCCAAACAGGTCACTACAAAAGGGTATGTTGTATACTTCCATGAAAATATAGTCCTACTAACATAGTCACGGATAATTGTACCAGTTACCAAACATTTGCTAGTGTATCAGTTATGAGGTATTAGGCTTACTAAAATGCACTGCACTATCCGTATTAGTTATAGTTAGTTAATAATCGTTTGAATTTTACCTCCATGGTAAGTGATCTGTAAACATGGAAGGAGTAACGGCAATATCCCTGAAGTTCTCTTTTTTCCAAAATAGCTTTATATGGTGGTTCAGTTTCCTGCAAGTTCCAGCATTTCCAATGACGAAAGAGGCTCTTTTTTTAGCCGCACCACATGAATAATTAAGCCTGGAACTTGGTAGGATACAGCCTTATCTGGGGAACCCAAACTCCATATCTGCCATTTCAAATTAAGAAGCACCAATGAACCAGATCACATCATTACTCATACTAACATGTTGCTGCATATGAGAGATTGTGAAACAGACCTTTGTCATGCGGTCGAGAGATGCACTTGCAAAAGTGTTAGTATCCTTTGGAATAAACGTAACCTGCATCACATAGTGTGAATGCCCCTCAAAGATTTGAGTGCACATCCACCCTTAATCCCAGTCCCACAGCTTTATTGTCATCAGATGATGACAGCACATATGGAAGAGTTGGATGGACTGCAACACATCTGATGTGATCTGAATGAGCCTCAAAAACTTTAATTTTGTCCATAGTATTGTAGCTGTAGATGCGAATGAACATATCGTTTGCACCAGCTACAACCCATGTTTCCTTGAAAAAAACTTTGCCGACCGCACTGAAATTAAGTTCAAATATACATTAGCCTCAATTCCGGCCTCCAGGACAAGTTTCTCTTCATGTGAACAAAAGTGCACTGCATACCTGGCAGTTTTGAAACTTCAAATGATTTCACCATACTCTGCAAAGATATACAAAAGCAAATATATTTAAGAATCAAATTGTAAGGAGCCGGCTTTTAATATTTTTAAGATAGTACACTATAGATATATTTGTTGTAAGTCAAAAACCAAATTTGTACCAGTAAATAATCTTTTGCAACACACATAGAGGAGCCAGGGAAAGCCCTAACATCCTACACTACATGCACATAATTTATCTGGTTGATATCTAAAGTACCAGGGATGAGGTATCCTCATAATTTTGACAATTTCATTGTATCCTAGGTAAATCACCTAATTCAGATTACAAAAGAATACAAGATGTACAAATGTCACCATTTCATATTCAAGTGTAACGGGTGGTATCTGTTAGTATAGACCACGAAGGATTGCAGGTGCATATATATGCAGCACAAAGTTGTTTGACCATGGACATTTAAGTCTATGTTGGTTCAAGAGACACATCAAACTCCAGGAAAATAAAGAGCAAACTCCAGGAAATCTAAAGAGACACAGCAAGACAACATCAAGACCATAAATTACGAGCCACACGAGGAATTGAGGGTTAGGGGAGGCTAACCTGCATGTCGCCATTCATCAGGAGGAAGCTGAAGCAACCTTTGTGGACGACAGCGGGAGAGCCACCAAGTGTCGAGCCCTCGCGCCGTCCACGCCACGCCAGATCTCTCGCGCCGAGGGCGCGGCGCGTTGCCCTCGTCTCTCGCTGCTTAGGCCTTTTCTGCTTGCCTCACAAATTGCGTGCGACTGCGCCAAGTAGGAGCATCCCAGGAACTGAACACCAATTAACCTAAACTGGCGATAGGGCCGACTCCAAGCAGAAGAGCTGACCCGCCGGCACCGGTCCAAACCCTGGGCTCACTTAGCCTTCCCTGCTTTCCGTCACCACCGCCGCCGCTGTTCAGGTGGTGCACATGCACCACCCAGATCTGGGCACCCACAGGTGGAAGAAGTGGAGGAGGAGAGGGCGGATTGAGGCGATGAGAGGCGGCGCGGACGGAGAGGGTCTGGTGGAGGTGGGGGGAGGCGCGGGAGCACGTCCAGGAGGAGCCTGATGCGGAGCCACGGCGACCCCATCAGCGTGGTATTACCTCGCTGGTTCGGTTAACGGAGGTGGCGGCGCCGGAAATCGATTAGCCTAGTGCATGGGCTTGGTGAAAGCTGCGGCTGCCAGTGAAATGGGTGCGAGGTGACGGGTTGGAGGGGGGAGGACGGGGAGGTGGCGCTGGTGGAGAGGAGCGGCGGAGGAGGGAAAGGGAGGGGGCATCAGGGGAGAGAGAGGGAGCGGCGGTGCGACGGAGAGGGGGACGGGGTTGGAGGGCAGGGTAGCGTGGCGGCGGGGGAGGAAGAAGGGCGCGGGGTGGATGGGGAGGGTCAGGCGGCGGTCGTACGTGGGTGAGGCGGTGGTTTGGAGGCTTCGGTCTTACGTGGGTGAGTGGTGAACCGTGCGCATGGGAGAAACCAGAAAGCACGTATTTATTAGATCTAACGGCTTACGACGGCTCATGTGCACGAAAGAGGACGGACGATCACCAATTCATTCCTTTTAAGTAGTAGAGAAAAGGTGCAGCATTCTTTGTAGCAGGAGCCAATTCGAGTGGGGATTACCTTTATTTTGCTGATTTTTTACCTTTCCTCTCTTGCTAGGTGTCCGTACTATGGAAGCTGCAGATGATAGTGCTCTTGATTCAACTTGGAGCTAATCGTACTCACCTTAATGTCAGGTAGATAATTGTTTCTGTGCCATTTTGACTCCGCCTTTTGAAGTTGGAATATGCTTTATTGCAGTCTAGATAGCTGGACAGTGCTAATTTCTTTTCTTGGTGGATTGTAACCCAAAACCCGGGCCCAGATGTATATTTTTTATACGAGGTCCATGCTTCTAGAGCGAGGATTTTTTTGTTTTGTTTAATAACCCTGTATGTTTAGCTTACAAGTTAGTGAATGCAAAAGTTCTTCTTTGCATTTAGTAATTCACACTTTGTCGTCTACATTTCAAACTCGCGTTTTCTACCTTGCAAGTGCGGTTATGTCTGGGATGAAAGAAGCAAACGTAACTACGAATTACTTTGTTTAGGTTGCTCTAGGATCTACTACATGTCAATATAACACTGTCACTCTACTATCTGAATCAGCTCTGCTTACCTGAAAAGTCACGCGGCGTACCATGTTATTTTTGTGTTTTTAAAATACATGTTACTTGTGGGGTCCAAATGCAGGTGCTGTACAGCAACATGCAAATTCTGGTTAATTATTGCTCTATTCGCAGTTGTAAGGTTTGGATCATTGGTGATCGGTTAGTATTAAAGTCGAAAGCTTGTGTAAAGTTTTATAAGCACTTCTTTGTGCTGGATTTTTGCAGCCTAAACATGGCAGTGGCAACAATGTCATGTCTGACGAGCTACGTAGGCACTACTGACCAGGGTTTAAAAAACCGGTACCGGCGCAGTTACCGGCCGGTTACTGTTTTTTTTTCGGTTGAATTTCGTTAAATTTTGCTTAAAAATCAATCAAAATTCAAAATTCAAAATTTGAATTTGCAAACTCCGGAAAAACCGACCGGGATTTCAAATCCCGGCCCCTACCGGTAACCACCGGCCGGTATTTCAATCCATGCTACTGACTGTAGCATGCGAATCTGTTGAGGCTGGAAACTTGTCTATACAATGACGTCGAAAGCCTCCGTTGCTGCTCTTATCTCGGGTGTATTACAAGCATTCATCCGAGTAGAGCTGCTGCTTCTGAGAACTACCAGTTTTGGGCTTGTTCAAATTTTCCTAATCAGTTTCTTTAAATTCGAACATCCCGATAAGTTATATATATATATATATATATATATATATATATATATATATATATGTGGGAACGTATCTAGTGTTAATGGGTAATTTAGTGTTAAGGTGAGAGCATGCATGATGTTTAATGAAAATGCATTAATGAAGGTGCATTGAAGGTGGAAGTATGCAAAGTGATTAAATGGTTTAGAGATGGGAACCTGCATTAATTTTGGTTGTTCAATTCAGATCCAACGGTCAAGATTGGTATTAGTACCTTAGCACTGAATTTCCTGTTAGCATTAGATACGTTCCCTATATATATATATATATATATATATACATATACTAAGAACACAAAGCGCAAGTGGAATTACAGCAGTAACACGATATGCCCTTTGAAATAATAATAGGTATCATTTACAGTAAAAAAAATAACATTTATTGCATCAGCAATGTGTTGTCATTTTTCTGCAGTAAAACCCTATCACGGTTTCATCTTTCTTACCTAAATGACAGTAAAACAAACGCACGATTATACTGTTGAAAAATTTCCACTACTATTTTTTCTGTCAATTTAGAACGTAAACAACTTTTACTGACGAACGCTTGTTAAGAGTTTTATTGCCGCTTTGACGCTTGCAGGAAGGTATATATATATATATGAACAAGAACGTAAACCCAAACAGTAAATAAGAACGAGTGTAGCGAGTTGATGCAGTCGTAGTCGTACTCACGACGCGTCTCCTCCTTCGAGTAGTCATACTCGACCCGCGTCTGCTTCTTCGAGTGGTCGTACCCACCACGCGACTTCTTCCCCGACTCCGGTGATCAACACAAGTCGCGGATCGTCCTAGTGCTGATGCTTCGCAACAACACCTCTGAGGTATCCACACGTACGGGGCAGGATCACCACGCATTGGAGTGCTAGCTCTGGCAGCGTGGTAAAGAAGGCGTGGTTATTAGGGTTTCAGGAGTTCTTCCAAAGATCATCCTCTCGTCATCCTTTACCCCATACCACCGCCCCTCTTTATATAGGCATCCATGATGGGTCTCGTACCTGAGGCCCATTAGGAACTCGTGGCCTATACAAATTTGGATCACCATCCAAAACAGATCATTGCCCTTTAAGTGTGCGACCCCACAGGTTCATATGTAATCGGTTATGACTCGGAAACTCTTTTCCGATCACTAGTCGTTAGCGGTACCTAGCAGCACATAACGATTCCCAAAGACACATAGAATAAATCGGACGAACATTGATGTAATATGATCTATGATCAGGTCATCATCACTTACGATCAGTTCGTATCTCTATACGACCAGGTTATAATTGGTCACGACCAGTTCGTAACTCTTTACGATCAGGTTCTTACCATTCTGTGATTACGTTTGACCAGTCTACGACCAGCACGTATCTCCATACGACTAGTCCGTAACTGATCAAACTAAGCGACCTACTCATGCATTCTCCCTTTGCCTCACGATGTCTGGTTGAACTCCAGGTGAGATGATGTGTCATCCATAGAATGTTCAATACTTTCTCGATCGAGTGTCGGATAACATCATGTGGTCGACACTTCGACCACTAGAGGCATGGCCATGTACTTTCTTTATCCGATCACCACGAGGGGCCCAGAGACATCTCTCCTGTTATGTCAGGAGGGGCAAATCCCATCTCGACCAGTCACATCCATCCGCATGTTTCATACCATACCCGAAAGCTACCTTTATAACTACCCAGTTACGGAGTAGCGTTTGGCAACCCCTAAGGGTGCTATTACACATGTAGGAAATCATGCTGATCTCAGGTCTAAGGATTATACATCATCATTACTTGAGACCAACTAATGACACAAAGATTCATAACAATATCAATAGTATCTCAATGATGGGTATATCCAACACCATGTTCTCTAACATGTGTTCACATTATTAATTCATATCTATGACCGGTGAAACCAGGTCATCAATCAATACATGTGCTAGTCACATAGTCACTGGTGTTCTGACCAGTGACCTCCGACCAGGGATACATTTAGGATGACATCATATAAGTTAAAGAGTTTCACCAACAAGTCACATACTTATTGATCTATAACAAATGATTCATTCATGGAACACGATAACATATTATCAAAATCATGAACATAATGAAAATATCATCATCTCTATGATTGCCTCTAGGGCATATTTCCAACAATTAGTACCTCCTATTTATAGGCTAGAGACCCTGCTAGGGTTTTAGATGGGGTGCCCACCAATAGGCCGGTTGCTAGGCCAAGCACATGGCTTCCCAACACTCCCCTTTGGGCACCCATCCTCACATGTTCATGTCTCGTCAAAACTCTACAAAAACTCAATGGAAAAAATTTAAAGAAATAGTACATGACACACGTTCTATTACGTTGCACGAATTGCCTCGTTAAAAACCTTAGCCGAGAAACTTCAGGAAAACTCGTCAAGAAAAAAAGAGTACAATCCACCCAATTTCATTTAATCTCTGGGATTTATTCTTTGGGTATTCGATCTTCGTGATCAAGTTTCAATAATGAATTCGTGAAGATTACCCCCCCCCCCCCCCCGCGCGAATTCTGCACTCATCCAAGTCTCTTCATTCCAATTCAACATATGCATCTTTCAAAGCTAAACGATGGAAGTGATTTTGTGAATAAATCTGTAAGATTTTCACATGACTTAGTATGAAGAACTTGAAGTTGATATGCTTTGTAAGATGACTCTTCACATAACACATCTGCACTTATGCAACACAAGCTGCATTATCTTCATAGATAATAGTGGGGGTTTGCGCGGTATTCAATCCACACGACTGCTAGATGTGATGGGTTCTTGTGGTGAATGCTTGGATCCAATAGAGAAAACCTGACGCTAGATCTATTCTTGTGGATGATGCTTGGATCCGATAGAGAAAACATGTAGATCCCTCAAATCCCCGCTCAGTTGGTTCAGTTCTTGCTGTTCGTGAATGAAATCAGTATTTACATGTGGTTCAGTTCCTGTTGTTTGTCAATGAAGTCAATGAAATCAGTATTTACATGTATTTGATTGGGACTGAAGGTCTATTGATAGTGTTGTAGGAAGTGTGCATTAAGGTCTCGTGGAAACAATTGTCACGCTGAGAAAAAAAAACCCCCCTAGTGTTCTCAATTGTTTTATCAAATATTTTACTGTATGGAGCTAAGTTGTAGACAGTCTGAAGTTTCCTTATGCTCTAGAAAGCAAGATTCTTGCTTGATCCAGATTTCTTGGAAGCAAATGAGTTGTTTATCAAAAGTTTGAAATAGATGATGACTTGATGAGTGAATGAACAAGTGGTAACTTGCAGACTTTTCAATTTTAAGTTATAGCTCAAAAGGCCGAAAAAAATTACCCTTATTAAACTTAAAAGTGAGATACTTGCAAGCTGTTTAAATCAAAAAGTTGACTTTAAGGTATAAACCAAAAATGATTAAATCTAAACAAACAGGATCTTAGTAGATGATGTGATCCATTATGTGAAAGATCGTGTTTTTACTACTATAGACTTCTTGAAGGAGAAATCAACGACAAGACATGTTTCTTACAATCAACCATGGATCATCGAAATTAAAACAACCAGCTCTTTTTTTAATCGGTAAATCCGTAATATCCTACTGACAGAGTAGAAGGCCAGAGAAAAAGAAGAAAATGGAAAGAGAAAGAGAAAGAGAGAGAGAAAGGAGTAGAAAAGGCGAAGGCTCAACACTCAGTGGTCGTCACACACCAAATTCATCTGTATTTGCAATTGGGAGAATCTCGACGACGAGATGGCCGGCCACGCCCACGGCAAGCCCAAGCCACCCGGTCCCGCCGCGCCGCCGCCGCCGCCGCCTCCCCCTCCGCCACCGCCACCGCCACCGCCGGAGGTGAGGAAGGGTTTCATGCGCCGCATGTTCCCCTTCCTCCTGGCCGCCAACCTCTTCGTCGGAGGTCAGGTCACTTCAACTTTCCTCTCCTCCCTCCCCCGCTCTCTTTCTCCCATCAGTTCGCATGATGCATCGTTGCCACCTACCGCTCTCGTCATCTTCCGAGCCCGCCTTGCTGCCGATTTGTGCGAGGGAACTTGCGTCCTGCGAGCGATTTTGCTGATAGCCTTACTCGTGATGTGTTAGGAACGATGGTATACTGCTGTTCAGTGTTAGGAGCGATCTTAGTTTTTCCTTGTGGCGATCTAACTAGGTCTAGTGTTGTTGCTTAATTCTACCCTGGGAGTAGGTCACACATTCTGGCACTTAAAAAAAGATAAGCTTGGGAAATTACGAGAAGCTCAAGAACTAGAGAAAGTTGAAGTGAAAAGTGGCGAGTCTTAGAATCTGTCTTTATGTTAATTGGAGCTCATGGATGATTCACCGCTAGCTTACTACTTGCCAGTAGTAGTTCTTGCTTTTAATTTTTTGTTCACCTTTTAATTAGAGGTTGGTTACAACTCATTGCCATCAGAAAATTGTAGTTCCTTACTGGCTGAGTTGAGATTTTTTTAAAATAATACATTTAAAAAAAGAATTACAGAAATAAATAGTCGAAAAAGAAAATAACAAAACTGACGACGGGGAGCTGTCATCATTTCAATTGGCGACAGGGACTTGGACTTCTTCAGTAGCATATGCCCCCTTCTAGACGAGCAATTCAGGGATTTAGATCCCTGTCGCCAATTGAATTAGTGACAGAGCCCTGTTCCATGGGCGACAGGTTCCCTATCGCCAATTGAAATGACGACAGCTCTTTGTTGTCAATTCAATTGGCGACATGGGTCTGGTTTTGTAATTTTCTTTTCAACTACTTATTTCTGTAATTATTTTTTAAAATGTATTATTTTAAAAAAATCCACTGAGTTGATATATATATGGTTCTGGGTAGGTACTCTTGCCGTGTAGAGTATAGAAAACAGTGAGCTGTAAAAGGGTACTTGTGTCATTCTTTGCTCTAAATATGACTCCACTTTTTTTTTGTCACACTGACGCTAATGTTTTTTTTGAACCAGGAGAACTACCCAGCTTTTATAGAAAGCTAATATCCAAACTTACAAAGTAGAATTCGAACTCAAAAGGCTGGGGATACCAGCTTACAAAGGAACGAACATCTAGATTGCCAAAGAAACTTCGACAAACACGCTAAAGCTAACTGACAACAGAACTACAGACTGACAGGAAAAAAACACTAGGCTCAGTCATGACTAAACTCCATCCAGCGCACAAAACAATCTCATCCAGTCTTCAACTGAAATCATAAAACCTTCAAGCTTCAAACGTTCCTCCTTTTTTATTAGAACCCGCGAGCGCTGCAAACACGACACAAATTTGAACACAACTTCATATGGTTGCTTAGGAAAAGTCTTCTCAATCGTCACTTTTTTTCTAATTTTCCAAAGCGTCTAGGCCAAAACTGCAAAACTGAATAAACCAATATGGTAATTGTTAGCACCCCAAACATCCAACCAATAAAGATGGAAATCATATAGAGACTTCGGGTGTCTCTTCCATCCAAAAGTCTCCTTGATGCAGGTCCAAGCGAACTTTGCTAGAACACACTGGAAAAGAACATGATTCGCATCGTCCACAATTCCACAAAGAATACAATTAACACTCCTTTTCCACTTCCTAATTCTAAGCCGTCCGGATCCTATTTTGATAAGTCCGCCAAAGGAAGATCTTTACTTTGAGCGGAATCCTGCTTGACCAAAGCTTTGCAATTTCCTGTCAGTAATCCCACCAAAAGACAAATGTCTGTACAAAGATTTAACTGTGAAATGTCCAATTTTTTTTCCAAACACCACACCATATTGTCTTTCTCTCCAATGAGTTCAACCCCATCCAAATAATCCTTAAGACCACTGTCACTAATGTTGTGAGGGATTGGATGAAACATGGCTTAATTCATGGAGTATGCTGCAAATTTTGACCGCAGATGTGCATCCTTACATGATTGTCTCAGCATGTTTGTTGTGTTGAAGAAATAAATATGCATGACATCAAGTGCAAGCATTGATGTTTGAGGTTCTGAAAGATATGAAGATATTGAGTGTTAGTAGAGATGAATTCCTTACCACTCATGTGTTGTTTTTATGCTTACTCAAATCTTTCGATGGGTTTATTGATTCACATGTGCAGTTTACCTACTTGTGAGGACCTACCAAAAGGACTCAGGAAAGAAAGATGTTGAGGCTGATCCTGCTGCTGCTACTGCATCGACCTCATCTACTGCAGCTGCTGAGAAGTCTGCAGAACCTATTGCTGTGCCCAGTAAGGTGCTCCCACCAATTCCTGAAGACGAGCAGCGCCAGCTCTACAAATGGATGCTGGAAGAGAAGCGGAAGATCAAGCCACGCAATGCAGCGGAGAAGAAGAAACTCAATGAGGAGAAGGCCCTTCTCAAGGAGTTCATCCGAGCAGAATCCCTCCCAAGCCTATGAGCTCACCAATTGTTATTTAGATATGTTGTGTGTGATGTTTCACCGGGAATGGTTTGAACCTGATCGGTTTATTTATAAGTGCAGTACTTGTCTTGTAAGCTAATGTCTGCATGATCTGACCGCTGAAGTCCAAAGGTCACTCTTGAACTGTTTTCTACGGATGCAAACTAGTCCTGGCTCAATTGGTTTTAGGGATTCTTCGAGACAAGGAATTTCTCGTGCACTGTCCCATTTAACAGTATGTTATGTGATCCTTCATTCATGAGCTGTTGTCTCGATTCTTTCTGTCCTGTGGCTTTCCACTGATGTGTGAGCTCGTCAATTACCATATCAGAAAAAATTTGCATCTTACGTATGGTCTGCTTAACCACTGAGGAATTGTTGAGACTGCACCTGGGACCCGACCCCACTCAGAAAATTCTTGCAGCCGAATGGCCTTAATGCAGTGTCAATGGTGTTCTCTTCATTATTTGTGGGTGTAGATCTGTGATAGCAATACTAGGAGCCAAACTTAAACTCTTCCGGTGGTCCCAGCAAACCCAATGGTTACAGATGGCCACACGTCCAACTTGCCCAAATATCATCCACTAGCTGGTGTTCTCCTGTGTGCTCTAGAAGATCAGAATTGGAAGGCTTCTACGCAGCAGCAAGCAGGAACTCAAGAAGGATGCCAGGCAGCATCCGCATCTCAGGCAAGTTTATGTTTTATGCAAATATCTAAACAAAATGCTCATACTGTTCTACTGGAAACAAGAATTGACTTTTCTTTTACTATGCAGCCATTCAACCACCAGTCACCACTCCACTGTTCTTGCAAGGTTGGTATCTCCTGATTCTATTGTACTTTCCTCTTCTTCGCCTTCCATTTGCTAATATTATCTGTTTCTGTTGCATACAAACATCATTTTGGATGCAGTTTGTGTGGGCAAAAGAGAGTACAGTGGAAACATAGGACAGGATGATTTCTCTTTGTAAGCCCATTTTCATATTACCTTTGATACAGTGATACTCGCCGTTTACCTTTCTACTTCAGCAAATGTGCATTAAAATTGCCTTTATTGCACGTAAAGGAAAATTTTGAAGTTATATCACACCAAATATGTGTGTGCAGCCCAGTTACATCACTTCGCGAGAGCATTGTAATGACTCTGTACAATGCAAACAGGGAATTGATATCAAAAGCAGGTTTTTTCGTTGGCTCATTGTTCTTTTCTTCTATTTATCAGCGCACTTATCAATTGATGTGCGTTGTGTCCTGTAAATCACCACAGAGTTGAAGACAAAAGCGATTGTTGAGTCAGGAACTACGGATGTTGTTTTTACTCTTGACAGTGGAGGAAAAATTATTCTCCAGTTGCAGTTCTTACTCAGTGATGAAGATCGTAAGCGCATCCAAGAAATGGTGAGCTAGGTCTTTTTTTATTTTTTAGGCTATTTTCATGAAAACTCCAGCTTAATTTAAACTATATTGCTTGTGTTTACACTATTTTCTTATATTCAGAGGAACTCTGCAATGAAAAGAAAGCAGCAAGAGCTGCTTGGGAATGGCTATGAATTTTATTTTCAAGGTAACTTGTAGAATATAATCTTGTTCAAATTTTGTCTGATTTTCCCTTGCAAGTACACATTTGGAGATCCACTGAACAGATTATATGCTTTAGGCTAACAATATGGTATTCATATATTAGAATTTCTTAAAATTCTGTCCTGATGTTATATAGAGTTTCAAACAGAAGCAATGACCCACGTATCTGAGGTGTGTAGACTCATTAAACTTATCGGTCTAGGCATTTGCATATGCCTCATCAATATCATAGAACATTACTTAGTCTATATAGGACTCATGTAATTGGAATGCTACTATGCGAAAATTAATCATCAATGAAATGTGTAATTGATATGAACAACATTTGGGAATTCTCTTTCTTATAGATGAATTTCAAATTTTGTCAGACGGACCATTGTTTAAACAGCTCATAGAAAAGATCTCCAACATTCCGAGCAAAGGAGATCAACCTACGCTTCGGAAGAGTATGTCACTGGATGATTTGCAAGAGAGGGCTGTCTTATCTGGAATAAATGTAGATCCCCACATGAAGGCCTCAAAAACCTCATTACTGCAAAGTGGTGGAAACACTTCAAGGTTTGAAGATCACATTGACTCCAAGAAAGAGCATTGTAAAAGAGAGAGTAGATCAAGTAGTGCAGTGAAGAAGATGATAAATACCTTTGAAAGCAGCTCTTCACAGGTTTTATACCTATCCAAGTATTGAGGAAAAAAACGCTTAGTTTACCAGGCACATGTCATTTGTTCCCTAAATTCTTTTTGTCATTTTTTTGGGGGTGGGGGGCACCAATCAAGGATCAAAAAACCGTTTCCGGCCGGTAACCGGTTTTCCCGGAAAAAAAACCCGGTTGAATTTCACATGAATTCGCTTAAAAACCATCCGAAAATCAAAATTTGAAATTTGAATTTGCAAACCCCGGAAAAACCGGCCGGTATTTAATTTACCCCTACCCACCGGTAAGTCCGGTTACCGCCGGCAACCAGCGGTAACTGGCCGGGATTTCTACCCCTGGCACCAATCACTTTACTGTGGACCAAAAAGGATCTATATAATATATACATGTTCGGAGATAAGGAAAGGAAAAGGTGGTACCTAAGCCTAATACATTGCATATAGAGTTACACCTCCTTCCCTCGGCTTGCAGGGTCTGACTTCGATGACGAGGATCAAATCAGAAAGTTCATTAAAAGGGATGTCCGTTTCTTCGGAGACTTCCACCAAGTCTTCTACTTCCAGTGCATCAATGAGTTCTTCAGGCCGTACACAGACAGGTCTTGTGGCTGGGACATCAGGCAAAGTAACCCTTCCTTCTGGTGATACAGGTTTCAGTTCGAGGTCAGGAAGGCATGTTATGTTTGGTGATAAAAAATCAAATGCATCTGGACAGACCGGACTGTCAAATAGCAGAAGACGTAGCTCCAGTAGCCGTGATGTGGCAGCAAAGCAGAACATGAGAGAACATGAGTTAAGCTGTTCCAAGAAGCGACCCCAAGCAAAGCATCGTCGCCCCATGGGTCCCTATTCACTTGAGCAAATGCATTCTATGGGTCTCTCCGGATACAATCTTCACCAATATCCGTTGAACTATGTGGTTGCAACATCTGGCATCTGGATTCACCCACATGTTTGTATCACTACTGCTAGCAGACAACTCAAAGACCTTGTTGAGCTTGAGCACTTGAATTCATTTACGTCCATACAACAGGTTGGTAGTAAAATGCTGGATGTTAGGGAGGACATTGAAGAGGTATGAACCTCGTGATCTTGATCTTAATTGTTGGTGCTTGTAGTTTCAGCTTTAGCCCTTCCCTTGATTTTTTTTATTTTTTTTTATTTTTGACGCTGCTATATATTACAAACGTGTGAAGCAGAGCACGAGTGACGATGAGACGATAAATGAGATAGCTTCTACTCGACGAACTGATGGCTTTCCAGTGTTGGATGGCTGGTTGATTAATCAGGCAAGTGACAGTGACTGCCTTGACCTTTCCTTGTTAACTTGACCTTTGTGGTTTAGAGTCTGCCATTAATTTGACTTGCTTGATGTTGTAATTTGGTTTATGCAGGGAGTGCGTGTTGTTATTGTGATTATAGCGTGCGGGGCTGTATTTCTGAACAACAGATGAAGGCTGGCTAGCAGGATCCATGTATTTGGCTTAATTTGTCAAGGTATGATCGTCCCTCTCTTCTTTTGGGGAGACGTAGGGCAGAGGTGGTGTTTCCGATAACACCTCCGCCTCCGCCTCCGACTTTGGTCTTTATCATATGATTTAGAAAAATGATGACGAAGTGAGCTCCAGATATCAGGCTCGGGGGCCGGATAGGACGAAAAGTACATTGAAGCTCTCTTAAGAAATTACCCAAAAAAAAAAAAATCAAAGAAATATAAGGACAGCCGGACAGGGACAGTGGTGGCAGCGGTCGGCCATTGCCGTCCCAGGCACAGCTTGAGCTTGTCGAGCTCACGGCAGGCAGCGCTCACGGCTCGAGCGCACGCGAGGGCCGGGCCACCGACACCGGCCGATCGTTGCCTGCATCGCAGCGTCAGCGTGGGCATTTGGTTTCAGTACCATCCTGTCTCCCCCGTGGAGAACTGGTGTTGGTGGACGCACCTGCACGCCGCTGTCACCATCAGGTTCTGAAATGCGGTAATTCGCTCGGTCATCCACCTGGTAACGATTATACGGTAACAGGTAGGAGCAATCGTTCCTTATATATAGGCTAGTATACGGCCTAGTGGACTTATTTTTTAAAACACTGGTCACCATACATAGGCGAAGCTGTTGGATGTTCTAAATACAAGTCTTAGGGCTTGATCGGAGGAGATTAGCTTTTCTGAAAAAGCTGTTTTTGACTTTCTGAGCTAAAAAGCAGTTGTAACTTTTCCTGAGAAACCGTTTGACACTCTGTTTTTTTTTTTGGTTGCAGTTGTAGCTGATGGTGTTTTTGGCTTTCTGACCTGGAAAACAATTGTACCTGATGGCTGTAGCTTTTCTCGAAAGGTCGTTCAGCGGTTTCGTTTTGTGTTGGCAGCCGTAGCCGATGGCGGTAGCTTTTCTTGAGATGCCGTTTAGTAGTCTGATTTTTTGTTGGGTTAGCTGAATGCTGCAACTGTGGACAAATGATAAAATGTCTCAAATGCTCTTAAGGGTTCTAGAGGCATGTTTGTACGATGATTTAGTGTAAATATGATTGTTTTTATTCTTTTTATGAAAATATTGATTAAATGACTAATTTTACTAAGTTATGAATTAATTGAGCAACAAGTTGCAACGTAACATATCATATATTAGAAGGTGAAATACAAATTTTCTTTCTACAAAGCAATACTAGCCAAAAAGGTGCAACATTCACAATCATATCCGAAAGCCGAACATTACCAACAAAAGGTTGCATAGCAAAACACATTCCTACTCTCTATTAGCCATCAAATAATTGGCAATGAAATCACGAAGAGCACCCATGTCCCTATCATCCACTGACATGTCGTTTTCACCAAGCCGTGCAGATGATGCCTGTTGAGCAGCTTGTGGCATGTAACCCTCATCCTCATCACACCTCTGAAAAAGACGATCATCTAAGACGCTTTCTCAAGTGATCACATTAATATCCCTGTGGATATCATGGGGATATGCTCCAGATCTTAGGATGATGTGACAATTGGCAATGGCGTTAATGGTTTGTCGTTTCACGTGTTTTCAGCAAAGTTGGCATCTTTGTCAAGCGAATTGGTCCGGCCGGCCGAGTGGTGGCTTTGGCCGACCGGCCTTGTGGCGATCGGACCGCCGATTCTGAGAAGTGGGGAATTGAGCTGGGCCAAAAAATAGATGGTGTAGGCAAGAGAGGGGATTCTATTGCTCTTGGTCCCATATTTTTTGGAGTCTCCAGTCAAAAGTTCTATTGGTTTTAAATTTCCGATGGGTTCGGTTTTGAGGTTGAAAATCGGCTAAGTCATTCTTGGCGGTCGGACCGCCCATAGGTGGCGATCGGGCCACCGAAGGCGGTCGGACCGATACCGAGGGGGCGATCGACCGGTTGTCACTTGATCGTCGCCGTTGTGGCGGCAATGTTGATTGTTAGGTCAAAGTCATGAGTTTGGTGCATATGTGTTGCATGATGCATGTTTTGACTAACGTAGGTCAAGTTGTGAAGAACTTATTCCCGGATTCGATTTGCTTGTCTATTATTGTGCAAGTTGCTTGGTGGTCAACGACGGTCTACGACGAGGATGATCGGGACTAGGCTTGGAAGGCGAGGTCGAACGATCGACAATGCGGGTGAGGTCAATGAACTCAAGTATGGTGCGAGAATGGACAAAGAGGACCGAGCAGACGATTCGGTGCGATCGCTTGATCAGCGGCGCGGGAGTCGATGCAAGTGCCATGGTGGTTTCGGTGGGAGCCGGATGGGAGAGACTTGCCGACATGGAGAGAGCCGTTAATCAACCTACACGTGGCGGATCAGGCGAAGTGCTGCAAATGGACTCGGTCTTCGGAGAAGGACCGGGAATGGGGTATTTTGGTAATCTTACCAAATACCACCTTGGTGACCTTTTGCCAACCCGCGGCCCAAGACGACGCAAAGAGAAGCGGTTTAGGTCAAGAGGTGTTGAAGACGACGCTTTAAAATGCGTGCGTGTGTGACCCGTTTGTGTTGAGCCTTAACGGGAGCCCATTTAAGTTAATCTTCTAGAAGGTGTAAGCCTCCACTATAAATAGAGGAGGGAGGTGGCTGCACCCCCTTCAACCCTTTCATTATTGTTGAAACCCTAGTTTTTCTTAGGGAGAGGATTAGTGGAGGTTAGGGTTCTAGAGAGTTTTGATTTGATTTCGTACTCTTGGATTGAGCTTTGTCCTCCATTGATGGAGTGGTTGTAAACCCAAACCCTATCAAATCAATCCAATGAAAGTTTGCTCAAAGATGTGTCTCTTTGCCTTCCTTCTCTCTATTTGGTGATTTTGAGTCTTTCCTTGATTCGTGAGTCTTTGATTGATTTCTTCGCGTGATCTAGCTTGCTGTGACATATGGGAACACATATAGGATCATCATGATCATCAATCACCCACGAGTAAATTTTTGGATCTAGTTTTTCTAAGGATCTTCACGATCTTCGATTGGAATAGGTTCCTGACATCCTAGAGAATGTGTGTTCCAAGTTTCATCAAGTTTGGAGTTGTAGATCAAAAGTTACATCTATTTGCAGCTTCGTTTTTCGGGCTATTTTTACTGTTCATCAGACTGAAGGTCAGACCGCCCAAGGTGACCGGTCCGATCGCCATTAACACAGAGGTCAGACCGCCCAACACTTAGAATTTTAGCCCATGTTGATTTTGGTTGTTTTGCTTCGGGGTTTAGATTGGATTCAATACTAGTCTTTCGCTGTACTGGTATATTGATCTTCATAGCTTCCATAGCTATTAAAGTAAAATTTGTATTGAATCTGATCTTGGTTAAAAAAGTGAGCGTGCTCCTATTCACCCCCCTAGTCGCCTTTTCGGTCCAACAATCCCGAAATATGACTTCAAGATGCTCTATGTTATCAAGTGGTGCTTTCTTAAATTGGTCATACTTCGAAGTGTCATGAAAAAAATTAGACAAATTATGTAAGCAAAATGTTTTGTTATGATATAAGAAAGATAAAAAATTTCTCAAGATCCTACCTTTATTTTATCAACCCACCAATCATCATCGGCCTCAATTGTTCCCTCCACAACATTCCAACCTAGACCGGTATATGCATGCTTCAACTCTTTCCATATTGAGAATTTGGCCTTCAAAGCATCTCAATGATTTTTGAATTGCTTCTTGTCGTAAAGTCTTATAGTCTTTGCAAGAAAATTTTCAGCTAGGTTCTTATCTCCCTTAGGATTCAAATATCCAATAGGCCTATTTCCAGTCTTAACATCAACAACACATATCTCACAAAAGGCTTCGTTGGCCAAAGAATCTCATATTGCAACAGAGTTCTTAACAACTTTGTCCATTTAGTGCATAAGTTATAATTTATTATTAGTTAAAAAAATACAACAAAGTTTAACAAAAATTAACATAGTCAATTCACTGCCATTATCTAACAAAAATGTAACACAACCAACCCGCTGTCCACATATGAAATATGTAACATAGCCAGGCCACTACCATGGTCTAACAACACTATAATATTATAATCGAATGACATTCTAGCCAAGTCCACATCTAAACATACTTATTTCTTCAAAGCCTATCACATGGACACATGCCTAAAATGGAGATGTCAAGTTGTATGGTATTTCAAATTATACAAGTTGATTGCTCATCAATTCTAACAAATTTATTGTTACCTAAACCATTTTCTCCTAATATTCAAGAGAAAATTAATGCTATCTGGTATTATATGTTCAGTACGTTGCAAGTAATGAATCTCTTAGCTTAGCTAATAAAAGGAGTTTACCCCCGCGCAGTGGGATTCCCCTCGCAAAGGTCGCTGCCTCCTCCACCTCTACCTCCTCTGTTTCGACATCGCCACTGCTAGAGCCGCCCTCGCTCCACCTCCTTCCCTTATTCTCGACTCTGGCTTCCTTCCCTCATCCCCTCCCGCCGCTACAGCCACCGGTGAGCATGCCATGCCACCGTTAGCGTCATAAGTCTCTTCCCCGAACCTCGGTTGGAACCCTAACTCGCCCTAAACCGACCCTCCACCGTCGATCCATCCTCTTGCGCCACCAATCTAGTCGCCTCCTCGCTTCCCTCGCGTCCTCGCCCTAGTCCAGCTCGCACTGCACTGCCGCCCCACATGGCCTCAACCTGCCGCGCTACTACCGTCCCTAGCTGGCCACGCCCCTGAACCCTAGATCGCCATAGGCCATGCTATCATCGTTGATCTGGTGTCCTGTACCTCGTCCCAAATCAAACAAAAGGCCTCGGTTGTTGCTCCTCTATCGTAGCGGAGACAGCGAGGTGAGCCTCTCACACTTCCATCTCCTCGTTGCACCCCTCCCTCTCCTCTGCCACTTCTTCCACCCTAGGTAGCCAGATCCGACCAATGTGCGAACTCACCTAGAGTCCTAGACCACTATAAACCATGAAGTCGCTAACGATCTGTGGTACTGCACTGGATCGTTGGGCTCGAGAGGGCATCGGTTGGGTTGGTGGCAACCATCAACATGTGTCCCATGCCCGTATGCGCTTGTGCGGCCAGAAACTCAAGCATCCCATAGGTCTTCATGACCTCCTTGGCCTAGACATTACCGTCGCCGTTGACCATGCGGCACTGCCGCCATTACAATTTGTCTGCTGGTGAGTTGGATAGTACTCCTTTCCTCTCTCTTTGGGGTTTACTCTCTTCATACCGCAATGCTTGTCTGGTATGATTGAAATTAGTTTTCTAGGATGTCTAGGTTGGTGATTTCCAACGATCCAATTTACCACTTAATTTCGAGGATGTCTATGGTTGGGAAGTACATTGGCTTATCTGTTTTGTGCATCTCTGTGTAGAAGGTGAGCTACCCCTAGGCAGACTGTAGGACCGTAAAGGCGACTAGAGGGGGGTGAATAGGCGCTTTCTCAAATTCTTCGCCTTAATCAAATTCAACACGAACTTTTCTCCTTTAGCTATGAAAGCTAAGAAGATCAGTACACGCACAGAGGAAGTCTTATGCTGAATTCAATTACCCCCTTAGACCACAATACACAAATGAGGAGAATTAAACTCACTGAGCTGGTCTGGACACTGGCGGTCTGACGGCTGCCAAAGGGCGGTCCGACCGATTGAAATCGGTTCGACCGGCCGTTAACGGGCGGTCCGAATGCTAGCGGTCTGACCACCGTATATAAATCGGTCCGACCGATTTAGTCCAGAACCGAAACACAACGCCCAAAACCAAAACGAAATTTGGTCCAACTTTTGATTCAACCAATGAAACTTGACCAAATTTGGAGCACACCTCTCTAAGGATATTAGAGACCTATTTCTAGCGACGATCCTCCATATCTACTTCACAGAATCGATCTCTGAAGATTTTACCAAAGAAGTGCACAAACCCTAGAAATATAAAAATCTTGATTCAAGACTTGCTTGTGGGGGTTGATGGTCTAGATGAATCGAGGAGTATTCCAACACATCAAAGCAAGATAAAATAGGTCAAGAGACCAAGCATAAACACTTGAATCAAGGAAGCACCAAAATCAACAAAAGAGAGAAGAACACAAAGGAGACAATCGATCTCTTAAGCAAGCATCACAAGATTGATTGATCCCACAAGATGCTTACAAAGCCACTCTCTCAAGGAGGACAAGAGCTCACCAAGGAGCACACACAATCTCTCCCTCTACTCTCCTCTCCTCTCCAAACCCTAACCCTAACAAGGGGCTTTGCAAATGAGGGCTCCAAAGTGCTTAGGGGTTTTACATCTCCCCCCTTTCTATTTATAGGAGTGGCCTAGGGTTTCACTTATGGGACCCACACACACATGGGACCCACACACACATCAATCTGTTGAAGCAATCGCCTGCTTCACCACGTGTAGGTTGATCAGCGGCTTTCATCATGTCTGCAAGACTCCCCCGTCCGAATCCCATCGGAATCACCCAGAGACTTGCACCGACTTCCGCACCGCCTGATCCAACCAGCTGCACCGAACTACCCGTTCGATCCATCTTGCCCATTCTGCACCATGCTTGAGTCACACGACCTCACCCGGCATCCATGATCGTTCTGGACCTCAGCTCTCCAAGCGTAGTCCCGATCCACCTCACCGTTGACGTCGTTGACCTGCAAGCCACCTGCACAGCAATAGACAAACAAATCGTCTTCGGGAACAAGTTCTTCACAACTTGACCCACGTCAGTTCAACAATGCAATATGCAACAATAAAGCATTGAAATCCATACAATAACCACATTCAATTCACATCAATGCCAACAAGGCCAAGCTTCAAGTGATCGGCAGTCTGACCGCCCCACATAGCCGGTCCGACCGATTTCAGGCCGGTCGGACCGATCCCATAACGGCGGTCGGACCGTCCGAAATGACTTAGCCAAAATTCCATCTCGAAAATCCAAAACCTTCTGGAATTTTCAAATGAATAGAGCTTTTGACTGGGAGCTCCAAAAATTATGTGACCACATCCAGGAGACTCCCCTCACTTGCCTACACAACTTATTTTTGGCCTAGCCCCAAATTCCGTCAACACCATTTGGCGGTCGGACCGCATGCGACTGGCGGTCCGACACCTTGACTGACAAAGACCGGAGCAAACCCAAAAACGCGAGAAATTGCAAACCAACAAAGCCATTGCCAATTGACTCATCATCCTAAGATCATGCACATATCCTCACGATATCCACACAGACAGATCCGACCGATGTGCGGCCTTACCTAGATGCTTGGACCACAATAAACCACGCCATCGCTGCCGATCTGTGGTACTGTGCTGGATCGTTGGGCTTGGGAGGGTGTCGGTCGGGTTGGTGGCAGCCATTAGCGTGTGTCTGATGCCCCTGCGCGCTTGTGCAACCAGAATCTCGGGCATCCTAGAGGACTTCACGACCTCCTTGGCCTAGACTTCACCGCCACCGCTGATCAAGCGCCACTGTCGCCGCTCTGATTTTTTCATCGGTGATTTTGATATTATTCCTTTCCTCTCTCTTTGGGGTTTACTCTCTTCATCCTCTAATGCAGTGCTTGTCTGATATGATTGAAATTAGTTTTCTAGGATGTCTAGGTTGGTGATTTCCAATGATTTGATGTACCACTTGATTTTCATGATGTCTACAGTCGGGAAGTGTAACATCCCAAAAATTGTAGCCAAAAATCCCAGGATGAAAATGTAGGATTTTTAAAAACATTTTGTCTGTTGAGTGACTTGTTGGTCTCATTTCAATTTTTGATAGTTATTTGAATTTTATTTGTGCTTGGAATTTTCCTAAAAACAATTATCCAAGTGCAATTATGCTAAGAATAGTAAATCAGAAGCAAAAATTAAATGCACAACTTAATTACAAAAAAAACTTAATCAGAACTTCAATTCTGAACTTGAATTTGAAATGCAATAAGATTAAAGAGGAATAATAAAACCCCCAACTTTAATTTGGGTCGAAACCAGCCCGTCTCCGCATTTTATCTTTTCTTTTCTTTCCCTCGCGAGTGGGCCAACCTGCTCGTTTTCCCTCCTTCTCAGCCCGGTCGTATCCCACCCTACCCCTTCACACCGCTAGCCCAGCCGCGCCACCAACTCCTTCCTCCTCGCTCCCACTTTGACACACCAGTTGGCTCACTGTCGCCATGTGTGGGGACCCCGAAATCGAACCCGTTTCAAGTCAAGCGTTTGCACCGGAGGTACAACCCTTAACATGAAACGAAACCGATTTCTAAGTGCCCGAATATGTGCCTCATGTTAACTCCCAAGGATTAGTTGTTAACATGCACATATCCACAACAACATCGTATTACATGCATACACGATTAGAACGTAACAAGATACTATTTAAGAGCTAAGAAATTGAAACTAGCTCTACATGAGCATTTTACACCACTTGACTGACCAACCAAATTAATCATAAAAGAATAAATTGCATCGGAAGTAATTACAAAAATAAAAGAGAATACCCATGTTGGCATGCCCAAACCCACAAGCAACCATCTGGAGTTAAAGCCGTAGCGTCTGCCGTTCTCACCTGAACAAGTGGACAATCCGGTTGAGTACAAAGTTGTACACGCAAGTTTTACAAGCAAAATAAATATAGTAGATGCATTCAGGTATCAAAAGAAGGTTAAAAGGGTTCATTTTCAGCATAAAGAAAGGTTGTTCAAAGAGATAACTAGTATAGATTTAAATTGCCATTTGACAAACATTTAGAAACAAAATATAACAGTGAGTACTCCAATTCATGATCAATATTTCTACAAGTTAACCATCACGAAATCATACCCAAAGTGACTGCTCCCACTTGGGTAAACTAACCATTAATACATGAACTTCCCGTTCGTGACAACATACCAATCCCGAACATACCCTGATCCTATTCCCATTATCTAATTATGCATGGTTTCCCACAAGCGATGTCCATGACCAGGGACACAACTATTCGAATAGATTTATGACTCTGCAGACTTTGTACAACTTTACCCACACGATATGGATCTATCAATGTCGGCCAATGCACTCTTCTGTAGGAGTGTGACTGGGATACCATAACGAGGCCGTTATAACGCCATGTTCTAACTATCAAACCACTCAAGGACATATCCCATGGAAGACTGTCGGTCGTTTGAACCACGGGTGAACCTCGTTGTGTAAGTAAGTCCTTACGCAGCTCCCTGCAAATGTAAGCGATCCTTAAGGGCAGTCACATGCCCTCACTAGATTGACAATACAATAGTAACAAAAATAACAACAACACTTGTCAATCTAGTTGTGGTTTGATAGCTAACACATGATAAATTAATAAGTCAAGCCTTCGCTATTATCCCAGCGTGTGGTTGCATGTGAGACTTGGTTCAACACCACACAGACCGGTCTTTAATCACCGAAACAGGGCTACACAAATCCTAGATAACCATCCATCATTACCCTATCACCCGTCTAACTAAAAAACAAAGCACCCAATGCCCAAAGTGTCCACAAAAATCAGATTCGAAGATCTGATTACAATCCCTAAGTTATGAGAAAATTTGATTTATCTCAGCCAATGGACTAGCTCCATCAACCATTTTTGACTAAAACTACTAGCATGGCTAAGCACCATTCTAAAAATCACCAAACACCCCCATATAACATATAACCTTAAGAATCAATGGTAACCAGGTATTCAACTTTCAAAGAAAGAGAAATGCAGTAAGGAGGATATAGCTACATCTACCCAATTGACATACAAGTATTTTAATTTAAACCAATGCATAGAATACTTAAAATCAACATAAATATTTTCTTAAAATTAGTAGGAGCAACATGATCAAAGGGGGGATTACTTGTCGTTGTTGGTACCACTTGCTCAACCTCAGGTTAAATTCATGATTACTATGGCTTCCAACTCCTCACCCTCGTCAGTTAGCCCACTGGCCCGCCTAACTGAAGGAGCTACTTCTCCAGGGTCTTCGTTGACAACATCAGCAACTCTGGGAGCTTTAGACACTATGTGCACCGCGCTGTGGCTGGAATCACCGACTCTTCTTCGGCATCACCACCCCCTTCTTGTTCAGCTGCGGATGCAAGAATGAGCTTGGCATATGTCTGGGCTAGAAGGACCAAATCTCATCCTCCCTCCCTTGCCACACGTAGATATGACTGTTATGACTTTGCTCCCTTCAGTTGCATTAACTTCAAATATGTGGGCTGTGTTTCTCGGGGGGCAAGGCAACTCAATCTCAGATCATACACATCACGGTTCACTTGGAATGTGTGAAACAACCACTGTATCACAGCGTCCCATGTACGCCCATCTGCACTTGGCAGGGGCACGATTTGCCGATTGAAAATAACACAGATCAATCCCCTCGGAACCCTCTAGAATAGTCCCCGGACCGTAGTAAATTTTAAAATTTATAACGTCCGACATAATTGATGCACTGCACCATGAAAAATATTTTCACGATTAACCCCATATCTAAACACAAGACTACACAATCGTACATCCAAAACTATGTAATTCATTCGGTTCAAAAAATTACCTCACATGTGGGCGACCGGACGAGTAGCGCTTCGCTAACTTCTCTCATCCCCTCTACTCCACTTCATTCCCTTTTTCTATTTTTTCTGAATACAAATAAGTCTTGTGCCAAATTTTAGGATTTTATAGAGTTTTTATAGGGAAATAGTCACTGTCGGCAGATAGGTTCCTGTCGCCATTTCAACTGACGACAGATGTGGGGAATGGTACCTGAGCCTGTCACCAGTTCAAGCAGCGACATGAACCAATTTTTGTTATTTTTTAAAGTTTTGTTTTTGTAATTTTCTTTTAAAAAATAAAAAATATTATTTTTTTAAAAAAAACAGCGCTTTCCTGTGTAGTTAACTTGGTGGGACAATGTCACGTACTAGTAGCCTACGCATGCTGAGTAAAAGAGTCCTCTGACGGACAACTCGACCCCACCCACGTCAGGTGACCCACACAAGCAGAGACGAAATCTCCCGGCTCCGATTGCCTTGCCTCCATCGCGCTAGAGGTGGGAGTCGGGCTGGTCCGACTTTTAAGACTAGCCAAAGCCCGCCCGGCCAAAGACGGCCGGACCGACACGTGGCGGCCGGTGGTCCGGCCGAATGGTGGGCCGTCTTGGCCGCAGAAGCCGGCGTCGTCGGCAAGACAAAGACGGCAAACCGCGTTGCGTCTTTCGGCCGCAGACGCAGACGACCGGGATACGGCGCCGGCCAAGACGCTTCGCCGCTGGCGCCTGCGTCTCCGTCTTGTGGTGGCAGCGCGCTCGCCGCCGCTTCGCCGCTTGCCTCCGTGTGGCGCGCCGCCTGCCGCGCCTCCGTCTTGGGCCGGCCGCGGAGGAGGCTGGGAAGGGCCGGGAGGAGTGATGGGGGGGGGCGGCCGCCCGCGCCTCGCCGCCGCGCCGCTCCGTCTTGATTACTTGGAAGCTTTCGCACATGTCAAAGACGAGCTTTTTCGTGTTTTTCGCATGTATCATGATAAATTCGGCAGCAGCGCGAGATCGGAGGCCTCACAGCAGACGCGACAAGGAAAGAAAAGCTTGACATCCGACTTGTGGAAGAAGCTAAAGGGCAAGTCCAGTTCTTCGTCCTCTCAATCTCGGCTGACTCCGTGTGGAATCATCTCGAGCTAAACCACTACGGAGCATGATTTTGCAAACATCGATCCTGATATTTCTGGTGAAAAGATAGACTTCCTCGAGTGGTGGAAGAACAACAAGCGAACATTTCCTGTGCTGTCACATTTTGCACGGGATGTTCTGCTGGTGTCGGTGTCCACTGTCTCTTCAGAAGCAACGTTCAGTATGGCAGTGAGAATAATTGAAGAAAGAAGATAATCCCTCACGCCTAAGATGGTGGAGGCAATCACATGCACAAAGGACTGGGAATTGGCTAAAAGCGAACAAAGATCAAGCGGAGGATCTTGAGATCGTGCGGTATATGTCGACCTCGAACGCATGAACGATCTCGACATTGATGAGTAGTTAGTATGTACGCGTGTTGTTCTTGTCTTTCTTTTCCTTACTTAACCCTACTGCAGGCGTAAGGTTTTTAACGAAGCAGTAACATTGTATCTGTAAAATATCAATAAAAATTCAATTTTCCCTCAAAATATTTACGTGCCCATGTTTTTACCAATTAATTCAATTTTAACTAGGTTCTTTATTAGACGGGCACGAGAGGAATGAAGATGGTGGTCGCCACCACTATCGCCACCTTCGTCGTATATAGTAATTTTGGGTTGGACTTGAGCTGGCACGACACGACCCTAGTACGATGGGCTTTGGGTCGTGCCTAGACTTGACCGGTTGCGAAGTTGGCCGACACGGCACGGCACGCTTGGGTGACCGGGCCGAACCGACACGACTCGGCCCGAAGCATAGTGGGCCCGGGTCGGACGCCCGGCCCAACTCCCACCTCTAATCCGCGCCCCGTCTTCCTGATCCATCTCCTCCCCCCAAAAGATCAAACCAGACAAGCTCGCGGAAGCGCACCTCACCGGCGGCCATGGCGACGAGGTACTGGATCGTCTCCCTCCCCGTGCAGTCCCCCGGCGCCACTGCCAACTCCCTCTGGGTACGCCTCCAGGACTCCATCTCCCGCCACTCCTTCGACACCCCGCTCTACCGCGTAAGGCATCCTCGTCCTCCTCTCGACTCTCTCTACCCGTCCACCTTCCAGAACCTTCCCAGGATCACTCCCCCGCCTCCCCGCGCAGTTCAACTTTTCGGATCTCCGCGTCGGCACGCTCGACTCCCTCCTCGCCCTCAGCGACGACCTCGTCAAGGTTCCCCCCTTCCGCTTCGATCCCGATCCCGATCTCTAACTCGTTCGCTGCTGCTATTATGGTTCGATTTGACGCTAATAGAGTATCCCTACGTGTTTCTGTGCAGTCCAACGTCTTCATTGAGGGGGTCTCGCACAAGATCCGGAGGCAGATCGAGGACCTGGAGCGCGCCGGAGGGGTCGAAAGCGGGGCCCTCACCGTCGACGGCGTCCCAGTAGACACCTACCTCACCAGGTCTGCCCGTGTGGCTGCTAACCTGCTACTATTCATCGATTGGATGGTTTGGGTGGGCGTGTGTTTGCTTACATTGTAGCTTTGCTTTCGATTGTTCTTGTAGGTTTGTGTGGGATGAGGGCAAGTACCCGACAATGTCACCACTCAAGGAGATCGTCGGCACCATCCAGTTACAGGTCGCCAAGATCGAGGATGACATGAAGGTGATAATAACTCCGCTTCTGTTTGCTCATCACTTTTCCCTGGTGTCACCTAATCAGTTGCCGGATTATATAGGGTGTTGTTAAGATTTAGGAACAGCAACACTATGCATGGCTATTAATTAGCTAGACTCGATGGACACCGTAATTGGTAAAGTGTGGGTTAAGAATTAAGGTTGCCCTTCGGCGGTGAATTGGGTAGATTTGCAATAATTAAACAAGCTTGGTATTGTTGGTGAGTGCATTTTGGAGGATGTAGCTTTTTTGTGTGTGTGTGTGTGCAAGTTTGTGTGTGGCGGTGTTTTTTTGTTACCTCTAGCTAGCTATTTGTGCAACTACTTTCATGATTATTTGATTTGCTGATCCTTTTCTAGCATTGAGTTGTCACATGATATTCATGCAAATTTAGGAAACCACTAGGATGCAAACTAATGAGGAATTATTGGTGCCTGATTTTGTCAGGAAGAGGCAAAAATTGTAGTATTTGACAACAAAAACACCACGTGTATCTCTGTCTGTGATTTGCCCCCTCCCCTTATCGGCAGTATTGCCTTATGAGGCTCAGTAAAGTTTATGGACCTTTATTTTGTTCTAGTAATACATGAAACTGGTTTCATAAATGTGTTAGTTGGAATATTGAATTTACAACAGCTGAATATGCCTTTTTCCAGGTTCGAGCAGCGGAATATAATAATGTCAGGAGCCAGCTTAGCGCAATCAACAGAAAGCAAAGTGGAAGGTAAATTATGTGGCCATGCGTTCCGTGAGTAGGCTCTAGAGGAAATGCTTGATACTAATATTATGCGGCAGAGTTCTTGACCTGAAGTCATTTTTTATTGTTTTATGTTAAAGGAAAAAAATGCAACACAAGGTTGTCATTTCATCTGTTGCTTTTCCTACTCTAATTAGCTTGTTTTCTTTTGCGTGACAGCTTAGCAGTTCGTGATCTTTCCAACTTGGTAAAACCAGAGGATATAGTCACTTCAGAACATCTTGTAACACTTCTTGCTATTGTTCCAAAGTACTCCCAAAAAGACTGGTTGTCAAGCTATGAGTCACTTGACACATTTGTGGTAAGTTAAAAAATTCTCATTAACCTCTTGAATAGTATATACTGTCAATTCAACTATTTGCATATTGTGCTTCATTTCAGCAATTTGCCTATTTTACTTGTGGGTTTTTTTTTTTGGTTTAAACCAACAATGTGTAATTTAGTTTACCCCCTCTAGTACTAGTTGGTGTGGTTGGTATTCCTAATTTCCTATTGTATTCGGTGGATTCTTGATTTTGAGATAATTGTTGATTTGTAGGTACCCAGGTCATCTAAAAAGCTTTATGAGGACAATGAGTATGCTCTCTACACCGTAACATTATTTGTTAAGGTTGTTGACAACTTTAAGGTCCGTGCTCGTGAGAAAGGTTTCCAGGTCAGTTTCTTGTCCTAACTTTTTTTTGTCAAGACCTTTGTTTACACTTCACATCAATTTGGCAAGGTAGCATTAATCCCTAGAGCCTTCAGTATAGCTCCAAACAACCTGGGCAGAATTTTAATATTCTTAGTCTGTCACTGTTGTTCTCTGGTATTTTTATCATCTATTAACTTCTATTTCATATTGAATTCCAGGTCCGTGATTTTGAGTATAGTCCTGAAGCACAGGAAAGCCGGAAGCAAGAGCTGGAAAAGCTACTGCAAGACCAGGAAGCTATGAGGACTTCTCTTCTGCAATGGTGCTATGCCAGCTACAGCGAGGTAGATGTCTTTTGCAGCATATTTAAATGACCCTGTCCGAATGGCATTTTTTAAAAAATTTCCAACATGTTATGTTTCCACTGAGCGCGGTTAAGTTGCATGGCAATTTAAGCTATGGTTCTATGAGAGCCATGCTGTCATTGATGTTCGATGCCATTCATTTTCTTCATGTTTCATTAGAATTGATAAAGTCTAGTTTCATCAACGAAACCATAAGGTGACCCCATCCCCCTGGTGCTGAATTCTTCCACGTTTTCAATGGATATTCTTCAAACAAGCTGTTCAAACATTTACATTTGATTTCATTGATGTTCTTCATTTTTGCATTAGAATTGATAAAGTTTAGTTTCATTAACAAAGTAAGGTGCCCAAGTGCTGAACTCATCCATTATGAACTACGCTCTCCGGCTCTTGGTTGCATCCTATTATAATTTGCTTGTCTGTTTATGCTGTTATCCTCCATAATTTTGTGAATTCTTCTCTGGTTGAATTGCAAACCTCCACAGTAAGGTTTTGAATTTCTTTCTGGTTATATCATCTCCTTTAGTGGTAGTCTGAAGCAAGGATCAAAATCTCGGATCCGAGGAGTTTCCCGGCCGTCGGCCAGTACCGGTAACCGTCCGGTTACCGGAAATTTAAAAAAACGGTGCGAATTCAAATTTCAAATTTTGAATCCGTTTTTTTTGCCGGACTGGTTACCGGCCGGTAATCGGTAAAAATGGCAAAAAAAACCGGGAAAAACCGGAAAAACCAAAAAATGGTGAAAATGGTAATTATCAAATTTAAATTTGGAATAATGCAAATATTAATGAGAAAGTGTTTCAAGTTGTACATAAAAAGTCCTTCTTGGTTCTTTGACTGTCTCAGAAGCGATCCTCTCGTCTCGTCCAAGTGTTCTAAAGCATGTAACATAATAAAAAATATAAGTTAATGATAATGAACGATAGCTTGACTAGCATACGAAAAACAATAATGAGAAGTAATTCATACCAATACATTGTCGAGAAACGCGAAGGTTGTGCAATGTAGCCGTTGTTATCATAGAGTATAAGTCCTTCAAATTGTGCTAGGTGAGCCTTGTATTGATCCCAAGTGTGTGTTTCGTGGGCATATTGTAGCCAATGATTGTAAAGTTGTTGGTAATATATGGGTTCGACCCACTGGTAAACATTTCTGGCATTGGTATTGAAGGACACAAGACCGTAATGGGAACTAGGATTAGAAGAGATGTCGGA
The DNA here is from genome assembly GCA_036346395.1 of Hsuehochloa calcarea. Taxonomy (NCBI): domain Eukaryota; kingdom Viridiplantae; phylum Streptophyta; class Magnoliopsida; order Poales; family Poaceae; genus Hsuehochloa; species Hsuehochloa calcarea. The sequence continues at coordinate 861,134 of CM070613.1, forward strand.
CAAATGAGAGTCATCTCCAGAAGGCAATAGATTGACATCTCGACGTCCATAAGTCCGAGTGGATCTAGAGCTAGTATGGGATTCATAGGAAGAAGAGTCATGTGGCTGATGTTGATCTTTTCGGCGACCCTTACCCCTCGTGCAGGTCTTACCAAATAGTTTTGAAGCATGACAACCATGGTCTTCATCCTGAGTAGCATGCGTGAAGTTTTGCTCGCATGTGAATTCCAATTGTTGGTATTGTCCTGCATCATGAGCTGTCCCACCATCAGCACCATCATCGGACGACGGAGAGCTACTATCACCAGACTCTTGGTCTCTCTCCATGGTCCCAATATCTGCACTTCCAACCAGCACCTCCAACCAGCTTGATTTTGTTAGATTACAATATCTGCACTTCCAACTAGCACCTCCTAGTCTCTCTCCATGGTCTCAAACATTGATGGATTTAGAAGCCATCACCTACAATAATCCATACATGATGAAAATTGTTAGTGCATCTTGTGTCATGTCCTCACCTCCTAGTCTAGCTTTGGTGGTTTACTTACACTCATTTGCATGTTAAATAATTTCAAATTTATTATCACCTGCATACTAAGTAGAAATCAGCTAGGTTCTGGTTTGCTATTCTGTTTTTGGAGTACATTTTATCCATACTTTACAAAGAACCTGTTGCAACAAATGATTCTGTACCCTTGGTTCATTGTATTGGACTATAATTACTCTAGTATTTCACCCTTGGTCCAAATGTGCAACCCTCCACAAATGCATTCAAGATGGTTTTCTACACTACGATCTCTCCTTCGTCCCTACAAACAATGAACTCAAAAACTCCACAAGTAGAAGAAAAAAGTTTCAAACCTGCTGCTTGTGCTTGTGTTGCTGCTCCTGCTTGCTTGTGCTTGTGCTGCTGCTACTGGGTGTGTGCTGCCCTGGTTGTGGACCAAGTTAATGGAGGGAGAGAGGGAGGGAAGAGGGAGGCTTGCTGCCCTGGTTGTGCAAATGGATTAATGGAGGGAGAGAGGGAGGGAAGAGGGAGGCAATCAGGGAGCAAGAAAGAAAGCAAATTGAAGTGGGGAGCAGCCAAGGGAATAAAGGGGTGATGGGGGGCTGTTGCACATGCAAGGGAGAAAAGGAATCCAAAGAATCAAAAAAAAAAATCGGCCGGTTTTTTTTTTCTACCGGTCCGAACCGGTATACCGGTTACCGGCGGTTACCGGCCGGGTTTTCTAACCCTGTCTGAAGGACTTAATGACGTGAAATGATCTGCTAATTTGATAGTGCCTGCTCTCAGTTGCCAACCTTACATAGATGCCACTTTGGTATGTTTCTTTTATTTAAATTTTAAATAAGGACATTAGATGTGAGTTGTGACTTTAGGGCATACTGGGAGTTATTTTTATTGATGTTATTGTCTCACTAGTACAACCTTGTTAATCAGGGGAGAATCCATATGGTGGTAACTCATTGAGCAAAGCCTTTAGTCAGATTGGTCTCACTAGTGCAACCTTGTTATTCAGGGGAAATCCATATGGTGGTAACTCATTGAGCAAAGCTTTTAGTCCTATTGGGATGCATCACCTTTTGTTTTCTAATCTATGATTTTTTTTTAATTTAAAGCTACAAATGATGGCTGTTATTCCTTAGATTAAGCTCTGCAGAATATCAATAACTGCTAATTCTCATAAAGTTATAATAAAGCAGCAAAACTTCCGTGCTTCTCTATCCGTGGAAAACTTCTTTGCTGTTACTCCTATTTCTGGTTAGGGCAGTGCAACTCCTAATTGACGTCATGGAAGAAGTTGTTTACTGAGCTGAGTTAGTTGGCTAGAGCCTAGATCTATTGATATAACGCTGGAGCGCATGATTGTTGATTGTTATTTCAGTAAACATGACGAGAATATTGGGGATTAGTTGTCTGATTGTTGGGTTATTGTGGTCTGCTATGTTTATTTTGCTTTCTTTCTCGTGAATACCTGTCTTCATGGTTCCTCAATTGTAAATTGCTTCTGCTATACTATGGTACAGGTATTCAGTTCCTGGATGCACTTCTGTGCTGTGCGTGTCTTTGTAGAGAGCATTCTTAGATACGGTCTGCCACCATCATTCCTGGTAATTTCCCGTACCGTTCTATGATAGTCAATTTTATATCTCCATGTCTGATATGTAAATATCCCCTTTCTGTTGCATCAGTCTGCTGTTCTAGCACCGTCTACAAAGAGTGAGAAGAAAGTACGGAGCATCATAGAGGAGCTTTGCGGCAATGCCCATAGGTAATTCAACGTTTGGGTCGCAGTCCATTGCATTGCTAGTCACAGCTTGCTCCTGTTTTTCACTAATGCAACGTTTGAATTGCAGTATCTTTTGGAAATCAGAAGACGATGTAGGCGTTGCTGGCCTGGCAGGTGAAACAGAGGCCCACCCGTACGTCTCCTTCACCATAAATTTTGTCTGAGCGCAGTATGTTCCTTGCTATCTGTGGTCAGGGTAACCCGAACCAATGAATGGTTCTGTGTATATTATTTGTGATACACCAATTCTTTCTTGATTTATCGGTTTATACGATCTTGTAGTTTATAATCACAGAGATAAACCGATCAATAATGTAGCTTTTGGGAACCTGAAACATTTTCCTGGCACAAGGAGGAACTCCTTGAACTTTTTTTCCCCCCCTAAAAGGTCGCAACTGTTAGCTTTGGGGCAATATTGGGGCCTTGAGAGCACCGTGTAAGCTTTTGTGGACACCATGTTCTTGTAACTTTGAGCAATCTTGGTGAGGAAGAAACCCAGTTGGCAAATAGTAGGCAGCAAATGAATTGGCTAGGATGTCAATACGAAGCAGTAAAGTATTACCAAAACATTGATGAACTTAGCTAGCAAATTACCAGGAACAAACACTGGACTAATTACCAATTCTAGTCAGCACGGACATCAAATTTTGGCAGTCATCTACTCTCGCCACGGTGGCACGGCACAAGAGTCTCCTGCTTGTCCTTGGACCCACCCAACCTAACCCAATGGCAAAAGCAAATGAAAGGAAACAGAAGGCGACGACGACTTCCCCATCACCACCAATAGCAGACAACGACTTCTCCTCCTCCAATACGCCGCGATGCCCAACCGGCGACGGCAGCGCGGCGCCAGCGACGACCCCAAGGTGGGCGACGCTGGCGATGACAAGAGCAGGAAGAGGTCCATCGCCAACATACTCACCTCCCTCGACGCCCCCCGCCGCGAGCTCCCCCTCCTCCAGCTCAACGCCGGCCTAAGGAAGGAACCGAATGATCATCAGGAGGACGAGGACGAGGACGAGGTGGTGTCTCGCTCGACTCAGGTGGATGGCAACGGCAACGACGGGATTAGGACTGAGACTGGGACTGGGACTGGGAGGCCATCTTCCAAGCGCGCCCGCCACGCCGCCGGGGCTGGGGACGTCGACGCCTCGGCCTCGCCGCACCAGCAGCGCCGCCTCTGGGTCAAGGACCGCTCGCGCGCGTGGTGGGACCAGTGCAGCAGCGCCGACTACCCGGAGGCCGACTTCCGCCGCGCCTTCCGGATGGGCCGGGCCACCTTCGACATGGTCTGCGACGCGCTGGGTTCCGCCGTCGCCAAAGAGGACACCGCGCTCCGCGCGGCCATCCCCGTCCAGCAGCGCGTCGCCGTCTGCGTCTGGCGCCTCGCCACCGGCGAGCCCCTCCGCCTCGTCTCTAAGCGCTTCGGCCTCGGCATCTCCACTTGCCACAAGCTCGTCCTCGAGGTCTGCGCCGCCATCCGCTCCCTCCTCATGCCCCGCTTCCTCCAGTGGCCCGACCAGGCCACCGCCACCGCCTTCAAGGGCCGCTTCGAGGCCACCTCCGGCGTCCCGGGCGTCGTCGGCGCCATGTACACCACCCACATCCCCATCATCGCGCCCAAGGTCTCCGTCGCCGCCTACTTCAACCACCGCCACACGGAGCGCAACCAGAAGACCTCCTACTCCATCACCCTCCAGGGGGTCGTCGGCCCCGACGGCGCCTTCACCGACGTCTGCATCGGCTGGCCGGGCTCCATGCCAGACGACCATGTGCTCGACAAGTCGGCCCTGCACCAGCGCGCCGCCGCCGGCATGATGGCCGGCTCCTGGGTCGTCGGCGGCGGCAGCTACCCGCTCACGGACTGGGTGCTCGTCCCCTACACGCACCAGAACCTGACGTGGGCGCAGCACGCCTTCAACGAGAAGGTGGGCGAGCTCCGGCGCGTCGCCGTGGAGGCCTTCGCGCGGCTCAAGGGGCGGTGGGCGTGCCTGCAGAAGCGCGCGGAGGTGAAGCTCCAGGACCTCCCCGTGGTGCTCGGCGCCTGCTGCGTGCTGCACAACATATGCGAGGTCAGAGGGGAGGAGATGGACCCGGAGCTCCGGTGCGGCCTCGTCGACGACGAGACCGTGCCGGAGAACCCCGTGCAGCCGGAGAGCGCCAAGAAGGCCAGGGACGACATCGCCCACAACCTCCTCCACCGCGGCCTCGCCGGCACAACCTTCTTCTGAGTGTGATTCTCATCCTGAATTCTCACACTCGTTCATCGGTGGCTCGATCGATTCACTGATCCGTCCTTTCTTTCTTGTTTGATTTGGTCTATTAATTTCTGGTCATTTCGATAATTCGATTTCGTTTGTCAATCGAAGGATAGCTCATAGATACAAGAGAATTTTTTCTTTTCTTTTCTTTTCTTGACAGGATTAGTTTAATGGAATTTGATTAGATGCCCAGGATTAGGTTTTCTTCTTCTTCTTCAGCGAACTTGTCCATTCTTCTTATAATACAGGCTGCTGGGTTAATTTATACATCGATTTGGGTGGAGAAATGTCCGCTTCCATTGTTATTCTTTGCATCGCAGTGGAGAAAAGCCCCCACTGCGAGCACAGGAATTTTATCGGAAACAATTCAATTCAATTGTTATAATACACTAATACCTGCAATGCAAACAAGAATTATTTAAAAAAACAATATTATTTTTAAAAAATTACAAAAATAAATAGTCGCCTCGAAAAATTACCAAAATTGGTTCATGTCGCTAGTTCAACAAGCGATAAGGTCATGTTGTCGATCCGAGTTTTGTCGTCAATTCAATCGGCGACGGGAATTGAACAATGTACCTGTCATCTGTTCAACTGGCGATGGGGACTATCCCCCTATAAAACACTTTTGAAACCCTAAAATTTGACACATGACTCACTTTTATTCAGAAAAAAGAGAAAGGAGAGGAGGAGAGAAGGCAGCGAAACACTGTCGTTCGGTTGCCCACCTGTTAGGTAATATTTTGAACCGAATGGATTCATAGTTTTAGATGTACGGTTGTGTAGTACAGTATGTTGTACATAGTACTTTTCGGTGGGCAGTCTAGCTTCAGATATGTGGTTAATCGTGGAATTCTTCTTTACGGTGCAGTGCGTGAAATATGTCGAACACTACCAATTTCAAAATTTACTACGGTCAGGGGACTACTTGAGGGGGTTGATTTGCGTTATTTCCAATCGGTGACCATGGCCCTACCGAGAGCAGAGGGGTGTACATGGGGTGCTGTGATGTGGTAGTTATTTCACTCGTTCCAAGTAGACCGTAATGTGTACGATCTAAGATTGAGTTGCCTACCCCCAGCAACACAGTGCACATATTGGGAATTAGTACAACTCAAGGGAGTAAGGTCATGACAGTCATATTTACGCATGGCGAGGGAGGGGTGGAATTTGGTCCTTTTGGCCCAGACATATGCCAAGCCCACTCCTGCATCGTGGTTGAACAAGAAAGGGGTGGTGATGCCGAATAAGAAGTCGGGGACTCCAATCATAGCGCGACGCACACAATCGCCGAAGGTCCGAGAGTAGCTGGTCCTGACGATGAAGACCTTGTGGAAAGAGCTCATTTATTCAGGCAAGCTAGTGGACTTGTTGACGAGGGTGAGGAGCTGGAAGACATGGTGCAAAGGATGGATCTCGAAAACCGGGACTACATAGCATTGTCAGAAGATGGAGGATCTGACGACGAGGATGATGTGGACTAGCAGGCGGTCCCATCCGAGTGGAACATATACCAGTTCGACAACCTTGTCGTCAACGAAGGCTCCGTATGTCGTGGGAGTACGACCAAAGCGAGCTCAGGCAAGGAGCTATATACAAATGCAAGGAGACCATGCAGGAGGTGGTCAAATTCTGGGCCTTGTCGATGCGGCGCATATTCACAGTCGTCAAGTCTAACCTAAGATGCTACGACGTGAAGTGCGACATAGAGGGATGCCCAGTGCACGCGTTTTAGCCCAAGTGGGACACCTACTAGAAGTGCTCTATAGTGGCCCCTCACACATGTGTCGTCGCTGAGTCAGTGCGGTCCCACATGAACTTGTCATCAGGCTTTCTCGCTACTTCATGTACGGTGAGATCATGGATAATCTTGATTTTGAGCCACGATCCATCATTTGCGCGATGGAGGCAAGGTTCCAGCACACAGTCAGCTATGCCAAGTCATGGATGGCAAAATAGAAGATATTAGAGTCAAGGTTTGGTACTTTCGAGGACTCCTACTACAACCTCCCCATGCTACTCCGAGTCATACAAGACAGGAATCCCAGCACTCATGTCGACATTCAGGATCCCAAGCATCCGAAGTGGGGCAGTAAGAGGGTACTGCGGTGAGCATTATTCCATGCATCAATGCATTCCGGCACTGCTGTCCAATCTTGTGCATAGATGTCATATTCCTGACTGGAAAGTACAAGAGCTAGATACCGACTGCAATAGCGACGAACGACAACAATCAAGTTCTTCCCGTGGCATTCACTTTTGTTGAAAGCGAGAACACGGACAACTGTTTGTGGTTCCAAAAGAATGTGATGATTTCTGTTGTACATGGTTGTCCAAACGTATGCGTCATTCATGATCTACATGTGGGGCTGTTGAGTTCAATAACTCAGCTACAACAAGGAGATAACGAACCACTTGCATGGACGGATCTGCAGAGCAGGTGGTGCATGAGGCACTTGGGTGCAAATTTTTACAAGTAGTTCTGCAACAATGACTTGATGAACATGTTCAAGCGGTTGTGCAACCAGAACAAGCAGCGAAAGTTTGAAACCCTCTAGAAGATTCTGGATGAGCGGGCCCAGACACACAGAAGGGAGGCAGCGAAAAGGGCCACCCCAAGTGCTGACCAGGCCCCCTAAGCATTGCCACAGCTACCCACAGATAGTCCCAGTGTCACAAGGAGTACGGGGGCGTAGGTCAAATGCTTCTCGGATTGGATCGAGTACGAGCCTAAGGAGAAGTGGTCGCTGCTGCATGATAGGGGTGGTGCACGATATGGTGTCATGACAACCAATCTAGCTGGGGTGTACAAGATGGGCACAAGGGAGCTTCGCTTCAAGATAATGTGAAGGGATAAAGGACGCTGCGGGATGAACCGCGAGAGGATCACCCACGAGTGCACATTACACCACTCTAGTGCGTATGCGCTTGCAACAAGCTCCTTCTGCATAGGCCCTACTCCCATGTTATGGCCGCTTTTTCGACGGTGGCACAACATCCCGGCCAGTACCTCTCTGACTACTTCAACAAGGAGGAGGTCATACAAACCTAGAGTGCAAAGATGTATGGGTATGCTATGGTTGGCCATTTCACTGGCCATCCGACCTGGGAGCAACTTATATGGGTCACGGGCATTGATAGGCTGAAGGAAAAGGTTGGACAACGACAGATACGGTGCATCAGGAACAACATGGACGAAGCTGAAGCCGGACATCGTACGAAAAAGTGCTTCATTTGTAGGGAGTCTTGGCACACCTCAAGAAACACCCTATGAGAAATCCACAACACAAAGGAGACATCGGCACTCTAGACGTCGCAGAGGGGACCTCATCGAACCGGCCCACTCGAGGTGGTCTACATGGCAAAAGTTGAAATGTGTGGTGCTCAATGCTTTCTAATATCACTTTGTTTGATTCATAATTTGAACATTTTTTTGAGGACGACTGTGGTAGCAATGATTCGTAAGCACGAAGGTAAATGATATCGCGATGTGCCATGGAATTCACACACGGTGGAGAACTTTTGAGAAATGGAACAACGATAACAACACGACAGTTGATCCGACAAGGGGGTTACATGGTACGCGGGCTAACGAACCAAGGATGGTACAAGCATGTCTTTAGGGAATTAGAAATACATGAGACATATGGACGAGGAGGGTCGAGCTATTGCGTGGAATGTAGCCATTTGCCCTTGCGGCCCAGCTCGGCGTTGTACTCCTCGCCTTGCACCTTAGCTTTCACTACGATGACCCTCTTCCATGCCCTCTCGGCCTCGAGTCGCCTGGCATGCTCGTGCTCCTGCAGCCTCTCCCACCTCTTCTCCTCCTCCATCTCAGCCTACAGCTCTTTGAGGCGCCTTTCACGGACCTCGCTGTCCTCCCTGACCCAACTCTTTCATGTCAATAGCATCCACATGTCATACGGGTGGATCTTGTCGTCGATCCACTAGCTGAAGTCGCATAGGCGCAGTGGAGACTGCGGTGGGAAGAGAGACGTGATTACGGCGACACGGGAAGCAAAATAGTCGTGTGAACTGAAATGCGATTTCATTACCAACTGTTTGTGGCTCGGCGTGTCAAACCTGCGGTCAGGGTAGTCCGCGTAGAAGTTTGGGCAACACCAATAACGCTGCCCAATGGTCCACTCATCGGTTGATTTGACGCAATTGCAGGCGTCCTGACACCAGCAAAGGGGTGGCTCGACCCGGAATCATTGGGAGTCATGCGAGGCAGCCTCCTTAGATCGACGACCTCCAGAGGTAGGTGGTGAGTGTAAAACTACTGACTAAACGCCCTGTGGTGAGCGGCGGTTTCTTGGGGAGACACCCAATCCTTTAAAAGCTCGCGGATGTACTCTCATTCCTTCTCCTTATCCATGTTCTGTAGGTAGTGTTGTTGGTGAGGAGTTCCTGACCGATTAGCATTGTATTTATAGCTGGAGCAGACGCAGCTGTAGTGGCTCTATAGCGGTCGAAGTGCAATCTGGTTCAATCAAATTCGCGTCTGTGAGGAGGAATCTTGTTTCCGTGTCAGGTCATGTCATCGCGCAAAGCTGCCTCATCGTGTCACGTTGCTACGCAAAGTTGCCTCATCAGGTCAAGTCGCTGCGTAAAGCTACCTTGTCGGGTCACGTCACTGCGCAAAGTTTCCGCGTCGGGTCACGTAGATAGAGGGTGGTGTGGGGGAGTTAGGGCATAGACAGAGGGTGGTGTGGAGGAGTGAGGGCGTAGACAGAGGGTGGTGTGGGGTTGCACCGATGTAGACTCCCTCATGTGGTTGCGTTGTGCACGCAAAAAAGAGATATCGAAACACGATACTAACATAGTAATAGTTGTTCAAAAATTAATATTTACATGGCATGTGATGAGGACATGACCCCTATGGATATAATCACATTTGCTATGCTCGTTGTTCCAATTACAAGAGCTCGTACGTTTCACTTAGATTATCAGGTGAGCTCATTTTTAGGAGTGTATTTATATTATATGAATTATATGATGCTACCTAATGATAAAAATGTATATTTGTGCAGCATCACATCACTTTTTGTCCAAGCTAAGCAAGAGTTCGAGCTGGACACGTTTTGGAATCTAATTCGGTCTCCGGAGATAGCACCGACTTTAAATGCACATAACTTTTACAAACAGAGTCCGATTCGGGTGTTCTTGGGCTTGTTGGAAAGCTTATTCCGAGACCTTTTCAATGGATCTAGCCTCGCCTCCAAATTGCTTATGTAGACTTTGAAATCTTCAAAAGAAGGTGCTATATTACCTATTTAGGCCAATTTGGACTTGTAATCGTACTGGAATTAGCCCATACGCTAGTCGGCATCCCAAGGGAGCCCATATTGTTCATGTGAACAATAACCCCTCTGTGAACAGTGTCATGAATTGTACCACCCCCTATTTTGTTAGCTATGTGCGGCTTCCACTTCTCTATATAAGGAGGTCGCAACCCTCTAGTTTCCTTGAATTTCGTTTGATTAGTTTCTCCATTGTTAAAACTTTCGTTCTTCGCTTGTATCGACTAGACCAACCATAAAGGACCTTTGCGAAATCTCATCTTTTGAACTCAATCATATATTTGCAATACATGAGATTGCGTTTTACCTCGTTCTTGCGTGTTTCTTCGGTGTATGCATGAATTGATCTTCGTGACCAGGTCATCCGGGTATTCGTGCACGGTTGATAACGACTTGTCGGGCAGTTCAGCGATTGTGTGGTTTCGAGCCTTGCGAGTTCATAGCTAGGATCGTGAGAGTTGAGCGATTTCTACCGAATTTATCTTAGAAAGATCGGGTCAGATTAGGACCTCCGAGGTTCATCAACATGACTGACATTTACATAAACAAACATCTACTGGCGGCCCCTCTTGGGGTGTACCCCGCGTGTCGCCCCTGGCCTCGGTTGCGGTGGCTGCCGGTGCTGGTACGAGTACGTCAGAGGCTCAGGCTGCCGTGGTACCCAACCGAAGCGAGTAGCCAGAGATGGTGTCACGAGGGGGGGGTGGTGTCCTATGTTGGTTGGGTCAGCCCGGGCACACCGTGCAGCTGTGAAACCCCCACGGAGACCTAGTCCTAGGTCGAAGTAGAAGTCCCTGGAGAGTGCCTCGTCGTATGACAAATCCGCCTCGTCCCAAAGCGGTGCACAACCTGTGAAACACTACGTTACGCGTACAATCATGGCGAAAACCACGAGATAGGACGTTAGGCAATCAAGAAAGATAGTCATACCTGGTGGCACGAAGGTAGCCGCTGACGTCTTCGCGTACTCCTGCCCTGTGTATTGGTGGAACTGAGGACTTGCAAGGGAATATTGGCATTAGTAACTTGTGGTGTTTGAAACAAAGAAGCGGAAGTAAATGTGTCTTACTCACCTGCAAATTGTCCCAGGTGCTCCCACCACGATGCCACGAGGACACTCCCGCCACGTCTGGGGGAGGAGCTCGTGGCCGTGAGCCACCATGGCTAACCCCTCGTCCACACACTAGTGGGTCCACCGGGTCCCTCAGTGTGCGACAAGTCACGATCTGGATCCCTCGCCTCGTTTTCTCTCGTGATCCGCGTGGCGGCGTCGGTCACTTCTCCAGGACCCTCTCGATGCCCCCTGCGTGTCATCTCTTTCTTGCCTTCGCCTCTCCTCTCCGTGCGAGGCGGCTCAATTTCTATTTTCCTTTCGGTAGCAAAAAGCTCGTATTAACTTGAGGACCTTAGGTGTAGATCCACCGATGCTAGCCTCGTCCTAGGTTATGGACACGCTTGGTTAGGTTTTGCAAGAGTTAGACTTCAACCTTTTAAATTAAAATTTGACATGGTTGGCATGAATGGGTAATTCATGCTATTGTTGTGTGACTAACGGTTTAGTCACTTCCGGGATTGTTGTTGTTCTCTACCTCTTTGTTATATTGTTGTCTCTTGCGATTATTTGAACATTAAAAGCAGATTTGTTAAATTGCTTTCAATCTATTACATTATTGCAAATGAAAACTTGCTTTATGCTAAATGAAACGTCTGACCTACTTTTGATTAAGCTTGCACGTAGTACATGTCTGAGTTTGTTACTCACATGTAAGTCTTGCAAGTACATTCAAAGTACTCACCGGCTTTGCTTATTGCTTTTTGTTGCGGGGAGGAAGGTGAGCCCAAGGGCCTCACTTTTGTGAATTGCTTGGTTTGGCGACTAGCTTGGCGGTCCGATCGGTTGCCTTGTGGGTTAAAGGCACCTTGATTGGCTCTTTTATTGTAACCATCTTATGGCACTTTTGCTTCATTACATTTACGTGTTTCGGTTCTATGTGGATGAATGGAATTGATACACAAATGTTGTGATGAGGTGTGTATACTGCACTCTGGGAAGTATACATGTCTCGAGTCTCGGATTATCTACTTTGTGATGCTAGGACCGAATGGATGGTTAAGCATTACAAGTCGGATAAACCGGGGTCTCACATCGTGGCCGTGAGCCACCATGGCTAACCCCTCGTCCACACACTAGTGGGTCCACCGGGTCCCTCAGTGTGCGACAAGTCACGATATGGATCCCTCGCCTCGCCTTCTCACGTGATCATTTGTAGGACCCCTCTTGATCGTTGGATCTGAATTGAATAACCAAGATTAATGCGGGTTCCCACCTCTAAACCATTTAATCACTTTGCATGCTCCCGCCTTCAATGCACCTTTATTAATGTGTCTTCATTAAATACTATGCATGCTCCCACCTCCAACGGTCAAGATCCAGATCCAACGGTCAAGATTGGTATTAGCACCTTAGCACTATATATATATATATATATATATATATATATATATATATATATATATATATATATATATATATATATGTGTGTGTGTGTGTGTGTGTGTGTGTGTGTGTGTGTAGAATTCAAAAATATATATGAAAAATGTAAAAAAAAGATAATCATATTGTAAATGTAATAAAGATATTTATTAATATTCAAATAATTGCCTTGTTAAAACCTTTGTCGAGTAAAAAATCAACATGAAAAAACCTTGGTGGAGGAAAAACAGTACAACATATAACTCTACATAGATCATTGTTTTATGTGTCGCTGTCTATGTATATATTTTTAAACACCTCCGACAACTCTGGATTTTCCATAGAGTGTTGTGTTCGTGAATCAGCTTGTTCCCAGTCCTCAACAGTTAGAAGTATCTCCATCATCTCACTTGTAAGACGTGTTCTTCCCCCCTCCATTATTCTTCAAGAAAGACTGAAAGCAGACTCAGAGGAAATCGTCGAGACAAGAACAATTAACACATCACATGCAAGTATGCATAGCATGGGATATGCTAACTTATGATCATGCCACCATTGTAAAATTTTGAAGTTTTTTGAGTTGAAATCTACAATATCACTGTCTAGATAGGCGGATAGTTCCCCACTCCTTGGGTGAGAGGTTGGTCTTGAACTTTGTTGAGAAGGTGCCGCTCTAGAAGAAAAAGACCTGGACCTAGACTTAGAGGAAGAACCTGCATCACATATCTTGCCCCCAGATTTGTCTTGTTACTTGAGGTTGGTGCTACTAGAGGTCGTTGCAAGTAGACTCCTTGAAACTTATTTTCGTACCCTTGAAAAATCTCATGTAATCGAGAACGAACATCCGTAAAATAGTTAAAATAATATAGCCCTATAGCATCACTAAGAAGATCAAGAACATTAGCAAATCCGTCAATTTTAACTTTAGAATCTAACATAAATGCAAATGCTATAGGAAAGTGGTTTGTCTCCAATGTTTAAAGTCTTTAGTTTTCATAGCAACAATAGCCTCTCTTAAAATTGTGTCATTTTCATAGTTTTTAAATTGACTAGCAATCTGTAAAATACTATACACAATAATAGGATATGTTGGATAATAGACAGTAGACAAAGCAACAGTGGCCTCATAAATTTTTTTTCTAAAAACTGAAGTATCTTTTCAACAACGAACCAATGTTGCTCGGTTAATAGTACACTACCGTCAGTGCCCTAATAGCGCGCTTGAATAAAAACAGAAAAAATACTCTTATATGGTAAAAAAACTCCTAAGCATCAAGTAAATAGAGTTTCATATTATCGGTATGTCCAAACTAAACTACACCCATTGCCCTGTAGAAGTTCTTATATGTTGTTATACTTACGTTAGAATTATTCAAGTAAGATATTGCATCGTGAAAAGCTTTAATATACGAATTCAACCTCTTCAAACCACATTTGACTATAAGGTTAATAATAGGACAAGTGCATCATTGATGTAGCAAGAAGGAATCAACGTATGTACTCAACACTGGAGTAAGAATATCTATGGCCCTAGAGTTCAAAGCGGCATTGTCTAAAGTAATTGAGAATATTTTGTTTGTAAAACCAAAGTCTTCCACAACTTTGATAATACAATCTGCAATATTCTTACCCGTGTGTAGTACATCAATTAATTTAAAACCTATAATTTTTTTTCTCCATTACCTAGTCATCATTAACATAATGAGCAACTACACTAAGATAATCCTCTCTAACCCAACCACTCTATATGTCCGAGGTTAGGGCCACCGAAAATATGCACATACTAAATAGTTCTTTTAATTTATTACAACGTTCATTGTGGTATTTTACTAGATCTTTAATTGTTGTTTGTCTAAAAACGATAGAAAATCTAGGATTATGCATGGTCATAATGTAAATTTGGGAAAGCATTAGACTCCCTAAAGCCCAACGGTAAATCCTCATAAGCAATTAAACGACAGAGAGATCGACGAGCTACCTCAGGATCATAGTCCCAGTCATGTACTGTACCGTCAGGGTTGTACTGCAGCTGCGTCTGCCTCGTCATCAATTCTTGTCTGGCCTTATATCTTGTAGCATGTCTAAGCAAGTGCCCCGTTCCACCTGAAGACTTTGCAGACAATTCATTGCGACAAATTTTGTAAATAACATATGATACCTCATCTCCCTGTGAGTCTTGCTTGGTTGTCCTATTGAAATTCTCCAACACTCCCGATGTAGACGACCTTGACCTCTTTGCTCTGGTGGTCGCCGACGAAGATGCTGATGTGGAGCCTGATGACGGAACTTCGTCTTGCCCTTCCTGTAACAACCACGGTTGGTTTGAGGCAGCCGCAGCCTCTATGGATGTAACTCTCTCTGATGAAAGTCCGTAATCACCAATAGCAAAACTATCGCAATGTTTCATAACGAAAATTACAAAAATCTAAAATAATACTATTATTACTTTCATCTTAACATAACAAATAATAACAATAAAATTATGAAAAAAAATTGTATTGTACCTCTTTTGCTGACTTGTTGGAAATTAAATTTTCCAAAATTTAGCACAATTTTTTTTGGATTTTGCCAAATTATCTCACAACAAAATTGAATTTGCACAACAGAATTTGAAAGAGAGATTGAGAAATAGAGGGGTGCTGAATGAGGGGGTATGACGACTATTTACAGAAAAGAAAATTCATGATTTTTTTTATTTTTGTGATTTTTTAAAGTCCCAAACGGTAAAAAAACATTCAGATTTTTTGAAAACCCGAACATTACAGGCTAAACGGACCAAATGGGTCATGTCTGGCTAAACAGACCAAATGGGTTGTACCGTGCCAGGCACGGCCCACCGTGCCAAAAAACCTCCAATGGTTTCTCGAGCCGTGTCGTGCCAGGTACGGCCCACCTTGCCAACGCGACCCATAGGCCCCCCCTAACAACCACCCCTTTTCTCCCCTTGTCGCGTGCCCCTGCCGCCTGCCTCACGCGGCACCGCCATCGGCCCACACCCTCCGCGCCGGCCGCCGCCCCGCCGCCTCCTCCCTCTTCTCCCTCCACTCCGACCACGACCCCGGCCCTGTCCCCTCCTCCCACTTCTCTTCTCCCCTTGCACCGGTCCCATCCTCCCTCTTCACTTCTCTCCCCGCGCCGCCTACGACCGTAGGCCTTAGTTCCGCACTGGCCTCCTCCTCCTTGGTGCCAACGTCCTCACTGTCTATGTCGGCGCCACGTTGTCGCTCTCTACTGGTATGCCCTCTGGGCTACCTCCACCTCTCCTCTCCGCAACGGGCCAGATGGGCTGTGCTGGGCTCACGTCGTGGTTGGCACGGCCCAACGCTGTACGTGACGTGAGGGCTAGCCCACCATGCTGGGGTGCAAACCCAAGTACGACTCGTGCCTTCGTGCCGTGCTGGCCAGTCCCGTGTATAGTGTGGACTGTGCAGTGGCTGGGCCGGGCCAACAATGTCGTGGCTCGGCTCGACCTGGCAGGCACGACCCATATGGCACCTCTATATCCTGACCTGCATTGAGTTTTTGGCTTATATGGCACTGTTTGGGCTCGAAAATAACAAATCTAGCCCCTTTCGGAGATTAAAGTAAAAATGATACCGTGGACTCACCGACAGACGACATGGGTCCTCGTCCACGAGCTAGGGGTTTCGAGCCCCTCATACGCACGTTAGGAGGCTGGACCCCCTCGACCGCGCCACCACTGCGCGGACAAGAAAAAAACGAGCATCGTCCGCGCCACCGCCATGCAGACAAGAAAATGAGTGAAGAGTGTTCAATAGTGCATGGACAATGAAATGTGCATGAATAAACAGTGTTCAATAGTGCATAAATAGTGAAAAAGGTTTCTAAATAGTATTCAATAGTACATTTCACTAGTGTATGCACAGTGCTCGGGTACACTATTAATGCCTGTAGCACTGTTTTTCTTCCCGAAACCGTGTTTTGGGCGCCCAACAATGCCTGTATCGGTTGGTTTTCCCCCAAATCCATGTTTTGGGCGACCAGTATTGCACTGTAGTAGTGGGTTTTTTTGTTGTCGATTCTGTGTTTTGGGTGCCCGGACATGCACCATATTGTTTGCCGATTCTGCGCTGCGGGCGCACGGACATGCACTGTAGTGTTTTTTTGCTGATTCGCGCTGTGGGAGCGTGGATATGAACTATAGCTGCGATTTTTTCACCGATTCCATGCTATGGGAGCGCGGACAGGGGGTCCAGCCTCTTAGTACGCGGACAAGGACACGTGTCGCCTGCCAGTGAGTCCGCGGTATCATTTTTACTTTAATGTTTGGAGGGGGCTAGATTTACTATTTCGAGCCCAAACAGTTGCATGCATGACAAAAACTCAACCTGCACTGCACACTTCAGTAAGGAGTAGAAGCTAGAGCTGGCCAAACGGGCGTCTGCCGGGCCGGCCCGAGGCACGACACTGTTGACCCGACCTAGGCACGACACGACCCGCACTGTTCATAGGCTGTGCCGTCCCAGCACAAAGGCTCGTGCCGTGCTTGGGCCGCTACCATGGCACGGTGGGTGGCCCGGCACGGTATGCACAATGTCAGGCTGTGCCAGGCACTGGCATGAGCCTGACACGGCTCGAGTGGCCCGCGTGCGAGGGAGAGCTAGATGCCAGAGCCGGTAGCCTCGCAGTGCGGGAGGAGAGGAGAAGGGGGGAGCTGGGGAGGGAGTGTAGGACCGTAAAGGCGACTAGGGGGGTGAATAGGCGCTTTCTCAAATTTCTCGCCTTAATCAAATTCAACACGAACTTTACTCCTTTAGCTATGAAAGCTAAGAAGATCGATGGCGCCTTGAGAGGAAGCCTTGTCAATGGTCGATAACCCTCAACCACAAGACACAAATGTGGAGAATGGATCTCACTGGTCTGGATAGGGCACTAGCGGTCTGACCGGCTACCAAAGGGTGGTCCGACCGATTTAAATCGGTTCGACCGGCCTTTAACGGGCGGTCTGAATGCTGGCGGTCTGACCGCCGTATAAAAATCGGTCCGACCGATTTAGTCCAGTACTGAAAAATAATGCCCAAATCCAAAACAAAATTTGGTCCAAGTTTTGATTCAACCAATGAAACTTGACCAAATTTGGAGCACACCTCCCTAAGGATATTAGAGACCTATTTCTAGCGACGATCCTTCAGATCCACTTCACAGAGTCGATCTCTGACGATTTTACCAAAAAAGTGCACAAACCCTAGAAATATGAAAATCTTGATTCAAGACTTGCTTGTGGGGGTTGATGATCTAGATGATTCTAGGAGTATTCCCACACATCAAAGCAAGATAAAATAGGTCAAGAGATCAAGCAAAAACACATGAATCAAGAAAGCACCAAACTCATCAAAAAGCGAGAAGAACACAAAGGAGACAATCGATCTCTTAAGCAAGCATCACAAGATTGATTGATCCCACAAGATGCTTACAAAGCCACTCCCTCAAGGAGGACAAGAGCTCACACAAGGAGCACACATAATCTCTCCAAACCCTAACTTCTCCTCTCCTCTCCTCTCCAAACCCTAGAAAAAGGAAGAGGGGTCCAAATGAGTGCTTGGGGGTTTTACATCTCCCCCCTTTCTATTTATAGGAGAGGCCTAGGGTTTCACTTATGGGACCCACACACACATGGGACCCACACACACATCAATCTGTTGAAGCAATCGCCTGCTTCACCACGTGTAGGTTGATCAGCGGCATTCATCATGTCGGCAAATCTCTCCCGTCCGAATCCCATCGGAACCTCCTAGGGACTTGCACCGACTTCCGCACCGCCTGATCCAACCAGCTGCACCGAACTACCCGTTCGATCCATCTTGCTCATTCTGCACCATGCTTGAGTCACACGACCTCACCCGGCATCCATGATCGTTCTGGACCTCAGCTCTCCAAGCGTAGTCTCGATCCACCTCACCGTTGACGTCGTTGACCTGTAAGCCACCTGCAGAGCAATAGACAAACAAATCGTCTCCGGGAATAAGTTCTTCACAACTTGACCCACATTAGTTCCACAATGCAATATTCAACAATAAAGCATTCACATCCATACAATAAACACAATTAAAACACATCAATGCCACCAAGGCCAAGCTTCAAGTGATCGACGGTCTGACCGCCCCACACAGCCGGTCCGATCGATTTCAGGCCGGTCGGACCGATTCCACAACGGCGGTCGGACCGCCCGAAAAGACTTAGCCAAAATTCCAACTTGAAAATCCGAAACCTTCTGGAATTTTCAATTGAATAGAACTTTTGACTGGGAGCTCCAAAAATAATGTGACCACATCCAGGAGACTCCCTCACTTGCCTACACAACCTATTTTTGGCTCAGCTCCAAAAACCACTTTGAGGCAAGTCCGGTCCGACCTCTCCACGGGCGGTCGACCGCGCCCGGCCGGTCGGACCACTGTGGTCCGAGCGGACTGAAGCAAAACCGAAAACGCGAGATTTTGCAAACCAACAAAGCCATTGTCAATTGACTCATCATTCTAAGATCGTGCACATATCCTCACGATATCCACAATCTCCCCCTTGATGAACACATTGGCAATTTCTCAAAAAATGTAGTTTCAAGGTTTGAAAAGTAAAAATAATTCGCCGTTTTCGCATGAAGGCACAACTTGGTCCATAAGCAAGAAAAAGCCTAGGAAACGACCAAGCTGGCTTCAGAAGAGTATAAGCAAGTGAGATACGGCAATGAAAGCACAAAAGGATTCAATTTCCAGAAAGTAGCCAAAAATCTGTAACATCCCAATTTTCAGAGTTTTAAAAATCTTTTAAATAGTGGTAGTAAGAAAATTCACCATTTGAATTTATTTGAATATTAATTTAAAAAGCTTAATATGGACTTTAAAGACAAATTGATTTAATGTGCTTAATCCCAATATCAACCATTGTCAAAATTATTTTATTTAGATTCTATATGCTTGGATATATTTTATATAATTTTCTGGAATTTTTCCAAAGTCATTTGCTATTTTCTATTAGCCATTTGTATTTTCTGGATTTATTTAAAAGAAAAATCAAAAGAAAAACCCTTGAACGATGTTGGGCGAAGCCCAACACTATTCCGCCGCAGCCCGACTCTTCTCATTGACTTTGCGCGCCGCTTGCCGCCTGTCGGATCGTGGCTGGGCGCTTGGATCTCGACCCGTGGCGCCTCGCCTTCTCTCTCGGCGTGGGCCCACCGAGTCGTCGTCCCCGCGCGCCTTCTTCTTCTCCGCTTTTTCCCCCTGTCGCCATTTTCGCCAGAAGGAGCTCGTCCGACAATTCGCAACCGCCTGCCGATTTCGCGCCAAGCTGCACTGAACGAACTCCTCCTATCCCGCGCATATCTCTACTGTTTCCCCTCAGGCTCCCCTCAATCTCCCTTATTTTGGATCTCCGATCGTGGCAAACGGACTCATTTAGGGCGTTTCTACCCTCGTCGTCCCCCGGCCCTATAAAACCCCCCTGAGGTCCCCCTCCTGCTCCTGATCCCAGAGCCGCCACCCTCACCCCTCCTAAAGTCCTAGCGCCGCCTTAATTCGAGTTTGTAGCTTTTGGCATGGCGGCAAAGCTCCACTGCTTGCCGCCATGGTGACGCTCTACCCCGGGAACTACGCCGTCAAGCATCCCCATCGCTGTGGCTTTCTGGGAACCCTCGACATCGCCGGCGCCACCAAGTTCAACGGCAAAACCCGATCACCCTCTTCCGCTCGGCGCCAATCCGGCGACCCCGAGCGCCCCAGCGCCAAATCCAGCGTCACCAGTGCGCGTAGCGAGCTACCAGGCGCCGCCTTCCTCGCGAGTCATCGCTGTTCGCCGTTGTCGGGCGATCCAAGACGCTGCCGTCGGGCCGGCGTGGGCCCTGCGTGTCTGGCCGGTCGGACTGCGCTGGCGTGTCACCTGTGTGGCTGCGCCATCGACGCCACACCTCCACACCTTGCGCGTCGGCTTTGCCTCGGCTCGGAGGACCCACCCACCGTGATCAGAGAGGTCGACAGTGGGGCCCACTGTCGATCTGATTTTAATTATTTTCTTTTTCGGTGGCGCAAGCATTGCGCAATAATTCGATTTTCCTTTATAAAATAAATTCGGAAATTCGAGAAAATCCAATTTAGGGTTTAATTGATTTTCCAATCTTCCAAAGCCCATATCTTTTGCATCCGAACTCCGATTGAGCCCATTCAAATTTGTAAATTCATATAAAATTAAGATCTATTTAATGGTGAATTTTATTTAATTTTTTGGAGTTTGTTTTGCCTCTGTTATTTATTTGTTTTATTTCTTTTGTCTCGTTTCATGAGTAGACGTCGATACTTGGGAATTTTGCGAGAAGAAGGAGCACCTCAAGACCAAGACCAATATCTAGATCTATTCCAAGGCAAGTTATACCTTTGATCATTTTGAACCCAGTTTTCAAAATACTTTGTTTCAATGTATTGCATTCTATTTCAAGTATTTATTTAAATGCTTTTGGGTGTAGTTATTAAATCCAAATTGTTATGCCACCTTGTCTATTGTATGCCATGATCTTTTGTCACCCTAGGTTGATTAATTACTAGTTGGTATTATTGTAGCACCAGCGTGGGTTGGTTAGATCTGATTAGATCGCTTAGCCATGCCACGAGTCATCATTTCATGTGAGAGTTGCAATTATAAATTTGACTAAGTGATTATGGAACTGTGTGATGAATCTGTGTGTCTTTGTGTGCTATTACTCGTTGATGGCATGTGTTGCACTTAATCAACAGGTGGGAAAAGATTTAGACCGAGGCAAGTGGTGGATTCTGTGTGAATGGTGGAGTGTGTGTTTATTAAACTTTGTGATTTGGGTAAAAGCGGAAGTCTTGCCTTGGTCAATTAAGGACTTAACTTTGTGCGCCATTGAACTGGGCCTTCTACTGACGACCACATGCCTAGTATGGGTGGGCGACTTAGTAAGTTATGGAGTCTTGACATTGACAACTCAGTTGTATTTAAGCTGTGTGATGGTTTGAGGTGTGTACCGTGTTTGGGTCACATCGCGGGATTCGTCACATTGCATCCTCGTCCAATGGTGTGTGTCGTTCCAAAGTTTGTGTGTACAAATTGACTACGATAAAGCACACCAGAGTGTCATTGTTTGAGATAAAGTTACGAAAGGTTTTGTTATGATCGGTGATCGCTACACCGATTGTATCGTGTGGGTAAAGTGTACAAACTCTGCAGAGTGTTTAAACCAATCTATTCGAATAGCGCGTCCTCGGTTATGGACATGCTCGGGAATTTCACACGAGGGTAGATTTTCATAAAACAAATGGGAAGGGTCATTTGTGTGAGATAACTTGTTCAGCTGTGTGAAAGAACTTGATTAGACTGTGTGTCTTTTGTGAAATCAATTGTTAACTTATTATTGTCTATTTGTTTTGAATTACGCTTTCAATCTATTATTTGTATTCAATTGCAAATGTTGCATTTACGCAAAGTAACCACGAAGCCATTCCTTTGGAATAAGCCATCATGTATAAATGCATTACGTGGTATGACTTGCGAGTGCGGTGTGTACTCACTCTTGCTAAACAAATCAACGAAGTGGAGGAGTAAATGCCGCTTTTGAAGAAGAGTTCTCGAAGGTTGAACGTTAGGGTCTTGATCGATCGGTTCTGTGGTAAATTGATGGGAGCCACCGAGTTTATTTCGTTTCATTGCAGTTTATTTCTTTATTATCGACCTTGCATGGCTTAATAAATGTAAAACTCGACCGTAAGGTCCCAACAGATTATTTGTTATTTAAATGTACTCGTTTATTCTTATATTCGTTGTATGGATGTGATATTTCATCAATGTTGACCTTTGTGTGCACTAGCGTGATCTGGACTAGTGCGAGAATACACAGAGGGTCCAGATTTGCATATTTGGGTCCCGACAGAGGTGGTATCGAGCCATCTTGACCGAGGTCTTGACCCTAGTTAGATTGGCCGTTCTTAGTGAGTCCAAACTATTTTCTAAAGCAAAATTAACTTGCAAGATTAATTGAATTCCTTAACTCATCTCATGTCTCTCTTGACTCAACTATTTGTCAAATTCTTTCTCTCCCATTTGTTTTAAAGTTGTTTTCATATCCTTGTCCATCTTGACAGATGCCTCGTCTTGAGTTATGGAGAGCGCAAGGGAGGACTTGCCGCCGAGCTTTGGAAGTTGCTACAAGTACTTGGAGGTTCGATCGTCCATTGTACCGTGGCGGTGCTTGGATTGTGAAGCGGCCGAGATCGTGGAGTGATCGCCATTTGACCGTCTCACGCCAAAAAGACACCAAGGCAAGCAAACCATCGCACATCTCGGCTCGAAGGAGTATTTGGATTGAAGCAATCCAGAGTCTTCACGCCTTGCCATCTTGAGGATCGCAACATCTACTCTCGAGCTTCGTGACACACGTTTTCCGTTATCATCCCGCACTTCCGACGTGGATCTTGCCGCACGCGTTTTCCGTCTACAAAGGAGAAGACAACGCCACCGTCGTGCATCTCGCCCGATTCGCGGCGCCTCCAGAAGAATCGTTGGAGTTAGCCGCTCTGAGTGGAGTGTACCTATGAGACTCTTCAGAGAGTGAAGAAAGGATCGCCATATTAGAAGAAACTCTTTATGGGCGACGAAGAAGACATCAAGAGGAAGACCGAGAAGAAGGCGATGGACCCGGTGAACGAGAAGAGCCGCAGAGGCGAGAGCGAAGCACCAAGAAGACTGCACTGGGACACTGCTCCTATTGCACCATCCGGGACATCGGGATCGGTTTGCGAGGATGCCACTCACTTCGTGTCTACAAGAAAGGGAGCACCGTCCAAGGTCATGCGGAGGCTATTTGATTGAGTAGTCTGCATTCGCGTTGTTTGAGCTTAGCCGCTTTATGTCTTGAGTCGCCCTTTAGGCGGTAGTTTTGTGTGCTTAAGTTCGTCCTTATTT
This sequence comes from Hsuehochloa calcarea, assembly GCA_036346395.1. Classification (NCBI taxonomy): domain Eukaryota; kingdom Viridiplantae; phylum Streptophyta; class Magnoliopsida; order Poales; family Poaceae; genus Hsuehochloa; species Hsuehochloa calcarea. The sequence goes on from CM070613.1 coordinate 884,391, forward strand.
TTGTGTGCAAGTATGAGCCGCAAAGGCCCTTAGGCATTTGTTGCAAGCCATACTATTATCTTAATCAATATAAGAGTTTGATTGAGCTTTCTTAAAATATGTTGGGTTTTACCTACCCGCTTAGTTCTACAACTTATCTCGTGCTTGCTACCTTATCTAACCCCGGAGATTCACGGATGGTTCGGACTCGTCAAGCTCGCAAGTGGTTACGATACTCGGTGTCGGAAGGACGGAGCAAATCCCCGGAGAAGCAATTCCACCACAAGCACCTTCATCGATCTGCAGAATTTTGGAGCATTCATGACAGCTCAAACCCAACTGATGTACACCATGATGAATCAGATGCAAGCTATGAATAATCAGAACAACAACAATCAGCATCACAATGGAGCCCCAGTTGCTCATGGTCACAATGGATCATCCAAGTTGGCGGAGTTTATGAGGACCCGATCCACCAACCTTTTACGGACATGTCTCACCAAGAGAAGGCGATGATTGGCCGTGTTATTGAGAGAAACCTGCGATCACTCAATGCGGCGATCATGAAAAGTTACAGACGCCTCTCACGGATGGAAGGCATTGCTTGCCGAATGGTGGGAAAACTTTGTGCTTGCGCATGGAACGCCGCAAGACATTACTTGGGAAGAGTTCACAAGCGCCGCCAGTATCATGTACCAGAAGGAATTATGGATCTGAAGAAGGATGAATTTCGTGCTCTCAAGCAAGGAGGAATGTCAGTGATCGACTACCTCAACAAGTTCTCTCAACTTGCTCGATATGTGCGCAGAAGATGTCGCCTCGACAAGGCTCGTCAGTCGTTTTCGAAAGGATTGAACATTGGACTTCAAGTCAACTTGATTGCCCACACCTTTCACGATTTTCAAGAGTTGATCAACAAGGCTTTGATTTTAGAGGATAAGCGCAAGGAATTGGAAGATCATCGTAGCGCAGAATGGCTCAAAGAAGGAAGTCACCAACCCCGGTGAGGGCAAGATTGATTCCACCGCAGATTTAGCCGTTTTCCACCACGTACTCGCTGGACCACCCGCACCAACTTCAAAGACTCGCCCGCTTGCTCCGAACTTTCGCAACCCCGCACTACCAACCCCAATCCAAAGAAGCAACCCACGAGAATACAACGAGTTTGCTTTACTCGCCGTCGGCCGGGGCATTTCGCCAACCGATGTCCGCAGAATGGGACTATCACTCAAAGATGCGCTTCAACCTTGGGAACACACCACCAAGACACCGAAGACAAGGCAACCATCAAGGAACTTCTCAAGCTACACGGTCAATCCGGAGGAGCACCGCCATCGATGGTCGAGGTCGTGTCAACCACGCCACTGGAAGGAGCTCAAGAAGCACCTGACGTTGTCTTTGGGTAAGTTCCTAGTAAATTCGATTACTGCATCGATTGCATTTGATTTCGAGCTTCGCGATTCGTTTGTTTCGGAATTTTGCAACTAAGAACAAATTGGAAGTTATGCATCTTAAGCATACTCTGTTAGTCCGATCGCTGGAGCGAGCTAAGTTCTAAAGTTGGATGTTTAGGAGCTAGGCTACTCATAGTTGGAGTTGAGTTTCTAGCCAACCTAATAGTTCTAGACACTCGGACCATAGATGTCATCCTTGGTATGGATTGGTTATCCAAACATAAAGCGGTACTAGATTGTGGCAAGAGCCGTGACAATAGAGGATACCACAGAAAGAAAGTTGATTTTCTCGGTCATGTAATGACAGTAGAAGGAGTAGCGATTGACCGGAAAGGTTAAAGTCAGAATGAATTGGGAGCGGCCAAGACGGTTACTCAAATTCGTAGTTTCTTGGGAATGGCAGGATACTATCGTCGTTTCATTGAAGGGTTCTCAACGATTGCTAAACCTCTTACGCAATTGTTGAAGAAAGAGAAGAAGTTTATTTGGACCTGACTTGTGAAGAAAGTTTTCAAGAGTTAAAGAAGCGTTTGACTTGACCCCGATGCTAGTTTTGCTGGGATATTAGTAAGGATTTTGATATCTCTTGTGATGCTCAAGCGTCAAGGATTAGGATGTGTCCTTATGCAAGAAGGAAGAGTCGCCTTATGCGTCAAGGCAATTAAGGCCTCATGAAGAGAACTATCCTACCCATGATTTGGAACTATTGCCGTAGTGCATGCTTTGAAGATTTGGCGTCATTATCTCATCCAGAATCGTTGAAGTCTACACAGATCATAAGAGCACAAGTACATATTCACTCATCCGATTTGAACATGAGACGAGAAGATGGTGGAATTAATAAAGGATTATAACCTTGGAATCCATTACCATCTGGTAAGGCCAATGTAGTTGCAGATGCACCGAGTCGTAAGAGCTACCGCAATGCTCGAAGCAAAAGAGTTGTGTTGAGAACTTCAGAGGAATTCGAAGCTCTGACTAGAAGTTGTTCGGAAGGATTTGTGGCCAATTTGGAAGTACAGATCTACTCTGGAGAAAGCAGATTCGTGAAGCTCAACCCAAGGATTACGAGTTTGCCGACCTCAAGAAGAAGATGGCGAAGGAAAATTTAAAGACTTTACCATAGATGATCGGGATATCTTGTGGATCAATGGACGATCGTGTACCGGATGTGGATGGATTAAGACGGTGATTACAAGGAAGCCCATGACTCAAAGTATTCAATTCACCTGGAAGCACTAAGATGTATCAGATGTTAAGAATAAGTTTTGGTGGCCAAACTTAAAGCGAGGCGTCGCGAGTTCGTTGCCTTATGCGGCGTGTGCCGAAAGTAAAGGCCGAACATCGAGAGAAAGCAGGATTGCTACAACCGTGAAGATACCGAATGGAAGTGGGAAGAGATCGGTATGGATTTTATTACCGGATTACCCAAGACTCAATCAGTTATGATTCGATTTGGGTAATAGTGGATCGCTTGACTAAGGTTGCCCATTTCTTGCCATCAAAACCACTTACTCGAGACCGCTTGGCGGAATTGTATATGACAAAATCGTCGACCGCACGGTGTGCCTAAGAAGATAGTGTCGGATCGAGGATCTCAATTCACCTCGTTTTTGGCGAGTCTACATGAAGCCCAGGAACTCATCGAATTTCAAGATCGCTTATCATCCACAGACGGATGGACGATGAAAGAGTTAATCGATATTAGAAGATATGTTGAGAGCTTGTGCCTTAGCTAATGCTACCGTTGGGATAAGAGTTTACCGTATGCGAAATTCTCGTACAACAACGATTATCAAGCCGTTTGCAGATGTCACCATTTGAAGCTTTGTATGGTCGTACTGCAGAACTCCGTTGAATTGGTCGAGAGCAGTGAACGTGTAGTGTTCGGGCCGATATTATTCGAAGTCGAAGAACAAGTTGCTATGATCGAGAGAGGTTAAAGATAGCCCGATCCCAGCAAAGAGTTATGCCGATAATCGTCGTCGTGACCTCGACTTTGAACCGAGGATTTTGTGTATCTTCGAGTTACTCCGCCGAGAGGTGTTAAGAGATTCCACACCAAAGGGAAGCTTGCTCCAAGGTATGTGGGTCCATTCAAGGTTTTGGAACGCCGTGGAGAAGTTGCGTGCGATTGGAGCTACCACGATCGTTAGCGAGTGCATGATGTCTTTCATGTCTCTCACGGTGAAGAAGTGTCTTCGTGTGCCAGAAGAGCAGACCCCGTTGGAGTCAATTGAACTGAAGGAAGATCTCACATACAAAGAGCAGCCTGTTAGGATTTTGGATGTCGCAGAGCGCCGCACTGAAGCAAGACCGTTCGTTTACGCAAAGTCCGGTGGAGTAACCACTGTAAGGAGAAGCAACGTGGGAACGTGAAGAAGAGTTGAAAGCCGAGTTCCTAGCCTTTTCTCTAGCTAGCCTAGGAATCTCGGGGACGAGATTCGTTTAAGGGGGGAAGGTTTGTAACATCCCAATTTTCAGAGTTTTAAAAATCTTTTAAATAGTGGTAGTAAGAAAATTCACCATTTGAATTTATTTGAATATTAATTTAAAAGCTTAATATGGACTTTAAAGACAAATTGATTTAATGTGCTTAATCCCAATATCAACAATTGTCAAAATTATTTTATTTAGATTCTATATGCTTGGATATATTTTATATAATTTTCTCGAATTTTTCCAAAGTCATTTGCTATTTTCTCGGATTTATTTAAAAGAAAAATCAAAAGAAAAACCCTTGAACAGTTGTTGGGCGAAGCCCAACACTATTCGCCGACCCAGCTCTTCTCGGCCCGACTTCGCGCAAGGCGCTTGCCTTGCCGCCGTCGGATCGTGGCTGGACGCTGGATCTCGGCCCAAGCGCGCTTTCGCTTCTCTCTCTCGCGTGGGCCACCGAAGTCGTCGTCCTCGCCGCTTTCTTCTTCCTCCCGCTTTTTCCCCTCTGTCGCCATTTTTCGCTGGAAGGAGCTCGTCTGACAATTGCGCAACTGGCCGTGATTTCGCGCCAACCGCACTGAACGAACTCCCTCCTATCCGCGCATATCTCTACTGTTTCCCTCCGACTCCTCAATCTCCCTTATTTTGGATCTCCCGATCGTGGCAAACGGACTCATTTAGGCGTTTCTACCCTCGTCGTCCCCCGCCCTATAAAACCCCCCGAGGTCCCCCTCCGCTCCCGATCCCAGAGCCGCCACCTCACCCTCCTAAAGTCCTAGCGCGCCTTAATTCGAGTTTGTAGCTTTTGGTCACGGCAAAGCTCCACTCTTACCGCCATGGTGACGCTCTACCCCGGGAACTACGCCGTCAAGATCCCCATCGCTGTGGCTTTCGGGAACCTCGACATCGCCGGCGCCACCGAAGTTCAACGCCGTGAAACCCGATCACCCTCTTCCGCTCGGCGCTAATTCCGGCGACCCACGCGTCCCAGCGCCAAATCCAGCGTCACCAAAGCGCGATTAGCGAGCTACCAGAGCGCTGGCCTTCCTCGCGAAGTCATCGCCGTTCGCCGTTGTCGGGCGCGATCCAAGACGCGACCTGCCGTCGGCCGACGTGGGCCTGCGTGTCTGGCCAGTCGGCACTGCGCTGGCGTGTCACTGTGGTGGCCGCCGTCGGCGCCACACCTCCCGGTTGTTGCGTCGGCTTTGCCTCGGCTCGGAGGACCAGATCGCGTGATCCGAGAGGTCGACAGTGGGGCCCACTGCCAAGACGGATTTTAATTATTTTCTTTTTCCTACCGGCGCAAGCATTGCTAATAATTCGATTTTCCTTTATAAAATAAATTCGGAAATTCGAGAAAATCCAATTTAGGGTTTAATTGATTTTCCAATCTTCCAAAGCCCATATCTTTTGCATCAGAACTCCGATTGAGCCCATTCAAATTTGTAAATTCATATAAAATTAAGATCTATTTAATGGTGAATTTTATTTAATTTTTGGAGTTTGTTTTGCCTCTGTTATTTATTTGTTTTATTTCTTTTGTCTCGTTTGCGAGTAGACGTCGATACTTCGGGGAATTTTGCAGAAGAAGGAGCACCTCAAGACCAAGACCAATATCTAGATCTATTCCAAGGCAAGTTATACCTTTGATCATTTTGAACCCGTTTTCAAAATACTTTGTTTCAATGTATTGCATTCTATTTCAAGTATTTATTTAAATGCTTTTGGGTGTAGTTATTAATCCAAATTGTTATGCCACCTTGTCTATTGTATGCCATGATCTTTTGTCACCCTAGGTTGATTAATTATTAGTTGGTATTATTGTAGCACCAACGTGGGTTGGTTAGATACGATTAGGCGCTTAGCCATGCCACGAGTCATCATTTCATGTGAGAGTTGCAATTATAAATTTGACTAAGTGATTATGGGCGTGTGATGAATCTGTGTGTCTTTGTGTGCTATTACTCGTTGATGGCATGTGTTGCACTTAATCAACAGGTGGGAAAAGATTTAGGCGAGGCAAGTGGTGGATTCGTGTGAATGGTGGAGTGTGTGTTTATTAAACTTTGTGATTTGGGTAAAAGCTGGAAGTCTTGCCTTGGTCAATTAAGGACTTAACTTTGTGCGCCATTGAACTGGGCCTTCTTGCACGACCACATGCCTAGTATGGGTCGGGCCTCGACTTAGTAAGTTATGGAGTCTTGACATTGACAACTCAGTTGTATTTAAAGCGTGTGATGGGTGGAGGTGTGTGGTGTGTTTTGTCACATCGCGGGACGGTTCATTGATCCCCGTCCAATGGTGTGTGTCGTTCCAAGGGTGTGTGTACAAATTGACTGGCATAAAGCACACCAGAGTGTCATTGTTTGAGATAAAGTTTCGAAAGGTTTTGTTATGGTCAATGATCGCTACACCGATTGTATCGTGTGGGTAAAGTGTACAAACTCTGCAGAGTGTTTAAACCAATCTATTCGAATAGCCGCGTCCTCTGCTATGGACATGCTCGGAATTTCACACGAGGGGTAGATTTTCATAAAACAAATGGGAAGGGTCACCGTGTGAGATAACTTGTTCATTGTGTGAAAGAACTTGATTAGACTGTGTGTCTTTGTGAAATCAATTGTTAACTTATTATTGTCTATTTGTTTTGAATTACGCTTTCAATCTATTATTTGTATTCAATTGCAAATGTTGCATTTACGCAAAGTAACCACGAAGCCATTCCTTTGGAATAAGCCATCATGTATAAATGCATTCGTGGTATGACTTGCGAGTGCGGTGTGTACTCACTCTTGCTAAACAAATCAACGAAGTGGAGGAGTCGCACCGCTTTTGAAGAAGAGTTCTCGAAGGTTGAACGTTAGGGTCTTGATCCGATCGGTTTCTGTGGTAAATTGATGGGAGCCACCGGAGTTTATTTCGCATTGCGCAGTTTATTTCTTTATTGTCGACCTTGCATGGCTTAATAAATGTAAAACTCGACCGTAAGGTCCCAATGATTATTTGTTATTTAAATGTACTCGTTTATTCTTATATTCGTTGTATGGATGTGATATTTCATCAATGTTGACCTTTGTGTGCACTAGCGTGATCCTCGACTAGTGCGAGAATACACAGAGGGTCCAGATTTGCATATTTGGGTCCCGACAGAGGTGGTATCGAGCCATACCGATCGAGGTCTTGACCCTAGTTAGATTGGCCGTTCTTAGTGAGTCCAAACTATTTTCTAAAGCAAAATTAACTTGCAAGATTAATTGAATTCCTTAACTCATCTCATGTCTCTCTTGACTCAACTATTGTGAAATTCTTTCTCTCCCATTTGCTTTAAAGTTGTTTTCATATCCTTGTCCATCTCGATGATGCCTCGCCTTCTTGAGTTATGGAGAGCGCAAGGGAGGACTTGCCACGAGCTTTGGAAGTTGCTACAAGTACTTGGAGGGTTCGATCGTCCATTGTACCGTGGCAGTGCTTGGATTGTGAACGGCCGAGATCGTGGAGTGATCTCGCCATTTGACCGCTCTCACGCCAGCAAAGACACCAAGGCAAGCAAACCCCGCACATCTCACTCGAAGGAGTATTTGGATTGAAGCAATCCAGAGTCTTCACGCCTTGCCATCTTGAGGATCGCAACATCTACTCGAGAGCTTCGTGACACGTTTTCGTTATCATCCCCGCACTTCCGACGTGGATCTTGCTGCACGTTTTCCGTCTACAAAAGGAGAAGACAACGCCACCGTCGTGCATCTCGCCCAGTTCGCCGCTGCTCAGGAAGAATCGTTGGAGTTAGCCGCACTGAGCCGGAGTGTACCTATGAGACTCTTGAGAGTCAAGAAAGGATCGCCATATTAGAAGAAACTCTTTATGGACGACACGAAGAAGACATCAAGAGGAAGACCTGTAAGAAGTCGATGGACCTACTGAACAGAAGAGCAGCAGAGGCAAAGAGCGAAGCACCAAAGAAGACTGCACTGTGGACACTGCTCCTATTGCACCATCCCGGACATCAGATCGGCTTGCGAGGATGCCACCACTTCGAGTCTACAAAGAGGGAGCACCGTCAAGGTCATGCGGAGGCTATTTGATTGAGTAGTCTGTTCGCGTTGTTTGAGCTTAGCCGCTTTATGTCTTGAGTCGCCCTTTAGGCGGTAGTTTTGTGTGCTTAAGTTCGTCCTTATTTTTGTGTGCAAGTATGAGCTGCAAAGGCCCTTAGGCATTTGTTGCAAGCCATACTATTATCTTAATCAATATAAGAGTTTCAGTTGAGCTTTCTTAAAATATGTTGGGTTTTACCTACCCCGCTTAGTTCTACAACTTATCTCGTGCTTGCTACCTTATCTAACCCCGGAGATTCACGGATGGTTCAGACTCGTCAAGCTATCGCAAGTGGTTACGATACTCGTTGTCGGAAGGGCGGAGCAAATCCTGAGAAGCAATTCCACCACAAGTACCTTCAGTCGATCTGCAGAATTTTGGAGCATTCATGACAGCTCAAACCCAACTGATGTACACCATGATGAACCAGATGCAGGCTATGAATAATCAGAACAACAATCAAGATCACAATGGAGCCCCAGCTTGCTCATGGTCACAATGGATCATCCAAGTTGGCGGAGTTTATGAGGACCCGCCCACCAACCTTTTTCGACATGTCTCACCAAGAGAAGTCGATGATTGGCCGTGTTATTGAGAGAAAACCGCGATCACTCAATGCGGCGATCATGAAAAAGTTACAGACGCCTCTCACCGGATGGAAGGCATTGCCGCGAATGGTGGGAAAACTTTGTGCAACGCATGGAACGCCGCAAGACATTACTTGGGAAGAGTTCACTGGCGCCGCCAAGATCATGTACCGGAAGGAATCATGGATCTCAAGAAGGATGAATTTCGTGCTCTCAAGCAAGGAGGAATGTCGATGATCGACTACCTCAACAAGTTCTCTCAACTTGCTCGATATGTCGCAGAAGATGTCGCCATCGACAAGGCTCGTCGAGTCGTTTTCAAAGGATTGAACATCGGACTTCAAGTCAACTTGATTGCCCACACCTTTCCCGATTTTCAAGAGTTGATCAACAAGGCTTTGATTTTAGAGGATAAGCGCAAGGAATTGGAAGATCATCGTAGCGCAGAATGGCTCAAGAAGGAAGTCACCAACCCCGGTGAGGGCAAGATTGATTCCACCGCAGTTTAGCCGTTTTCCACCATTGCACTGCTGACCACCCGCACCAACTTCAAGACTCGCCCGCTTGCTCGTAACTTTCGCAACCCCGCACTACCAACCCCAATCCAAAGAAGCAACCCACGTAATACAACGAGTTTGCTTTACCGCCGTCGGCCGGGCATTTCGCCAACCGATGTCCGCAGAATGGGACTATCACCCGAAGACGCTTCAACCTTGGGAACACACCACCAAGACACCAAGACAAGGCAACCATCAAGGAACTTCTCAAGCTACAGGTCAATCCGGAGGAGCACCGCCATCGGTGGTCGAGGTCGTGTCAACCACGCCACTGGAAGGAGCTCAAGAAGCACCGACGTTGTCTTCGGGTAAGTTCCTAGTAAATTCAAGACTGCATCGATTCTGTTTGATTCGGAGCTTAGATTCGTTTGTTTCGAATTTTGCAACTAAGAACAAATTGGAAGTTATGCATCTTAAGCATACTCTGTTAGTCCAATACCGGAGCAGAGCTAAGTTCTAAAGTTGGATGTTTAGGAGCTAGGCTACTCATAGCCGGAGTTGAGTTTCTAGCCAACCTAATAGTTCTAGACACTCAGACCATAGATGTCATCCTTGGTATGGATTGGTTATCCAAACATAAAGCAGTACTAGATTGTGGCCGAAGAGCCGTGACAATAGAGGATACCACAGGAAAGAAAGTTGATTTTCTCGGTCATGTAATGACAAAGAAGGAGTAGCAGATTGACCGGAAGGTTAAAGTCGTAATGAATTGGGAGCGACCCAAGACGGTTACTCAAATTGTAGTTTCTTGGGAATGGCAGGATACTATCGTCGTTTCATTGAAGGGTTCTCAACGATTGCTAAACCTCTTACGCAATTGTTGAAGAAAGAGAAGAAGTTTATTTGGACCTGACTTGTGAAGAAAGTTTTCAAGAGTTAAAGAAGCGTTTGACTTCACCCGATGCTAGTTTTGCTTGGATATTAGTAAGGATTTTGATATCACTTGTGATGCTTCGCGTCAAGGATTAGGATGTGTCCTTATGCAAGAAGGAAGAGCTGCCGCTATGCGCCAAGGCAATTAAGGCCTCATGAAGAGAACTATCCTACCCATGATTTGGAACTAGCTGCCGTAGTGCATGCTTTGAAGATTTGGCGCCATTATCTCATCCAGAATCATTTGTGAAGTCTACAGATCATAAGAGCACGAAGTACATATTCACTCAAATCCGATTTGAACATGAGACAGAGAAGATGGTGGAATTAATAAAGGATTATAACCTTGGAATCCATTACCATCCTGGTAAGGCCAATGTAGTTGCGGATGCACCGAGTCGTAAGAGCTACCGCAATGCTCGAAGCAAAAGAGTTGTGTTGTAACTTGGGAGGAATTCGGAAGCTACATTAGAAGTTGTTCGGAAGGATTTGTGGCCAATTTGGAAGTACTGGTCTACTCGGAGAAAGCAGATTCGTGAAGCTCAACCTAAGGATTACGAGTTTGCCGACCTCAAGAAGAAGATGGCGAAGGAAAATTTAAAGACTTTACCATAGATGATCGGGATATCTTGTGGATCAATGGACGATTCGTGTACGGATGTGGATGGATTAAGACAAATGATTCTGAAGGAAGCCCATGACTCAAAGTATTCAATTCACCCTGGAAGCACTAAGATGTATCAGGATGTTAAGAATAAGTTTTGGTGGCCAAACTTAAAGCGAGACGTCGCAGAGTTCGTTGCCTTATGCGACGTGTGTCAGAAAGTAAAGGCCGAACATCAGAGACCAGCAGGATTGCTACAACCGCTGAAGATACCAGAATGGAAGTGGGAAGAGATCGGTATGGATTTTATTACCGGATTACCCAAGGCTCAATCAGGTTATGATTCGATTTGGGTAATAGTGGATCGTTTGACTAAGGTTGCCCATTTCTTGCCACCAAAACCACTTACTCAGAGACCGCTTGGCGGAATTGTATATGACAAAATCGTCGACCGCACGGTGTGCCTAAGAAGATAGTGTCGATCGAGGATCTCAATTCACCTCTCGCTTTTGGCGTAGTCTACATGAAGCCACGAACTCATCTGAATTTGATCGCTTATCATCCACGCATGATGGGCCGATCGAAAGAGTTAATCAGATATTAGAAGATATGTTGAGAGCCTGTGCCTTAGCTAATGCTACCAGTTGGGATAAGAGTTTACCGTATGCAGAATTCTCGTACAACAACAGTTATCAAGCCAGTTTGCAGATGTCACCATTTGAAGCTTTGTATGGTCGTGCCTGCAGAACTCCGTTGAATTGGTCAGAGACAGCTGAACGTGTAGTGTTCGGGCCAGATATTATTCAGGAAGCCGAAGAACAAGTTGCTATGATCAGAGAGAGGTTAAAGATAGCCCAGTCCAGGCAAAAGAGTTATGCCGATAATCGTCGTCGTGACCTCAGCTTTGAACCAGAGGATTTTGTGTATCTTCGAGTTACTCCGCTCAGAGGTGTTAAGAGATTCCACACCAAAGGGAAGCTTGCTCCAAGGTATGTGGGTCCATTCAAGGTTTTGGAACGCCGTGGAGAAGTTGCGTACCAGTTGGAGCTACCACAGTCGTTAGCAGGAGTGCATGATGTCTTTCATGTCTCTCAGCTGAAGAAGTGTCTTCGTGTGCCAGAAGAGCAGACCCCGTTGGAGTCAATTGAACTGAAGGAAGATCTCACATACAAAGAGCAGCCTGTTAGGATTTTGGATGTCGCAGAGCGCCGCACCAGAAGCAAGACCGTTCGTTTCTGCAAAGTCCAGTGGAGTAACCACTCAGAAGGAGAAGCAACGTGGGAACGTGAAGAAGAGTTGAAAGCCGAGTTCCCTAGCCTTTTCTCTAGCTAGCCGGAATCTCGGGGACGAGATTCGTTTAAGGGGGGAAGGTTTGTAACATCCCAATTTTCAGAGTTTTAAAAATCTTTTAAATAGTGGTAGTAAGAAAATTCACCATTTGAATTTATTTGAATATTAATTTAAAAAGCTTAATATGGACTTTAAAGACAAATTGATTTAATGTGCTTAATCCCAATATCAACCATTGTCAAAATTATTTTATTTAGATTCTATATGCTTGGATATATTTTATATAATTTTCCGAATTTTTCCAAAGTCATTTGCTATTTTCTATTAGCCATTTGTATTTTCTCGGATTTATTTAAAAGAAAATCAAAAGAAAAACCCTTGAACGATGTTGGGCGAAGCCCAACACTATTCCGCCGCACCCAACTCTTCTCGGCCCGACTTCAAGGCCGCTTGCCCGCCGTCGGATGATCGTGCCATTGACGCTTGATCTCACCCGCAAGGCTCGCCTTCTCTTCTCTCGTAGCGTGGCCCACCGAGTCGTCGTCCCCGCGCGCCTTCTTCTTCCTCCCGCTTTTTCCCCTCGTCGCCATTTTCGCCAAGGAGTTTCGTCTGACAATTGCGCAACCGCCACGATTTTCGCGCCAACCGCACTGTAACGAACTCCTCCTATCCGCGCGATATCTCACCGCTTCCCCTCCGACTTCTCAATCTCCCTTATTTTCGGATCTCCGATCGTGGCAAACGGACTCATTTAGGGCGTTTCTACCTCGTCGCCCCCCGCCCTATAAAACCCCCGAGGTCCCCCTCCTGCCCCGATCCCGCAGCCGCCACCCTCACCCTCCTAAAGTCCTAGCGCCGCTTTAATTCGAAGTTTGTAGCTTTTGGCGCCGGCAAAGCTCCACTGCTTGCCATCGGTGACGCTCTACCCGGGAACTACGCCACAAGATCCCCATCGCTGTGGCTTTCGGGAACCTCGACATCGCCGGGCGCCACCGAAGTTCAACGCCAGAAACCCGATCACCCTCTTCCGCTCGGCGCCAATCCGGCGACCCGACGTCCCCAGCGCCAAATCCAGCGTCACCAGTGCGATTAGCGAGCTACCAGAGCACCCGCCTTCCTCACCGAAGTCATCGCTGTCGCTGTTGTCGGCGATCCAAGACGCACCGGCGTCGGCCGACGTGGGCCCTGCGTGTCTGGCCAGTCAAGACTGCGCTGGCGTGTCACTGTGTGGTCGCTTGCTCGGCGCCACACCTCCCGGCTTGTTGCGTCGGCTTTGCCTCGGCTCGAGGACCCGATCCACCGTGAGTAGAGAGAGGTCGACAGTGGGGCCCCTTTGTCGACGGATTTTAATTATTTTCTTTTTCCTATTGACGCAAGCATTGCGCAATAATTCGATTTTCCTTTATAAAATAAATTGGAAATTCGAGAAAATCCAATTTAGGGTTTAATTGATTTTTCCAATCTTCCAAAGCCCATATCTTTTGCATCCGAACTCCGATTGAGCCCATTCAAATTTGTAAATTCATATAAAATTAAGATCTATTTAATGGTGAATTTTATTTAATTTTTTGGAGTTTGTTTTGCCTCTGTTATTTATTTATTTTATTTCTTTTGTCTCGTTTGCGAGTAGACGTCGATACTTCGGGGAATTTTGCAGAAGAAGGAGCACCTCAAGACCAAGACCAATATCTAGATCTATTCCAAGGCAAGTTATACCTTTGATCATTTTGAACCCAGTTTTCAAAATACTTTGTTTCAATGTATTGCATTCTATTTCAAGTATTTATTTAAATGCTTTTGGGTGTAGTTATTAAATCCAAATTGTTATGTCACCTTGTCTATTGTATGCCATGATCTTTTGTCACCCTATGTTGATTAATTACTAGTTGGTATTATTGTAGCACCAACGTGGGTTGGTTAGATACGATTAGACTGCTTAGCCATGCCACGAGTCATCATTTCATGAGAGTTGCAATTATAAATTTGACTAAGTGATTATGGAACTGTGTGATGAATCTGTGTGTGCTGTGTGCTATTACTCGTTGATGGCATGTGTTGCACTTAATCAACAGGGTGGGAAAAGATTTAGACTGAGGCAAGTGGTGGATTCTGTGTGAATGGTGGAGCTGTGTGTTTATTAAACTTTGTGATTTGGGTAAAACTGGAAGTCTTGCCTTGGTCAATTAAGGACTTAACTTTGTGCGCCATTGAGCTGGGCCTTCTTGCACGACCACATGCCTAGTATGGGTGGGCCTGACTTAGTAAGTTATGGAGTCTTGACATTGACAACTCAGTTGTATTTAAGCTGTGTGATGGTGGAGGTGTGTACCGTGTGTTTGGGTCACATCGCGGGACGGTTCACATCCTCGCCCAATGGTATGTGTCGTTCCAAGGGTCGTGTGTACAAATTGACGGCGAGAAAGCACACCAGAGTGTCATTGTTTGAGATAAAGTTTCGAAAGGTTTTGTTATGGTCAATGATCGCTACACCGATTGTATCGTGTGGGTAAAGTGTACAAACTCTGCAGAGTGTTTAAACCAATCTATTCGAATAGCGCGTCCTCTGCTATGGACATGCTCGGAATTTCACACGAGGGTAGATTTTCATAAAACAAATGGGAAGGGTCATTTGTGTGAGATAACTTGTTCATTGTGTGAAAGAACTTGATTAGACTGTGTGTCTTTGTGAAATCAATTGTTAACTTATTATTGTCTATTTGTTTTGAATTACGCTTTCAATCTATTATTTGTATTCAATTGCAAATGTTGCATTTTCGCAAAGTAACCACGAAGCCATTCCTTTGGAATAAGCCATCATGTATAAATGCATTACGTGGTATGACTTGCGAGTACGGTGTGTACTCACTCTTGCTAAACAAATCAATGTATGGAGGAGTCGTCACCGCTTTTGAAGAAGAGTTCTCGAAGGTTGAACGTTAGGGTCTTGATCCGGTTGCACGTGGTAAATTGATGGGAGCCACCGAGTTTATTTCGCTTCATTGCAGTTTATTTCTTTATTGTCGACCTTGCATGGCTTAATAAATGTAAAACTCGACCGTAAGGTCCCAACAGTTATTTGTTATTTAAATGTACTCGTTTATTCTTATATTCGTTGTATGGATGTGATATTTCATCAATGTTGACACTGTGTGCACTAGCGTGATCCTGGACTAGTGCAGAATACACAGAGGGTCCAGATTTGCATATTTGGGTCCCGACAAAATCTCACTTAGGTCCATATGAAAGACAAATGTTCCATTTGACCTTTGATCATTGTGAGTCTTCTTCAATTGCAAATATAATCAGAAAAAGGCAATAAAACCCAGAGACTCAACTCACTATGATCACAAATTTTCAAAAGGTTCATTTTTTTTAGAGTTCTTATAAATGAAACCTTCTGTGTGAAACCAAAAGCTCCAACTCCAAAACAACATTTTTCTTCACAATCCTTCTCCCCCTTTGACAATGAATTCATCAAGATGCATGGGAAAAGATAAAGAAGATGAAATGACTTTATTTGAAATTTAGCAAAAGGAGTCATGACCATTATCGATGTAGACAGTACAAGTATTATACCAAGCCATATAAAGAGTAGAAGCTATATTCAATCATGACAAAATATGTACTGCAAAGCTAAGACCAAAATAGCAGTAATCTGAGATTAAAAGAATTAAAACCATGAAAGGTTGCTCAATATCAAGTTTCACTAAAAGCAACCAAAAATGAGACAAGCCATGTCTATAAGTAAAAGGAGACTCAAAACTGGAACTGAGGCATTTTGAGCATTTAAGAGTTCCAATATGAAGCAAAATTCAAGCACTTAGCATTTTGAGCATTTTCCTAAATTTTTTTTTATTGTGCTAGATCTCAAGCCTTGCCGTGACCATTTCAAGCAAGAAGCTTAAAAGAATGGTCTAGGTCATCCAAAACTCCCCCTGAGTTCATGCCTAGTGCAATGGCAAGCCGTCTCATGAGAAAGGATTGGTGAGATCAGTTTTTTCGCATAGAAAATCTCATTCTTCATTTGCTTGACTTAAGAAATTTAAAAAGCTCATTTTTCATCTTAAAATAAGTTCAAGACTCAATTTAACCTATATGGCATGGCACGAATCATAAGAGGATCACTAGAGCAAAACTAGTCACAAGATCCAACAAGACATGATTTGATTCAATTTGCTCACATATAAAAAGCTAGCAAGGCAAAAGCTAAGCTAAACAAAAAGAGCCATAAAAGAAGTCTAGCAGACTATCACTTGATATGACAAGATATAGAGTATGAAATCAAGCCATACAAGGATAATACTCAAAGCTCCACAAGTTTTATTAAACAATGCAAGACATTTGAAATGAAAATGCATTATGATACAATGAATGCAAAAAGAAGCAAAATCCCCTCAAAATATCCATGCCTCAGTACTGGGGTTAGAGATAAACGATCTAGGAGTCCAGTACTGAGACACACGATGCCTGGGAACAACAGAAGAAGCAGCAATAAAATGATTAGGAACAAAATCATAAGAATGCACACGAGAACCACCTGGACCTCTCCAAAACGATCTACCAAAAGATCGATACTCCCCTGTCTAGGTGCTACCCGTGGTCTCTCCTCACGATATCCTAAACCAAACTGCTGCCTGGACCCACCAAAAGAGTCAACAAAGTTCTCTATAAACCTAGGCCTATATGTGGTACGATGAATAGGCTGCCTGGCTCTAGAGACTACAGCTGGTGAAAAGACTCCTCTGATGGATCTCAAAGTGCTCATTCTCTCTTTCCTCTCAATCTTTGCTCTCCGGAAGCAAAACTCAACAGTGTGGCCCTCTTTCTTACAGAAGGTGCAATGGTACTTGACCTTTTGAGGGGTCTGTACTGGTGGAACAGAAACACCTTTCTTGCTAGAAAGAGTTTGAGCAAAACCTGCAGATTTAAAAATATCCTTTGAAGTCTTAGGAGATTCTTGCTCAAACAGACCACTTTTCATAATTTTTGCAACCTTAGGTGGGTGATTCTTGGAATGCTCTAGGGACTTAAAACCTAGGCCACTATTCTTCTTACTCACTTTAGATTGATCAAGAATCATATTGAGTTTCTTTTTCTTACCAGAAAACTTCTCAA
Organism: Hsuehochloa calcarea; assembly: GCA_036346395.1. Classification (NCBI taxonomy): domain Eukaryota; kingdom Viridiplantae; phylum Streptophyta; class Magnoliopsida; order Poales; family Poaceae; genus Hsuehochloa; species Hsuehochloa calcarea. The sequence continues at coordinate 901,381 of CM070613.1, forward strand.
GAGTCAATTTGAGGTAATCATTCTCTTTTGCTAAAACTCCACAATTAGAGCACTTTCTAGAATTGATTGCCTCATCATGTTTGCTCTTAAGAAGATCCACTTCCACTTTTAAAGCCTCACAAGACACACAATAGGATTCCTTAATCCTATTCAACTGCTCCTTAAACTTGACTCTAAAAGCCTCTTGTATCTTACCAACAACAGTTTCAACTTCAGCATGCAACATACAAGAGGAAGAATCAATGACTTTCTTGGAAGCAGTAAGAGACATGGATTTTTCAATTTTAGCTTTCTCTTCAAGAGTCTTGTTTAAAGCTTCAATCTCAATTGTAAGCTTAGGACAATTTTCACAAGATGCAGCTCTAGAGTAAACAACCATTTCGGTCATCTCTTGCATTTTAATCCTATTGTTCTTACAATGAGAGCAAGTGTGACTAGCATCAAATTTTTGCAATTCTTTCAAAGAGCTATCCAGTTTTAATTCTAGCAAAGCACAATTTGAGCAAGTTAAAGGAATAGCGTCTAAAGCAGTCACATCAACTGGAATAGCATCCATGCAAACAGAACTAGACTTGAGAGATTCTAGTTCAACAAGAGCATCTTTTAATTGTTTTTCAACAGAGGAATGAGCATTATTTAAGCTTGACAATTCATTAAGCAAGCTAGAGCATGAATCACAGAAATCATCAGGATTAATGGATTTGAGCCTAACAACTTCTAGGTTCAAATTATCAATCATAATGTCCTGTTTCTTAATCAATTTAGCTTGCTTATGCAATTTCTGTTCAGCAAGCACCAAAGCCCTTTTCATGTCAGGAAGTGAAGGGCATACCTCATTGGGATCACTGAAAAGATCCTCGTTGTTGGAGGAGTCGCTGTCGTGGCTGTTCTTGGCCATGAAACACATGCCCGTGAAATCACGAGCCTTCTTCTTACCATGGGAGTCACTCTTGTCGTCCTCCGCCTCCAAGTCCACATCACTCATGCTCACATCCTCTAGAGCTTCAAGGACTCGGCTGACAAACTAGCGATAGTTTGTCTTCTTGGGTTTAGCATCCCTCGCTTGAGGATGCCTATGTGACTCCTTCTCCTCCTTGCCCTTCAGCTTGGGGCACCTATAGCGAATGTGGTTTGGCTCACCACACTCGAAGCAAGTGATAGGTCCACCTCTCCTCCTATTTCTCACATTGTTGTAAGCTCTCGTAAATTTTGTGGATAGGAGGGCTAAATCATCTTCAGGTAGTCTCTCAAGTTGCTCATCACTCAAAGAATGCAAAGCTGATAAAGAAAAGCCAAATGAGCTACAATCCAAAGAATCAGATGAACTACCCTTAGATTTGTTGACCACTAAATCCATCGGATCTGTCTTGGGGAGACGCGAGATAAAGTCAATCTCATGCGTCTTCAACCTCGAGTAAAGCTTATCCATGGTAAGCTCACTCATGACAGTGTTGTCATTTATGGCAGTGATCTTCATCCCCCGGACCTTCACATCAAGAGCACCCAAAAGCTGGTGTGCATTTTCAGACTTAGTGAAAATAAGATCAACAGCGCGGAGATCATGAAGAATCTTGGAAAATCTTCCCCACAACTCGTCTAAAGACTCACCAGGCCTTTGCTCGATCTTAGAGTATGCTTTCTTCAGCTGGTTCTGTATCACTTCCTTGATCGCAGTGGACCCCTCGTGATAATCACAAAGAGTCTGCCAGATCTCATGAGCAGACAGCAAATGAGCAACACGCTCAAACTCAGATCGACTAAGACCTTGAATCAAAAAAATTTGAGCCTTGCTGTTGGCCTCCACATCTGGAGTGATCAAATTGTCATCGGCTGGCACGACATAAGGGTTTTTTACCTTAAGCCAAATTGCGTGCCCTTGAGCCTCGATGTAGGCCTGCATTCGGGCCTTCCAATATGCAAAATCAACTCCATCAAAAAGATGTGACCTGATTGAATACCTGTCAGTCGCCATAGCTCCAAAGACCGGTTAAGATCTATGAGAAGAGCTAACCGACTGATACCACTTGTAGGACCGTAAAGGCGACTAGGGGGGTGAATAGGCGCTTTCTCAAATTTCTCGCCTTAATCAAATTCAACATGAACTTTACTCATTTAGATATGAAAGCTAAGAAGATCAGTAAGCGCACAGAGCAAACCTTGTGCTGAATTCGATAACCCCCTCAACCACAAGACACAAATGTGGAGAATGGATCTCACTGGTCTGGACAGGGCACTGGCGGTCTGACCGGGTACCAAAGGGCGGTCCGACCGATTTAAATTGGTTCGACCGGCCTTTAACGGGCGGTCTGAATGCTGGCGGTCTGACCGCCGTATAAAAATCGGTCCGACCGATTTAGTCCAGTACTAAAAAACAATGCCCAAATCCAAAACGAAATTTGGTCCAACTTTTGATTCAACCAATGAAACTTGATCAAATTTGGAGCACACCTCCCTAAGGATATTAGAGATCTATTTCTAGCGACGATCCTTCAGATCCATTTCACAGAGTCGATCTCTGACGATTTTACCAAAGAAGTGCACAAACCCTAGAAATATAAAAATCTTGATTCAAGACTTGCTTGTGGGGGTTGATGATCTAGATGATTCTGGGAGTATTCCCACACATCAAAGCAAGATAAAATAGGTCAATAAACCAAGCAAAAACACATGAATCAAGGAAGCACCAAACTCATCAAAAAGAGAGAAGAACACAAAGGAGACAATCGATCTCTTAAGCAAGCATCACAAGATTGATTGATCCCACAAGATGCTTACAAAGCCACTCCCTCAAAGAGGACAAGAGCTCACACAAGGAGCACACACAATCTCTCCAAACCCTAGCTTCTCCTCTCCTCTCCTCTCCAAACCCTAGAAAAAGGAAGAGGGTCTAAATGAGTGCTTGGGGGTTTTACATCTCCCCCCTTTCTATTTATAGGAGGTCTAGGGTTTCACTTATGGGACGGGACCCACACACACATCAATCTGTTGAAGCAATCGCCTGCTTCACCACGTGTAGGTTGATCAGCGACATTCATCATGTCGGCAAATCTCTCCCGTCCGAATCCCATCGGAATCTCCCAGGGACTTGCACCGACTTCCGCACCGCCTGATCCAACCAGCTGCACCGAACTACCCGTTCGATCCATCTTGCTCATTCTGCACCATGCTTGAGTCACACGACCTCACCCGACATCCATGATCGCTCGACCTCGCTCTCCAAGCGTAGTCCCGATCCACCTCACCGCTGACGCCGCTTGACACGCAAGCCACCGCACAAAGAATAGACAAACAAATCATCTCCGGGAACAAGTTATTCACAACTTGACCCATATTAGTTCCACAATGCAATATTCAACAATAAAGCATTGACATCCATACAATAAACACAATTAAAACACATCAATGCCACCAAGGCCAAACTTCAAGTGATCGGCGGTCTGACCGCCCCACACAGCCGGTCCGACCGATTTCAGGCCGGTCCGACCGATTCCACAATGGCGGTCGGACCGCCCGAAAAGACTTAGCCAAAATTCCAACTTGAAAATCCGAAACCTTCTGGAATTTTCAACTGAATAGAACTTTTGACTGGGAGCTCCAAAAATAATGTGACTACATCCAGGAGACTCCCCTCATTTGCCTACACAACCTATTTTTGGCTCAGCTCCAAAAACCACTTTGAGGCAAGTCCGTCCGACAAGAACCACAAATGGTCCGACCTCTCCACGCGGTCGGCCGCCGCCCACCGGCCGACCGCCTGTGGTCTGACAGACTTGAAGAAAAACCAAAAACGCGAGATTTTGCAAACCAATAAAGCCATTGCCAATTGACTCATCATTCTAAGATCGTGCACATATCCTCACGATATCCACAGGGAGCACAGGAGCGGCGCCGGCATGTAGAGGGAGGAACCAAGGAAGCCTTTGGCACACACAATGACACAAAGAAGGCGAAACCAGGGACATACATGTTCTTGAATGCAACGGCCCGTGTCATTACCCCAGGGGTAATCACACTTAGGCATACAGATTACTATTCATATACTCAGTAGAACACTGCTCCAACGAATAGTAAGCCTTTATCAGAGTTACGCAGCAGAACAATAAGATAGAAACTGTACATCTTTATTATAACAGTATCCACACACGGCTATGGTATTTACAACTTCGAAATGGGACCAGGTCCCATCGCTTGCCTCTCCTGCTTCTCTGGTCGTCTACTCGTCCCACGCGTTGAAAGGAGCACCCATCTCGCCCTGGTCTTCATAGCCGACGCCCTCGCCACCTGCGGTCTCGTCAGTACCTGCATGTCCATCGTCCCACGCGGGATAGTTCCCGGTCGAACTAGGAACTACAAAGGAGAATACTAGCAAGGTTGAGTACAAAAGTACTCAGCAAGCATTAATAGCAAAAATGCACTGGATGAATCATCTCTGTTGTCATTACATTTTCTAGCTCATCTCTTTTTTTGAAAATAACAACTCATAAAAAAGTGGCATATTTTAATACTGAAAAGACTACTTGTCACTCGAATAGGGGATAGACCCCTGGCGGTTCCCGTAGACTCCAATCCAGGAGACTGGCATGAATTCATGATTTGTATAGCACTGCGTAGGCTTGTACCACTTTACCCATAGCTATTCTGAACTCTAAATGAGCCTTTGAGTCCCGTAATATTTTCCAGTTACGTGATTTTCCACCCATTGATGCGGGTTCAAGTTCGTAATGGGACGCTAACCCAACACTAATATTTTCTTTTATACACCGGTCCTGGTTTCTTCCCTTCAACATGCAACATGATTAAGTCTCCACCCATTACGTCCTATATACTCGTTGGACCGAAAAGGCGACTAGAGGGGGTGAATAGAGCACGCTCACTTTTCAACCTCGACTTTGCCACCACCGAACAAGTGAAATCACCAGAAAAGTTCCAAACTTGATGAAACTTGGTACACACCTTCTCTAGGATGTCGGAACCTATTCCAATCGAAGTAAGGTTGAGTCAAACGAAAACTATATCGAAAAACTTGCTCGTGGGTGATTGATGATCAAGATGATCTTAGATGTGTTCCCACATGTCACAAAGAAGCTAGATCATGCAAAGAAATCAATCAAAACATGCGAATCAAAGAAAGACTCAAAATCACCAAATAGAGAGAAGAAGGGCTAACCCAACACTCCACCATACCTTCCTAAGATGCCCCAGCATGAAAGGGTTGAAGGGTGCGACCACCTCCTCCCTATTTATAGTGGAGACTTTTTATACACCGGTCACCCGGTTTCTTCCCTAACTCAACCCATGCAACATGACTAACTCGCACCTCCCATGTGGAGAGAATAATCACGTAACAAGGTAGTATTTTCTCGCACCACACTTGAGTTCATTGACTCAAAGCATCGCCGATCGCTCGAGCTCTCCAAGAAAATGGTTGGCACTTAAATCAAAACATGCATCATGCAACACATATGCACCAAACCCATGACGATCGCCACGGTTGGCCGTGAGAGTTTTGTTGGTCCTTATATACTAACCCTATGTAAATGAGGGTCCCACCTCTTACCACATCATCATCATCATTCGAGATTTTTTTTCTTTTCATCTTATTCCCCATGATATCCACTAACCCGGGTCCCCTTTACCAGCCATAATATTAAACCATTCATCATCTTCTTCTTCATCTTTGCTTTCTTATCTTTTCTCATCCTTTCATTTAGCCGATTTTAAGGTTTTTTGAATATAGTTTTCATGCAATACATATAAGATATAGTAAATATACGGTTTACATTTAATATAGCTATATTTATGATCAAGAGAAAAGCTTGCCTTTAGGAGTGTAGGAAAGATCAGCGTCGACGAAATCGAAATCAGACACTCCCGCCTGCGACGGTTCTTTTTCTGCAATTAATCGACGGTGCGAATAATAAATAATTAAGTAAATACTTAGTGAATTTTGTGTGATAGCGGGCGCATAAGATGTTAATACAGTTTCTTTTGTTAGTCAATTTTAATTTAACAATAATTTTCGGATCCCGACCTAGTTAGCACTCTCCCACTAAAATTGTCCACGGTTTACTCGCTCTATAGACGTAATTACCGAACTCGCGCTCTATTCCCTGACACACTACTACTTGAGCTTATAATCTGCTACGCCTACAAAAATTCACCCGAGTGCGCTAATAAAACTTTTCTAAATTTTTTCTTTTCTAAACTTAAATATCCTAAACCTAATTCCCTAACTCTAATCCCTAATCACCTAATTAACTACCCACCTAATCACCTACCTAACCCCCCTTCCTATCTCTACCTCTACCCCCGGCCGACACTTTCCCCTCTCCCCTTTCCTGCCGACACTCCCTTCTCCTCTTCTCTCTCTGGCGACGCCGCCTATGGCGACCAGCCCGGCTCCTCCCCGCATCCTCGCGTGCCTCCCCGGCTTCCCCGTGCGACTCGGCCCCTGCTCGCCTCCGGCTCTGCCTTCGGTCTACTCCCCCGGCGCCGCCGCTCCCGGCTTGATCTCCCCTTGCTTGCCCCGACCGCGCGGTCCGGCCGGCTCGGCCTCCCGGCGCTTGGCGCTTCGGCCGGTCTCCCTGCTCCGAACCCCACGTGCGCCTCCTCCCTCGGCTGGCTCCACCCCGGTCCTGCTCCTCCCTGATTCCCCCGGTTTACGTCTCTGTTGCTCCTCGTGGCTTTGGCGACTGCATGGCCGCCGACCATCGCCTGCTACCAAGTAGCACCCTCCCTTAGATCAATTTTACTTTGCTGTGGATTTTATTCTTCTTATGCGGTTGCTTATTTTGATGATGCAAGAGTATGATGCTGGGGTGGGCTTGCTACTGGTGGAGATGGATTGGGTTGATGCACATGGAAGGTGATGGTGGTGGTTCGGCTGTGGTTTCCACTGAGGTAATGCCTCCCCTTCCTCTCTACTCCCTGATCCCTCCCCTGCTCTGTGATGAACTAATAAATGATGATGATGTGATGATGATGAACTGAGAGACATTTGCTATTGTGGAATGAACAAGGTGCATGTGTATGGAGAAATGGTAAAATGGTTGTGGGGGAAATGGTGGTTTACTTGAGGGTTGGGGTTGCGGCCGATGATCAAGATGGTGAGGCCGGCAGTGGGGGTGGATGTCCTCCTACTGTTGGTCCTGGTGTGGCCTCCGGTGGTTGCTTGCGGTTCAAGAGCCGCCGCCGGCTTCGCCTTTGCTCTCTGGCTCCTCCCTGGCTTCCTTCCTCCTATTGTTCCTTTGCTGCTGCTGTGTTCTTACCTTTCGGCTGAGAAGAAGTGGGAGGGGGAAATGGCAGTTGGAGGCTTGTCTGGTGGTGGTTCTTGCTTCTGGTAGCTTGGCTTGGCTTGTGCTTGGGATGTGGAGGGCAGTGGAGGTTCTTGCTCTTTTGTTTTGCTCTTGGTTTGTGGAGGGCTTTGCTAGTTCTTGTGTGCCTTCGGCTGAGAAGAATAAGATGGGGATGAGGAGGGCTTCTGTGTGAGGCTCTTATGTTTGCTGTGAAGAAATGAGCTAATGTGAGGGAGATGGCTAATGGGGGAGGTGCATTCGGCTGCCCTTATCACTTGCCTGTGCCTTGCTCCAGGTGGTGGTTTGGTTCTGTGAATGAGGCTTGTGTATTGTTTTGTGGGGAGGATGGCTTAGGGTAAATGCATTTGCTGGGGGAGATGCATTGACTGGAGAATGCACTTGGTTGCCCTTATCCAATGCATCTCGTGGCTGGCTTATCTCTACGCTGTGTTTTCCCCTTCTTACCATGGTCATGTTCCTTTTTACCATGCTCCTATCCAGATTGCCCTGTTCATGATATTCTTTGGCTACTCTGGTTGTCTTGCTCTTGGTTTCCTTCAGTGGTGTCCTGGATGGTGCTTGGCTTGAATGGGGGATGCGCTCGGCTGGGGGATGAATCTGGCTGCCTTGTCTTGCCTTTGTGGTTCTTTTGGGACTCTTATGCCCTTGTGCTAACTGAATGGCTCTCACCAGATATTTTTGGGCTGAGGGTATTTTGGTCAGTTGGCTGGCAATTCGCTATGCGAGGGATTCTCTGCAGTCGAGGAAAATTGGTATACGTAGGTGTTAGATTCTATAACACCGAGTGATGAAACCTACAGAAATAAGACGGCGCCGATTAACTTAGGTTGGTCTAGGTATCATGAGTATACAGGTGCCGACTGATTTGGGTTAGCCTAGGTATCTTGAGAATCAAGGTGCCGGTTAACCTAGATTAGTGTGGGTAGTCTCTATACTCAGGGTGCCGACTGATCTAGGTCGATCTGGAAGCCGTGATGATTCCTACGATATTCTGACGGCAATCCACTTTATTACAACTCTATCTTATTATTTTTGAACTGCTAATGGTCTTATGGTTGATTGGAGGACGATGAAGTTGGGAATGGTGTTTCGGATTTGGTCGAGGAAGACGGTTTGACTGGACAGCTATGGACTGACGAGATTTCAAGGAAGGCTCCGGCGGCATGCAATGCAAGTTTTTATTTTAATATCTTTGTAATGTACTCAAAGTTGTAAAACATGATCTGATTTGATGTAATTAATTCTTGTGTTCCTTGTGTTTATAAAATTTTTATTTACTGCTAATTAGCGATTAATGTTAATTAGATTAGTCTGGGATTCCAGGCTCTCACCTTGAAGCACTAAAAAAGAAGCGTAGAATTCTAAAGATCAAGAACAGCTCCACAAGAATCCTCCATTTCTTTCACTCTCTAGTCTCTACTTTAATCCACAAAGAACAATACAAATTAGAACATCACAAAACATCCCCTGCTGTCGTTCCCAGTGACTCCGCCGCACCGCTGCTAGTTCGCTGCTCCATGGGCTCGACTGCTAGCCACACAAGGCGCAGTAATAGCCTCACATATCTGGCACTTTTCCTGCAGGGCATAAATCCAAGCATCAAGAACACACGCACACAGATGGCAAATAGCAAGAATGAAGAACCGAACAAAGGAAAGAAAGACAAAGGCTTGTCCTTTAAGGAAGAAATCCAGAAAAGTTCACATAACCAAGACCAAGAGAAGCGAAAGATTGGGCCATTGGGGAATGGGGAGGTTCGGGAGGAAAAACGAAGAACAGTCGGACAGATAAAGAGGGAGGCGAAGTGGCGAACTGTGAAGAGTGAGAGAGACAGAGACAGAGAATCGGGCGGGGGGAAAAGAGGTGGTGGGGCAGTAGGCGGGGCAGGCCAGGCAGGGGCACCGGGCAGGCTGAGTTGATGGCCTAACGGGCTAAATGGACCGGCCTTAGCCCGCTGGGCCAAACGAGCTCGTGTTGGACTGGCCCGGCACGACACGAATAAGCCGACGGATTGTGCTTGGGCCGCTCCTCAGCACGTGGGCCAGCACAGACGACCCATCTAACAGCAGAGCAAGGATGGGCTGTGCCTAGATGGGCCGGACCAGCTTGTGCCCGTGCTGAGCCGGGCTGGGCTGCCCATTTGGCCATGTCTGGTAGAAGTAGACCTGTTCACAGACGATTCGGTCCGAACCTGAGTTATTTCAGACCGAACTTAGGACTCAATTTCCAGCTCGAAAGTCCGAAAAATTCAATTTAAAAATAAAAATTATTTATTTAATTCTAAAATTAAATTAAATATTATTCTTTTATTTGAAAAAAATAATTTTAAAAAATCAAATTAAAAAATCGATTTCGGCCGGACCGGTTCGGCGTTTGAACAGCTCTAGGTAGAAGCATCCACCGGGCCTGGTCGAGAAGGGAAAGGAAAGGAGCATGTGTTGCACGCAGAAGGGATGGACCAACGAGAGACACGTAGAGAAAGGAAGAGAGGGATCGAGACGATGATGATGAGGGAGAAGCGATGAGAGAGAGAGAGAGAGAGAGAGAGGAACGTGGCACGGAAATCAACTCCATCAATCAATTAACGTACGGTCCGCGATGAAGCTACCCTCATGTGCAGTACACGCGTCCATCCTCCGCGCTTGCTTAGCTTTCAGCGGGGCCCAGCGTCACCGCGTGATGACATCCCATCCGTCGTACCGAAACTTGGGGCCCACCCACCAGTGTCGTCGTCAGTCCAACCCAAGGATGCGATGCCACCTCGTCATCTCGTGGGCCCCACCACCGTTTTTCTGTTGCAGCGACAGACAGTTAGCTCCACACGAGGCTAAATCCGCGTCTCTCTGACAGGCGGGACCATCCCTCTGGTAGAGTAGGGCGCGTGCGCTGCGGACGTGTCGCTCGCGCGGCCATGCATGCCGTCCGCCTCCGCTGTTGCCGGCTCCCCACGCCACAGCCGATCCCCAAATCTATCCACCCCCCTCGACACCTGTCCTCCCCTGTCCCGGCTCCCCGCCCCCGTCTCGCTCGCCATTTCTGACTGGTTTCTCCCCTCCCCTCCCCTCCTCTCCTCTCCTCTCCTCTCCACGCGCGCGGGGCGGCGAGGAGCAGCGCGGCACGCCGCAACGGACGGAGCAGATCAGCACAAGGCAGCTTGCACGAGCCCTGGCTGCTGCTACAGCTCCGTCGCTAGGGACTTGCTGCTACTGTACTTCCCTCCCGGCCGCTTAATTCCTTCGTCCCCAGGGCACCTCCCGTGAGCCGTGATCTCCCTCACCTACCACTGGATTCGCTCCAGATCCGCCCTGCCTGTCTGCCTGCGCCCATGAGTAGGCCCCCACGCCCACCGCGGAGCACCACACCACCGCTGCCTCCTCCTCGCCACTACAACCATGGCGGCTCCACCCTCCTGTCACTGCGACTCTGACTGCCGCCGTTGCAGCTCCCCATCGCCCGCCCATGGATGATGTCGCTGTGCCCGCTCCCGCGCCCGCGCCCGCGCTTAGCTCCACCGCCGCAGGCCTCACGCTCATCGCCGCCGCCGCCGCCGCCGTCGCCGGGGCCATGGAGGAGGCCTCTCTAGGCGCCGCGCCGCCGCCGCTCAGGACGGCCACCGGGGAATCAGGGGAATTAGCGGATGTTGGAGGAGGCGACGCGTCCGCGTGCGGGAGCCCGTGCTCCGTTGCCAGCGACTGCAGCAGCGTCGCCAGCGCCGACTTCGAGGGCTTCGCCGAGCTCGTCACCGCGCTCGTCGCTGGGCCCTCGCTCGTCCTCGACGACCTGGCCGCCGCCGCGGCCTCGGTCACCGTCGCGGAGGCCGCCGAGCCGAGGGCTGCGGGGGCCACCGCCAGGAGCGTCTTCACCGTGGACTGCGTGCCGCTCTGGGGGCTCAAGTCCATATGTGGCCGGCGGCCCGAGATGGAGGACGCCGCCGTCGTCGTGCCGCGCTTCTTCGACGTTCCGCTCTGGATGGTCGCCGGCGACGCGGCGGTCGACGGCCTCGACCGGGCCTCATTCCGCCTCCCAGCCCACTTCTTCGGCGTCTACGATGGCCACGGTGGCGTTCAGGTTCATACATCGTTCCCGACGCTTCCTTGCCCACGGTGACGCCCAAACGCGGCGGTTGTGCATGTCGGTCTCGGTGCCTCCATGCCTGAGTCGACATATGCCTCATCTCATCTGCTCTTAATCGGTATCCCATTGCAGGTTGCCAATTACTGCCGGGAGAGAATCCATGCGGTATTGATAGAGGAGCTGGGTAGAGCAGAGGAGGGGTCTGACTTAAGCGCGGTGGAGTCCAAGAAGCTGTGGGAGAAGGCGTTCGTGGATTGCTTCTGTCGTGTCGACGCTGAGGTGGGAGGAAATGCTGCGGCTGGAGCACAGCCTGTGGCTCCGGACACCGTGGGGTCAACCGCGGTGGTCGCGGTCGTTTGCTCATCGCATGTCGTTGTTGCCAACTGCGGGGACTCGCGGGCCGTGCTCTGCCGAGGCAAGCAGCCCTTGCCGCTGTCCGTGGATCATAAAGTAAGCCCTGGACCCCCACTGGTTTCCACACTTCCATGTAGTAGTACTAGTTTACCTGTAATTGGTTTTGAGTTCTTGGGTTAATTGGATACTGCTTTTCTTCGTGCTTCAGCCAAATAGGGAAGACGAGTATGCGAGGATTGAGGCGCAGGGTGGCAAGGTTATCCAGTGGAATGGCTATCGAGTTCTTGGTGTTCTTGCAATGTCGCGATCAATTGGTATGCATTCTTGCCCTCCTGACGTATTGAAAGCAAAGATTGCTTACAAATACCTTAATTGGTATCCAATTTCATTGATGTGGATGTTTGCCAGTGGTATTGAGTTTGTAGTTACTGTCTCAAGGAAATGGCAGATGAACCCTGATTCTTTCTGTTGTCACTCAAATTATTAGTGATTTCTGAATTGTGGTGATGATATGGTCCAAGGGATTTGTGAATTGTCACAGGGAAAATTCTGTGATTGATTCTTTTTGTTCTTAGTCAAATTAGTGTAGATTTTGTGATGGCGTGGTTCAGGCTGTCAATGTCTCCTAGTCAAGGGTCTTGAGTGTCCAATGCCCATGAGGTTATTAAAAAAACTAGTGAGCTCTGGCTTCGAAATAAAACTTGGTCGAGCCACCCAATCAAATGGTAGAAGAACTTCGTAATAGTGATTTTTCTCTTAGAAAACAAATACTCGAGGTTTTGGGGGTGAGTCACTGAGACACTGACTATGCAGCACAACTAGAAACAACTTATTCAATTTCCTTTTGTTCTTTATTCAATTTTGCTTTATTGAGACTTCCAACTAGAAAAATAAATCATATTACGCTTCTCTGTTCTGTGGCTGCATTTGTTCCAGTGTTCCAGTCTGCACCACTAAGATTTGGCCACAACCAAATGTTAAGCATTTTTTAGGGAGTAATTTGCTCAGTAACACTACAAAGATATCACAAGTTGAAAAATAACATCGATGTGTCACTGATATGTGCCCCATAGTCCACCTATCGTGTCTCAGGATGCTATTTTCTAATCTATACATTATTGCAATGCTACTGACCAATTTCCCCCCCTTTTTTTAGAGCAAACCAAATGCTGAGCATGGCCACGAAAAATTAGTCATCAACCAACCTTCCCCACTCCTGTGTTCAAATGTTCATTGCTCTTGTCGAATCATGCACTGTCTTCATTGTAATTGTTTTGATTTTATCGATACTTCAAACTCGATTAACCCATGTTGTGCTTTCCCTTTCCTGGTGTATGTGCCAGTACCTACGAATGATCTGTGTTATTGGAACTGTTTGCAGGGGACAAATACCTGAAGCCTTATATAATCCCAGTCCCTGAGGTCACTATTGTAGCCCGTGCAAAAGATGATGAATGCCTTATTCTTGCGAGTGATGGCCTCTGGGATGTGATGTCAAATGAAGAGGTATGTGATGTTGCTCGCAAGCGCATACTACTATGGCACAAGAAAAATCTGGGCACCTCATCTTCAGCCCAAAGAAGCAGTGATTCCTCGGATCCTGGCACCTCATCGTCAGCCCAAAGAAGCAGTGATTCCTCGGATCCAGCCGCTCAAGCAGCTGCAGAGTATTTGTCGAAGCTTGCTCACCAGAAGGGTAGCAAGGATAACATCACCGTGATCGTAGTTGACCTCAAGGCACATAGGAAGTTGAAGAGCAAGACCTGACAGTGCCTTGATGAACAATAACAATAGTCGCTCGGAAGCTAGAAACTTGGATAATCTGAACATAATATGTTTAGTCTGGTGCACCGTACATTCGTTAGGCAAGCACTTCTTTTTTTCGCCCTCGCTGTTATGCTGCCAAGTGCTATGGGATGTATTTGTCTACACAGTGCAGAATACAGATTCCTAAATCTGATTCAGGGTGAGGTGGACCTGGGAATTTTTGGGTCCAAAACTGAAACACAGCATCCGTAGAGGTTGGTAGCACAAATGGGGTTCTGGCATTGTTTTGGTTAACCGGTAAAGATACTTTGGGAAATTGTGGCATAATCGAACGAGTTGCAATATCAACATCAACAGGTGGCTGTTTCTGATCCCCTCTTCTTCCTTGCTAATTAGATACTTTGGGAAATTATGGCATAATCGAACTAGTTGCAATATCAACATCAACAGGTGGCTGTTTCTGATCTCTTCTTCCTTGCTAATTACCCCTTTTGTGTTTCTTGTTCAACCTGGTCCGCGTATCTGGCATACAGCAACACCTGAATCTAGCTGTCGCCGCTACCGCATTGGCCCAGCCAACTTCTGCTGGTGCACCCGCTGAAGTTGCTGCTATCTATCGCTGCCCAACATCCTTAATCCTAACCCAATCTCCTGCTCCCAGGTCATCATCGCCATTGCCTCCTCCCAGGTTATCATCGCCCAGTGAAATCTGAATTTTTTGGCAGATATAGCATGTTTTCAAACCGTATTATCAGAAATGACCACACGCGAATGAGCTGTATTTGTAGATATAGCACCGTGCGGCAATACCTCTTTGCGCGCCACATCAGCCGCAATGCAGCCACCACCGCCACCTGCAATGCAGCCACCACCGCCACCTGGCCTCCCCTAGTCAGTCCATCTCCATGTCAGTCTGTTGCCGCACGGCGGCCATTGCGGCAACGTAGCACTGCAGTATTTTCTTTTCTTTTTTCTTTAAAAAAAGTTTTATGCATAATTTTTGTAGGAATTTTTAAATATAGAAAATATGGTCCAAAAAATTTGATTTTTTTGTGAAACCTCTTGATCTAGTGTACTTGTTTGTGTAATTTTTATAAATTTAATTCAGAAAAATTTAATTCGTTCTGAATTTTTCTCGAAAAAGAAATGAAAAAAAATTGCTACAGTATTTACCACACGGTAGCCATACGAGCAACCATATGCTACAGTGTGGTTGCTGCACGACCACCGTGTGGCAACCATTGTAGCAGTTTTTTTTCCTTTTTAAGAAAATTATTTATGTATATTTTTTATAGAAAATTTTAAATATATAAAATGAGCTCAAAAAATTATCAATTTTTTGTAAAGCTGGCTGAGAAAGTGTATTTGCTTGTGTAATTTTTAAAAAATTTAATTTGTTCTAAATTTTTCTCCAAAATTCATTTAATTATACTGTTGGTAGGAAAATTTTAATATAGAAAATAGGGTCTAAACATTATGAATTTTTTAAAAGGGTCCTTGTATAGTGGACTTGATAGCGTAATATTTTTAAGAATTTCATATCTTCTAAAAATATCTTGAAAATTAAGGGTTTAGATTTAAAAAATTAGAGTTTTAGGTTTCATAAAATTAGAGTTTTATAAATGTGACTTGGAATGTGTGAAGTTTTGTACCATTCTAGGCGCAGTAATCACTATTGCAGTAGTGGCAGAATTTGAATTCCTACCAACAATATACTTAATAAATTTTTTAAAAATTCAGAGCGTATAAACTTTTGAAAAAAGATTACACAAATAAGAATACTGTGTTATGCTACAGTGCCATATGACGGCGGCGAAACTCTGTTGAATGCTATACTTCAAAGGAGTCCATAGAATAAGAAATCATGTATGTGAAACAGATCATAGCAAGTAAAATACAGCTAGAATTGGAAAGAAACAAACTCTAGCAAGGATGGTTTTAAAAATAAAAATCGATGTGTAGAGAGACGAGAGAGATAAATTATTTCCTTGCAAAATTAGCTACATATCTCTTCGAGATATACCACTTAAGTTTTTTTTTTTTTTTGTAATCGGATATATGTCTCTCTAAATTTTCGACGCGTCGAGAGCTCAGGCACTGTAGTGGTGGCGGCCTCACTCGGAGCTCAAGAATCTGATGCTCCCGAGTAAAAAGGGCAAGGGCAAAACGGGAAGTTTACTTAGGAAAAATGGAAAAGAGAGAGAAGATGGAAAAATCTAAAGAAAATGATATATTTAAAAGGTGAAAAAGGGTTACATATATCCCATTACATTTACAATAAACTGCGTAACATATTTCTAAATAGCATGATTTAGAGAGGCTGGCGTGTATCCAATTTTGCCCCTCTCTCTTTTTTTTCTTCTTTCCCTTCCTCTCTTTCCCGTCTGCGTCTCTCCTTCTCGATTGCATTGCCATTGCCCAAGTAGAAGTAGGGTTTTCTTCTTCAACCTCGGCTCGATCTCCATCCACCGCACGCATTCCATCCAATCCCGTCTCAAACCCATATCCTAGACACGCCTACTCCCCAAACCCTAAACGCCAAGCCGATCGATCCCCCGCGCGGCGGCGATGGGGCGCAAGAAGAACGTGGCCATCGACGACGACGAGTACTCCTTCCAGCAGGATGACGCCGCCGACAGCGCGCCGCAGCCCGCTGCGGAGAATGATAAGCCCAAGAAGGGCGGCAAGGCCGCCGTGCCCGACGACGACGACTATGAGCCACCTCCGCCGCCGCGCGGAGATGAGGAGGAGGAGCCAATGAACGTCATCTTCACCGGCAAGAAGAAGAAGAAGAAGAAGGGCGGCGGCGCTGTGAGCTCCTTCAGCGCCTTCGACGCCCTCGCGGCCGATGAGGACGAGGACGAGGAGGAGGCCGCCGCCGACGAGCCGGACGCCACCAAATCCGAGCGCAACAACGATCTTGGCGAAGCCGAGGACGACGACATCGATTTCGACTTCAGCAAGGCCAAGAAGAAGAAAAAGAAGAAGGACAAGGGAGCTCGCCCAGCCCTCGAGGAAGAGGATGAGGCTGCGGCGCCCCCAGACGTTGCTGAGAAAGAAGAGGAGGAGGCTGCGGTTGCTGCAGTCACAGCTGCAAAGAAGCCACAGAAGAAGAAGAAAAAGAAGGGTGGGTTTACCGTGGACGATGAGGACATTGACAAGCTCCTGGCTGAGATCGAGGACCCTCAACCCACCGAGGAGGCTGAGCCGGAGGAGGTTAAAGGTGAGGATTCTGTGGCTGCCCCTGATGTGGATGATGCTGGAGGAAAGAAATCAAAGAAGAAGAAAAAGAAAGGGGGGTTTACCGTGGATGATGAGGACATTGACAAGCTTGTTGCGGAGATTGAAGACAGGCCTCCTTCCGCTGAGGACCCTGAGCCCGAGCCAGTGAAGGATGAGGGTACTGTGGCCGCTGCAGCCAGTGTGGATGATGCTGAAGGGAAGAAATCAAAGAAGAAAAAGAAGAAGAGCGGAAGGACAGCACAGGAAGAGGAAGATTTGGATAAGCTTCTTGCTGAGCTTGGTGAAGGCCCACCGCCAGAGAAGGAGAAGGAGAAGCCATCCCAGGCACCGCCTTCCGCTCCAGTGGTGAAGGAGGATGTGGAGACTGCGGAGGATGGTAATGTGGAGCAGAAGGTGGGGGAAGGAGAGGTGGAGTCCGCTGCAGCCAAGAAGAAAAAGAAGAAGAAGGAAAAGGAGAAGGAGAAGAAGGCGGCGGCGAAGGAGGCAGAGGCTAAGAAAGAGGAGGAAAAGGAGGCAGAGGTGTCTAAAGGGAAGGTTGACATGAAGAAACTCCCAAAGCATGTGCGGGAGATGCAGGAGGCACTTGCGAGGAGGCAGGAAGCCGAGGAGCGGAGGAAATGCGAGGAGGAAGAGCGATTGAAGAAAGAGGAGGAAGAGCGGCTGCGGCGGGAAGAGGAGGAGAGGAAAGCGGAGGAAGCAAAGAAGAGGAAGAAGGAGAGGGAAAAAGAGAAGCTGCTGAAGAAGAAGCAGGAGGGTAAGCTCTTGACCGTGAAGCAGAAGGAGGAAGCGAAGAGGTTAGAAGCCATGAGGAGACAATTCCTTGAGCAGAGTGAACTTCAAGTGGCTGATGGTGCTGCCCCTGAGACAAAGAAGAGGCCTATATATGATTCCAAGAAGAAAAAAGCCCAACCAAAGACCACAGAGACTGCAAACGTAGTTGAAGAACAACAGCAAGAGGTCAATGAAGCTAACAATGACGAGGAAGAATATGTATTAGTGGATCAGGAATCTCAGTCTCAGGTGGAGGAATCTGAGGAGAAAACCGAACCTGATCAGGAGGTTGAAGAGTCAAAACAAGAAGAAGAGGAGGAAGATGAAGATGAATGGGATGCAAAGAGCTGGGATGATATTGATGTGAATTTGCCGAAGCCAAGTGCTTTCGAGGAGGAAGAGACAAAGCCTGTTGTCAAGAAGGCTGCTGAACCTGTCCAGAAGCAGGAAAGTTCTAAAGCTGCTCCTCCTGTTGCAAACTCTAAAAAGAGTGAAATGGAAGATGGGGATGTTAGTAATGGAACTGTTAAGAGGAGCAGAGGTGTTGCTTCAAAGAAAGGACATTCTACTAAAGAGGATAACACTAAGAATGGCAGTGACCTCCGTTCACCAATCTGTTGCATCCTTGGTCATGTCGATACTGGAAAGACAAAGCTGCTGGATTGTATTAGACGCACTAATGTACAAGAAGGAGAAGCTGGGGGTATTACTCAACAGATTGGGGCAACGTACTTCCCAACTGAAAACATTAGAGAGAGAACCAAGGAGTTGAAAGCTGATGCTACTCTTAAGGTTCCAGGCCTGCTTGTTATTGATACCCCTGGCCACGAGTCCTTCAGTAATCTGCGTTCTAGAGGTTCAAGTTTGTGCGACATTGCTATTTTGGTTGTTGACATTATGCACGGGCTTGAACCTCAGACAATCGAATCCCTGAATCTTTTGAAGAGTCGTGATGCAGTGTTTATCGTTGCTTTAAATAAGGTATATGTTTTGCAGTTTTTTTTTTTCCTTTGAACTTTTCCTTCCTTACTGTTCTTTTATTTATTTATTATTTTGTTTGTTTGTTTTCACTCTGTGAAGGTTGACCGTCTTTATGGTTGGAAGAGATGCCCAGATGCTCCTATTGTGAAGGCTTTAAAACAACAAAATGAAGATGTTAAGAGGGAGTTCAATACGAGGCTTACTGATGTGTGTGAACATTACATCTTCCCTTTTTTTTCCCTTTAAAAAAGAAACTCTTACCAGTTGGTATTTTTATAATCACATTTATGTGTTTTGTCCAACAGATTGTGACACAATTAAAGATGCAAGGTGTGAATACTGCTTTGTACTACAAGAACAAGGAGATGGAAGATACATTTAACATAGTGCCTACCAGTGCAGTAAGGTATGATCTACCATTTAACTCATTGCTTCATTCATTTAGATTTCTGGCAGCAACTATGATAGTGCTGGCATCTTTTCCTTGACACATAATACACCGCTCTCCACAGTGGTGAAGGCATTCCTGATCTGCTTCTACTATTGGTGCAATGGGCACAAAAGACAATGGAAGACAGGCTTACTTTTGTTGATGAAGTCCAGGTACTGTGCATAAATTTACTTGTCATTATAGAAGAATGCACTCTTATCTTGTTGTGTTTCAGTGTACTGTGCTGGAAGTCAAGGTCATCGAAGGTCATGGTACTACAGTTGATGTTGTTTTGGTCAATGGTATAATCCATGAAGGAGATCAGATAGTCGTGTGTGGGATGCAGGTAAAAATCATTTTGCTTTATAATTTCAATTGCTGCAATAAGTGCAGCATATTTAAGATGCCTCATGTTCTTGTTTTATCTTTATGTAGGGACCCATTGTGACAACTGTCAGAGCTTTGTTAACACCACACCCAATGAGGGAGCTTCGAGTTAAGGTACGCGCTCATAATATTGCAGCTTTGTTTTAATTGGTTAATTCATACCCAGTGTAGTACTGTTTGATTAGGGTGCCACCTAGATGGTTCATTCTATTTTGGTGCTTTAATTAGTTGGGATTATTCCTACCTAGTACCTACTGACAGCTTTGATTAAAATCATTTTTATACTGGGAGAATTACACTGGGTTAACACTTTGTTCAAAAGATGTCGGTTAGGATGTTATTGCTCTTGCCAATGGAAAATAACCATAAGTCCACTTATCACCCTTTTTTTTTTCTTTTGCGCTAAGATGGTTTTGGTTCATGTTTATGTGACTTTAACTCCATTCATTTCTTTCACCAGCGTGTGAAGCTGTTTTACCTCAGTATATTACTATATTAAAGTAAACCTATGGCAGGTATCGTATTTTTGTCCCATTTTACATTACCATGCTTAATCCTACCAAGAAGCTTAAACACTTGCCACCTATCATTCGTTTTTTTCCCTTTGCACTAAGATGGTTTTCGTCTTTTGGTTCAACTTTATGTCATTTGAATGCCATTCCTTCACCAGCGTCAAATTGACATGTACATATCTCTTCCCTTTCGCCTCTTACGTACTTTTTTTAAAGTTCAAGTTGGTGGAGTAATACACTGAAACACCGATTTTCAGGGCACCTACCAACACCATAAGAAGATCAGAGCTGCACAAGGAATTAAAATATCAGCGCAGGTGGGTTCAATTTCAATTTTTGGCATTGCAGAGTTCTATGGCAGCAAATTAATGATTGCTTTCTTTCAGGGTCTCGAGCATGCAATTGCAGGGACTGCTCTCTATGTTGTACAGTCTGAGGATGATTTGGACAAACTGAAGGATGCTGTAATGGAAGAGATGACAAGGGTTAGGAACCGGATTGATAAGAGCGGCGAGGGTGTCTATGTACAATCATCTACCCTTGGGTCATTGGAAGCTCTCACTGAGTTCTTGAAGAGCCCTGCTGTGAATATTCCTTTCTGTGATTTCAGTATAGGGCCAGTCCACAAGAAAGATGTTATGAAGGCCAGTGTTATGCTTGAGAGGAAGAAAGAATATGCAACTATCTTGGCGTTTGATGTCAAAGTGATGCCTGATGCCCGTGATCTTGCAGAAGAGTCTGGTGTGAGGATCTTTGTAGCAGATATAATATACCACCTTTTTGACCAATTTACAGCATACATTAAGAACCTGAAGGAAGAAAAGAAGAAGGAAAGCGCCGACGAAGCTGTGTTCCCCTGTGTTCTCAAGATCATGCCGAATTGTGTCTTCAACAAAAAGGATCCAATCGTTTTGGGTGTTGATGTCCTTGAAGGAATAGCTAAGGTATTTTGGTTGGTCACTGACATTTTGTTTTTTCTCAACCACTATGCCTTAGTATGTTGTTTTATTCAGTAGTTAAGACATACCTGGCAGTCTCTATATGAACACCCCGTTACCAGTAGATTCATTATCTAGAAAGCAGAAACTATCATATACTCCCTCCGTTTCACAATATTTAGCACATTTTCCAGTATGTTGTATTATTTAGCATTAAATATTCAGAGGCTTGAATGTCATGCTACATTTTCTCCTATATCATGTAATGATTTTTGACATCTTTCTGAAGACATGTCTTCTGATTCCTCATTTTCCCTTATCATTTAGGTGGGAACACCTCTCTGCATACCCACCAAAGAATATATTGATATCGGGAAGATTGTGTCTATTGAAATTAACCACAAGCAAGTTGACGTGGCCACAAAAGGGCAAAAGGTGGCCATAAAGGTTGGCATTATCGTCTGTAGCTTGATCCCTTTTGATGCTTGTTAGATTTATTGGGTTCTGTTTAATATGTGGTTACTGGGGTTTGAACAGATTATTGGGAGCAATCCTGATGAGCAGCAGAAGAGTTTCGGCAGGCACTTTGACATGGAAGATGAGCTTGTCAGCCACATCTCAAGGCGATCTATTGATCTTCTTAAAGAAAATTACAGGGCAAGTCCAGTGTTTCTTGTTTATTTTCATGTACATTTTGCGCTGAGTTGACCTTGTCTGCATGTATTGGTACCAGACCACATGTACTTATTGAAAAATATTCATAACCGCAGGATGATTTGACGACGGATGACTGGAAACTAGTTGTAAAGTTGAAGACCATCTTGAAGATACCATGAGATCACAAAGACTGCTGCTATCTTGTCCGCGATAACTCCCCTGAAGCCTGTGCAACCGTTGGCATGGTACAAAATGGTAGTGGAAATGAGAAGTTTATTGACAAGGCTGGTATTTGTGCCGCTGGGCAGTCCTGCACGAAATTGCCGCATTACTTAATTGGAGTTTTGCAAGGTTGAGAAATGCTGTTCTAGGAATGTAAATTTGCCCAGAGGCTTTTCAATTTTTATACGGTTTGATTTTTGTAATTTGCTCAATCCACTTCATTTTACCCATACATGCTGTTGTAATAACACCAGCTTTTGAGGCGTTCCTTGGAATCCCCTCCCGTTGGGAGTGTTTCCGTGTGGTTGTCATGGACTGTTTGGTTGAGGTACTCATCAAAATTGTTATATTGGAAATCGTTTGTTTTGCACATGAAAATACCCTGCCTTGTATGTTAACGACGTTAAAAGTGTACTGTACATTGGGCGTCAGTGATGTACTCTGGGCTGGAACCTGGCCAGACGGGACGAAGCTTATTGGGCCTTGGATGCATGGCCTATTTGGGCCGCAACCAGGATGGCCACAAACAACAAACGGGCATATGTTCCATGGAGTTCGGGGGTGAGCGCATTCACGGGCTTTATTCGGTTGAGGTGGGTCTTACTGGGCTAAGTTGACAGGGGTGGAAACGGGATGTATATTTTCTATTCAATCCAGAGCTGGATCCGGATTGCATCGGATTCAGGAAGGAAATTTACTATCTAGTTGGATCCGAGACAGGATCCGAATAGCTATACCCAGATTCAAGATAGGATATGGAGAAGCTAATATCCGACAAATCCAGGATAATCCCTTTGTCGAATATCTGGCAAATACCGCTCCTTAGGCCTCGTTTGGATTGGATGAATTTCAAGGACAAGACAACAAGGAAGTAGAAGGCATACTTGACGAGACGGGCCATGGTGTCCGGGTTGTTGGCGTGGGAGACGAAGGAGTCGATAAGTGTCAAGATCGAGGAGGCCGACTAAAGGGGAGTGAATAGATGATTTTAAAATTCTTTTGGCTAAAATAAAGTTTTATGCGAAAATATGAATCAATTCATATTTGGGCCGCAACCAGGATGGCCACAAACAACAAACGGACATATGTTCCATGGAGTTCGGGGGTGAGCGCATTCACGGGCCTTTATTCGGTTGAGGTGGACCTTACTGGGCTAAGTTGATAGGGGTGGAAACGGGATGGATATTTTCTATTCAATCCAGAGTTGGATCCGGATTGCATCGGATTCAGGAAGGAGTCGATAAGTGTCAAGATCGAGGAGGCCGACTAAAGGGGAGTGAATAGGTGATTTTAAAATTCTTTTGAAAATAAAGTTTTATGCGAAAATATGAATCAATTCAGTTTTGCTCAATTAAAACCTAAATCAAGTAGTTTTGACTATGTGCACCAATAACCTAATACTATTGATAATGATAACAAACATACAAAGACATGTAAGCAATTTAATTCTAGGAATGTAAATTGCACAAAGTAAAGCACAAGAAAACAAACCACAATGACACAAGGATGTTTTACGGTGGTGTTCGGAGACTTGCTGGTCTCTTCTAATCCATGTTGAGGTAAGCCCAAACGAATTGGACTGGCTTCATGAATTAAGCCAACACCTCCGAGGCAAACCCAAATGAATTAGACCGACTCACAACTTGAACCAACACCTCAATCCACTCGGGGTTGCACTTTCTCCAATCCGGAGATGGCGAGCACCAAACCACTTACAATACGCCGGGCCTTCTCCCAAGCTTCTTGAGAAGATTACTGGACCACGACGCCTCCACACTGTCTAGGTGTCGGCAAACACCAAGAGTAATAAGCCAAACCCCCTCACCATGTGCAACAAATGCACAAGCTCAAGTGAATACGAAATCCACCTCTAGATGCAACACATGTAACTAGAGACCTCACTCTTTGCTTACAAGATGCAACACATGCACAATTGAGAGGAGAAGCTCACACTAGCTCAAGAGAATGGAGTGGAACGCCAAGAGATTGTCTCAAACCAGCCAAGGGGGTATTTATAGCCCTCACCACAAAAACTAGCCGTTGGGAATAGAAATTAGCAAAAAAATCGGCATTTGCGGTAGTACCGCTGTAGAAATCCGGTACTATCGTTTTTTATTGTTCAACGGTCGGAACGAGTGCATTAAAAGCTAAAAACAACTAGTTGTTTAAAGGTTTAGTGCGGTACTACCGCTCGGCGGTAGTACCACTCTTCTCATGCGGTACTACCGCACACAAATTTCAGCACAGACGACACTCGGAAAATAGGTCATAACTTTTGACTCCGATGTCGGAATTGAGTGATCTTAGGATCTATGGAAAGCTTATTCAGAGGGCTACACAAATCGCCTATTTGATTTATCTCAAATATATTTTATTAAATCAAGAAGTACAACTCCAAAGAGCCAACACATGGCCTAAGTACAAAAAAAAGAACAACAAGCAATCTTAGACCATGCCAATGAATGATGCATGAACATCAACAATTTGTAAAACACATTTGCAAACTTAGATCATGTCACGAGGAGTAGGTACATGGAATTCAACCATTTGTAAAACACATTTGCAAAGTATATTCACATGCTACAAGGATTAGATGCATGAGGTTTAACTATTTGCAAAACACATTTACAAATAATAGCATCATGCAACGAAGAGCTAGAGCAAACAGGATAGAACTATCAACACATGATGAAACTTAAGCTACTATACAAGACCCCTCTTAATAGTACGACAATCATATACTAGCAATCCAGCCTTCCAACAAAACACCAAGACCGGTAAAAAAAACTAGGAACACACCCTTAGCCTTAGCTAGTTATAACTTTGCCTTGAGCATCCTCTTGAAGGTTGATGGCACACATCTACACTTCAAGCCCGTGTCATTGTCTTGATATGCATCCTTCACTTGCCCTCTATCAACACATGATGGGTCTTTTGTTGACTTTATGGTCAACTCGTGATCATCTCCTCTTCGAGATCTTGATGTGCATCAACACATGATTCCATTTAAAGTCTTCATTATCATGGAACATAACATATTCATCCAACTCATGGAAAATATTAGTCCCATAATGATTGAAATTAATTACCAAGATATACCTACATTAAATGCTTCTGAACTAGCCATTTCAGAAAGTTTGGTGCGGTACTACCGCACTCACAAGGTCCGGTACTACCGCACGACGGTAGTACCGCTCGGTCTATCGGTACTACCGATTTCCAGAGGATCAGAAATCACGAAAAACACCCTATCTGAAAATAACATACCGCCAACTAGAATCCGGTACTACCGCTTACTGGTAGTACCGTTTCTCAGATGCAGTACTATCGATCTGCAGGGGAGGTGAAAACTCCCAAAAACACGCTCTCTGGAATAAACATACTACCATGTAGAACCCGGTACTACCGCACAGCGGTAGTACTGCTCATCAAAAGCGGTCATATCGATTTCCATTGAAGATATTCCAAAAGCAATTCTAAATGCAATACATGACTCTTAGTTGATCAAAATGGTACATAAAAACCTCAAGCTACTAGCCATGATCCCTCAATTGTCTTTGCATTGCCATTTCTATGTTGTCATCCATAATTCGGGACTAAGCATTTAAAATATCTTAGCACACACATTAGTCCCATAACACAATTGCAAATAATTGGATATAAAGCAATGTGAGTATATATGAACTACCCAAGTTTTATATACTCAAAGGATATATTTCAAAGTAGAGATCCCCAATATACGTGGATAAGGAATATGGATCAGTACTAATGAAACCATAAAACATAGAATGAACCCCCCCCCCAAATGTGTGCATACACAAATGTGTAATAAAAATATATGCACATATTAAAGTTAAACTTTTAGTGGAGTTCAACCTATATTTTGGATTCGAGGAATACAACAAGATATAAGAATACGATGTCGAATGCATACCTTCATGATTTTCACTTTTTCATCCAAATAAGCCTAAATAATATTATAGTCAACAAACAATGTTAGTCTCACATATAGATTTGCCATTAATCACCAAAACTAAATTAATGGAGCTTGAACTTACAATCTTCCCTTTTCGGTGATTGATGACAAATCCATCATTAAAAACAACATTTGGATATAAATTAACATATGATAGGAATTTAAGCTATTGAACTATATCTATGCATTCCACTAAGCAATCAGCAATTTAAAACTTCAAGCATTATGCATATGAGAATGACATGCTTGTGCACATGATGTATATAGGAGTCTTTGTATGAATGAGATGCTTCTCCTCAAGGCATGCATGAAATAAGGTGAAATAACAAGAAAATATATCAATCATCAAGACATGGATTTATCATAGCTCAAAAAATTCTCCCCTTTTGGCATTAATCACCAAAAATACAAAATAAAGTTAAACCAAAATGGAGTCTTTGCAAAACAATGATCTTGGCAATGAATTCATCTTATTTTGGTCAAAAAGAGTATGCAATAGATACATATGACCTATTTGGGAGCTTGGTTCTAAGAAATTTGAAGGAAACCATAATAAGTCACAAACTCCTCTTTTATGACCGAAAAGAACAAAACAGCTGAAATAAGGCCATATTTTGAGTTATCTAAAGGAAATGATATTTGGAACACATTCAAATAAGCTCACTCTTGAAATCTTCCCAAGAAATATTTTTCATGATGATACCATGCTCATTTTCTCAATGTCCAAAGAGATATGTGCATTTGAAATCACGTGGAGCTCAAAAAGATATAGCAAAAACTCCTTAATGCATCGGGAAATGTGTGGGAACAAGCTTAGAAAAAACTGAGAGTAATCATGGAGCTAGTCCTTACAAATACACAAAAGTTTTATTTTGGGAGGCTCAACTAAATATCAACCATTTTTAAGATATGAAAAATCACAAGGTTTCAGAAAACTGAAAGTTTCAGGTTTTTCAGATTTTACATACCATTTGAGCTTTGAAAGGTAGCTGAAAAACTGGTTAAAACAGTTCCAATAAATCTGAGAAAATTTAGCATATAATATAAACTATATAGGATAAAATATAAAAATTATATATTCCTCAAATTATGAACCCATTTGGAGATACAAAAATCACAAACAACTCGAAATTATGCAAAAGATTGAATTTTCAGCATTTGATCAAAGTGAGAAAAAGTTAAAACTTTTTCAAATCAAGTAGAAATGCTTTAAAATTTTGCATAAATAAACTTTAGACTCCCATGAATCTTTTTCAAAAAGAAATTTTGAAATAGGAGTCCCTATTCAAAAGATATGCTAAATTTCGCATTGAAGACATGATTTTTTGTTGATCGAGTAGAAAAGCCAAAGCATTTTTAGATAAAGTCCAAATGATTTGATACTTTCCATAAACGAACATTGGATTACTTAACAAGTTTTCCAAAAATAATTTTTATAAAAGGGATTTTCTTTTTAAAAGATAAGGCAAAATGCACTTTGTACGCACATAAAGAGAATGATTTTGCATTGAAGGTTCAAAAAAGAAACCAATTTGAATTTTGGAGTTTTTTTTACTTTGTTGGCTTTGTGTGAGTTAGAAATACTATTTAGAAATACTATTTCAATTCAAGATACACAAAAAATCCGGCACAAATAGCCAAACTCACTATATGCAGGATTAGGTCATTGACAATGCGCTCTGAGACTTTTAAATAAGATATTTGACTTTTGACCAAAGAGCCTCCTTAAAAAGGCTAAACTTGTGTATCATTAACAATTTCACTCCAAAAATATCAAATGAAGCAAGTGAGAATGAAAAACATGCATTTACAAGATCCATAAACCATTTTGGGCAATTAGGTAAAATAGATTTCCCAATATTAATACTTTACCCCCTTTTTAAGTTAGCCCAAAATATTTAATAAGTTTTTCACAAAGAGAAAAACTTGCCCTTACACAAAGTTCATCTTGACATTTCTTTCTTCTCTTTTGGCGCACAAATGATTCTTTTTCATCTTATCATCTTCTCCTTTGTCATCTCTCCCCCTTAAGCTTTCTCTCCCTCTTTGTCATCAAGCACCGAATACTTAGACAACAAAGATTTCTTCTTCTCTATAATAGTTGGTTTTAACCTTTTGTGGGTCTTCTGTCTTTTCCATGAAGAGCACACACCACTTTGAAATTGATACCACTTATGATGATATTTGATACCACTTGTGAGAATAATTGATACTAAGAATAATTTGTTGGTGACATGCACTAGAGACAATCATAGAGATGATTGTATCACGTCTATGTTTATGAGTTATTGAATAAATGTTATTCTGTTCCTTGAATGAATCATCAGTTATAAAGATTAACGAGTATGTAACTTGTTGGTGAAGCTCTTTTAACTTATGATGATGTCGTTCTAAATGTATCCCTGGTCAAAAGTCACTGATCGAAATACTAGTGACTGTATCGAATAGCACATGTATTGATTGATGACCATGTTTCACCGATCATGGATATAGGGATATCGAATCAATAATGTGAACATATGTTAGAGAACATGGTGTTGGATTGACCCACCTTGAGACACTGCTGAGATTGTTATAATTTCATGTGTCATAAGTTGGTCTCAAGAAATGATGATGTATAATCCTTTGACCTGATATCAATATGGTTTTCTACATATGTATGAGTACACTTTGGGGTTGCCAAAGGCTACTCCGTAACCGGGTAGTCATAAAAGTAGCTTTCAAGTATGCTATGAAACATACGGAGGAATGTAACTGGTCGGATATGGAATTTTTCCCTCCTAACATAACAGGAGAGATATTTCTGGACCCCTCGATGTGGTTGGATAAAGAAAGTGCATGGCTATGCCACTAGTTATCGAAGAGTTCGACCGCATGAAGTTATCTATCACTCTATCGAGAAAGTGTTGATCAGTCCGTAGAGACATAACATCTCACCTGGAGTTTAACTAGATAACATGGGGCAAAGGGAGAATACACGAACTGGTCATTCAGTTCTATCAGATACAGACTAGTCGTATGGAGATATGAGCTAGTCGTAGGCTGGTCGAACATGATCACTAAGTGGTCGAAACCTAGTCGTAAGGAGTTACGAACTAGTCGAGACCAAATATGAGTTGATCGTAGGTTGGTCGAAACCTGGTCGTAAGGAGTTGGAAATTGGTCGAGACCAAATAGGACTTGGTCGTAGATCATATTGCATTAAGGTTCGTCCGATATAATTTGTGCGTATCCGGGAATCATTATGTCTTGCTAGGTACCACTAAGGAATCATAGTCGAAAAAGGTTTCCGAGTCACAACCGAGCTACACATGAACCTACAGGGTCACACACTTAACATGTTGGAACAAAGCAGTACGGATATGATTCACCAAACGTGTTCGGATATGATCCGTCACGAGCACTATTTAAGGAGATGCTTGAGGCTGTTGGGATAAATATATACATAATAGAGGAGACACACGGCAAGAGTTGACGTGAGTTGCTCTAAACCCTAACCACCATCTTCTTGCAGGATTCTTCCCGTGCAACTTGGTGCTAGCACACCAGTGTACTTTGTTCTTGCCCTGGACGTGTGGGTACTATAGAGGCGCTATTGAGTTGCTATTGCGCTAGAGGATGATCCGCGATATTGCAAGGAAAGCAATCGGTTGCTGGAGAAGACGATCGGCGACGACTACACTGGACGATCGGCTACGAGGACGATCAACTACGTCGGACAATCAACTATGACCACTACTTCGACGCTCTCTTCATTGGACCAGGCTGCTCCAACTCTTCTTCCGCTGCATTGCGCGTCTGGTGGTAGCGATCTGTGATCTCTTGCTTGCATGATATCTTGGTTTACATGGTAGAATTTTTTGAATTATCAGCTAGCGTAGCCTACCCGTATCCTAACATAATTGATTCTATTTGTAAATACTTGAAACCATTTGTATGCACAATTAATATCCCTTATAAACACAAAGTTGATTTGGGTACTTGATCTTCTCTTGAAGGATTGAAATCCACTTGTGAACACCAATTTTAGATTCCACTTGGATAAAGAAGGCGCCACATGTAGTTCACTTGTAAATCGCCTGATACTGGTTGAGCGATCTTCAATAATTGCCATTTGAGATTAGGCAATCATTTGGAAGTGACCAAATCCAGGAGATGCCACTTATTTTCCACTTGTAAGAGATATCATTTGAGGAGATACCACGTATCGAAGAGAGCTTGGTCAAGAAAATATTTTGCTCGTCAAAGAAGGAAATTAGATACCATTTGAAGGAAAAATGATATCACTTGTAAAGACAAAGTGAATCTGATGTCGAGGTCAAGATGATCAAAAGTGCTACCACTTTTAGAGATAATACCATTTTTTTATAATAAAAAAACATCACAATACGATCAAAATGACATATAGAGTCAAGAAAGTACTTGAGGGTAGCTAGCAAAGATAACAAGGATCAACTTGACTTTGGGGATCAAAGAGAATGGATGAGGGAATTGAAAATCAACAATTTTGGACCAATCATCCAAGTCTCTCTAGGTTCGGTTAGACTGGCGGCAAAGATGTGGTCAGACTACTGGGAACCGGTCGTACCGCTGAGGAGATGCGGTCATACCGGGGTGCAACAGAATGCACGTCGAGGATTGAAATTTTGAGAAGTTAGATATCATGTTGTAATTTGCTCCAAAAATTTTCAAAATGAAACTTAAACCACTTTTAGAGCATTTCCAACTATATGTCAAAGTTAAAAACTCTTTTGAAGATATTTTTTTAACATATTATACTTTCATTTTTCAAAACAAACTTATTTTCGATAAATTTCTTTAAGATAGCCAAAATGAGCATGTGAGGGCGTTTTTAGCATCCATTTACATGTATGAGTTTGAAATACCCTTATGAGCCAATATATGTTAATAATTTGGGCCCAATTGGCAAAATTCACTTAAGTTCTATAAAGTGACCGCTTAAGTTAAAATACAATTTTAGACGAGTTTTGAAATCAAATAACTTTTTCTAGGTTGGCCTTTTGGAAATCTTTTGAATTCCAAATAGGTTTAGAATAGCCAACTGTAGGGTTTTCCTTTTGACACCGATTTCATAACCCTTTTAGAATAGATTTTACACAAAAATGTAGTTTATGTCAAAAACAGGATACTAGATTGCTAGTTTTGGGTTAGAAACTCAATTTCTCTTAAAATATGTTTATATTGAATCAAAACCTTTGGGAAATATTTGAAAAATATTTGTATACATTTTGCAACTAGTTTTTCAAAAGATTACTAATAGTTATGAGATTTTTTTACTTTTGGCTAAATGGCTCAATTTTAAAAAATATTACTAGCACTTAATTTATTTGGGCACACTTAGGGATGTAATATACACTCATATGACTTGACACTCTCCCTTAATGTGCCACTACCATCTTACTCAAGATTTCAATAATGAAGTTTTTGGACAAGAGCAAGAACACCACTTTGAAAAGATATTTGTGGAATGTAACCTACATAAGGCAAAGGGCTAGATACTTCAACGTAAATACTTGTTTTCGAAATATAAGAATCTAGACTAGTCATTATGAGTTAATAGAGTATTTTGGTGATTAATAAAAAATCCATTTGTGGCACTAACACTTCTATTGATATACCTATTGTTTAGTCTCAATTGGATGAAAAGATGCAAATCAAAGAGGTATGCATTTGACACTATTTTAT
The DNA here is from genome assembly GCA_036346395.1 of Hsuehochloa calcarea. Classification (NCBI taxonomy): domain Eukaryota; kingdom Viridiplantae; phylum Streptophyta; class Magnoliopsida; order Poales; family Poaceae; genus Hsuehochloa; species Hsuehochloa calcarea. The sequence goes on from CM070613.1 coordinate 932,715, forward strand.
TATATCTTGTTGCATTCCTCGGATCTAAAATATAGGTTGAACTCCACCAAAAGTCTAACTTGAATATGTGCATATGTTCTTTTTACACATTCGTGTATGCACACATTTAGGGGATTTCACTCTATATTTTGTGGTTTCATTAGTATTGATCCATATTTCTCTATCCACATATGTTTGGGTTCTCTATTTTGAAACATACCCTTGAGTATATAAAACTTATGTAGTTCATATATACTCATATGTTTTTATATTCAATTATTTGTAATTGTGATGGTTGTCATCAATTACCGAAGAGGGAAAGATTGAAGTATCTTGACCTACCTTATGAGTTAATGGTATGGTGTGGTAATTAATGACAATCACATTGTGGAACTAACATTTTCAATGAGTTGGTGAAATAGGTTGAGTTCCATGATGACAATGACTTGGGACGACATTATGAGTTGATTGTCATCAAGTCAAGTGAAGGATGAATCATGTGTTGATGCATATCAAGATCTCTAAGAGAAGATGATCATGAGTTGATCATAAAGTCAAGAGAAGACTCATCATATGTTGATGGAGGGCACATGAAGTAGATCATCATATGTTGATGATATTCAAGTCAAGATTCGGGATGAAGGATGACATCATGTGTTGATGGGCATCAAGACAAGATCCTGAAGTGAAGAAGATCATCATGTGTTGATGATATTCAAGTCAAGAACCCGTACTTGAAGTGAAGATATGTGTCATCGAGCTTCAAGAGGATGTGCAAGGCAAATGTATGACTAGCTAGGGCTAAGGATGTGTTTCTAGTCCTTTACTGGTCTCGGTGTTTGGTTGAGAAACCGGATTGCTAGTATGTGTTGTCATACTATTAAGAGAGGTCTTGCCTAGTAGCTTGAGTCTCATCATGTGTTGATAGCTCAATCTCGCTTGCTCTAGCTCACCATGGCATGATGTTAGTATTTGCGAATGTGTTTTGTAAATAGTCGAGGCTTATGCATTTAATCCTTGTAGCATGTGACTATACTTTGCAAATAGTTGAAATACATGTAACTACTCCTTGTTGCATGATCTAAGTTTGCAAATGTATTTTGTAAATTGTTAGGGTTCATGCTTTGCTTTGGTTTGAGCTTTTGGAAAACTGTTTTGAAAAACAGTATGACTATTATTGATAAAGCGGTACTACCGCAAGTAGGTAGTACCGATATTTGGTTGGCGGTATGTATTTTCTAGAGAGCATGTTTTTCGGATGGGTTGAATCTCTCTGATAATCGGAACGACCGCATTAGAAATGCGGTACTACCGCAGGTCGGTAGTATCGAGAAGTATATGGTGGTACGTAAAATACAGAGAGTGTGTTTTCGAGTAGTTTGATACTCTCTAAAAATCGGAACGACCGCACTGCACATGCGGTACTACCACAGGTCGGTAGTACTAAAAATTATGTGGTGATACGTATATTATAGAGAGCGTGTTTTTGGGAGTTTTTGATCTCCCTTGGCTCGTTATGACTGTAGCTCTTGAGCGGTATTACTGTAGCACCCCAGACCAACACTGAGCCTGGAATGTCACTAAACTACCCTAACAACTAATACAACCCGTCCACAGGTCACAATAAAATATGAATAAAGATTGATCAAGCATGAACAAATAAGTAAGGGAAACATAACCAGGTAAACAAAGAAAAACACCAAACTAATGAATCCGAAGCATTGAAACAAATAGACTAGTCCAAAACATTGACCTAGATTTTATTCAATTTCTAACAAGTCATAGAGTAATCCAGCAATAATGAATAAAAAGGTTTTCGTGGCAAATAATCATGTGTCTAAAGTATGAAACTAGCCCATGTGCTCTATTCACTCTCAATCGTGGCGCCCTCGAAGATCACCTGGAAACAATATAAGAGCAAGGGTGGGTCCACAACTCAGCAAATACATCAATATACAATGAACAATAATAAATCAATAGTATTCAATAACTTTATTATCATCACAGGTACTTGTATTAATATTCTAATGTTGTTCTCTTCTCTTTGTTTCACACCTATTCATCTCATATATCAATGAAACTCTACCCTACATGTCCACATGCACTTCTTTCGCGTATACCAGTATAGCGTGAGTTAATGCTCGTGACAACATTCACTCTCAAGCCCACTCCTCCTCAAGTATCGGGGACTTCCTCCACTCCAGTGGAGTTGTGATCAATCATGATCACCTGCTCATATGCAAATATGTTTATGAATGAAAAAAAATGCAAAATTTCATCATGTCCAATTTTCCTCATGTTCGTCAACAAGATATATTCATACCATTCCATTGCTTGCAATTAAATAAAAATAAAAGTACAATAATAATGGTAATGAAAGATAAAGAATCACAATGAGCAATCATTGATCGTTGTCTACTATGCACTTGCCTTTACTAGTTGCGACGCACGGTTTGGCTAGAAGATGGCAACAAGCACGACGTCTCTCCAACAATAGATACTTAAATTTCAATACAAGCTACAATAACATAAGAACAATCATCAATCGACATCGCTCCTACACATCTCCAAGTCTACCACGCTTCCCCGGTATCGAACAGTTACCCTTCGTTGTTCTGGTTCTAAAACGAGCACAAGTTTTGACTCAAAAGTCTGATCATGGCAAACCACCCATTTCTTGATTCTTTATAAAATTTCCCATATTTTCTTAGATTACCAAGACTTCTAACTAAATCACCTAACCCTCCGTTTTTAACATAGAAGACCGATTTGTCCCCTCGACAGACAGTCGTACTAAACAAATTCATAACTTTTTGACCAGAGATCAAAATAAGTCGTTCTTAGACCCTCTGGAAAGCTTATCAAATTTCTCACCTAAACCTAGTTGGTGAGCTTTCCAGATTTGGCAATCTTCTACCCTTACCAAACTGATTAACAAAACAGATAATTATCATGAAGGTTTCTGGATAGCGGCACTAAATCCAACATAACTTTCAGTTCACAAGACCAAATTTTATGGTATTTAGCTTTCTGGAAAAATTATAAAAATGTCTACAACATTAGTTACGGTGAGATCCCCTAATTCATCCATTAATTATTCTCTAATGACCGATTACCAATATCTGTCAGCATTACGACAGAACCGTAGAACAGCAGCGCTACGAAAATCATATCTCCCAATCCGCTCATCCAAACGACTTGATCCAATACTCTACGGAAAGCCAGCGACGTCTTCCACAATTTCGTAGGAGGCACGCCAGTCGAAATCCTCCTTTAACTAGCCCAAAATACGCGATCTCCACATACTGCCATAATTGATCTGCTACCGGTATCGCCTAAACACGAAAATTAACACAGTAAACGAATGGGATCTAAGCCTTATCCTTGAAGAACGTGCTAGCCCGCTGAATCTCCCACGAGGTTCTCCTCTCCCCTTCATCTCCCTCTCCTCCACCTTTCTCCTTGGCCGACAACAATGGGAGAGTATCACCAAGAGGGAGGGGAAAAGCAATGGAATGCATAGGAGTGTTTACTGTAGTGGTGGCATACTGTAGCTACAGTAATGCACTAGGGTTTTCCCCTCCTTTTATAGGTGGTCGGCCCCTCATGGACCGCTTGGGCCAAGGCCCGACGCCTAGGCCCGAGGCCCAGGTTGTCGAAGAACTGCAGAAATCCCTATTTTTCTTATGTCTAACTTCTCTTTTGAACGCTTCTGTTAGACCATGTGGGTAGGTCTAATATAATTTAGCTGATGAATAATTGACAATGTTATTTACTGATGTTATTTGAGGCGTGTGGTGTGTGTGGACTTACGTTGGTCAAGTTGGGAAGAACTTGTGCCGGAGAATATGTTGCTTTGGTCTTTGCATATGCAGGGTAACTCAGAGACGATCGTGGTCTATGGCGGTGACCGGGAGATGGCTAGGTGCGAAGTCATGATCCAGAGGATCGAGGATGCCGGAGGAGGCGATCGAGCTCGAGTTGGAATGCACGGAGATTAAAGATGGATAATGCATGTTGGAGCTACGAAGTTGCGGTTCGGAGACTACGACACGTGTTTTTTAGTGCGTGTGTGTGTCTATATATATATATATATGGCTTTGCGGGTTGGAGTTGGAGTTGTACACGAGATGGTTAATCCCCGGAGGAGTTTTCAGAAGGGTTAGTGGCAGTTGGTTTTGGAAAGCATTAAGTTATTGTTTCGGTGGTGAGTCCTATTAGGAGACGTGAGTGCATGCCGTATGGGATTAGGAAAGGTAATTAAGGGCTCTGCAGTTTTGGCATGCGACAGAATAAAAAGGAGCTAGGGCGGCTGTGCTGAAGAGCAGTCCTGCGGGTGCGGCTTTGAAGAACGATGCAGCGAGGGCAAGACATCGAGAAGAGCTGACCGGCTAGGAAATCCCCTCGGCAGGACTACTGATTTGGTTCTTTCTTTATTCCTTGAGGCGATAGGTTTGGCTACTGTTTGGATGCTTTTTTGTAAGATGACATTGGCTGCATGCAAGTAGGGGAGATCAGAGGCTCCGGCACTTTTGGTTCTTGCATGCAGATTCTTGTGACTTTGTTTTTGGCATTAAATTAATCTCTATTGATTGATTAATTGATTTGACTAGTCATCTACTAATTGTTTTGGGCATTGAGAATTTGTTCAGTGAGAGATATTGGCTATTGCGTGAGATGTTGGCCTTGCAGAGACATGCGGCAGTTCGGTAGGCAGGGGTCCAGATAGAAAAAGAGAGTAGTTTACTTCAAGTTCTACAGAATTAAGCCTGGGGCTTAATACGTGATTACTGCTAATTATTTGCTGCGAGAGAAGAAAGTAAATTTGAGGAAAAAGTCTTCACTGCGGATTACAATCATTCACCCCCCCTTCTGATTGTCATTAACGATCTTACAGCTTCCTTTCTTAGAATAAATCAGAGTATTACAATTACCGCAAGTCGCTAATACCGATGATTGTACAACGGTACGTCTTTTCCAAAGAGGATATTTTTCATGAGATTCTTGATCCTCTAGAAATCGGTAATACCGATGTAGCTGAGCGGTGCTACCGCAGTGCGGTAATACCCATTATTACTTGGTGGTACGAGTTTTTCAGAGAGTGTCTTTTTGAGATTTTTTGAGCTCTGGAAAATGGTAGTTTCGTTTTAGCTGAACGGCACGACCGCGATACGGTAGTACCGATTCCTAATTTGCGGTAGTACAACACCTTTTGTGTAACGGCTAGTTCAGTGCATTAAATGCACAACAGTCGACTGTTGAACCTCAATTGTGGTAGTACTGGTCCTTGAACGACGGCACTACCGGAAATCCTGATTTGTTTGGGACGTTTCCTCCAACGGCTAGTTTTCGTGGTGGGGGCTATAAATACCCCTTTAGCTGGTTGTGAAACAACCTTTGATACTTTATTTTATTCTTTTGAGCTAGTGTGGGCTTCTCCTCTCAATTGTGCATGTGTTGCACCTTGTGAGCAAGGAGAGAGGGCTCTAGTTGCATGTGTTGCCCCTAGAGTTGGATTCGTATCCACTTGAGCTTGTGCATTCGTTGCACGTGGTGAGAGTCAAGCAAGAGGCTTGACTTATTACTCTTGAAGTTTGTCGACTCCTAGATAGCTTGGAGGAGTTGCGCCGGTGATCTTCTCAAAGAAGGTTGTGAGAAGACCCGGGCTGTTGTGAGTGGCTTGGTGCTCGCCATCTCTGAAGTGGAGGAAGAGTAATCCCGAGTGGATCGAGATGTTTGGCTTAATTCGTGGAGACGGTTCAATTAGTTTGGGCTTACCTCCACGTCGTTTAGGGGAGACCGGCAAGTCTCCAAACACCACGGTAAAAAGTCGTTGTGTCATTGTGGTTTGTTCTCTAGTGATTTACTTTGTGTAATTTACTTTCCTAGAATTAAATTGCTTACATGTCTTTGTATATTTGCCTTCATTAACATAGTCTTATATTATTGGTTCACTTAGTGAGACTAGTTGTTTTAGACCTTATTTGTGCAAAACCGATTTGTCTTACTCTTCCGTATTAGAAATCGGTTTTAGACAAAAGTTTTTTAAAATCGCCTATTCACCTCCCTCTAGTCGGCCTCCTCGATTTTAAAGAGATGACATTGGTTCTTGATATGAGATAATCAACCTCAAGCTTGGCACCAATTTTTTCATGGTGGAATCCACCTCTTCATGAGCCAAAACTCCAATGTCTCTCTAAATACCTATTTATCATTTAAACACTTTGTGGTACCCAAACTTGGTTGGGTTCATGAATGTTAGTCACAATAAATTTAGGCACTCAAATGGCCTTAGCAATAGTCTTAGGTGAACTAACACATCTAGCAATCACCCTACCATCTCCAGCCTTCCTAAGCAAATAATGATCATTATAGATAATAGGCTTAGGAGTGATACATTTGGGATAATCCTTACTAAAATATCCCTTTTGCCGGCAATTGTAGCAAGTTTGACATCTTCTTCCATCCTTTGTCTTCTTGTATTGCGTATTGCCGGCTTACCTCTTCTTTGATGATATTTGCTTGTCATTCATCTTGTTTTGGCACACCGAGGCAAGGTGACCCTTCTTGTAGCAACCAAGGCACTTGACATTCTTCGTGTGTCTTGCATTGTGTCTTGTTTTGCTATTCTCCTTCTTCTTGGAGATGAAGCCAATTCCTCTCTTATCGTTCAACATTTGTTGCTTGCTCAAGATATCATCAAGAGAGGCCTTCCCTTTGTAGCATTTTTTCAAGTCATTTGTCAATTTCTTGACTTGGGTCTTGAGCTCTTTGTTTTCCTCTACACGATTAGTCTCACAAAACATAGAGGAAATAGAAGCGTATATTTTTTTAGCAAAAAGGTATATCAAGCAAATCATCACAAGAGGTGGATATGCTAACCTTAGATGAAATGCAAGAGTTAACAACTACACATGGCATATCATTTAATAAATCACATGTTATGCCTATACCCACCTTGGACTTATTGATCTCATTGAGGAGGAGAGTTTTATGCTCATCTTTAGGTATATCATAATTATTTTGAAGTGAGACATACTCTTTATTCAAAACATTGAATTTTGATTTTTCCTTTCTTAGGTACTCATTAAGCTCCTCAGGCATATCCATCAACTCATCATACGAAGGTTCATCATCATAATTTACCTTCTCATTACCTCTGGCCATAAAGCAATGAATTGATGTGGATGGGGTTGAGGGCTCCTCAGTGTCAGAGCTAGAAGTTGAGCATTCTTCTCTCGACGTCCATTCTTTTATGCAATCACCATTAGTGGAGATGGACCTTTCATAATTATCTTGAAGTTGTGTCCACATCTCATGAGTGCTCTTGAGATTGCATACGACATCGAACACCTCTATACTCAAAGCACTAAATAAAGCGTTAGTTGCTTGAGCATCAAGATGTGAGCATTTCTCTTCCTCAATAGTTAGAGTAAGAGGATCCTTTGGAGGAGAAAAGTCCACATCAACGATCCGCTAAAATTTATGACTCATGGCTTTAAAATAGCAAGACATGCGCATTTTCCAAATATTATAATTTTTGACATCGAATAGAGGTGTCTCTCTAATGTGCACTATATCTCTACTCGCCATCATTTACTCTCTAGGTGGTAGGTGGTGAAGCCTAATAAAATGAGAGACCAAGCTCTCATACCACTTGTAAGATAGAGAAGATTGACTAGAAAGGGGATGTGGGTGAATAGTCGGTTTTAAAATTCTTTCGACTAAAACCAAATTTTATGAGGAAATATGACTCAATTTGGTTTTGCTCAATTAAGACCTAAATCAACTAGTTTTGACTATGTGCACCAACAAGCTAATACTATCGATAATGATAGCAAACATACAAATACATGTAAGCAATTTAATTTTAGGAATATAAAATACACAAAGTAAAGTACAAGAGAGCAAACCACAATGACACAAGAATGTTTTACCGTGGTGTTCGGAGACTTGCCATCTTCCCTAATCCACGTTGAGGTGAACCCAAACGAATTGTACCGGCTCCACGAATTAAGACAACACCTCCGAGGTAAGCGCAAACGAATTGGACCAGCTAAGAACTTGAGCCAACACTTCAATCCACTCGGGGTTGCTCTTCGACCACTCCAGAGATGGCGAGCACCAAACCACTCACAACACGCCGGGCCTTCTCACAAGCTTCTTGAGAAGATCACCAGACCACATCATCTCCACGCCGTCTAAGTGTCAGCAAACACCAAGAGTAATAATCCAAGCCCCTTTCTTGACTCACCATGTGCAACGAATGCACAAGCTCAAGTGAATACGGAATTCACCTCTAGATGCAATACATGCAACTAGAGACCTGTTTCCTTGCTCACAAGATGCAACACATGCATAATTGAGAGGAGAAGCTCACACTAACTCAAGAGAATGAAGTGTAATGCTAAGACATTATCTCACAACCGGCCAAGGGGGTATTTATAGCCCCCACCATAAAAAACTAGCCATTGGAGCAGAAATAAAAAAATGGCATTTGCAGTAGTACCGCTGTGGAAACCAAGTACTACAATTTTTACTGTTTAACGGTCAGAATGAGTGTATTAAATACTCAAAAACTAGTCGTTTAAAGGTTTAGTGTGGTACTGCCGCACTTAGGGGCCGGTGCTACCGCTCGACGATAGTACCACTCTTCTCATGTGATACCACCTTAGGCAAAATTCAGCATAGACGACACTCGGTAGAAAGATCATAACTTTTGACTCAGATGTCGAAATTGAGTGATCATAGGCTCTATAGAAATTTTATTTAAAGGGATACACAACCCACCTGTTTGATTGATCTGAAATATATTTGATCAAATCAAGAAGTACAACTCCAAAGAGCCACCATATGACCTAAGTCCAAGAAAAGAGCAACAAGCATTCTTAGACCATGCCAAGGAATGATGCATGAACTTCAACAATTTGCAAAATATATTTGCAAACTTAGATCATGCCACAAGGGGTAGGTACATGAAATTCAACCATTTGTAAAACACATTTGCAAAGTATAGTTATATGCTACCAGGATTAGATGCATAAGCCTTAACTATTTGCAAAACACAGTTGCAAATAATAACATCATGCCACAAAGAGCTAGAGCAAGTAGGATTGAGTTATCAACACATGATGAGATTTAAGCTACTAGACAAGACTCCTCTTAATAGTATGACAATCCTATACTAGCAATTTGGTCTTCCAACCAAACACCAAGACTGCTAAAATACTAGGAACACATCCTTAGCCTTAGCTAGTTATACCTTTGCTTTGAGCATCCACTTGAAGCTTGATGACACACATCTACACTTCAAGCCGGGGTCATTATCTTGATATGCATCAACCCATGACGCATCCTTCATTTGCCCTCCATCAACACATGATGTGTCTTCTCTTGACTTGATGATCAACTCATGATCATCTTCTCTTCAGGATCTTAATGTGCATCAACACATGATGCTATCTAAAGTCTCCATCGTCATGGAAAATAACTTATTCATCCAACTCATGAAAAATATTAGTCCCAGAATGATTGAAATTAATTACCAAGATATACCTGCATTAAATGCTTTTGAACTAGCCATTGCAGAAAGTTTGGTGTGGTACTACCGCACGACAGTAGTACCGCTCGACCTAATCGGTACTACCGATTTCTAGAGGATCAAAAATCACAAAAAACACCATATCTGGAAATAACGTACCGCCAATTGGTTTTTTGATACCATATGGTGCTCTTAGATGTACAAATATAACCATTTTTCGTCTAGTATAAGTACTCATGTTATGTATGGTTTGATCGGTACTTATGTTATGTAATATGTTGATGTTATATATGGTGATTGGTCAATACTTATGTTGATGTTATGTATAGTGATTGGTTAGTACTTATGTGGTATGTATACTTTGGTTGATAACTAGATATTATGATCATTCGAACATATGTTAACATATGTATATACGCATTATCCGTGTATTTTTTTATTATCCGTTTTTGACTTGAACCCGGCGCGTACGTTCCATGCCCATATCCCGAATAACATGAATTTGTATCTGTATCTAGCTTGCCTATATCTCACTCGGAATTCGAGAAAAAATGGGTAAAGATATGAAAATAGTAATATCCGACCCGTTTTCAACCCACTTGTTGAGCCCGTGGCTGAACCTTTGTTGGGCCGAGATTATCCTTGTTGGGCCTTGGTTGAACCTTCCTGGCTTTAGTTCTGCCGAGGTTGATCCTGGTTGTACCTTTATTAGTCCGTGATTAAACCTGATTGGGCCGAGATCGAACCATGTTGGGTCTCTTTCGAACCGCGATCGAAATTCGTTGGGCCTTTATTGGGCCATGATTGAACCTTACAGGGCTTTTATTGGGCGTTCGGCCGTGATTGAACCTTCTTGGGTCTTTATTGGGCCGAGATTTAACCTTATTGAACCCTTGTTGAGCCGAGATTGAATTATTGGGCCTGTATCACCATCGGCGCAAAAGGTTTTCTGCGCCATGCCTTCTGTTATCATGCGTCAAACACAATCCAACGGCCAGAAATATATCATTACTAAGACTAGAAGATACTTCGGGTAAAATTACTTGAAGGAACAGCTAATCGAAAAAAAATACGGGGAAAAAACTCGCTGCCAATGTTACAGTTCGAGTACCCTAGAAAAAGAAATAACCACCGCAGCAAAAACCAAGAACCACCTAAAGAATTAGAATTTATCTTCTCTTTGCATGGATCATCCCGTAAGGCTGGCAATGCTACCACCAAATGAAATTTGACAAAAACCAAATTTCCCACCATTACGGGGTAAAAGTCCGTGTAAATTGAGGAAAAAGCTTCTGGTGTTGAGGTGAGACAGTCGGCTGATGAAGGTGCTCATTTGCACAGTACTAATCAACTGCAGATAGCAAAACAGTACACTTGCTTATTGTACAGCACGCGTTGCTTCTGATTTGTCGGTGGTTGCAGAGCATGTGAAGCAAGGATCTGCCGGCAATAATCGCTTTGTTCTGTGGCGCAATCCCATCCCATGTACTTCACTCATTTGTTGTAGGCTCGTCAGTTTCATTTTCATCAACCTCCACAGGTGAATCTTCCTTGACCTGCAACCCTGTGCCCGAACCATGGGCAATTTGTTGATTAGAATCTGCTGGGCCAGCAGACTGATTATCAATATCACCAGAATCTGGCGAAGCTCCAGGCGAAGCATTGCCGGGTTCATATGAGCTGGCAGGTTCATCCACAGTTCTCTCTGTACCAATCTCTCCACATGACGCTTGAGCTGCATCTTCTGCTTGTGTGTCAGCTTGGCCGTCTTGAACATCCAAATGTCGCTCAGATGCTTTGGCTTCTTTGGGTACATTTTCCTCTTCTGTGCACAATAGTTTCTCATCATCTGTACTAGAATCCGTGCGTTTAACAACTTCTGGTGTTTCCTCGGTCTCCTCAACAGGGCCATTTTCAAGAGATACACTTTCCAGTTGTGACTCAATGCCAGTGGCTTCACCAATTAGCACCTCATCAGTTTCCTCCGTGTTTACGGAAGGTTCATCAGAATTGGGGGATGAAGAAGGAACGGAGGCAGCTAAACGGTCATTGATTCCTCCATCACCATCAAACGTAAACCAGTTTGAATTCGTAAAGAGGGAGCTGCTGTAGAACACATACTATATAAGCTACTTCATTAATACTAGGAATGACGAGACTGCCAAAACATCACAGTACTACCTGTCCTGATCATCCCCCAAACGCAAAGAAGATATTACCACTTCAGCTGATTCATCATCAAAGTAGACATCCTGAATGCAAAACAGAAGCACACCATTAAGATTGCAGAAAAACCATTTTCTCTACTAGAAGGATACAATGTACTTGCTATTAGTCACATTAAAGTACTGACTACAATTTACCATTATTCTTAAGGACAAATTGTTTGACTGTATGGAAGTATTAAACAGACAGATATAATGACAACAATTACTAACAAATGCAACATAAATAACATTTCTAACATACCTCATCCTCTCGTTCAAGTGATCCCTGTGCCTGCAATCATTAAACATGACTAAATTACTAATAGGTAGCATAGTGCTTAAGAACCTCTTGAGTTCACATAAAGTTAAATATTTGAAATGTTAAATGGTAAAACAATACCAGAGAAAACAATATAACAGTTACAGGGAATAAATTTTCATTTCCTTGAGTACCAACGGAATATATTGTGGCACACTACCAAAGCTCCAAGATGTTGCAAGTTAAGACAATCACCTCTTCAATGTCGTCGTTGCTGTATATCCCATATCGGAATGCCTGGCTCAGGTTATTAGCAAGGGCCGCAACATCATAGTCCCTGTCTCGGAAATCATCGTCATCACTGTCCCTACCACGATCATGTAGAGAAGTTGGGCGCCTGCAGCATAAAACATTGATAGCCAACAATCAAAGAAGTATATATACAATCTACCACAGAAATCATAATGAGAGTTTCAGCAATGTACACAATAGTCGAAAAGCAAAGCACAACACAGGAAGAAAAAAGAACCTACCCACAGGCCCAGTGATAAACGTTTTCCACCTCATTGCGTTTGACCAGGACATTTGTCTGCCATTCAACCCACTCGCTATTATCCTATAAAGACAATTTTCATCAAGGTAATTAAATGAGACAGAACATACCAATAATGTGTACAAACTATGGTGTTGGATTGCTAGGCTAATGAAATAAGAGAAACTTGAATTACCTGCAAGTGAGACTGGATTATACTGTTACTATTTCCCAACTGGATGAGCTTATTTGCTATTCTAGTTATGTGCCCGATATTCCCAATTTTTGGTGGCGCTTTCCCTTCTGATGGTAATGTTGGCTGCATGTAGAAGATAGAATAATCAATATACAGGATCCTATGTCTATCTGATCTTGCAAGGAGAAAACAAGGTGACAAGAATCCAGAAATGGATTACCCCATTTGAGTCTGTTGACAGAGAAGAATTATTTTCCGCAGCAAGAATTTTACCAACAAGGTCACAGTCATTAAGAACATGGTCAGTCAGTTGAGTTCTTTTAACCTCCAGGCAAGAAATGATAATATTCTCGACATGATGATGCAAGAAGTTATTGTAAGGGTACCTGTAGTACCAACCAATATGTGAAGAATTTCTCTTATAATGATAAGGGAACTAAAGCACACACAATAGCCCACTTACTGAAAGAACAAATCAATGGAATGCTTTATTGCTGATTGGTCAATTAGCTCCTTTTCAGCAGTTTCACTACCAATTGTCAGCAAAACAGAGATGAACTCTACAATCTGAAAGAAACAAAAATACCATCCATGAAAACCAAAATGGGGTAGGAAAGGGCCATGAAGCAACATGTCGAAAGAAAATAAATGATTCATTGGACCTTCCAAGCCTGGACTAACTGCAGAGATTTATGCAAGGCGGTCAATAATTGAGGCCATCAGGACTCACATTGCATGCATATCTCAGAAATTACCCGCCAGATAGCCCGAGGCAAGATTAATAACAGTAAAGTCTAGATAGCCCTAAGCAAGATTAATGTTTCCATCAAACAACTAGAAGCTTAAGATTGATTCACTCAGGAAAAAAAGAGTGGCCTAAGGAGATAATAAGAATAAGAATAATTAGGGACATTCACTGCATTAAGCCGTACCTTCAAACGGTGTTTCCCAAGAGGGGGGCGCAAACACCCATATGTTGTAGGCAAAACATTTTCAGAAGAGGAAATGTATAGCAACTTCAGCAAATCACCTAAGATGTTATTTCAGGTATATCATTAAGCTCCCTCCAATACTTGCAATCAAACTATTCATTGAAAATGCCTTGTATATAATAGCACTCATGATAAGGAGAATGTATATGATAAACAGGATTAACATCTTACGTTAACAAATATATAAAAATGTAGGTAGCATTAGGATTTTTTTATTAAAAAAAAAGAGCACTCACCTAGACTCTCCAGCATACCATCAACTGTCTCTGGACTGGCAGTGACCAATGCCCCATGGCTTAAGTTACTTCTAAACGCTTGGTACGAGGCCGATGCAAGTCTTTTTGGGTCCAACAAAGATATACACACTGACAATGAATGAACCAGGACAGATTTTGGTCTTGATTCTTCAAGAGCATGACGAAACAACCTCCCAACAAAACTGAAATACCATGAGACAAAAAAAAGTAAACTTATGAATAGTTGACAGGTAAAAAGGATATCACAGGCTCAACATTTATATTTTTCTGGTCATTAAAACTGACAAGACAAACCTTGGGCTGCATATTTTTGCAGCAAGAGCAGGAGGAGCGCATCGAGTCACTGCAGAAAGGATTTCTGCAGCATTGGCATGTACTTCAGGGGAATCCTGCTTGGTCATAGTAGCGTATAACATATAAGCTCCTTTCTAGCAAATATTCAAATAAATTTCTTGCAAGCAAATGTACATATACTCTACTGAGAGAATAAAGCAAGAACAACCCTACACAATGTAAGCTAAACATATTGATGCCATGATGTAATATTAGATAGTACGTTGTATATCACTGTATCACTAAGTATGTTACTGATGGATCAAGCTTTAGAACTTACAGATGAGCTAAATTTATCCACAATCATTTCCAGGACGTCTGTATTTTCTAACCACTGCAACGTGTCGGCATAATTTGAGTATATGGTTTCGTCAGCACCAATCAATCTCATCAGCACCTGTTTTACAAGCAGTTTCATGAACAGCATTAACCCAATGCACTCACAAAATAGACAGGGAATGAATTTAGTAACAGCTGACCTCCATTATCGATGTGATGCCAATGAGATCGACAAGTTGGACAACAATGTCTGGGTGCTCCTACAGAAAAAGAAACAAATATAAGCACACATAAATTGGAATATCTGCAAATAACTGCAAGCTTGTAGTGTGCACAGGACTCTACAAGTAAAAGAAAAATATTTGATTAGCATAAACTTCTTCAAGAATAAAGTTAATAGAATGCATCCAAGGAAATATAATGTGGGTGATGAGTGGAATTGGGATCTCTAAAACAAAGAAAGCTCAAGAACAGAGTGTTCATTGATCATACAACGTTTCCAGTCATGCACTTAAAAAAGTCACGAATTGAAAATATCAAAGAATTAGAGCTCCAATCAGCGAACACAAACACACGTAATGTATATGCAAGCACGCTCGCACAACAATACTAACTACAATTACTCATACAAAAAGGAGCACATCCAATTTAGCTTGCTTCGGTTAGTCAAACAAAAAAATGAGAGAATGCAAATCAAGCAAAACAAGGTCGAGCTTAAGATTACTTACAAATTACTGAGAATAAATACATATTGGGGATGATCTATGTTCCTATAAGAAGAGATGAGCAATACCTGGACATAATTCATAAGAGGAGCAGTCTTCCGCAGCATCAAGCATATTACCACCTGCAATAAATAAGTGGCCAAACTGAGCTCCAGAAGTCATCAGAAATGCAACAGATAGGCAACATGAAGTCCAATGTCTAAATTACGCTAAAACAGTAAGAAGTTAAACCATTGCAGAGAGCATTAAAACATGAAAACAAGTTTAATCAATGGTTCAGAGACAAGCAATACAGGAGGAAAAGAGTACCTTACTGAAGTAACCAGCTAACAACGTGCTATGCGGATGGTCAGGTTTTACAAATGAGAAAAGCAAATCCATTAACTGCGTCAAGTACCAGGAGGAGTAGAGATAGTTAGCTAGAATGAAGTTTATCAACCTGCGAAGTAAAATGTTCCAGAGGAATATGTTAACAGGGAAATATATTTACCTCTTCATCCTCTACTAAGGTCCTCAATATGATGTCAATTTCACAAGTAAATATCTCACAAGCAATAAAAGGAAACCTGCAAAAAGTTATACAGTAAAGTTTGACGAGGTTAACTAGTGAGCTATTTTACACAGCATGGTGGTAAACGACAAAAACAACAGCATACTTGAAAGACCGCCTCTTTTCAGAATCTTCTGGAACTTCTTCCACAATGTAACGAAGCAATTGCTCCACTTGGGCCTTATCTCGCAAGCTAGGGACAACATTCAAGCATTATAAGAACAAAAACAAAACTACAACCATGTGAAAGAATAAACTTGCAGTGAAATTGTGAAGCAAATGAAGCAACATAATATGTTTACACTAATTACTAAACTATTAACACACTCTAACTGCTTCCTCCTTTTGAGACAGGACATTTGTAAGTAAAAGCAGTTTAATTGTGCCTTTTAAACCCAATATGAAGTTTAAATAAGCACTATAATTTGCCAGGAACACACTATGCTCACTTACTGGCAGCCGACTCTACTGAAACAGATGAAAACTGAAAGCATCAAAGCAAATACAGATAAGTGATCATTAATCAAGAACCTCCTCTGGAAAAGCTTACAAAAAATTGGGCAGGCGGGGTATCAGTCTAGAGGGTTTTTCTTACAAAATGAAGAAACTAGTACTTCGTGGATGCCAAAAGTAGTATGCAAAGGGATCTTAAACAGGTAATAGAACGTTTTATATATGCGAACGAGTTACGATTTTAAGCTGCTCTTTATTATTTTTATTTATTTAACAAATGATTCTTTTGGCTGTGCAGCACACTGAGAATTGGGAAAAACCTACCAGCAGTGCCATTAAATAATGCAACATGATTTTAATTACTGTTTATCAGTTAAAAATATGAAATCAGTAACTGATAAAAGATTCAATGGTTCCTTAAACATGCTGAAAACTGTAAAAGCTTGAGCTAGAAAATAAGTCAACTAAATGCAATATGGAAGATAAGGAAGGGGCTTACAAATTTATGAGACGAGTATTCAGCGCTTTGCACTCCTGAATAATTTCATCCTCGTCTAGAAGTTCTTCTAATGTGAAGTTCTCCTTGTCTAGAATTGTATCCACCTGACCAATGAAATACAAAGGTAGGCAAGTGAGGTGGAGATTTTCCCATTGCATGCTAATAACTTTACACTCAGGCCTTGTAACGATACAAAACAATTCAAGCAATTAACACATTTCAGTAATCATGCTCAATCAATACACAGAATAAATTACTAATAAATGAGCACAGATCAAAAGAACAATGCTAGAACTTAATTACTGTTTTGTATGCATAAAATAACATAACTAACAAGTCTATCTCATAAAAGAATACAGCAAACATAAGGTAGAAACTGCCAAAAGAGCCAACAATACTACTGAAACTCTTCATGCACAGTGCTGTTTCAGCATAAATAAACTTTCAGTGGCTCTGCAAGGAAAAGGAAAGAAATAAAAACATAATCTTGTGAGGCATGAAATCAAGTATCAAAATTTGTACAGAAAGCCATAAATCCCAATGCAATCGAGATAGAAAAGCCATCGCACCGACACAGTATCAGTGTATAGCAGATTGCCTACGATGCGCTAGGAAGTAGGAACAGTTGAACCTAATCCTTTTGATTCGACGAAACTGCTCTATGCAGCTCCTGCCCTACTAATCCAATTTCTTCTGACAATGACAGCGAGCGTAACCAGCAGCGACAAAATTTCCAATTCTCCTATCCTTTGATTTGCTGGTATTGGACAAAAATCCTACATACTATTATTCACAGAAAAACGCAGTCCTACTACGCCCCCAAAGCTGCAGTTTCTTTAGTCGTTAACAAAAACAAAAACAAAACCGAGTAGTTTGATTCTTAAAAAAAAAACCGCATGGTGGCGAACTACCACATCGATAGGAAAATGAGCCCTCCTCCAGACCAATTCCAATAAATACACGAACTGCCAGCCATTAACAAAGCATAAAGGTGCGTGTCTCTCCTCACACCAGCAGGGCACGCCTGTGCTGCAGCAGTAGACGTCAACTTTTTGGGCTCCCGAATTTGCCGGAGCAGCTTGCAGGATGAAGTTTCCGCTTGCACGCGTTTGCGTTACTCGCACGGACGCGGACCCGCGCACACGCACGCAGGCGAAGCCGCATCCAGAAACGCACCGCACCGCACGCGCAAAGAGGTAATCATTCCCAGGACAGCAAGAAACCCTAACCTAACCTAAGCGAGAAAGACTCGAAAGACGGGGAACTCAAAAGCAGCAATCGTTTCACATCTAGAGCAGAACTCGCCGGAGCAATCCCAGGTCGGAAAAGATTCGACGCTTGGAAGCGTTAAAGCAGTCCGAGAGAAGCAGGAGGGAGCAGGGACTCACGGGCGAGGCCGCGGAGAGGCCGGTCATGCGCCAGAACATGGCGGCGAGGCGTGAGATCCGCACCAGATCTAGGGTTTCCGCGGGCCGGGAGGGCGAATCGGCGGCGAATTCCGAGCCTCCCGATCGACGGGGAAGGAGGCGAGCGGATCGAAGTTGTTGGAGCGGCGAGGCAAGGCGAGCGAGGGTGTGCACGGGAGGAGAGCTCTCTCTCTCTCTCTCTCTCTCTCTCTCTCTGTGTGTGTGCGCGCGCGCGCCTCTTTCTCTCTCAGAGGAGAAGCCAAGCTGCACAACCAGAGCCAGAGGAAGGGGAGGGAGCAGCAGCAGCAGCAGCAGCTCGTGGTTTTGGCTTTAGGGGTGCCTTGCTGCTGGCTCGATTTGGTTGTTTACTCGCCGGATGGGAAGGAATTGAGCAAAAACAAAACTAGACTAGTTTGAAAAGGGGTGGGTGGTGATACCACCTCACACTCGATGTCGATGGCCTCTCTCGAGAAGACACTGGACTCACTGCTGCTGCTGGGCTATCTAATCTACCCCTCGTCCTCGTCCTCGTCCAGGGAGAGCCTCGACCCTCGAGCCTCGCTCGGGTGATAATTTCTGTTCCGATCGATCTGAAGATTCACGGAGCGAGTACAGGATGAAAAAAATAGTTACTCAATTGTTCGTATTCGACTCCAATTCTAACAAAAAAAATACAGAGTATAATACATGATAAGCGATATATGTTCGTATCTATCTGTATAATACATGATAAGCGATATATGTCCGTATCTATCAAAGATAACAGATAGATGAAGTTGTTGAATCTAAATAGGTAGAGGATACTAAGTATATTTACTTTAACATCTCAGTGATTAGTCTCTCCGTGATCGCTTTGATTGTACTCCTGCTGTCCAATGTCTTATGTAATGATGCAAAATAAGTAAATATTTTCCGTCCATCCGTCCGACCAAAGGGTCGCGGAGTGAATACATGATATAAAAATTAGTATCCGACACTAATAGAAAATATGATACATGATGAGCAGTATCCGTGTCCACTCCGATTACACCCATAGTCTTAACTCTCAACTGTCTCGTTCCCAGGACAGCAAGAAACTCTCTTATTTCCTTTCAGTGTTTCGGCTCCTACGATCGTGCTATCTCACATTTTCACTCTACATTCAAGGGAGGCTGCACAAATCAAGGTGCACAGACACTTGAGCAAGATGCAGGAATGCTCAAATCTACTCTAAACATATCACCTCAACAACCCAGCACTGTTGCATAAATCCAGGCCGTAGCCTGCCTCGTGTTTGCCGATCACGGCCAAGGGCAGATCAAAGCAAACTCGATGGGCGCCAAATTATGCACAAGCTCAAAATGAGCATACAAATAGTACGTTGATAGTCATTTCAAAGTTTCAATCAGCACAAGCTCAAGCTCAAGCCATGCCAGACTTTTAGCTAAGGTGGTGTATATGAATATGATGCCGTCTTCATTTTTAAAAGGATCCCAAAAAGTCCCAGTAAGTCATGCAACAAGCAGCTGAAAGAGATGCACGCTTATCCATATGCACACTTTCTACCCAAAGCTTTCAATCTATATACACTCTAGTCCACATGATGAACTGAACTATTATGGAGAGAGAAATAACCAAATGGCCCGGATTTGTGCATCTTACCTAGTTTTACAAACTCTTTACTTGAAACAGCACGCAAGACCTACATTAATTATTTGACAGCAGGTCCCGCACATAGAAGAATCACAATATTCACCACCACAAATCCATTTCAGCTAACCCAAAAAAAACCGAGAGAAACCTCATCAAACTAGCAGCTGAAATGTTATTGGACCATCCAACCAACACAATAAATTACAACCACGGGTAACACTTTACTAGGATCATTCTTGAGCGGCTGGCAGCATCAGCATAGCAGAGATAAGTCACTGCAATGGAACTACATGCAACAGTAAACGAGTTAAAAAGGACATACATGCCATAAAGTTATAGCAAACTTCTTATTGATCTAGTGCAATCTCGTCAACTCTTCCACCCTCTTGGACAGCTCCTCAACTGAAACTCCCATCGCCTTGGAAACCTCCTCCATCTTGCTTCTGTTAATGTCAAGGAATGACTCAATCAGGTCACCATCCAGGAAGTTCCGGGCCTCCGCCGTCTTCTTGTCGTTATGGAATGACCGCCATTGCTCGTGGCTGAGGCTTCCAACACCCTTTATGAACTTCACAAGGGTGGACTGGAGTTTCTCAAGAAACACATATTGGTCATGTGGAAGGGATGCAATAATGCCAATGACCCCATTGATTGTGCCAAAGATGACAGTGGGAATCTGGCCTATCTCCGAGTCTGGAAGACGCATTACAAGTGAACCATGCCGAAATCTATTAACAAACTCTCCAAGATGGTACTCCCCAACAACCTCAAGCCTGCCCCTCTCTTCATCTGTCGCTGCATCACTGTTCTTGCGCACAGTGAAAAGGTTATAACTATTCTCCGCACCAACATAGATCTCATCATCAAGCATCTCAACTGCAGTCATCCAGTTTGCATTGTAATCCCTAGCAAGCTCTTCGATCGCACTTTCCTCATGCTGCACAAAATAAAAAAACAATAGTAATCGGCCTGATGAAGAGACTGCCCTACTAATTACTCCCTCCGTCCCACAATATAAGTCCAAACCCACCATATGCACAGACTAGGAAGCACTAAATCTAAGAAAATGCCATTGGACCATACATACCCCTATTAAAGGGCACACTACAACTACTCAATCACTTTTTCTGCATTAAATCAGGGGTATAGAGTGGAAATATTGCAATAACTACACTTCGATTCTCTCAATGAACTTATATTGTGGGATGTCGCTTCCCAAGAGGAGGGACTTATATTGTGGGACGGAGGCAGTATAAGATAATGTTTGGTGCATGAGTTGCCATAAATCAAGTAAACAACTAAGCCTACCTTGTACACAAGCAAGGATATTGATTTCATCAGATCTCCAACCACAATGAAATCACCACGGGTTTGAGTATACAAGGCCAGTATGTGCCCATGATGGCCACACTCAGATTGCAGCTCATGTGAACCATCCTCCCGTAGCATCCACTTATATAATTGAATCTTCTGGTTGATAGCTGCCAACAATTTTCCATTGAATGCATTCAGCGAATAGACAGCTCCTTTGGTTTCTTTTTCTACGATTAATTGCAACCTGCCATCTTCAACTGCAAATACAAGGATCCGGCCCTACACCAAGATGCATCGGCACGTAAGAATTATGTGCAGGCCAAATCAATAAAGTTATTGTCACTGAGACATAAGCTACAAGAGACAGTAAATTGAATTAGTACTAAAAAGTAAGACACTATTAGGAAACATCAAGCACTCAGACAAATTACCTTTGTCGGTTCATTTTCCTCTGGTAAAACATATGCTGTCCCCACACAGTAATAAACGTTATTATCATCTGAGAATGAGCAGCTAATGATGGAGCAACCACATTCATATTGATCAAGAGGATGTATAGACAGAAACTCAAAAGTTTGATGATCCAACAGACGAACAAAATGTGTCTCACTTTCCTCCATACTAGTATGGTTGTACTTGAAACTGCAGAATGCTAGTGTTCTGGATTGTTCTTGATGGCAGATGCGTCGTGCTTGTTCATTCAAGGGGATGGTGCGGATATGAAGCTTCTGGATGTCATCAATGGTTCCAATTGAAAGTTCACCTTCTTTAGCAATTGCAAGGCTGTGGTACAAAAAAAGGAAACTTAAAAGCAAATTTAAGACAATAATATGGTTTCCAAATAACTGCTACCAAGAAACTAATGAAATGAAAACATAATGACCATGTGAGAAGCTCATAGCATCAAGTAGAACGCCACTAACAACAATCATCAGTCAGTTAGCATATTGCAAGACATAACTGTCGGGTCAGCAAGCATTTGTTTTCTAAATGTGTATGTTATGCCATGGGTACATCTAAGAAACGAAGCTGTTGATTTGAATGTTAATGATAAGATTAGTTAATATGCATTAATAACAAAAGGAGGTTGCTTGACGAAGTCAAAAGAAACATGAATCATATGAGAAAATGGGAAGGGAATTATTAATACTACTGTGTTCAGTACAGGAATATGATATGGTAAACAAGGTTGATTCAAATAAATGGATTCTGCTGGTAAAAACATTTACTTTAAAAAAAAAGAATTATCCCATCAAGGCTATTGCACAAATATCTGATGCGCATGTAAATTGACCAGTGACAACATTTCGACCAAATAGATATACATACAAAGCATTCAGAACTACATATAGAAGGTACTGAACTCAAGAGTACTAAACTCAAGAGAGAGAGAGAGAGAGAGAGAGAGAGAGAGACCTGTCAGGAAAAGCAGCTGTATTGAAAGGACACATATGATTAACTTCTTTCAAATTGACATTGCTATACAGCAGCTTCTTATTGCTGCTGTAGATAACAGTTGGTCTATCCGATGAAGCAAACACATGGGTTGTACCCTTTGATGAGAATGTACGAAGGCTAATTGGTTGGGTACCAAGAGAAACCTTCTTTCTATCAGTTAGTTCACCAGTACTGGCATTCAATAGAAAACTGAACAGGTGACCATCTCCAAGAGCACAAAGCAAATACGAAACCTGAAAAGCAAAGCAAGTACAATTCATTTGAAGTAGAATTATTTTTTCAACAATTCATTTGAAGTAGATTTATTTTTTCAACAATTCATTTGAAACAGATTTATTTTTTCATGAAAAGTGAGGTCAAGAACATACCCCTTCCAAGGTGCACAGCAGAACAGACCGAGGAACAATTTCCCCACCTAGATTTTCCTTCCTGGCTAATTCAAGGTCTGGAAGTGAAAATATTCTAACACTTATATCAGTCCACATCCCAACAGCAGCCAGAGAGCTATACTGTGGATTTTCCCCGATTGGGTTCAGATCAACACAAGAAATCTCATGTTCTAACTGTACATGCTTAACTTCAACCAGCTTAGCATCCCTAATTTCTAGGTAAACAAGATGGCCACCACCGGTTGCCAAAAGAACCTGCAAGACACATGATGTGTATTTAAAAAATTATAATGGAAACTTGGAAAGCATAGTATCAATACGAATTAAAATTCATTCGTATTTAGGATTATGGAGCACACAGACATAGTGCGTTGGCCTTTATAATTCCTATTTTCCTATTTATGAATTAGTGTCTCTTAAGTGCAGACACGAGAGGCTGAAATGACACACCCAGACATTGTTCTGCAGGTAAAAACATGTGACGCTGCATACTTTTAGTTTAGCTACATAAAGTAGTTAAGACAAGGATTCAGAGTTTCAGACTCAAGACACAAGTACAAAATGAAGACAAGAACTGAAGGCATAGATATAAGGATCACCATAGTATTGAAAGTGGACGTTTTTTTTAAAATTAAAGTGGGGTCGCATGTGCACAGAAAATCTTCTGATAAGTTTCCCATTCTTTTTTTGCTTATGATTCTTCTCTAAACTTCTTCTGGGTGTATTTTGGGTAATTTGTAATTGTTGAATGTGCTTGTGTGCAGGGATAAAAAAACCGTTACCGGACCGAATCCCGGCAGGGGACCGGGACCGGTAACCGGCCGGTTACCGGTTTTCCCGGGAAAACCCCGGTTGAATTTGGTTTAATTTGCTTAAAAACCAACCGAAATTCGAAATTCGAAATTTGAAATTGCAAATCCCGGAAAAACCGGCCGGGATTTTGGATCCTGGCCCCCGGCCGGTAACCGGTAACCGGCGGTTACCGGCCGGGAATTTTTATCTCTGCTTGTGTGTATTGACACAACAGGAAATCACCCTAAAGTCGTATTCTGTGACAACACATTTAGTAATCTGATTATCGTTGGCAGATCATCTCCTATTAGAAACGGAATGCAAATTGCCCAAAGAAAAAAGGGGGGCCCAAACAAGATACCCACCTGACTGGCATTAGCTGATGCAACATTGACTGAAAATCCTTCTGGTGCATTCCATTGATCCACTAGCCCCCGAGAAGTACAACTGACTAACCGAACAGAATTTGCAGTAACCTGTCATTGAAAGTAGCTGATAAAATATTGATAGTATTTATTAAAATAAAGCTCACAAAGCATAATAATGTAACCACTTAAAATGGTGAATAACAAAAACACGGAACATACAACTTGTCAAAAAAAATCTCTCTCAAATACCCCTAAAGGCTAAATCATTCCATAATTTTTTTCCATGAATTACTCAGGATTCTTAAATTTCCATATAGTGTTCCACTCAACATCCCTACTCCACCAAATATAGTTATCACTTAGCAAAATGCAAGGAAAACAAATGAAATGGTTAATTAGAAAAGGTACCTGTATAAGCAGATCATTGATGGCATTTTGGCAAAACAAAGTCTGGGTTTGTGCATCAAAGCCTTCTATCTCAGTTTCTTCTAACTCATCTTCCATGTTCATAGCCAAGAACCGTGTCTCACTTATAAAGCTCACCGCCAAGTACATGTCATATGGATTATTGAAGGAAGATTTCAATGACCATAATCCCTTGATACCTTGGAGCTCTACTGAAGCCTAATTACACAAGAGAATATATATAGTTCAACTTTCTGAAGTATAAAATTGGCCATAATGGACTACTCTTAACTTAATACCTGCTCATTAATCCCTATACCATTACGAACCACCCGAAGGGAACCATCTTTAAATGCCCCTGAACAAGTGACCACCTGACCTTGCCCCTGCCTATCAAGGTCAACCACACAGAAGTCCACAATGGGTCCAAGATTCACATACCGTTCAAGAACTTCAACAAATGAACCACTTGCATCAGCTTGGAGATTCAGCTTTACCAGCTGTCAAGAACAATGAATTGTTTAATGCAAATATAAATAATAAAAATAACAAAACAAAGGAGGAATGAAAATTTTCTATTTTCCAGAAAGTGCACACATTTTGTTCCAGCAATATAAAAAAAAGGATTTTGTTTCATGTGCATGCATGTTTTTGTGTGTGGGTGGAGTGCCTTGTTGCTGACTTTCCTGTCTTTTTTAATTGTTAGGGGGGCAGGAAAGTAGCCTTTTTCAAGCAATTGAACATAAGCACAACCAAGAATCAAAATCCCGGCGGTCCGCCACTGGTTACCGGAAAACCAGGTGGGGACGGGATGAACAGTAACATACGGAAATTTTCAAATTTAAATTTACATCTATGACTGCATAATGCACTTCCTAAGTTGGTTTATGCCTTTTTTGTGCTAGATTACCTATTGTATGTGCTAAATATGCTTGAATTATTGTACTCTTAAGTCCCAACATTTTTTAGACAATGTTACTTCATTAAACACTTTCTAATTAATATTTGCATTATTCCAATTGCTAAGTACCCATAACAGGTTTTCTCTGTTATTCCGGGTTTTTTCAACCGGTTTTTCCGGTTTTGGGCGGTAACCGGACCGGTAACCAGTTTTAAAAATCCTAAATTCAAATTTCACTTTTCAATTTCGAACGATTTTTTCCGGTTTTTTCGGTTGCCGGTTATCGCCCGCTGGCCAGGTTTTCCACTGGTTCAAGATTTCAATCCTTGAGCACAACTACAAGACGCTAGTGAAGATGTAAGATTTCTTTATCTAACATGGAGTGGTAAAAAAGAATAACATGTAACTCGAATTGCTACATGGCACCAAAATAGACGCAGGTTGTTTTATCTAGCATGGAGTAGGAAGGAAGAGTAGCAGTAGTTTGTAATTTGATTTGATACTGACCGACCTGTGAATCACCAAATCGAGAACCAACATAGACAACACCATTATCAAGATATGATATTGATGATGCAACTGAAGTCTCTCCCAAATACTCAATTTTCAGACCAGTAACCCTAAAAAAGCAACCAATACATTAAAATTTGTCAGTAGTAGGTCAAGAATCTTTTAGCTACAAAATAGTGCACAAGCTGGTACCTTTCTCGTTCGTGGGTAAGCACAAGTAAATGCAAAGTGCCTGTATTATCACCGAGTAAATAACGAGAACCATCTGGGTCAACCCGTCCATAAGCTCTTATGATGGACTGAACAAGAAATGAAAGATCAAGGGTAAATAATTAGAGCGTCGACATACCAACCAGCATGTAGTTGGCACCACAAGGAGAATACAAGAAGTACGAAGAGAAGAAAGTACTACTTGTTTAATTGGTATAGCTTTAAATGTAGCATTAGCATTGCAGTAAACTATTGTCTCCTCGCCAATAATTATGACACCACCAAGTGGAGCCGGTACAGGTATTAACAGACCAGCACCATTGTCTAAATTGTTCTGCGACCAAGGACCCTCAACGAAGTCTTTGTCCTTCAATGCAACTTCATATGTTTTGACATGCCTTGCATCTTTGTTATCCTGAAACGTAGTATAGAAAATGCAAATCATTAAGACCTGTTACTATTTTACTAAAGCCCAAATTATTCGTAACAGAATTCATAGAAGGTAGGAAACCTAAAGAAAGAAGATCGTGCAGCCATAAAAAGGTAGGTTTAGTTAGTCTTCCAAAAGAAATAATTAAATTATCTACTGTACATCAATGGCACAACTTCATGTTAAAAATTAAAATCACTTCAAAAGTTTTACAGGGATAACGTCAACATCTTACAATAAGTACCAGAACCATGAAGAGTAGGTTAGAAATAATCTTTTTTTACAAGACAATTAAGTAATTAAACCACTAGTATTGAACTGTGCCGACTGTTGATGTGAACAGACTAGAATCACAATAGCAATATCATAT
This sequence comes from Hsuehochloa calcarea, assembly GCA_036346395.1. Lineage (NCBI taxonomy): Eukaryota > Viridiplantae > Streptophyta > Magnoliopsida > Poales > Poaceae > Hsuehochloa > Hsuehochloa calcarea. Next base: position 959,702 of record CM070613.1, read on the forward strand.
GTCAAAAATACAGAAAACAGTGGATACTGTGTGCTAAATCAAAAGTTATTCATAACATATCCGTCAATCTTTAGTCTCAACCAGAGAAAAAAAAATCCCAGCCAGTTACCGCCGGTAACGGATTTACTGGTGGGGAGTGGGGACTGGATGACCAGTAACCGACCGGGAAATTTAAATTTCAAATTTGAATTTTTAAATGCATAATGAACTTTCTAGGTTGGTTTAGGCCTATTTTGTGCTAGATTACGTATTGTATGAGCTAAATATGCTTGAATTATTGTTTTCGGCTGGTTTACACTTCATATGAGCTAAATATGTTAGATTACGTATTGTATGAGCTAAATATGCTAGATTACGTATTGTATAAACTAAATATGCTAAATTACGTATTGTATGAGCTAAATATGCACTTCATTAAACACTTTCTAATTCAAAATTCGTCAATTCAAAATTCTGGTAGGTTTTTCGGTTTTTTGACCGGATTTTTCCGGTAAATGGTTTTCAAAATTGGTAATTCAAATTTCAGTTTTTGAAATTCGTCCGGTTTTTTTTTCCGTGGCGGCGGTTACCGTTACACCACCGCCGGGATTTCAATCGGTAGTGGTTTTTGGATCCTTGGTCTCAACCCTATGAACAACCAACAGTAACTTATTATATAATGTGTATAAGCACTACAAGTTGTAAACTACTTGCACTTAAAAAAGTAAACAAATAAATACTGATAAGAGTATTGTATATTCTCTACTTTCTCTCTCTCTTGGCTCATGTGGCCCATGAGGCCTATGTAACAATATCTCTATATACTCTATCAATTAATGAATAAGCTGCATAGTTGTGAATAGCAAAACTCCTCTACCATTAACATGGTATCAGAGCTAGGAAAAAAAACAGGCCAGTTACCCCGGTAACCGGATTTTCCGATGGGGACCAGGTGAACATTAACCAACGGGAAAATTTCAATTTCAAAAATGAATTTTTGACTGCATAATGCACTTCCTAGGTTGGTTTAAGCCATTTTTGTGCTAGACTATGAATTGTATGAGCTAATTATGCTTAAATTATTGTTTCAGCCAGTTTGCACTTCATATGAGCTAAATATGCTAGATTACGTATTGTATGAGCTAAATATACTATATTACATATTGTATGAACTAAATATGCACTTCATTAAACACTTTCGAATTCAAAATTCGTCAATCCAAAATCCCGGCCGGTTTTTTCGATTTCCAGGAGGTAACCGGTCCAGTTACTGGTTTCCAGAAATTAGAGTTCAAAATTCAGTTTGTGAATTTTGCACAGTTTTTCAGGATTTCGTGAATCGATTCACGGTACCACCCGCCGACCGGATTTGCACCGTGCATTCGTGTTTCTATCCCGATTAGAGCAATTCAACCGTAACCCTAGCCCTGTTTCCTAATCCTACCACCGCTGTCTTTGCTAGCAACGTCCTTCACTCAAGCCGGCAGGCCTGAGCTACTCTAGCGCCGCCGTCTTTGCTAGCAACGTCCTTCGCTCGGGCCGGCAGGCCTGCTCGCCTCGTCTCCTTCCACCGTCCTCGTCGCAGATCTTCAGCGCCTGAGCCGCTCTAACGCCGCCGCCTTGTCTCCTTCCGCCGCATCCCCGCTTCCTCCTCGCCAATCTATCCCATATCCGACGCCTGAGACCACAGATCCATGCTTCGAGCCTCTGCTCCTTTCGCCGTCCTCGTCACGGATCATCAACGTCGGCTTCTCGTCTCAACCACAGATCCTATGCTCCCGCCTCGTCTCCATCGGCTGAGATCTATCGCAATCTCCTCTGCTCAACGACGGGATCCAGCACGCCGACCTCCTCTGCTTCGTCGCCAAGGGTCTACTCCGGTGGGATCCAGCTTGGCCTCCTTTGCTTCGGTAACCTCTGCATAGTTCTGCTTCATGTACTGCTGCTGTTGATACCATCATGTACTGTTGTTGCTGTTGTTGATACCATCATGTGCTGCTGCTGTGAACACGACAATACTGCAACTGATGTTGATGCACTGATGTTCTATCGTACTTAGTATTGTCGTGCGGTTGTGGTCCATTAAGATGGCAAAATCTGACTCAATGTTTGGGGGTAGTTCATCTCTCGTGTTCACGGATAGTCGGACATCAAGCTAGATGGGTTGAATTACCGAGCATAGGCCTTCTCAGTCAAGACTACTCTTAGGGGTTATGGTTTGACCTCTCATTTGACCGACGATCCTCCCGATCCGAAGAAGGTCGATATTGAGGCAGTTAAGGCTTGGCAGAAAGAGGATGATCGTGTCATGACTGGCGAGTGTTGATGTTTCTTTAAGAATGAGTCTTGAGTATCATACTTCAGCCAAGCAAGCAGATATGGGCATATTTTGAGAAGAGATATGTTCAGTCTAGTGGTGCTATTCGCTTCACATTGCTCAAGAACCTTCATAGTATTCAGTAGCAGATGTTGAGGCAGTTAAGGCTTGACAAAAGAGGATGATCGTATCATGACTGCATCATTCTGAGTGTTGATGTTTCTTTGAGGATGAGTCTTGAATATCATACTTCAGCCAAGCAGATGTGGACATACTTTGAGGAGATATGTTCAGTCTAGTGGTGCTCTTCGCTTCACATTGCTTAAAAACCTTCATAGTATTCGCCAGGATCAGTCAATGGAGGAGAACTACAGTGCTTTCACTTATATCACTGACACTCTGAGATCATTTGGCTTCATGGCTCTTGATTGATCTCGGTGTCTATTGTGACAATCATGCACCTCTCTTTTGTGACAATACAAGTGTTATTAAGATTGCTAGTGATCTAGTCAAGTATGACGTGACAAAGCACATTGGTATTGATACATCCTTCACACGATCTCATTGTCAGCAGTCGACCACCACCCTCAAGTATGTTCCCTCAAAGCTCCAAGTTGCATATTTCTTTACTAAAAGTCATACTCGAAAAAATCATCGACTTCATACTCAGTGCATCAGATCCTTCTGATTCACCTTGAGTTTGAAGGGGGTGTTAAGAGTATCGTATATTCTCTACTCTCTCTCTCTCTCTCTCTCTCTCGCCCATGTGGCCCAAGTAGCCCATGAGACCCATGAAACAATGTCCATATATACTCTCTCAATTAATGAATAAGTTGCATAGTTGTTAATAACAAAACTACTCTACCATTAACAAATACCATGGATTAAATTAAAGGTGTATAACAACAGGTAATCTTTGCACCACTCGAGCATAATGTTATATATATGATGTGCATATTCATCCGTAGACCAGTACATATAAACAAAAGCTAGCATTGCAATTGACGTAGTTCAAAACTTTGTCCCACCATATTTAGACTTTAATAGTAGCAATGCAAAAAAAAAAGTTTGAGCAAACCTGGTAGAGGACAACTATAGTAGGTTTAACACAGCCATACAGGAACTTGATGTCCAATACTTGAAGTTCTTCGAGTCTGACATAAGCAAAGGATAACTGTAAGACAATATAATCTCAAGACATCTAAGCTAATAAGGTCAAATATTTTAATAAAAATCATCACCCTCATTGAAACATTAACCTCTATCATGAACTTTTCTGACAACAAATGTGATATAATACTATAACATCTGACGGTTGCTATAGCACATAAATAAACATTCAAACATTAGAACAAGCATGTAAAGCCACAGTAATAAAATAACCCCAACCAGGGATAGAAATCCCGGCCGGTTACCGCCTTACCGGCCTTACGGTGGGCGGCGGGATTTGAAATCCCGGCCGGTTTTTCCGGAGTTTGCAAATTCAAATATCAAATTTTGAATTTCGGTTGATTTTTAAGCAAATTTAAACGAAATTCGACCGAGTTTTTCCCGGGAAAACCGGTAACCGGCCGGGAATTGCGCCGGGAACGGTTTTTCTATCCTTGACCCCAACCTTTTTATGCAATTTTCAACATCAATAGTGAATCAAGCAGCATAAATATAAATATGAGAAATCAAAACAAAACTTGATTTTGTTTACATTATGGTTGTCTAACAAAAGAAAAACAAGATTACATAAGAATTCCACCCATGGACCCACCGACACTAAGCATGCACAGATGCTCCAATAATTCTAGTTACAGACTACAATGCCAAGTATTTTTCAAGACTATATTGCTAAATGAATGTTTCTAGCAGCAAAGGCATTCAGTTATCATCACCATACTGGTACCTGATATTGAAAGCTTCCTTCAGCTGTCCTTTGTTGTCAAATGGTATAACCTGCCAAGCAAGGGTTCCATTCAAGGAAACGAAATAAGAGCTACATATAAATTTCACACCTCAGAGATGTGAAAATAAAGCCTGGTACCAAGGATGAATGTCCAAAATTCATAAAAATCTAAGTAGCAGACAGTGAGCTTACCTTAAATAATCCATCGTAGAGGTGAAGACCAATAAGTCTACAGTCAGGGTCAATTATCCCAATCTACATTATAAGCAAAAGGCCATCCAATAGTATTATTGTTTTAGCATAAATATAAGAGATAGACATGGAGTATTGCTCTCTCCACTACGTACAAAACTCTATAAAATGAATATTGGGAAATAAGAAGTTCAAATCAAATCAAATCAAATGAAGAGGAGTTGAGACATGGAAGAATCGCAGTACCTGTCCATTGTCCGTAGGGCGGCCAATGCGATCAGAAACATCTCCCATGGCTCTACATATTACAAGTAAATTATACTTCCATATGAAAATAGGCTAATACTTCTCAAAGGATATGATAGAGTAACAATATGCTTTTCTTGTACCAACACATTATGTAGGGCCATGGTTATCAAGGCTCCCAGGTGAGCCTAAACAAAGGGAAAGGTAAGGGCAAGGAAAAGAAAAGGAAGGACCCCGGCAAAAAAAAAATTGCCTACACCACCTCTACCACCTGCTGGCAACAGGGCTGGTGACGGTGATAGTGAGCGGCAGCGGCGATGGTTAGCTTTCTTTCCCTCTCGATCTGTCTCTCTCCAGGTGCAGTGGTGGGCCATGGCGACATTCCTGGGCCGCCTGGACGGTTACACGTTGATAACAATGTGTGGGACTTGCGATGCATAATTTTGCATCACAGTCAACTGGAACCATTTGACTATCCAATTTAATGGCTCTAAAATACCAATATGCTCACACAGTGCCAACTTCAGTGAAATAAAACCAGAAGAGCAAGTGCCCAAACCTAGTGAGAAGCTCTGATTTTTCTCCATCCCACTGCAGAACACAGAATTTGTATCTTTCCGTAGCAATGAAAAGGAAGTCCTGGGTCTCATTCTGAGGGGGAGAAGCAGATAGGAAATTAATTTTACATAAATACTGCACGGAGAAAAATACAACATCTCAAGTCAAGCAACAGAAAATTAACTCACATGAGGCCGGAAGAGCTCAAGCGTTGCAATTCTTCCATATATAGGTACATCAAGCATAGGCTGCTAACAAAACAAAAATGTTATGGTCTTACAGTATCAGATTATCATGCAAACTAACAGGTAGTCGACAAATACAGAAAAGCACAAGCAGCATGCATGAGCCTCAACGTCATAGATCACTAACCTGAAGGCCCTGAGGAGTAAGCAAATGGATCTCGATGCGGGTGCATTTCCTGAGAGTTTGGTACACGGGTGCATTTAGTAAAGGATTTAACAGGTAGGCAACCAAGAAAACACTGCCATCGAGTTGAACTGCAACTAGTAAAAGTGCTTCCTAACCGCATATGGCATACTTACACAAATCACTAGGAGGCAAACTCAATGTAACCAAACATAAATACAATTACTTGTCCAGACGTTATCGAATTGCGCATGCAGAGAGGCCAAACACATCTGCCTATGAGCCATTCTGTTATAGCTCAACATCCTTGAGAATTTCAAACCGGAGCCTAGGGTTTTACTCTGCTAAGCTCAGATCCCATATAACTAGGGGGGGGGGGAATTAATTTTCCCAAAAGAAAACTAGGGGGAAATCGGACCTGTCTCATCCCGCACTTAAGTAAAGCCGGGACTCGCCGAATAAATTACAGAAATTGCGCATCCCCCGGCATTCTAGCTCGGAGCAAACCCTAGGCTGCCCCTAACTCCGACGCAAAACCCTAGAGGGCATTGCCACGCGCCCAAACCCAACTAGGCCGTCGTTTTGAAGCGGCGAGTGGAACTAAACCCTCTATCGAGAGGGAGAATACGGGGGAGGGAGGGGGGGGGTCAGGGGGTGATTACGCGACGATGAGGTTGAGCTGCTGGGGGCTGGTGAAGTTGCCGACGCAGGAGTCGCTGACGCTGGTCGGCTTGTGCGCCGTGACGACGTAGTTCCACACGCTCATCTCCGCCGCCGCCGCCGGAGAAGGGTTCTAGGCTGTGGAATGGACGGGAAGGGAAGGGCGTGGAGGTGGCGAGAGAGAGAGAGGAGGGGAGCACTTTTCTAGCTACCTGGTGCTGGACGGTGGTAGGAGTGCGGTGCGGTGCGGGTGAGTTCGGGCCCGGAAGCACAATTTGACCTCTCTAGACCCTTCTGGGCCGGGCGGCTTGCTCCTGATCTTGGTGGGCCTTTCTGCTTATGGGCCACGTCTTCATTTTCTTTTGAATAGTCCGGTCGTGTTTTATTTGTTTATCAGCCGGATCTATATGCCGCTCCTTTCGGCCTTTCATGCTTTGCGTTTGTTGCGTTTCTCTGGGGGTTTGTGTTGTCCGCCTTTCCCCGTTGTCTCTCATTTTTTTTCCCTATCTTCTCTCACTCTCTTTTTTGCTTCCACTCTTTGTTAAGGAATCGTCGTTGACGAGTTCAGTCCAAACGATAACCTCGTAGACAAACATATAATCACATCAAACAATGCAAGAATACAAGAACACAATAGTAGATTGAACACAGAAATGTAGGAGGCTTCTTGTTTCTCTTTATTGCTCTTCATACGATCAAACCTTTACAATGACTAGCACCCCCTATTTATAGTCTACACTCTCTGTTAGGGTTTGGGATGGGGTGCACATACATGAGCCGGCTACTGAGCCGAACCCATAGTTCTCCAACACTCTCCCTTATGCACTCATCATCACATGTTTGTGCCTCGTCAAAACTCCTTAAAAATCAAGTGGAAAAAATTTAGAGAAAGAATACATGGCACACGTTCTGCTGCGTTGCACGAAATGTCTCGTTAAAAACCTGAGCCGAGAAACTTCAGGAAAACTCGTCAAGGGAAAAAGAGTACAATCAACACAATTTCATTTAATCTTCAAGATTTACTCTTTGGGTACTCAATCTTCATGATCAAGTTTCGGTAATGAGTTCGTGAAGATTCCCCCCTGAATTCTGCACTTCTCTAAGTCTTATCATTCAAGTTTTATGTACGCATCTTTCAAAGCATATTGGAAGTGACTTAGTGAATAAATCTGCAAGATTTTCATGTGACTTAGTATGCAGTACTTTAATTTTGTCCATATTTTGCAATTCATGAGCATAAAAGAACTTAGGGTTGATATACTTAGTGATATGACTCTTCACATAACCCATTTGCATTTGTGACACAAGCTGCATTTTCTTCATAGATAGTAGTGGGGGTTTGAGCGGTATTCAATCCACATGACTGCTGGATGTGATGAATCATCCGCAGAAACCAAACACATTCTCGTGAAGCCTTGTACAGTGCTATGATTTCTGAGTGGTTCGTCGAAGTCGGTACAAGACTTTGCTTAGACGATTTTTATGAAATGCAGTTCCACCACATAGGAATACATAGGCTGTTTGCGACTTGGTTGTATGCGGGTTCTACAAGTACTTGGCATCTACATAGACATTCATAGTTAGGTCTTGGTTCTTTCTGTAGAACAGACCAAGTTCTTTGCTTCCTTGGAGGTATCAGAAGATGTTATTTATTCTCTGTCAATATCTTTTGTATGTTTTGTACTATACCTTGCTAGTAGGTTCACGGCAAATGTAATGTCCGGTCTAGTACATTTTGCTAAATACATGAGTGCTCCTACTGGGCTCAAGTACGGGAATTCCGGTCCCAGAACTTCCCCCCCCCCTCTTCTCTAGGTCTATACGAGTCCTTATTTTGCTGCAAATACCTCACGATCATCGGCACTTTCGAAGGATACGCCTTTCCAAAATCAAATCTTTCTAACACCTTCTGAGTGTAGGTTGACTGATGTACTAATATCCCTTCAAGGGCATGCTCAAGCTGCAAGCTTAGGCAATATTTGGTTTTACCCAAATCTTTCATTTCAAACTGACTCCAGGTAAGAGCTTACTTTCTTAATACCTTCCAGGGTTCCAATGATGTTCAAATTATCTTCATACACTGAGATTATACAAAATCCATCCTGGGATCGTTGTATAAATACACCGTGGTAATTCTCATTATTTGTGTAGTATTTCTTGCATAGAAAGTTGCTTCAAGCGATTATCCACTGTTGGACCGAAAAGGCGACTAGAGGGGGGTGAATAGGAGCACACTCACTTTTTCAACCAAGATTAGATTCAACATAAATTTCACTCCAATAGCTATAGAAGCTATGAAGATCGATATACCAGTACAGCGGAAGACTAGGATTGAATCCAATCAAAACCCCGAAGCAAAACAACCAAAATCAACCGAAACTTAATTTTCTAAGTGTAGGGCGGTCTGACCTCTACTCAGGGGCGGTCTGACCGGTCCATGGGCGGTCCGACCTCTGTTGAGGGGCGGTCTGACCTCCAGCTTGATGAACAGTGAAATCAGCCCGAAAAACGAAGTTGCAAATAGGTCTAACTTTTGATCTACAATTCCAAACTTCATGAAACTTGGAACACACCTTCTCTAGGATGTCAGGAACCTATTCCAATCGAAGATTATGGAGATCCATGAAAAAGTTACGACATTTTTCAGTTTGAGAGATGGATGGTTCAAAACCGAGTCAAAACGAAAACTAGATTCAAAAACTTGCTCGTGGGTGATTGATGATCAAGATGATCTTAGATGTGTTCCCACATGTCACAGCAAGCTAGATCATGTAAAGAAATCAATCAAAAACATGCGAATCAAAGAAAGACTCAAAATCACCAAATAGAGAGAAGAAGGGCAAAGAGACACATCTTTGATCAAAGCTTTCTTTGGATTGATTTGATAGGGTTTGGGTTCTGACCACTCCATCAATGGAGGACAAAGCTCAATCCAAGAGCACAAGATCAAATCAAAACTCTCTAGAACCCTAACCTCCACTAATCCTCTCCCTAAGCCAAAACTAGGGTTTCAACAATGATAAAAGGGTTGAAGGGGTGCAGCCACCTCCCTCCTCTATTTATAGTGGAGACTTAGACCTTCTAGAAGTTCTAACTTAAATGGGCTCCCGTTAAGGCCCAACACAAACGGGTCACACACGCACGCATTCTAAAGAACCGTGTACAACACCTCTTGACCTAAACCGCCTCTCTTGCGTCGTCTTGCGCCGTGGGTAGGCAAAAAGTCACCAAGGTGATATTTGGTAAGATTACCAAAATACCCCTTCTCGGTTCTTCTCCGAAGACCGAGTCCATCTTCGCGAAGCACTTCGCATGCTCCGCCACGTGTAGGTTGATCAACTGCTCTCTCCATGTCGGCAAGTCTCTCCCATCCGGCTCCCACCGAAACCACCATGGCACTTGCACCGACTCCCGTGCCGCTTGATCAAACCAGTCGCACCGAACTGTCCGTTCAGTCATTCTTGTCCATTCTGCACCATACTTGATTTCATTGACCTCACCCGGCATCGTCGATCGTTCTGGACCTCAGCTCTCCAAGCCTCGTCCCGATCATCCTCGTCGTTGACCGTCGTTGACCACCAAGCAACCTGCACAACAATAGACAAGCAAATCGAATCCGGGAACAAGTTCTTCACAACTTGACCCACGTTAGTCAAAACATGCATCATGCAACACATATGCACTGAAACTCAGGACTTTGACCTAACCAACGAACAACGCCGCCATGACGGGCGACGTTCAAGTGACAACCGGTCAGACCGCCCCTCGGGGCGGTCGCCGCCCGACCTCTTGGTCCGATCCGACCATAGGCGGTCCGACCGCCGAAGGACTTAGCCAATTTTCAACCCCGAAAATCAAAACCTCGAAAACTTTAAACAAGTAGAACTTTTGACTGGAGACTCCAAAAATTATGAGACCAAGTGCATTGGGATCCCCTCAACTTGCCTACACCCTCTATTTTTGGCCCAGCCTGTTCTGACCATTTTTGGTCACGGCGGTCGGCCGCGCACATGGCCCGTCCGGCCGATTTGGGACCGATCGGACCGCGTGCTATGGCGGTCGGACCGCCCATCGTAATGCGAGCAGTTCGAAACTTTGTCGAAAACTCGTGAAACGATAAACCGTTAACGCCATTGCCAATTGTCACATCATCCTAAGATCTGGAGCATATCCCCATGATATCCACAATCTCCCCCTTGATGAACACATTGGCAATAATCCAGAAAATGTAATTTGGAGGTTTGAAAAGTAAAATACTTTCGTTTTCGTACAAAGGCACAACTTGGTCCAAAAGCAAGAGAAAGCAATGGAAATGACCAAGTTGGCATCAGAATAGCATAGGTAAGTGAGATAAGGCAAAAGAAAGCATAGAAACTTTGATTTCCAGAAAAAGTCACAAATCTCACTTAAGGTCCAAATGAAAGAACAATTGTTCAATTGACCTTTGATCATTGTGAGGAGTAATAAATGCAATTTAAGTTCAGAAGAGTCAATAAGACGATAAGAATGCAATTCAAGAACTCCCCCTCACTATGATCCTCGGATTTCAGAAAATTTCAAATTCTCCAACTTTCTCCCCTTTGTATTATCTACTCCCTAACATTGAAATATCTTCTCCCCCTTTGACAATGGAGTCATCAAGGAATCACGCCTTCCTCTCATCCAGAGATAACAATTGCAGAATGAAGAAAGAAGCAAAAAGAAGAAGTATGCATGAAGTGCAATGGAGTGGCTTCATTTTTGTATTTTTCAATTTTTGATTACACGAAGCTTTGGAGATTACCCAAAAGAGCTAGCCAGCATTTCTAATATTGCACAAACAACATATCAAGCCTGACAGTGCTAGCAAGATCATGGTAAGACATATATATCAAACCTAAGCACAAAGGCTCAAAAGTAAAGCAATAGATTTGATCAATTTAAGCAAAGCTTCAAATTTAGCAAGTTCATCAACATGGATCCTAAAATGAAATTGGCCATGTCAAAATGTCAAAGTGAGATCAAAAATCTAACAAAGACCACATTAAGAGTCAATCAGGTCCTGTATTGAATCATTTTGCTCAGTATTTCTCAAAAGCCCATTTGTCAACAGTTTTCACATATGTATAGAATATTGAAGTTGACTAATGATCTAACTTAGTGACAAGATCCTGGACTAGGAGCCATCCACAAACTCATCCTAAGCTTCGACCAGAAGTTGATTAAAGGTATATCTTAGTAAAGAAGATCCTGGACTAGGAGCCATCAACAAACTCTTTCTAAGCTTCTACCAGGGCGACAAATCTTGAGGTTCTTATCATTTCTGACAAGCAGTCCCCATGAGATCGTCTGGTTCATCAAACTATCTCCAAGTTCATGTCATTGACAAGCAGTCTCGTAAGAATAGTTTGGCACAATTTAAGCATAAGACAATCTTAATTTTTCATTTTTCACAAGAGCAGTTTTAGAATCTCAAGAACACAAAAGCTCAAGTAATGGTCAATTTTTCAAGAGCTAACAAAGCAATTCTGACAGGGCCAATGTCACAAAAGGAGCACTAATTGCGCAACTCGCTAAAACATCCACAAATTGCAATTTTTAGTTTGAGTTGTTTTAAAGTTCTAGCTCATATAGCAAAGACTTAGCTACACATGTAAAAGCATAATAATTCTAGCAAGTCAAAGAACTAGACATGGCATTGAGCAAGAATTGAAATACTAAAGCTCCAAAGGGTAATAGGCAAAGCTTCATCAATTTTAAAAAATAAGCAGAAAATTTTATATTACAATGCATCTTTTTGGATTTTTTAAAAACCACTTGATGTATTTTTCATATGAATGCAATATGATACAATGAGATGCAATAAAAAGCCTAAAAACCTAAAAAGTTCAAAAAGATCAATAAGTTCAGAAAAAGAACAATAAAAGATCAATAGAACAAGGTAAGATCAGAAAAGATCGAACTCCCCCTCAAACCAACCCATAGGGATAAATTACCCCTAACTCGCTTCTCAAGGTGGCAAACCTAGTTGGGTCTAAAGGTTTGGTGAGGATATCAGCCAGTTGAGCCTCGGACTCCACGAAGTGCAGCACAATATCACCCTTCTCGACATGGTCTCTAAGGAAGTGATAGCGAATGTCTATGTGCTTGGTCCTAGAGTGTTGCACAGGGTTCTTAGCAATGTTAATAGCGAAGTGTTATCACGTAAAAGAGGAACACTAGCAAAATTTAACCCGTAGTCCTTAAGAGTGGATACCATCCACAAAATCGACTACTGACAACTAGCGCGACTACATATTGACCTCGTGATGGATTGTGCAACAGAGGACTGCTTCCTAGAAGACCAAGAAACAAGAGAAGTGCCCGAGGTACTCTTCCTATCAAGCCGACAGCCCGCAAAATCAGAATCAAAAAACCCCCGAATGGATAAAGAAGAAGAACAGGAGTACCAAATGCCATACTGGAGGGTAGAGTGTAAATACCTGAATATGCGCTTAACATCTTGGCGATGGGAAGTTCTCGGAGACGCTTGAAACCTCGCGCAGAGGCAGACTGTGAAGTGGATGTCCGGTCTTGATGCCGTCAGGTACAGAAGGGAGCCGATCATGCTGCGGTACTCGCGTTGATCCACGGCTTCTCCTTCCTCATCTGGATCCAGCGATCGAAGTCGCCATGGGAGTGGCGATCGACTGCGATCACCCATGTCGAGCGTTTGAGCGGATCCTTCAGATACTTGCCGTCGATGGATGAAGATCCCTTCCTTACATTGCTTGATTTGAAGCCCCAGAAAGTAATTGAGCTCTCCCATCATGCTCATCTCAAATTCACTGGACATAGTCTCAGAAAAGCTGGAAACAAGAGCATGAGAAGAACCACCAAAGATAATATCATCAACGTAAATCTGAGCAAGTAGGAAATCATTGCCACGCCTAAGAATGAACAAGGTCTTGTCTACCTTACCCATCTCGAAATCATTCTTAAGCAAGAAGGTCTTAAGTCTATCATACCAGGCTCTAGGGGCTTGTTTAAGACCATACAAGGCTTTGGATAGCTTGAAGACATGATGTGGGTTTTTGGGATTCTCAAAGCCTGGGGGTTGCCTAACATAAACCTCCTCCTCTATGAAACCATTCAGAAAGGCACTCTTAACATCCATCTGATATAATCTAATGCCCTTAGAGGCAGCAAATGCAAGAAGAATGCGAATAGCTTCTAGTCTAGCAACAGGAGCAAAGGTCTCATCAAAATCTAACCCCTCAACTTTGCTAAAACCCTGAGCTACCAACCTAGCCTTGTTTCTAATCACAGAATCATCCTCATTTTGTTTGTTTTTGAAGACCCAGCGGGTTCCTATAACATTATGACCACTAGGAGGTTCTACTAGGTTCCAGACCTTATTCCTCTCAAAATTCTCTAACTCCTCATGCATGGCATTGACCCAACTCCAATCAGATAAAGCATGTGATATATCGCGGGGTTCAAAAGAAGCTACAAAGCGAGAATGAGAATAGAGGTTTGGATCATGATACGGAGCGAGTGACTCGTTCATGGATATTACCTATCATCTGATCCGGCGGATCTTTGCTTTTGAATGTGAAGTGGCGCACCGGAGAAGAAAGTACCTCTTCGACCTCATGAGTCTGCGATGATGAAGATCGTGAGTGCCTCAACCAAGGCGAAGTAGTCACGGCGGGTTCTTGTGCGAGAATAGGAATGTCAACAAAGCGGGTGGAAGAGTATCATCGAGTCCATCATCATCTTCCTCTACAAATATACTCTCTCACACTGTGTATCACCGAAATATCGATCTAGCTCGGGGCTAGTCTCATCAAAAGTGACATTGCATGTCTCTGAACGAGTTAGTTTCACATTAAAACTCGAAAACCCCTTGAATGTGCGGGATAACCCGAAATAAACCATCAAAAGTTCTTGACTCAAATTTATCTAGGTTTCCTGTCTTAAGAATAAAACACTTGGATCCAAAGACTCGAAAGTGCGAGACAGAGGGTTTTCTCTGTAAACGAAGCTCATAAGGAGTCTTGCCCAAAGACGGTCTCAAAAAGACACGATTTGCAATATGGCAAGCAGTAGAAATAGCTTCGGCCCAAAACCTCCTCGGAGTGCTATACTCATCTAGCATCGTCCTAGCCATCTCGACTAGGGTCCTGTTCTTCCTTTCCACAACGCCATTTTGTTGAGGGCGTGTGGGGAGGAGAAGCGATGCTCAATTCCACGCTCAGCACAAAAGGAAGCAAAAGATGCATTCTTGAACTCCGTGCCATTGTCACTGCGGATCGCTCTCAAGGCACTCGGAAGTTCAGAAGCCAAACGAAGAACAAGATCATGATAATGATCAAAAGCTTCATCCTTCGAATCAAGAAAGAACACCCAAGTGTATCTAGAAAAATCATCGACTATGACAAGAATGTATCATTTTCCACCAACTGACCGAACCCTAGCGGGACCAACAGTATCCATATGAAGCAACCTGTCGGTCCGTCCGTCATGACTATAGTCCCTTGAAGGGTGTGAGGCGGCAACTTGCTTGCCATGCCTACAGGGCGCACATACAGCATCCTTGACGGCTTTGAGTTTGGGCAAACCTCTCATGAGCTCAAGGTTGCTAACTCGCGTCAGATGATCAAAACCAATGTGCCCTAAAGCAGCGGTGCCAAAGCGAACTCGAAGAAGAAGATGAAATCAAGCACTTGAGAGAACCAAAGAAGAGATTCGAAAAATCGGCTCAAAGATTCTAGCAACTCTAGTAATCCCAAAACAAGCTCACCAGTTGAATCAAGCACCCGACAAGTATTTTTCTTAAATCTAGTCTCATAGCCATCATCAAGAAGTTGAGAGACAGAAAGCAAATTAAACCTTAGCTTGTCCACAAGGGCGACGTTCTTGAGGATGAACTTGTCGTTCACCCTGATCGATCCCGTTCCTTCAATCCGCCCTTGCCTATCATCTCCAAAGGTGATGAATTCATCACCCGTCGACCGCGTGAAGGAGGTGAACCATCTTGAGTCTCCGGTCATGTGGCGTGAGCAGTGAGTCGACGAACCACGTGTCCTTCCTCTTTCCGCGGTAATCCTGAAAATCAAGGCACAGAAGAACGATATGTCTCAATACTGGGGTTAGTTAAACAAGACTTGGGAACCCAGTACTGAAACACACGTCTGCGAGTAGTATGCAAAGCAGAAGTGCTATCATTGATTAAGTTTGAGATTCTGTTATGAGCAATGGTTACTTTAACATGAGAGTTATCCTGTCTAGGAGCATGATGATGAGCATGTGACACAAATCCTAAATCAGGTTTCTTCTTTTCTACGTTACCATGTCTCGTAAAAGCTCTAGGTTGATTGAATGAAATTCTAGCAAAATTTTTCTTATCATTTTTCAACCTACGCCAACAGAACTCAACCAAATGCCCATTCTTCTTGCAATAGGTGCAATGGTACTTGATACCACTGGGAGAAGCACCCTTTGACTTAACAGATGTTTGGGCAAAACCCGCAGATTTAAAAATAGTTTTTGCAGGTTGGGTTTTAAATTCAACTAACCCATTTTCCAAGACTTGAGTAACTTTGGGCTTAGAATTATCTTGGACAGAGTTGTATCCTAATCCTTACTTCTTATAAGGAGTTTTAGACTTGTCCAGAATCATGTTTAATTGTTTCTTACCTTTAGATAAGTATTTTCCTTTTCAAGATTAACACATGACTCACAAGTTTTGCCTTTAATAGCTCTAGCATATTTTTCCTTATATAAAGCAATTTCAAGTTTAAGAGCAGGACATGAAGCACATGTAGAAGACTCAATATTGTCCTTAAGCTTGGCATATTTAGCTCTAACTGCTTCTAAGATATCTTTAACTTCATGTTCGTGTTCAATGCAAAAAGAACAAAGGCTAGAATTAACAGCACCAGAAGCAACCAACTTGCTAGAATCTAAGCATTTTTCACAAGGAGCAGATTTAACTTCAACTAGCTCGGTCCTAGCATTTTTAAGTTGTTGCAAAGCAATATTATGAGCAGATTGCAGTTTAGCAAATTCTGAGTGTAGAGCATGGCAGGAAGAACATTCATCAGATTCAAGAGTCTTAGTATTTGCAAGTTCTAAAGTCAAATTATCTACTTGAGACTCTAAGTCCTTGTTCCTAGCCATGATATACTCTAACGCCTTATCCTGGCTCATGAGTTGCTCAAAGATAGTTTCGCATCTATCAGAAAGGACATCATAGGAGAGAGGTACCTCATCGTCGTCGACGTCGTCGGAGTCGGCCATGAAGCAAACGCCGGTGAAGTCCTTGGCCTTCCCCTTCTTCTTGTCTTGAGGGATCTCCTCCTCCTTATCATCCTCGCTCCCGGAGTCCACATCGCTTAAGGATTGTTCCCCAAAAGCGGCAAGAACCCGGTGAGCTGCCTTTGTCAGCTTGGCAGCATCAAATCTTGATTTGTTCCATTGAGGCTTCTTCCAAGCTGGCTTTCCTTCCTTGTGGTTGCTCTTTCCTTTCAACTTGGGGCATTTTGCCCGAATGTGATTAAGCTCACCACACTCATAGCAAGTCACGGGACCTCCTCTCTTTTTATTTCTCATATTGTTATAGGCCCGTGTGGCTTTTCTGACTATGAGGACTAACTCGGCCTCAGGAAGACTCTCAAACTCCTCTTCATGGATTGCAGATAAACCAGCAAGCGAAAATCCAGAAGAAGACTCAGAAGACCCATCAGAAGCTCTCTTGAGCGGGTCTGCTACCAAGGCCATATTTTCCTTCTTGGGATGATCAATCCTCTTGATCTCATGAGTCTTGAGCTTGCTATAGAGCAGCTCCAAAGTCAGATCAGAGAGGTTGACGTTCTCCTCAATGGCGGTAGCCTTTATCTCTCACTCCTTGGTGTTGATTGCAGCCAAGAGGTGGGTGGCATTTTCAGACTGAGAATATTCAATTCCAACAGCCTTCATCTGATTAATCACTTTGTTAAAGCGACTGAAAATGTCATCGATGCTCTCTCCAGGACGCATCTCGAATTTGTTATATTCACGCTTATAGGCTGTCTGGCGTACTTTCTTGATTTGGGACGAACCCTCAGGGTAGGTTTCGAGGGTGTTCCAAATCTCGTGCGCAGTCTCAAGATTACAAATTCGATCATACTCCTGCCTACCAAGCCCACCATACAAGATGTTCTTTGTCTTATTGTTGTTAGCCAAGAAGGCTGTTGAAGCCGGCGTAACAACTTCAGGAAGAACGAGCGGGGCTCGAACAACCTCCCATATAGCTTGTCCTTCGCTCTCAAGGAAGACTCGCATGCGATTCTTCCAATAGGCATAGTCGTGCCCATCGAAGATATGCGGCTTGGTGGAGTACTTATCCATCGCCAAGTTCAGTGACCGGTTAAGATCAAGATTGAACTAACCGGGCTCTGATACCACTTGTTGGACCGAAAAGGCGACTAGAGGGGGGGGGGTGAATAGGAACACACTCACTTTTTCAACCAAGATTAGATTCAACATAAATTTCACTCCAATAGCTATAGAAGCTATGAAGATCGATATACCAGTACAGCGGAAGACTAGGATTAAATCCAATCAAAACCCCGAAGCAAAACAACCAAAATCAACTGAAACTTAATTTTCTAAGTGTAGGGCGGTCTGACCTCTACTCAGGGGCGGTCTGACCGGTCCATGGGCGGTCCGACCTCTGTTGAGGGGCGGTCTGACCTCCAGCTTGATGAACAGTGAAATCAGCCCGAAAAACGAAGTTGCAAATAGGTCTAACTTTTGATCTACAATTCCAAACTTCATGAAACTTGGAACACACCTTCTCTAGGATGTCAGGAACCTATTCCAATCGAAGATCATGGAGATCCATGGAAAAGTTACGACCTTTTTCAGTTTGAGAGATGGATGGTTCAAAACCGAGTCAAAACGAAAACTAGATTCAAAAACTTGCTCGTGGGTGATTGATGATCAAGATGATCTTAGATGTGTTCCCACATGTCACAGCAAGTTAGATCATGTAAAGAAATCAATTAAAAATATGCGAATCAAAGAAAGACTCAAAATCACCAAATAGAGAGAAGAAGGGCAAAGAGACACATCTTTGATCAAAGCTTTCTTTGGATTGATTTGATAGGGTTTGGGTTTACAGCCACTCCATCAATGGAGGACAAAGCTCAATCCAAGAGCACAAGATCAAATCAAAACTCTCTAGAATCCTAACCTCCACTAATCCTCTCCCTAAGCCAAAACTAGGGTTTCAACAATGATAAAAGGGTTGAAGGGGTGCAGCCACCTCCCTCCTCTATTTATAGTGGAGACTTAGACCTTCTAGAAGTTCTAACTTAAATGGGCTCTCGTTAAGGTCCAACACAAACGGGTCACACACGCACGCATTCTAAAGCGCCGTCTACAACACCTCTTGACCTAAACCGCTTCTCTTGCGTCGTCTTGCGCCGTGGGTAGGCAAAAGGTCACCAAGGTGATATTTGGTAAGATTACCAAAATACCCCTTCTCGGTCCTTCTCCGAAGACCGAGTCCATCTTCGCGAAGCACTTCGCATGCTCCGCCACGTGTAGGTTGATCAACGGCTCTCTCCATGTCGCAAGTCTCTCCCATCCGGCTCCCACCGAAACCACCATGGCACTTGCACCGACTCCCGTGCCGCTTGATCAAACCAGTCGCACCGAACTGTCCGTTCGGTCATTCTTGTCCATTCTGCACCATACTTGATTTCATTGACCTCACCTGGCATCGTCGATCGTTCTGGACCTCAGCTCTCCAATCCTCGTCCCGATCATCCTCGCCGTTGACCGTCGTTGACCACCAAGCAACCTGCACAACAATAGACAAGCAAATCGAATCCGGGAACAAGTTCTTCACAACTTGACCCACGTTAGTCAAAACATGCATCATGCAACACATATGCACTGAAACTCAGGACTTTGACCTAACCAACGAACAACGCCGCCATGATGGGCGACATTCAAGTGACAACCGGTCAGACCGCCCCTCAGGGCCGGTCTGACCGCCGGCCTTGCCGGTCGGACCGCCAGCCATAGGCCGGTCCGACCGCCCGAAAGGACTTAGCCAATTTTCAACCCCTGAAAATCCAAAACCTACTGGAAACTTTAAACCAATAGAACTTTTGACTGGAGACTCCAAACATTATGAGACCAAGTGCATTGGGATCCCCTCACTTGCCTACACCCTCTATTTTTGGCCCAGCCTGTTCTGACCATTTTTGGTCACGGCCGGTCTGACCGCCGCACATGGCCGGTCCGACCGATTTGGGACCGGTCGGACCGCCGTGCTATGGCCGGTCGGACCGCCCCTGTCCAGAATGCCTGAATAGTTCTGAAACTTTGTCGAAAACTCGTGAAACGACAAACCGTTAATGCCATTGCCAATTGTCACATCATCCTATGATCTGGAGCATATCCCCATGATATCCACATCCACATACTGTCTGATTGCTTAACTTCGTACAATGACTTTCTAAGTTTCACACCGTACAGATTTCTATCTGCTCTGTCTTGGTTTTGGACATGGATACATTCAGATATCTTCATATAAATGTCCGAATCCAATATTCCATAAAAGTATACTATTACCACATCCATCAATTTCACTTTTAACTTCAAGTTTACTGCCATTGAGATTAAATATCTAAAGGGTGGTTTCGCCCATGACCGGGGAATAGGTTTCTTCGTAAATAAATCCCGGATGTCGAGTGAAACTTTGTGCAACAAGCCTTGATTTACTTCACTATTTTCATTTCTCTTTCAAACAAATACACATTTATGCCATACAGGGTGCATATGGGGAGGCGAACGGCTTACTGGCTCAAACACCTTTCTTTTATTGAGAGAAAATAATTGTATTTCTATTGTCTTCTTCCAATCTAATCTTTTCTTACATTCAGCGAGCGATGCAGGCTCTGTATCAAGATCGATGATTGTGATAATTTTCTTTGCAAAGTAAATATCGACATTGGCTGCTGTCTTATTCATAGATTCTCCCGAGGTCACAAAATTTATAGCTATTTCTTCAAGGGATGATTCTTCTAATATTTATACTTGCTCACAGCTGTTTTCAATTACAGGGGCAAGTCTCTTTAGTTTTCTAGCTCCAATGTGTGCGCACACATCCATACTGGTATCTCCCTTCATGGGGATGTTCAATTCTGGCATGCCTTTTCTGAAGGTTCCATACTAGTGCCAGGTCTCAACTGGCTTCCCTTTCTGGTTCTGTGAAACTTTTGGTGATCGGTTGTCTCAAGTCCTTCTTATCCTTTTTCCCCAGGTGTTCCCGGTTACTTCATATTTGAGAGGCCGGAGTTCTCTCCTTTCAGAGGCCTTAGGACGGGATTAGGGATACCTTTATTGGTATTTGAAACCCTCTTCGGTGCATTGCGCGTAGGCATATGTTACTTGGTCACGCTCTTCAAATCACTAAAGTGGTTACGCAGATGATTGGTTAATGCTTGCAAATCAATTATCTTCTGGACTGCAATTGTCTTTTAGACTTTAATTGTCTTCTAGACTTCAATGATCTTCTGGACTTCTCTATTTGGTTCACTAGTGCGCGGGCCATATGCATGGATTTGAATTATTTTCTGATATTTTTCATCAAGGGTTTGATTTCAATATGCTATCAGCGAAGCGGAATGCATGCAAATCTCCAGTCATGGGGGTCCAAATACCTGATTATGGATAATGTCTCGTAACCAATGTATATCCAGACTTTCAGAGAGGGCCCATTGCAGTTCGCTACGGTAGTGGTATACGTACATAAACCTTGCAATCAAACCTTCGTAAATGAGAAATTTTTGATGCTAACCCTTGCGCTAGTTGCATAGGTGAATGGATGTTATATGCTGACGGTATAATATTGATGAGAGTTGCTGCGAGCAGGACTGCGTGTCCCCAACATGTAGTTGGTAAATTGTAATTCTTCAAAACTCTGCTAATCCATTCTGGGTGTGGACATGCGGTATGGAATGCTCAATTTTAATTCCCATTTTCATGCAATAATCATCAAATGTCTTCGAAGTAAATTATCCGGTGTTGTCCATTCTAGTGGACTTCACATGATGATTAGAGAAATTATTCTTAACGTTATTTATCTGTGAGATTAGTTTTGCAGAAACGAGGTTTCTCATAGATAATAAACGTATGTGTGACCATTTCGAGGAAGTATCGATGAGCACCATAAAAATACATAAATGGCCTGACAGGAGCTATATAGGACTACAAATGTATCCTTAGATACGGTCTAGGAATGCAGGGATTTCAACACTTTCATAGCAGAAGGTCTAGTAATTAATTTCCTGGTGGCACATGCGGGGTAGGAAAATCTTTACATTGATATTGTGTCCCTCTGAATTGTTAATTATATTTCTCATCATCCTAAGACCTAGGCGGCATAATCTATCATGCCAGATATAGAAAATTTCAGAGCTTCTAAATATGGTTTTCAGGGCAGTATAGGCTGCAGATGCCTTAATATTAGTGTAATATAGCCCAGTTTTAAATGAAGAAAGTCGTCCTAATACCATTTTTCTACTTTCTTCACGCTTTGTAATGAGCAAGTATTCCTTACCATGCTCTTCTTCAGTCTCTACGTGGAAACCGTTAGCGTGAATATTTTTGAGAGTTCTAGTCGATTCTGGTTACAACGAGGCTTCTTTAATGACCAAAGTTGTGCCCATTGGAAGTATAATTATGGCATTTTCTAAGCCGATTATACAAGTATCGCTGCCTGCGATTGTCGAAAGACTACAAGCATTCTTTATTGATCGACTAAAAATTCGTCTCTCTCAAGGTGGTATTCATTGTGCCGCTACCTGCTAAGCACACTTCCTCCATAGGGCACCACACGTATTCTAATATAATGTACTTTATTAATATGCAGCAGAAAACAGGTAACATGCAAATAAAATACTTCGGATAATAGAACACAACTTGCTATTATAAATACGGGAATAAGTCTTGCATGACTTATCATAAGAATTTAATGCTTTGCTCTCCTAGAGCTTACAACCATTATTCAATGTTCCATCACAATTACAAACTGCAAGTGACTGTAAAAAGATCTAAGTGTAGTGCGTGCACTGGATTGAATCAGCGAAGTATGTAGTAACTTCTGCCTGAATCTACTCCATGGCGATCCTCTCCTCTTGGGCAACTACAGTTGCGGCCACTGCGATGTTCAAATGAGGAGTGATGGGGGCTGCTATTGGGCTGTCCATATCCATTAGTGCAACTAATGATTGTGGATCCCTTGTGCCTGCAATGGCGAGGTGTGCCTTATGTTATCTTTTGCCCTTTTTCTTAGACTGGAAAGCATCAATAACGTGCTTGCGACCCACGACCTTACCCTTCTTGCCCCTCTCCTTCGTGAGAGGCTTCCTCGCCTTGTAGCTGCCAGTATTGGCTTCATGGCCAACATTGCTATTAGGCGGTTGTAGTTCTTCCTTAGAACATCATCTTGAGCTTTCGCAACTTTCATTATGTCAATTATTTAGGCATACTCTATGTAGCCATCTTGACAATAGTTGCGTACGGATTGCACCGCATTCGGGTGAAAGGTAGAGAGAGTCTTCTCAATCTTTTACTCATCCGTGATTACCTTACCACAGAGTTGAAGATTGTACAAATTCTGGCCATGCTGGGTCAGTTCTTCGAACTCCTGACGCGTGATGCCAGTCATTTTCTATATTCACGCAAAGAGTTCATAAGATTACTTCTGGTAACTTGTATAAAATAGTTGCAAAAAATCTCATAATGTTCCCGTATTTTTCTATGCATGTTTCATAATTTATGGCTATTTTTCAGTGATTAAAAGCAATATAAATAATCAAAAATAGTAAATACAGTACACAAATTGCATAGAAAAGATAATAACAAAGTGAAACATATTTCAAATGCAAAAACTGATCAAAAAATTGAATTCACGAGGCCCTTTTCTGCTTTAAAAAGAACTTTCGGTGAATTCTGCAATTTTGAGGGGTTAAAACGCAAGATTTCAGTTTTGAGAAAAAAAAAATACGCGTAATGTTTAGAAAGTCCGAGCGGTTTTCTGCAAAATTTCCTTATTTGGAAAACTCTCTCGTAATTTTCAGAATCTGGGGGCCTTTTTGCAAAAATGGAAGTTTTTTTTTTCCTTTTCTCATTTTGTTCGATTTCTTCGGCTGTGGATTGGGCCGGCCTTCATGGGCTGGTCCGTTTTTCGCCGCTAAAAGGGGCGGTCCAGGGGTAGGGTTTCCCTACCCCCAGTGCCCCGCGTGATGGCGGCTTCCTCCATGGGAGCCGCGGTGGCCTCCTCCATGGGAGCCGCGGCGGCCGGGCGACGGAGGTGGCGGCCGGAGGCGGGCGGTGGCTCGGCGCGAGCACCCGCTTGGGCAACCGGCCGACTCCGGCGCCGTCGCGCCACGCGACACACTCGCCGTCGGTTCCAATGGCGGCGTGGAGCCTGTCTTGAGGCGGAGTTAGCGATCGGCCGGGCGGCGTCGTCGGGCGGCTAGCGGCGTGCTCATGCTCCAAGCGGCGGTGCTTGAGCGGTGCAGGCGGGCGACGCTCAAGCGGCGGGAGGGTGGCGGTTGGCCGAGCGGTCGGCCGCAAGATCGCGAGGGCGGCGCGCCGCACTGGCGGTCATCGGAGGCGCTGGTTGGTGATCGAGCCATCTCCCCTCTCCCCTTCGCTTCAGCGGTGGTGGAGGCGCCGTGTGGCGGCGCCGACGGCGGCTTCAAGCCGGCCGTGGCGGTCGGCGGGCGCCCTTCGGCGGCTTCGGCGGTTCCACGTGTGGCTGCGGCTTCAAGTCGGCCAGGGGTGGTGCGGCCGTGTGGCGGCTGTGGGCGGGGCGGCGGCTTCGAGCCTGCAGGGGGTGGTGCGGTCGTATGATGCAATTAGCGTTCATGCCATTATCGTTAATGCAATTACCGATCGAATTTGCCGGCAGCTTCAAGTCGGCTCGCGGTAGGTTAGAATGGATTTGCAAATTCAATCTACGGTACAATCGACATCCAATCTTTCATGCAATCTACCGATCGACATTGTGCCTACGACTTCAAGTCTGCTCGCGGTAGGTTAGAACGAATTCACAATTTCAGTCTACGGTACAATCGACATCCAATCTTTCACGCAATCCACCGATTGGCATTGTGTCGGTGACTTCAAGTCGGCTCGCGGTGACCAATCTAGAAAGCCAAAATTGCAGGATTGAAAGCAATCTAGAAAAAACAATTCATCTACGAGTGTCGTTCTTCGACGGTTACCTTTCAATGCGAGGAGAGTCGATCGTGCTGATAACATATTGAGAAACCGTCGCTGGCGAGTCCAGTCCGAACGATAACCTCGTAGACAAATATAGAATCGCATCAAACAATGCAAGAATACAAGAACAGAATAGTAGATTAAACAGAGAGACGTATGGGCTCCTTTACAATGACTGACACTTCCTATTTATAGTCTACAGTCCCTGCTAGGGTTTGGGATGGGGTGCCCATACATGGGCCGACTGCTAGGCCAAGCCCATAGTTTCCCAACACCCTCTACCCCATTGCCCCCACGCCCGGCCAAATCCCCTCTCCCCACACCCGGCTACCGCCCCCTCCCTTTCGTCCCCCACGCCTCTCCTCCCCCAATCGACGCCCCACGCCCGGCCTCCTCCCCACACCTGCGCCTGGCCCCCTCCCCCGCCCCCCTACGACCCGCCTCCGGTCGCTGCCCCCACGCCTCACCCCTCCCCCCACATCCGCGTCCAGTCACCGTCCAGGCGCCCAGCCCCCTCCCCTCCATCCCCACGCCTGGCCTCCTCCCCTTTGGGCTTTGGGCTGAGGCGTACTCGCCTTGCCGCAATAGTACCGACACCAGTCACCGCAACGGCGACCCCTCCCTACTTCTGCTGCTACTCTACTCTCAGATAAGTGTCAAAAAATACTTCCCCTCTCTCTTCCTCTCTTCCCAGCTACTATTGTTTCCGCAAATTAGTAGCATGTCTAGGTGCTCTTGCTTGATTAGCGTGGCTTATGTAATCAGTTCTATGATGGTGTAATTCTCCTGTTTAGTCAATTCTAGTTATCCATCGATGGAATGTTAAACAGATGGATGGATGTATGTTTCGATGAATGAATGACGCTATAGAAATGTCAGATGGTAATTTAGGCATGAGTCCTAGGTATGCTTATTGCTTGATTCTGCAAATCTCATGCCTTGGGCCAAGAACAACACACAGTGTTAAGGGTCCTTAGGTCAAATGCTCTCGTGATGAAATGAACTAAAGGTCAGAGAAATAGTAGCCTTATCATTGTTAGAGAACTTGTGTTTAAAAAACGGTTCTAACAAGAGATAGAAAAACACATCTTTTGACAGGCTGGGGGGATCTAACAATTAATTAACAATGGTTTCACCATGATGTGTATTGGTAGCTTCAAGACTAAAGCATTTTCTATATGTAAACCATAATTTAAGTATCTTATTCTTCTGAACCAGAAAAAACGTTCAGCTAAAGAGGATGAAAGAAGAGTACGAAAAAGGAAGTCAAAAGTAGTAGCCTTTAACAAGGCTTTTCTTCTCCTGCGGCCTCGGCCTCAAGCCTTCTCCCCAACGATGGCTACTATTGATCTGCCGCCGATTTTGTGATGGGTGTTTGTTCCCCTTTTTATCCTCATCTACTCCTACAAATATTCTATGTACATACTTTAGTTGCAATTTGAGTTGTCGTCGCTGTCTTTTCATGATTACACTTTGTGTGACGGTCAATGCTGCACATATTGGGATTGAGAGTTCTAAGGAGGCACCCAGGTTTGAAGTTTCGTACTCTTGCTTTATCCCCTAGATCCGATGGATTCACTATTCTTGGGTCTACAAATTCACTTTGTACTTTTTTGTTGAGATATATTGTTCGTTTCCTTCAGGATCGCGTCATTTTCCCACAACTTTTCATAAGTCCATTCTTCGTTCCTCATCTATACCCGATGATTAATTTTGGTCTCTGAACTTAAATACCAGATATAACGCACCTCAAACTTTTCATACCGGGCAAATCGCGTCCCTCCGTGCGTGAGACGGCGGTTTGGGCCGACGTGGCATCCACGCTGGCGCTGAGTCGGCCTCGCACTCGGTCGCTCTCTCTCCCTCTCCCCTCGAATCAAATCATGCTCTCTCGATGCCACGATGCGGTCGCCCTCGCGACTCGGTCGCTCTCTCTCCCTCTCGCTCACTCTCGCTCTCGCTCTCCCTCTCGGCGGCGGCTAGGGTTTGGCGGCCGGCGGCGACTAGGGTTCTAAGAAATCCCCAGATCCCAGCGGATAGGATGCGGCGGTGAACAAGGACAGAGCTAAAGGTGAGTTCTTCAATCCTAGATCTGGCGCAATTACTCCGGTTGTTTGTGGAGCTACTTCGATTAGTGTTGTTCTTAGAGTAATGGTTGGTGTTATTTTGCATGTAGGTATATCACAGTGGTGATTTCTTGCGGTTACTCTGATTTAGCAATGGATAATTTGGATAAGCTAATTTGTTAGGTTCCATTTAGGTGGGGATTTCTTTGATGATGGGAAGAGATTGCATTATTGCGGAGGAAGAGACGGCATGTCTTACATAGATCGGGATAAGTTGTCGCTACCGGAGGTCCAAGGCCATTTGAAGGACCATTGTGAGGATGTGAAGTTGGTACTCATGCACTCAACATGGTGGTTCTGCTACAGCCTGGTATGCCAGATCAGAGGATCATCAAAACCTCTGCTACTGCTAAAGTCACTACACAACATGGTGGTTCTGGCACTATGAACTTGGAGGCAAGTGTGGCGTCTGCGAGTGCAAAATCAAGTGTGAACATCCGGGTAACCGGTTACGCCTCAGTAAAGTGCGGCCCAAGAACCGACCTTTCAAAATAGGAAGAAGCCGAGTCCAACCAAGAAGAAGCAAAGTTATAGTTCAAAGCTTGCAAAGCTTTTGGGTATCCCAACTAATGAGTGATGTTCTAATGGATTTGCAGCACGCTTATCTTTGTTAGTGTTATGTAATCTTTTGAACTTGTGCCTTGTGGGTGGCAGTTATCTTTGTTAGTGTTATGTAATCTTTTCAACTTGTGCCTTGTGGTCAGCATTCTGACGTGATCACTTAGTGTTATGTAATATTTTCAACTTGTGCCTTGTGGGGTGATAAGCGTGTTTATTAATGGAAATGGGCGTGATTTGAGATCAAGCCATCGAACTATGAAAGATGACATGAGAAACCATCGTAACCATGTTGTGCAGTTGGAATTTCACCACTTTGTTCGTGACTAATGTCTTTAGGCCCTAGATCATTCGCACAATCAGTGCGGAAGCCTAATTAGAAAAAAAGAGTCGAGTGACACAAGAATCTTGCAATCCTTCTTAAGACTCGGTCACATTAAGCACAAGATTGAACAATGCATTCCGAGTTACATTGGGACAATGCATTCTCGGTTACTGTTAAGACAATGCACGGACAATGATTCGAGTTACATTGATGTTTACATGGATTGAACATCTTACAATGCATTCACGGTTCTGTTAGGACAATGCCGGACGATTAAAGAGCATCGAACTTGTTTCAATCACTGTCCCCTAGTATCATTTCATCGAGTTTACATTTCATCCGGTATTAGAGAGCATCGATTCGAGCGATTATCTTTGTTAGGTTCAATCATGGTACCTTGTTGACAAGCATCGATATTCTGAGCATCAATCGAATGGACAATTTTGAGCAACACAGTTCCATTACATAATAGATTGCGCACGAGTTCAATTACATTCCCTAATCGAACTCTAACTACCATCATTGCAAAAACAACAAGCAAGACAAAAAAAAGTCTCCTCTCTTTCTCCAGCTGTGCTACCCTACCAGCGAGTCCAACAACTGCTACATCACGTTCTCCATGCCTGGACTCGGCCACACTCAAATCTTGTTCATTGTTCTGGTTCCTTAACGCCCTAAGCTCATGGTTCTCCTTCCTCAACGCCCTAACGAGGTCGCGCACGTCCAGTACTACCTGCCTCAAGAAGGGGGTTGGTTCATCATCGTACCATGCCCAAAACTTGCAGCCTCCAGCCTTCAATTAAGATTCACAAATAAGCAGAGCCTTCACAAACCAAAATAACAGCAATTTGGTGAAGATTACTTACCCGAGCTCGCATGCATGTCATGTACCTCCGTGCCGGGTTAGAGTCGCTCCACGAGATCCACCGACCAGCCTTCTCCCCGCAATGGCAATGGACCGTTGGAGCGTACTCCAGTGGTCGCTCTCTGTATGGAATCGGCGAGGTGGAAGCCCCATAAACTGTGCTGACGGAGGGTGCAGTACATGCTGCCGACCTTGAGCTTCCTCCAGTGGCCAACGAACTGGAGCTCCCTAAGCTGGCCATGGCGCAGCCTCCAGCGAGGGGGAAATCTGCACGCGGGGAGCTCGGGAGGGGGCTCTGCAGATTGCTCGTCGGGAGGGCGGTCGGCGTGGCGCGAGACGGCCGGGAAGGTATCTTGGGTCGTGGCCGGCCACCAAACTACAAACCCTAGTCGCGCCGCCGCCAAACCCTAGCCGCCGTGAGAGAGAGAGAGCGAGAGCGAGAGTGAGCGAGAGGGAGCGACCGAGTGCGAGGGCGACCGGGTCAGGGAATTTGACAGGAGAGCGACCGAGTGCGAGGCCGACTCAGCGCCAGCGTGGATGCCACGTCGGCCCAAACCGCCGTCGCACGCACGGAGGGACACGATTTGCCCGGTATGTAAAGTTTGAGGTGCGTTATATCCGGTATTTAAGTTCAGGGACCAAAATTAATCATCGGGTATAGTTGGGGGACGAAGAATGGACTTATTCCTATTCTGGATCAATTGGTTGACAATATGTCATAATCAGGGATGCACCTCACCATGATGTACATACATGAGATATTTTCTTCAGTTTACATGGTGAATACATGCATGGCCTTGAGGCTTTGAGCTAATGTTCTACAATTGTTAACAGTTCAGTGGTAGGTGATTTCCCTGTTATTTGCAATAATTTTAGAATGCATAGCTATATGCGTACTGATAGATGGCAATTTTTAGCGTAGGGATAAATCAATTATGCTTGCCTGAAATGCCTTGGGTTTCATGTTTGCACGATATTATGATGTTTTTGTTTATTGATACTGATGAACCCTAAGGTTTGATTTGTTGGTCCGATCTTTCGATGAGAACGATAAGTCCGGTAGGCGTCACTCAACTCTGACGATCCTGGCTATGAACACGCAAGGCTCAAAACCACGCAATCGCTGAACTGATCGACAAGTCGTTATCAACCATGCACGAATACCCGGTTGACCTGACCACGAAGGTCGATTCCTGCATACACCGAAGAAGCACGCAAGAACAAGATAAAGCAATCTGAAATTGCAAATAAAGATTGAAATATTAAAATTAGGATTTCGAAAAGCGGTATTATGGTTGGTCTAGTCGACACAAGCCAATACACGAAGTTGCAACAATGCTAACTTTTAACTAAACAAAATCCAAGGAAACTAGAGGGGGTGCGTCCTCCTTAAATAGGGGATGAGGAGCCACGAATCTAAAAGAAATAGAGGGGTGGGACTAAACGCACGAATTACTGTTCATATGAACAGTAATCACGCCCCCAGGTGGGCCGGCGGCATATGGGCCAATTCCGATACGATTACAAGGCCCAAATCGGCCCAAATTAGTGATATAACACCTTCTTTTGACGATTCCGAAGTCTACAGAAGGAATTTAAAGGTGAGGCTGGATCCGTTGGAAAGATATCGTCGTTAGATTTCCAACAAGCCCAAGAACACCCGAATCGGACTCCGTTTGCAAAAGTTATATCTGTTTTAAGTTGGTGCTGTCAGGCTGATTCCGAACTGATCTGACCAAAATGTATCCAGCTTGAACTCCTGCTTGGCACATGTAGTAGCACCATGGCATGTACACATAGTACCATGGTATGTAGACGTAGCTCGATCTAATTGGGTAATATGACATTGCATTAGCCGAAAGTCCAATTGGAGAAGATGTTGGTGAAGTAAAGGAAGTAGAGGATGCGGCAAAGAGTTGAAGCGATGGTTGTATCCTTAGGGTCGATGTCCTCATCATCCTCCCTTTCTTGAATTTGAGTCGTCCTCGACTCATTTGTTTTCTCGAAATTATCACTCTCCTGCAAAAGGTTAGTAGCAACAGGAGGCAAAGAAACATGCACTTCTTCTAATGGACACGGAGTTTCTTTACAAATCATAGTATGACATTTAGATTCATGTTTTTCCATATCAATGGAATCAATTTTTGTAGCTAACATAACAGAGCTTTCAATTTAATTTCACTTGGAGCTATAATCTTTTGATCAACTTGTGTCTTCTCCTTACTTGTTCTCATGATTCTTTCTAATTCATCCTTTAATATAGCAAATAGGAGACATTGGAAGCAGAGTGATTTTCTTTTCTTTATATGTGAAAGTATAATGATTAGATCTACCATGATGTTCAGTATATCTATCATATTGCCAAGGTCTACCTAATAATAATGAGCATGCTTGCATAGGTACGACATCACAATCAACATAATCATGATATGATCCAATAGAAAAGTGTCGCGCACAAGCTTAGTTACCTTCAACTTACCACAAGAATTCACCATTGGATGTAGTAAGGATGAGGGTGTTGTGTTGTGGTCAAGCCAAGCTTCTCGACCATGTCTATGCTAGCAAGGTTGTTGCAACTCCGCCATCAATGATGACTCTACATGAGCGTTCCTTGATGACGAACTTGGATTGAAACAAAATGTGGCGTTGATTTTGTTCAACAAGTTCCATTTGAGCACTTAGCACCTGTTGAACAACTAGGCTTTGGTACATGTCGGGACGCCTCATGGTTTATATGTTCTTCCTCGGTTTCATCACCGGCATTGTTAGTTGCAACCAACACATGTTCTTCCTCAATATCGCTAGTGAAGTGTACCCACCATTGTCCTTGATAAGCAAAGCTCACGACTTGGGCAATCGCGCATCAAGTGCCCAAATCCTTTGCAACGATGACATTGCACATCTCTAGATCGCCTACAGTAGAAGCAAATGAAGAAGCACTTTTGTAAGGGCTTGTACTTTTGCGGGTTTGCTTGCATCGAGGATATGTATAGGAGTTGAAGCAAGCAGCGGGGGCACGGTCGAAGTGGAGGAGGATGCCATGTGATGTTTCTTTGCCTTGGCCGACTGCAAAAGTTCCTCCAATATTGCCCCAGGCGAGATTATCGACCTCGCACTTCTCTCTCACTTTGCAAGCAATATGGAATAAGCGGTTGATAGAATCATATTCTTTATAGTCTAAAATGTCACGAATTTCACGGTTTAACCCTCCCAAAAATCTAGCCATCTTAGCATCCTCGGTTTCTTCTAAACCACAACGCAACAAACCGGTTTGCAATTCTTGATAATAGTCTTCTCTGAACTACTACCTGTCTTAAGCGTTGTAATTTATTAAGCAAATCACGTGAATAATATGAAGGTACAAACCTACGTCTCATTGCTCTTTTCAAAGCATTCCATGTTCTAGGTATGTCCTGATGAGTACGACCATATTCACTCCACCAAATAGATGCAAAATCTGTGAACTCACTAGTAGCAGCCCTAACCTTTTTATTATCAGGAAATTCATGGCATGCAAATTTTTGGTCCACAACTAACTCCCATGTGAGATAAGCATCAGGATCATATTTACCAGCAAAAGGAGGTATAGTGAATTTAATTTTACCAAGTGAATCATTATGGTCACGTACCTCACGTGGTGGCTCTCTTCGCATACCTTGTCGATTGAA
This sequence comes from Hsuehochloa calcarea, assembly GCA_036346395.1. Taxonomy (NCBI): domain Eukaryota; kingdom Viridiplantae; phylum Streptophyta; class Magnoliopsida; order Poales; family Poaceae; genus Hsuehochloa; species Hsuehochloa calcarea. Next base: position 991,711 of record CM070613.1, read on the forward strand.
GCGTTGTTGTCGGTGATCACGATCATTAATGGGATTGAAATCACCATCGGACCCCGTATCAGCAACATATGGGTTCGCTTCATCTTCTACCTCATCGGCCCATGAGCGAGCAACGGATGGGTTACGGCGTCGTGCAATGCCGACAGCGAATGGGCGGCAGCAGAAGGTGGAGTCTCTCTAGTCGCTCCACGTGTAGCCAACGCAAGTTAAATCGATGGTGCGATCTAGAATCAACTCCATACGCATACGAATGTTGATCCAAAGCATGCGAGAAAAGCGCGCATGATTTCTTTTGTGCGAGGACCGAGCGGTGCATCTTCCTCATTGTTGTGACTGCTATGCTCCCCTTGTGACGATGAACCTGCCATTGTTAGTATCAAAGCAAATAACAAATCACAGTGTATATGTCCCTATCAACTACAAGGTTCTGGAGGCTCAATCAAGTCACTCACACTCAAGCTTATACCTAGTTCTTACAAGTTCTTACCAATGCAGCAAGGAAGTGGTACAACCGGTGGCTGGTTCGTGATACTCTCACTTGTGATCAGCCCAACGATTGCGAGGGCGGACCACCTTGAGTTAGTAGGAAGTGGAGCTCGGAAGGCTAGTATGTAGCAAAGGAATAGCAATTATTCAATTTAGTATGCAAAATTGAAAAACAGTTCAAAGTACTAGTCACAAGTGCTGATCCTAGTCTAATCAAAGTTTAGCTAATCAAAGCCCCACTAAGAGATGTGTATGTACGCACGCGTAAAGATAAATGTGACTTGATGTAAGCAATGGAAAACCTCACAACAAGTGCTGGGAGAGACGCTAACCAACTACTCAAACTTCTTTGTAGGGCACAAGATGGTTCACACGATGTAGAGCACAAAAATTGAATAACGTGTAGCGTAAACAGCCCTTTAGTTTAAGCAGAAAACAATAGTTAGTCTCAAGAGATGAAAAAGCAAAGTTTTATATGGCTTATATATACTCGTATGAAAGGTTTCGATGAGATCTACAACTTTAAAGTTGAGACGGACCCCAAATTCTGATGGGAAGACTAAAAGAAACGGCAAAAACCGAAACAAAAAACTTGTGACGCGAATTCAGAGCTGAAAATAACCGATTTTGGGCTCTCTGGAGGGAGACTCACGCATTAAGTGGAAAGTATGCGACTCGTTGTTAGCTTTCCAACGCGTCCAAGAACGTCCAAATCGGACACCATGTGCAAAAGTTATGCCCGTTTTACTGAAGGTCTCTCGGAAACGGAATCGTACTCGAACTGGAAACCGACTCGGTTTCAATCTTTAAATTGCTATATCTTTTGATTCCGTGGGCTAATCTTGCTGAAATTTTTTGTGCAAGTTTGTGGCTATATGTAGAAGGGCTCCACCAGTTTTCACTGATTTTGGTGTAAGCTTGCTTTTTTTTTTTTTTTTTCTACCACGGCTTTTGTTTTGTGTGGCGGCCTCTTTCTCCTTCTATTTTTTTTTGCCGGCTCTAGGGTTTTCCACAAGTCACGAATACAGCAAAGTGTTCTCTTTTTTTTTTGGTGCAGATTAGAGGAGTTCTAACCCACGAATTTTCTGTTTTAGATGCAAAAACTAAGAACCCTAAAAGAACGATTAAGCGACGCAAAGGAAAAACACGAGAAGCAATCTAGACAACGACGAACTAGACAATAACTAGAACTAAAGATCAGCAACTAGACACGACAATGTAACTAAATATTCAACAAGCAAACTGAAAAGAAAAAAATTGCAAAGGCTCAAAGGGCTCGGTATGGATGATAGATGCGAATTTTTTTTTTGACAATTTTCTGGACTCTATGTATGAAAAACGAATCTACTACTAGAAAGCAGAAACTCTCACCAAGAAGCGTAGCTCGATACCACTTGATGAACCCTAAGGTTTGATTTGTTGGCCCGATCTTTCGATGAGAACGATAAGTCCGGTGGCGTCGCTCAACTCGACGATCCGGCTATGAACACGCAAGGCTCGAAACCACGCAATCGCCGAATCGATCGACAAGTCGTTATCAACCATGCACGAATACGGTTGACGACCACGAAGGTCGATTCACGCATACACCAAGAAGCACGCAAGAACAAGATAAAGCAATCTGAAATTGCAAATAAAGATTGAAATATTAAAATTGGGATTTCAAAAAGCGGTATTATGGTTGGTCTAGTCGACACAAGCCAATACACGAAGTTGCAACAAGGCTAACTTTTAACTAAACAAAATCCAAGGAAACTAGAGGGGGTTCGTCCTCCTTAAATAGGGGATGAGGAGCCACAAATCTAAAAGAAATAGAGGGGTGGGACTAAAGGCACGAATTACTGTTCATATGAACAGTAATCACACCCGCAGGTGGGCCGGTGGCATATGGGCCAATTCCGGTACGATTACAAGGCCCAAATCGGCCCAAATTAGTGATATAGTACCTTCTTTTGATGATTCCGAAGTCTACAGAAGGAATTTGGAGGTGAGGCTGGATCCGTTGGAAAGATATAGTCATTAGCTTTCCAACAAGCCCAAGAACACCCAAATCGGACTTCGTTTGCAAAAGTTATATCTGTTTTAAGTTGGTGTTGTCAGGCTGATTCCGAACTGATCTGACCAAAATGTATCCAGCTTGAACTCCTGCTTGGCACATGTAGTAGCACCATGGCATGTACATATAGTACCATGGTATGTAGACGTAGCACCATGGCATGTAGACGTAGCTCGATCTAATTGGGTAATATGGCATTGCATTAGCCGAAAGTCCAATTGGAGAAGATGTTGGTGAAGTAAAGGAAGTAGAGGATGCAGTGCAGCAGGTTGAAGCAGTGGTTGTATCCTTAGGGTCGATGTCCTCATCAGAACTCCTGCTTGGCACATGTAGTAGCACCATGGCATGTACACATAGTACCATGGTATGTAGACGTAGCACCATGGCATGTAGACGTAGCTCGATCTAATTGGGTAATATGGCATTGCATTAGCTGAAAGTCCAATTGGAGAAGATGTTGGTGAAGTAAAGGAAGTAGAGGATGCAGTGCAGCAGGTTGAAGCAGTGGTTGTATCCTTATGGTCGATGTCCTCATCAGATACAGCTGTGCATGTGACATGATAGATAATGCATAGTATTAAACTGATTCATTTCTTAAGCTGGTTGTTTCAGATTGATCTGGATGTAGTATGCTGCTAAAAAAGTTGACAACACCAGGTATTGCCTCATATGCATGAATTCCAACATCTCTTTAAGTATGAAGCTCTTCCATTCTCTCAACAATGTTGATGCCATATTTGACATTCCCTTTTGTCCTTATTGGTCCGAATACTTAACCACATACATGATTTTGTCCACAAGAATAGATGGTTTGAAGAAACGAATCACACAATATCTTCATAGTGCCTTGGCAGATATCCAACAGTTTAGTGAGAACTAAAATTATTTTTTTCAATAGTTGCTCTTATTTGTGAAGCTAGCCAACCCTGCCTCGCTCGCCATCGATGGCACACGTAGGATCCTCCTTAAGGTCGTCAGATGGAGGCTCCTCGCTGAAGATGGCCACGAGGATGGGAATGGGATGCGCCTTCAGTGCCTCTGCAGGCACGATTGGAGCCGTTTCAAAGACCGGAGCATCCAGAGTTGCCACCTGCTCGGGGGGCTGGCTCGACCTCTTCCTCCTCAGGGATATTTTCTTGAGGGGTGTTCCGGTCGGAAACAACTGGAACACCATACGACCTATCAAAATGGAAGAAAGGAAAGTCAAAATTTCAGGAAACTAGAAGATACGAACATGTATGCACTTTCATAAGTCTTTTTTATGTATACATACTTGGTCATCTTCTTGATCTTAATCTTAAAACGCTCGGGAGCATATTCCGTGGCACTTGCCTTCCTCTTCTTCCCCACCAAATTTACTGAATTCGAACCAGTAAGGTTGGTTAAACCCCTCACGTTCTCCGACCTCCGGTCGGAAGTGATAGCCTCGACCAGATGATCGAGGTTCTTGACCAGATGGTCAGAGACAGTGTTTTCGTTGGCTTCTGTGGCAGTTGCTTTGGTAGCATCCGTCTGGTCATGAATGACCGTTATAGGGCCTACGACCTATGCCGCCTCAACCTGCGGGTCCTTCTTCGTATAAAGAACCGTCTGTGATACTTATTTATCACAGTATCACAGACGGTTCTTATATACAAGCACTATAAGTAGATGCTCCCGACAGGCCCCCTTTCCATTCCATTTGAGGCGCCGCCACCCTGCTGCTGCTGCTGCCTCCTCCCCATTGGCCAACTGCTGCTTCTTTGCCTCCTCCCCATTTTGAGTCATTACCCTGCCTCCTCCTCCCCCATTGCGGCACCTCTGCTGCCTCCTCCCACATTGCGCCACCTTAGAGAGAATGGTAACGATCTGTAACCCTTTATTTTTCCTCTAGACTAATCACTAATGTGTTACGATCTGTAACCCTTTATATTTGCTATAGACTAATCACTAATGTGTTTGGTCATTATGAAGGGTACTTGCGGTTTATTAATATAATTTAACACTAATTAATTTGTTACGCATGATATCGTGTAGATGGATAGAAACTGGATGTACATTGAGAACCGTGTGAGTGAATAGTATATTAATGGCGTGTTTGCTTTTAGAAGAGCCGCCTAGCAGGATATGTTGAAGAAGGGGATAATATTTATGTACTGTCAGGCATTGATTGCGGTAATATGAAAATATTTAACAACCCAGCGCAGATCGAAGCTCACTTAATACGAAGGGGTTTCAAAAAAGGATATACATGTTGGAGCAGTCACGGTGAAGAGCAGCTTATACCGGAAGTCAGTAATGACGACATCGCCGAGGAAGTCACGATATGCAGGGTATGGAATGTAACATCCCAGAAAGGGATTTTTGTTTCAAATGTAAGAAAAATACGAAGAAATTAAAACTTTTTCTTGCATCTTGAAACCCCTGGTCGTTTTTGTAATTCTTGTGAAGAGAATTATGGAAAATCAAATTCAAATCCTCATTTGAATCTAATCCAAAACCTCCTTTGCAATAATCTTGTGCCAAACCCTTGGAAATATTTTCCCTGAGTTCTAGGGAGGCTTGGCAACACCTCTGAATTATCTCATGGTTTTTAGAAATTGTTTGATAATTTTTGGAGGCAAGTCAAACTTGCTCAAACCATAGTTCCCCTGTTCTGGAAATTCTGGAGAAAGTTTCAGTGCCAGAAAATCACTGAAAATTTCAGGAGAGGTTCCTCATGCAGTCAGCAAGCTCCAGTTAAAATTTCATAAATTTTGAAGTTTGCTTGCTACCTCAAAGAATTCCTCGAAAAGCAGATGTTAGGATTCAAACCCTAACTGGTTGCACTGTTCCGTAGGTTCGGATCGGACTCGGGCTCGAGCCACTTGGCTCGATCGATCCACTAACCGTGTCCTTTCGGACGTTCGGGCGCTAGGGTCGTGAGCCGTTGGATCGGCATCGAACGGTCTTCGACCAGTCGAACGATGGGATCGGTTCAATCCGCTCGATCTAGCCCAGCCGTTCGATTTCAATTCAACAACCAACGAGTCGTCCCCTTCCTCTGCCTGCGCACGCGTGAGCCCTGCCATGGCGTGCGCAGAGGAGAAAAGCAGTGGCGTGCAGTCCACTCTATGTCCACCTTTAAACGGCTAGCTCTGAGCGCATTAAATGCTGTCGCTCATCCTCGAGAGGACCATGACCCAACTGCTCCCATCGCTCTCAAGCGCTCTCTTGGCAGTGTTGACCCGACTGGAAAAACCCGGCCGTTGCTCTCTGTCATTGCTCTATTTAAACTCCCTTTTGCTTCACCCTGAGCTTCCTTTAGCACTTTCGCAACTCCAGCTAGCACTCACCCGCTTGCTTGAGCTGCAGTCCCTCGCAATCTCTTCGGCCGCCATTGTTGAGTGTGGAGCTTCGGTGGAGGTGGTGCAGCGGGGGTTTTCTTCTTAGAGTCCTTGCCCTCTCTGCTCCCCCTTTTTCTCTTTGGAGCTTAACTCTCACTCGGTTTGGTTCTCTCTGTGCCCAGGTCGCTGTGGCCTAGCGAGAACCTTACCGCCGCCGTTCGGGTACTCGTCGCCGGAACCACTCCGTGGGTCTCGGTCGATCCTTCACTCGAGTAAGTTCGCATTGGCCTATAGGAGCTTAGGTGTGTTTTCGTTGTTCTTTTGGTATTGCCCATTCGGAGAGTTCTCCCGAGCCATACCCACTTGGCCGCACTCCGTGGTCGTGCCACCGTAGCAGCCGTACTCGACCGATCTTGGCCGCGGTCGAACCGTTAAACTTTAGACACTCATCCACGCCCTTGGTTTGGCGCCATTGTGGTCGGAGAAGCCGAGCCCGCGGGCAAAGCGTGCGGGAGGCGCTGCCTTATGGTCGGAATTCCGACCAGTCCCCGTAGCTTGGTCGTTTCGACCAGATGCAGGGAGTATTACGATGGGTAAATGTGACGTCGCGTAGTCCTCAGAAGTACCCCTTAAATTTATAAGGGAGAGGCCTACGAGTGATTGTAAGTTTTCCTACAATCACCCCCATAGTCGTAAGTCTCACTACGACTATGGCGTGGTCATAAGTCCTTCTACGACTATTGCCTAGTCGTAAGTACTGTCGCGGCCTGTACCTAGTCGTAAGTCTGTCTACGACTAGTACCCAATCGTACGTCCTTCTACGACCGCTACCTGGTCGTAAATCCTTCCACGACTATTGTTCAGTCGTAGGTTCTGCTACGACCACTACCTGGTCGTAAGACCTTCTTTTGGTCGTATCTTTAGCATTAAGAATCCAAATCAATTGGCTCTTGTTGCTAAATTCTTTATAAATCATGCTCTTGCTACTGTGCAATTTTCAGAGTTTTTGGAGAAAGTTTGCTGTTGTTTTCTTCGTTCTTATTGGCTCTTTTTCGCTTTCTCGATAGGATCCGAAGAGCACATTGACAACCTAATTGATCCTCCACAACATCTTGACCCACAGCAAGCACGCAAACAGTTTGATCATGTTAATCCCGTTACTTTTCAAGTCTAATATCTTGTTTACAAATCATATGTATTCATGCTTTTGTGTCAAATTAATTTTCCCGATTAGAGGTAGTTATTCCTATTGCACTGTTGCCCTCAAATTTGTTACCCCCTGCCACAAACATAAGTTATTAACATCGCTGGTGGATTAGAGCCCGGTGATTTAGTATGCTCTTTTGTTATCTTTTCGATGTCATGCTTAGAAATGCTTAGATGTCGGTAGTATTGGGCAGTCATCGACTTAGTCGATGATGTTGATCACACAAATCTTATTACTACTCCATTATGTCCAAAGACACGTGCTTTGTTACTTTGTAAAGTCAAAAGCGAAAATAAAACTGTTTTTCGACTTGGGCACAATGGTATGTTGGTGTGATCTGTTGGTGTGAATGGAATGGTGCCTAGGTCATCAAGGACCGAGTTACTTGTGTCACTAAGCCAAGCGCTTATGCGTGCTAACCACGCGAGAGGATATGGGACCTCTCTTGACTTAGTACTTTGGCGTGGGTTATCTCCGAGTCGCAGGAGGGGTTGTGTGTGTTGTGTGAAACATGATATGTGTTCGGTATTCTTGTGTTGGGTGTGCGGTGGTGGAGATTAGGGTAGGCTCTCCACCTCGAGGAGCATTGTAGTTGTCAAGGCTTTACCCGAGATGGGTAGTTGACCGAGGCTTTACAATGACTCCGACCACAACGTATGGGTTTCTATCCATACGGGCGGCTCGTGAATAATTCACAATATTGGAAACGTCTCGTAAGACTTAGCCGTCTTGGCATACCTTGGAAGTGTGCTTAATAGCTTGGCAAAAGGCGATCAGGCGTGTGGGTGCAGTGGTACACCCCTGCAGGGATAAAACTATTCGAATAGTCTCGTCCTAGGTTATGGACATGCTTGGTAAGGTCGTGCAAGAACTAGACTACAACCTTTTTTGAAATTAAAACTTGACATGGGTGGTATGAAGGGGTAATTCATGCTATTGTAGTAGTGAGTGATGGGCTAGTCACTTCGGGATTATTGTTGTCATCTATCTCTTGTTATCTTTGTTGTCATTTACGATTATTTGAACATTAAAAACTGATTTGTTAAACTTGCTTTCAAATGTACTATCTTATTGCAAATAAAATTTGCTTTATCTTTGAAAATGAAACACACTGACCTCCACAGAAAAGCTTGCATATAGTTATGTCAAGGTCTCATTACTCTACACGTAAGTCTTGCGAGTACATTCAAAGTACTCACCCGGCTTTCTTTGGGCTCTTGTTTGAGAGAGGAAGGTGAGCCCCAAGGGCCTCACTTTTGTGAAATATGCTGTGGATTCGACGACTAGCTTGACGGTCCGGTCGGTTGCCTTGTGGGGTAAAGGCACACTGATTGGCTCTTTTGTTTATGGCCATCTTATGGCACTTTTGCTTCCGCTGTTTACTTCTTTTGTCTATGTATGTATTTGGCCGGTCGGCCTCTCTTTTGTAGCATTCATCTTTTATTTATGATATCTTCTGGTTTGTGGTTTTGCTTCGGTTCTATGTGAATGGATGGAATTGATGCATGAACTTTGTAAAGAGGTGTGTATACTGCATTTCTGGGAAGTATACATGTCTCGAGTCTCGGATTATCTGATTTGTGATGCTAGGACCGAATGGATGGTTAAGCATTACAAGCCGGATAAACCGGGGTCTCACATGGAATGTGCTTTTGATGAGGATAGGTCGCATGATGACAATCTGGATCAGATGCTACGCGATGCAGAAGGGAACTACGGTGAGAGAGAGTTTTGTAAATTCGAGGGCTTAATGGAGGACTCGGGGAAACCTTTGTTCCCTGGCTGCAAGTCGGAATACACAAGGTTGTCAACCGTGCTTGAACTGTTGAAATTGAAGGCAAGCAATGGTTGGTCCGACAAGAGTTTTACGGCGTTGTTAGGTCTCTTAGCTGACATCCTTCCGGAGGGAAATGTGTTGCCCAGCATGACCTACCATGCTAAGAAGGTTATTTGTCCATTGGGAATGGAAGTAGAAAGAATACATGCATGTCCGAACTATTGTATCCTCTACCGTAAAGAGTATGCAGACATGCATGTATGTCCCATGTGCAAAGCATCCCGATACAAGCGTAAGAATACTGCTAAGGCGAAGCAATGACCTCCTGTTAAGATGTTGTGGTATCTGCCTGTGATCCCACGTTTGAAGCGTTTATTTGCGAACTGAAAGGAGGCAAGATTGATGCGTTGGCACTCGGAGGAGCGTAAGAAAGATGGGAAGCTCAGACACCCTGCTGATTCTGCTCAGTGGAGAAACTTCGATCGGAGCTTCGAAGAGTTCGGTGCGGAACCGGGGAACATAAGGTTAGGGTTGAGTACGGACGGAATGAATCCTTTCGGTAACATGAAGCGAGCGACATAGCACCGCCCGTGAATCTATGTATGTACAACCTTCCTCCTTGGTACGTATGAAGCGGAAATACATTTTGATGTCACTACTTATCCAAGGGCGAAGCAACACGGGAGCGATATTGATGTGTACCTAGCACCATTCTTTGAAAGATCTTGTGACACTTTGGAACAAAGGGGTACAAGTATGGGATTATACAAGCGAGAGAACTTCACTTTATGCGCCATGTTATTTCGCACCATCAATGATTTTTACGCCCTTGGTAACTCGTCGGTTCGATATAAAAGGAGCCAAAGCACGTCCGCCTTTGCTTAGATGGTACCGAGAGTGTATGGCTGAACAACTCACACAAAACTGTGTATATTCGTCACCGTAGGTTCCTTCCCAGGATTCACCCATACCGCAAGATGAAGAAACAATTCGATGGAAATAAGGAGGACGGTTCAGCTCCAAGGGCTTTTAGAGGGAAGGAGGTCTATGATATGGTTAAGGATATCGATGTTGTGCTTGGAAAGGGACGTAAATTAAGGACCCCTCAGAAAAACATCTGGAAGAAGCGGTCAATTTTTTGGGACTTGCCTTATTGGGAGCACTTAGAAGTTCGCCACTGTATCGACGTCATGCACATGGAGAAGAATGTATGTGATAGCTTGATTGGTCTATTACTGAACATTAGTGGCAAAATAAAAGACGGTGTTAACGCACGACGTGACTTGGTTGATATGAACATGACCCAAGACATACGCCAGCAAAAGTACTACAAGTTCGGCGAGTTTGTGAACTATGCCGGCCTCGGCCGCCGCAACACCGGCAACCTTCTCTGGAACCTCTACCTGCTCTCCTTTGCTGCCAACTTCAAGATGAAGTCCCTACAGTGTGCCTTCCTAGAGATGGTTGTTAGATTAATCTTGTTTTTGGTAGTTTTAGTTTCTATGTTTAGATGATTTGAGTTCGTTTCTGTTTGTGAGTCCGTTTACGTATCCAAGTAGAAGAATAGAGTCCGAGTCATCCTGAGATATTGTGTGCGTGCATGTGTATATAAGCATCATGTAACCCGTAGAGAATACATGAGAAATAAAAGAGCAATAGAGCAAGAGAAATTCAGAAAAGCTGTTGTTGATCCGGCGGCACAAAAAAAATTGTGTTCTTGCGTGTGTTCGTCTTCAGTTTAGGCCAACAATTGGTATCAGAGCGTTATGATCTTGGTAGTACCTGAAGATCATGGGCGACAAGGCGAAGACACGTGATGGATCGGTCTCCCTCCTATATCCTGTCCTGACGACCGACAATTACCCGATGTGGGCAATGAAGATGAAAGCCAATATGCACGCCCAGGGAGTCTGGGATGCAGTCGATCCGAAGGCGAAGGATAAGTAGGTGGACGACAAGGTGGACCAGATGGCTTTGGCTATCATCTACCAGGCGGTGCCAAACTCTATGATGCGGCAGCTCATCGGCAAGGAGACGTCACGTGATACGTGGGTGACGCTTCAAGAGATGCACGAGGAGGTTGACCGCGTAAAGGAGGTGTGGCTACAGAATTTGCACACCGAGTTCGAGAATCTCCAGATGGGAGAAACCCAGTCGGTAGATGAGTTCGCCACAAGCTAACTTCACTGTACAATCAGATTGTCTCTCTCGGGACAAGATGGAGGAATCTGCGGCAGTGAAGAAATACCTGCGCGTGCTACCAGAAAAGTTCGTACATGTTGTCACCACGCTCATGTACTCCTCGGATCTAGAGACAAAGAAGATCGAGGAGATCACCGGTTCCCTCAAGGCGCATGAGGAACTACTGAGGGGGTATCAGTCCCGTAACGAGCAAAGATATCAGTCCCATAATGAGCAGGTGTTGCTGGTAAAGGGAGACGCAAGAAGCGGTGGGAGACAGTTTTACAAGGAATCGTCGGAGAAGAACGACCGTGGCTCATCAAGAAGCCGCGAGCACGAGCGCAGACACTGGCATGAGTGAGGCAGCAGAGGAGAACGTGGAGATTGGGCTAGGCAAGATGATGGTGACAGATCCCGTGACAAGTCACATATCAAGTGTTTTAAATGTGATAAATACGGTCACTACGCGTCAGAGTGCTGCAGCCACATAAAGTGCTTCAACTGTGACAAGTATGAACACTACACCTCGGATTGCCGAAACAAGAAGAAGAACGAGGAGGTAAACCTCACCCGAGCTAGTGAAGATGACGATCCGACCCTGCTTTTCTCCTTATGTGTCAACGAGACGCCAGTCGTGGTGATGTTGAACGAGGAGAACGTTGTTCCTAAACTACGCACAGAAGGAGGCAACCATGATCATACTGATGAGTGGTACTTGGACAATGGGGCAAGCAATCACATGACGGGAGATCGCTCCATGTTCCATGAGCTTGACGAGAAAATTTCAGGGAAAATCAAGTTTGGCGATGGCTCCACGGTACAAATAAGAGGCAAATGATCAATGCTATTGCAATGCAAGAACGGTGATCAGAGGATGCTGACTGAAATCTATTATATACCAAGTCTGTGTAACAACATACTCAGTCTCGGGCAGTTGGCGGAACAGGGGTGCAGGGTGGTGCTGCAGGATGAGTTCTTGCGTGTCTATGACAAGAACAAAGATCTGTTGATGAAGGTGAAAAGATCCCCGAACTGGTTGTATAAAATTTCCCTGAAAACTTGTAAACCGGTTTGTGTGAAGAACAGTCAGGAGGAGCCAGAGTGGAACTAGGGAATAGAGCCAGGATAGGAGGTCTCAGGCGTTGATGATCTCACCATCTAAGGACATGGCGGGACCCAGGGTTGGCACGCAGTTTGCGCAGGAAGCGCAGTAGACGGAGCCTTGAGAGGTCTAGACGGCGCACATCAAGGTGCACATGGCGCTGTAGGAGCGGTGAGTCCCACGCGCATGAAGGGCGCAATGTACATGATGTTGACGCGGGGGAGAGGCGGTGTAGCCTCAGATGAGATGTACATGGGAAAGCCGGCAGATTTGGTCCAAGAGAGAGGAGCGAGAGTCTCAGGTAATGGCGAAGCCCAGATGGTCGTGGGATCAGGTGCTCCAGGCGAGGTGGTCGTGGCAGTAGGTGCTCCAGCCCAGGCGGGCGTGCAAGGAAGGACGAGTTTAGTCCAGGTGCGAGACACGGCAAGCGTTGGTTTGTGCATGGCTCAATATAGAGCAAGAACAGGCGGTAGGGCGGTATCGGCCCATGAAGGAACGACGCACTGAAGTGCTGGTAAAAGAGGAAGTCTTGGAAGTTCAGATGAGAGAGAATATCAACGTAATCAAGGTGAAAAAAACAAGATTAAGGTGGTGATTGTTAGATTAATCTTGTTTTTGGTAGTTTTAGCTTCTAAGTTTAGTGAGTTGAGTTTGTTTCTGTTTGTTAGTCTGTTTCCGTATCCAAGTAGAAGAATAGAGTCCGAGTCGGCCTGAGATATTATGTGTGTGCGTGTGTATATAAGCATCATGTAACCCATAGATAATACATGAGAAACGGTGGATATCATGGGGATATGCTCATGATCTTGGGATGATGTTACAATTGGCAATGTCATTGAAGGTTTGTTGATTCACGTCTTTTTAGCAAAGTTTCTGTGCTGTCAGGTCTCTGGCGGTCAGACCGGCCAGGGCGACGGTCCGACCGGCCATGGGCGGTAGTCGGACTGGCCAGTTTATTTATTTGAGTTTGGAGCTGGGCCAAAAATAGATGGTGTAGGCAAGAGAGGGGATTCTTCTACACTTAGTCTCATAATTTTTGTAGCTTCCAGTCAAAAGATATATTAGTTTGAAATTTCCAGAGAGGTCTCGAATTTTCAAGGTGGAAAATTGGCTAAGTCCCTTGCCGGTCAGACCGGCCCTTAAGTGGTGGTATGACCGGTTTTCACTTGATCGTCGTCATCTTGGTGGCGATGTTTGTTGGTTAGGTCAAGTTCATGGTTTTCAGTGCATATGTGTTGCATGATGCATGTTTTGACTAACGTGGGTCAAGTTGCGAAGAACTTATTCCCGTAATCGATTTCTTGGTCTATTGTTATGCAGATGGCTTGGAGGTCAACGACGAGAATGATTGGGACTAAGCTTGGAGAGCTGAGGTTCATAACGTTAATCTTTCGAGTCTTACTTTGGAGTTTCTTTATAGCAAACTCAAGACCCATGAAATTAAAAGAGTTGACCATCCCAAGAAGGAAAATATGGCTTTGGTAGCAGATCCCCTCAAGATAGTTTCTGATAGTTCTTTTGAATTTTCTTCTGGTTTTTCTCTTGCTTGTTTATCTACAATCTATGAAGAGAAACTTGGGAGCATCCCTGAGGCTGAGTTAGCCCTTCTAGCCAAAAAATTCACACGAGCCTATAACAATGTGAGAAACAAAAAGAGAGACGACCCTGTGACTTGCTATGAGTGTGGAGAGCTCTATCATATTCGGGAAAACTGCCCCAAGTTGAAAGGAAAGGGCAACCACAAGGAGAAGTCTGCATGGAAGAAGCATCATGGGAGCAAGCCTAAGTATGATGCTGTCAAGTTCACGAAGGCTGCTCACTAGCTCCATGCCGCTTTTGGAGAGCAATCCATGAGCGATGTGGACTCCGAGAGCGAAGAGGACAAGGAGGAGGAGATTTCCCAAGACAAGAAGAAAGGGAAAGCCAAGGACTTCACCAGCATGTGCTTCATGACCGGCTCCATCGACGTCGATGACATCAATGAGGTACCTCCATCCTATGACATCCTATCTACTAGATGTGATACCATGTATGAGCAACTGCTTAGTCATGATGAAGTTTTAGAGTTTACCATGGCTAGGAATAAGGATTTAGAGTCACAAATTGATAATCTAAAATTAGAACTTGTGAATGCTAAGGGTATTGACGATGATGAATGTTCATCCTGCCATGCGTTACACTCTGAACTTGCTAAACTGCAAACTGCTCATGATGTCGCTTTACACCAACTTGAAAATGCTAGAACTGAGCAAATTGAAGTTAAATCCGCATCTTGTGAAAAATGCTTAGAATCTAGCAAGTTGGTTGCTTCTCGTAATGTTGATTCTAGCCTTTGCTCTTTCTACATTGAACGTGAACATGAACTAAAAGACATAGTAGATACAGTTAGAGCTAAGTATGCTAAGCTTAAGGATAGAATTGAGTCTGCTACTTGTGCTTCATGTGAAGCTCTTAAACTTGAAGTAGCTATCTATAAGAGTAGGCATGCTAGGGCTATTCAAAATAAAACTTGTGAATCATGTCTTAATCTGAAAAAAGAAAATACTTACCTCAAGGACACATTAGAAAAATTCTCGAAAGGTAAGAAACAGTTAAATATGATTCTGGACAAGTCTAAAACTCCTTACAAGAAACAGGGGTTAGGATACAACTCTGCCCAAGACAATTCAAATACAAAAGTCACTCAAGTCTTGGAAAATGACGTAGTTGAATTCAAAACCCAACCTGCAAAAACAAGTTTTAAATCCGCAGGTTTTACCCAACCATCTGTTAAGTCAAAGGATGCTTCTCCCAGTGGTACCAAGTACCATTGCACCTATTGCAAGAAGGATGAGCATTTGGTTGAGTTCTGTTGGCGTAGGTTGAAAAATGCTAAGAAAAATCTTGCTAAAATTTTATCTCATCAACCTAGAGCCGTCATGAGACATGGTCGTGTAGAAAAGAAGAAACCTAGATTAGGATTTGTTTCACATACTCATCATCATCATGTTCCTAGACATGATGCATCCCATATTCGTGTGACCATTACTCGTGATAGAACTTCAAATAGAATCAAGGATAGCACTTCTGCTTTGTACACTACTCGCAGACGTGTCTCGGTACTGGGTTCCCAAGTCGTGTTTAACTAACTCTAGTATTGAGATACATCGTTCTTCTGTGCCTTAATTTTCATGATCGTCGCGGAAGGGGGAAGCACACGTGGTTCATCGACTCCGGGTGTTCACGCCACATGACCGGAGATTCAAGATGGTTCACCTCCTTCACTCGGGCGACGGGTGATGACTTCATCACCTTTGGAGATCATACACAAGGGCGGATTGAAGTGACGGGATCGATCAGGGTAAACGACAAATTCATTCTGAAGGACGTCGCTCTTGCGGACAAACTAAGGTACAACATGCTTTCTGTCTCACAGCTTCTTGATGATGGCCATGAGACTAGATTTAAGAAAAATACCTGTTGTGTGCTTGATTCTGCTGGTGAGCTCATTTTGGGGATTTCTAGAGTTGGTAGAATCTTTGGAGCTGATTTCTCTGAATCTCTTGCTGGATCTCTCAAATGTTTGTTTGCATCTTTTTCTGATTTCTGGCTTTGGCATCGACGGTTGGGGCACATTGGTTTTGATCATCTGACGCGAGTTAGCAACCTTGATCTCATGAGAGGTTTGCCCAAACTCAAAGCTGTAAAAGAGGTTGTATGTGCGCCTTGTAGACATGACAAGCAAGTTTTTGCCTCACACCCATCAGTGACTATGGTCATGACTGACGGACCGGGACAGTTGCTTCATAAGAATACTGTTGGTTCTGCTAGGGTTCGGTCAGTCGGTGGCAAATGGTATATCCTTATCATAGTCGATGATTTTTCGAGATACACTTGGGTGTCCTTTCTTGCTTCGAAGGATGAAGCTTTTGGTCATTATCATGATCTTGTTCTTCGTTTGGCTTCTGAACTTCCTGGTGCCTTCAGAGCGATTCGCAGTGATAATGGCACGGAGTTTAAGAATACCTCTTTTGCCTCTTTCTGTGCTGAGCGTGGCATTGAGCATCAGTTCTGTTCTCCACACGTCCCTCAACAAAATGACGTGGTGGAAAGGAAGAACAGGACCCTAGTCGAGATGGCTAGGGTGATGCTAAATGAGTATAGCACACCGAGGAGGTTTTGGGCCGAAGCTATTGCTACAACTTGCCATATTACAAATCGTGTCTTCTTGAGACCCTCTTTGGGCAAGACTCCATATGAGCTTCGGTTTGGTAGAAAACCATATGTTTCTCATTTTTTAGTTTTTGGAGCCAAGTGTTTCATTCTGAAGATAGGAAACCTATATAAATTTGAATCAAAGACTTTTGATGGTTTATTTATGGGTTATCCTGCACATTTGAGGGGTTTTTGGGTATTTAATGTTGAAACTAACATTGTCTAGGAGACATGCAATGTCACTTTTGATGAGACTAGCCCTGGAGCTAGATCCGATGTTTCAGGTGATTCAGAGGTGACAAAGAGCATCTTTGTGGAGGAAGATGAGGACGAAGCTGATACTTGTCTCCCACCTGCTGCTGCTGAGGCTCCTATTCCAGCACAAGAACTTGCTGCGAGTACTTCACCTTCATTTGAGGCTCCTGCTGCATCTTCATCATCAGTAGTACCTACGGAGGTCGAAGAAACGCTATCACCCCGGGCGCTCCACTTCACATTCAGAGGCGTCACACTCCGGATCAGATGATTGGTTAGCTTCATGAGCGAGTCACTCGCTCCAGGTATCTTGATCCGAGTCTCTACTCTCATTCTGCTTTTGTTGCCTCTTTCGAACCCTGCGATATATCACATGCATTATCTTATTCGAGCTGGGTTAATGCCATGCATGAGGAGTTAGAAAATTTTGAGAGGAACAAGGTCTGGAACCTAGTAGAGCCTCCTAGTGGTCATAATGTGATAGGAACCCGTTGGGTGTTCAAAAATAAACAAAGTGAGGATGGTTCTGTGGTTAGAAACAAAGCTAGATTGGTAGCTCAGGGTTTTAGCCAAGTTGAGGGGTTAGACTTTGATGAAACATTTGTTCCTGTTGCTAGATTAGAAGCCATTCGCATTCTGCTTGCATTTGCTGCATCTAAGGATTTGAGGCTGCATCAGATGGATGTCAAGAGTGCATTTCTTAATGGTTACATAGAGGGAGAAGTGTACGTTAGGCAACCCCAGGGCTTTGCGAATCCCAAGTATCCACATCATATTTTCAAGCTATCCAAATCCTTGTATGGTCTTAAGAAGGCCCCAGAGCCTGTTATGATAGACTTAACACCTTCTTACTTAAGAATAATTTTGAAATAGATAAGACTCTATTCATTCTTAGGCATGGCAATGATTTTCTGCTTGTCCAGAGTTATGTATATGATATTATCTTTGGTGGTTCTTCTCGTACACTTGTTTCCAGTTTTTCTGAGACCATGTCCAGGGAATTTGAGATGCGTATGATGGGAGAGCTCAACTGCTTCCTAGAGCTTCAAATCAAACAATGCAAGGAAGGGATCTTCATCCATCAAACAAAGTACACCAAGGATTTGCTCAAGCGTTTCGAGATGGGTGATTGCAAGCTGATCGCCACTCCCATGGCGACCTCGACTGCTTTGGATCCAGATGAGGAAGGAGAAGCTGTGGATCAACGCGAGTACCGCAGTATGATCGACTCCCTCCTGTATTTGACGGGCTCAAGACCAGATATACACTTCACGGTGTGACTCTGCGTGAGGTTTCAGGCGTCTCCGAGGACTTCACATCGTCAAGCCGTAAGCGCATCTTCAGGTACCTTCATTCTACCCTCCAGTATGGCATTTGGTATTCTTGCTCTTCTTCTTTGTCCATTCGGGGGTTTTCTTATTCTGATTTTACGGGCTGTCGGTTAGATAGGAAGAGTACCGCATGCACTTGTCACTTCTTAGGCACTTCTCTTGTCTGTTGGTCTTCTAGGAAGCAGTCTTTTGTTGGACAATCCACTGCAGAAGCTGAATATGTAGCTGCCGCTAGTTGCTGTAGTCAGATTCTGTGGATGGTGTCCACTCTTAAGGACTATGGGTTAACTTTCGCTAGTGTTCCTCTTCTCTGTGATAACACTTCTGCCATTAATATTGCTAAAAACCCTGTGCAACACTCTAGAACAAAGCACATAGACATTCGCTATCACTTCCTTAGAGACCATGTTGAGAAGGGTGATATTGTGCTATATTTTGTGGAGTCCGAGGCTCAGTTGGCTGATATCCTCACCAAGCCTTTAGACCCAAATAGGTTTGCCACCTTGAGAAGTGAGTTAGGGGTAATTTACCCCTATGGGTTGGTTTGAGGGGGGGTTCTTTTTCTGAACTTTCCTTGTTCATCTGATCTTTTCTTGATCTTTTTGATCTTTTTAGGCTTTTAGGTTTTTCTTGCATCTCACTGTATTATATTGCATTCATATGAAAATCATAAAAAGATGCATTGTAATATAAGCCTTACTGCTTATCTTTTAAATTGATGAAGCTTTGTTTATTACCCTCTTGAGGTTTAGTATTTCAATTTTTGCTTAATATCATGTCTAGTTCTTTAACTTGCTAGAATTATTATGTTTTCACATATGTAGCTAAGTCTTTGCTAAATGTGCTAGAACATTAAGACAACTTGAACTAAATATTGCAATTTGTGGATCTTTTAGCTAGTTGCATAATTAGTTATTCTTTTGTGACTTTGGCCCTGTCAGAATTGCTTTGTTAGATCTTGAATCTAGTATTGAACATCTCGTGAGCTTCTTGTTCCCTTGCGAATCTAAAACTGCTCTTATGCAAAATGAAAAATCAAAATTTTAAAATATGTGTCAAACTATTCTCACGAGACTGCTTGTCAAAGACATGAACTTGGAGATAGTTTGATGATCCAGACGATCTCATGGGGATTGCTTGTCAAAATTGACATGAACCTCAAGATTTGTCACCCTGGTTGAAGCTTAGGAAGAGATTGTGGATGGCTCCTGGTAAAGGATCTTCTTCACTAAGATAGGACGTTAATTGCCTTAGTTGAGGCTTAGAAAGAGTTTGTGGATGGCTCCTAGTCCAGAATTTTTTTTCACTAAGATAGACCTTTAATCAACATCAATATTCATTGCAAATAAAAAACTGTTATTAAAAAATGGGTGACTGAAGTTCTTTGAGCAAAATGATTCAATTCTGAACTTTTTGTCTCTAGGATGGTCATTGTTAGCTTCTTGATCTCACATTGACATTCTGACATGGCCATTATCACTTTAGGATCTCTGTTGATGAAATTGCTAGTTTTGAAGCTTTGCTTAAAATGTTACAATTCATCGCTTTTACTTGAGTCTTCTAGCTTAGCTTTGATATATATGTCTTAACATATTTTTGCTAGCACCTTCAGGCTTGATATGTATTGAGTGATAGTAGAAATGCTAGCTTGCTCTTTTGTCTAATCTCCAAAGCTTCTTGTACTTAAATTTGCAAAATTCAAAAAAAAATGAAGCCACTCCATTGCATTTCCTGCATGCTCTTTCTTATGCTTCTTCCTCATTTCTGCATTTATTATCTCTAGATGAGAGGAAGGCGTGATTTCTTGATAACTCCATTGTCAAAGGGGGAGAAGAAGTAGCAAAAATATTAAAAGGGGAGCTATTAGGAGAAAATAGAGAAAATAAAATTTTCTAAAAAAAATGATGATCAAAGTGAGGGGGCTTTTTATTTGCATTCTTATGATCTTATTGCCACTTCTGAACTTGAATTGCAATTCTTGGAACCTCACAATGATCAAAGGTCAATTTGAACAATTGTTCTTTCATATAGACCTTAAGTGAGATTTTTTACTCTTCTCT
Source organism: Hsuehochloa calcarea (assembly GCA_036346395.1). NCBI lineage: Eukaryota > Viridiplantae > Streptophyta > Magnoliopsida > Poales > Poaceae > Hsuehochloa > Hsuehochloa calcarea. The sequence continues at coordinate 1,011,665 of CM070613.1, forward strand.
GGAAATTGAAGCTTTCTCGCTTTCTTTTGCCTTATCTCGCTTACATGTACTAATCTGAAGCCAACTTGGTCATTTCCTTTGCTTTCTCTTGCTCTTGTACCAAGTTGTGCATTTATGCGAAAATGTGAGTATTTTTACTTTTCAAACCTTGAACTTACATTTTTAGGAAATTGCCAATGTGTTCATTAAGGGGGAGATTGTGGATATCATGGGGATATGCTCATGATTTTAGGATGATGTTACAATTGGCAATGTCGTTGAAGGTTTTTCGAATCACGCGTTTTCGGCAAAGTTTTTGTTCTGTCAGGTCTCTGGCGGTCAGACCGGCTAGGGCGACAGTCCGACCGGCCATCCCTGGCGGTCCGACCGGCCATGGGCGGTGGTCTGACCGACCAGTTTGTTTATTTGAGTTTGGAGCTGGGCAAAAAATAGAGGGTGTAAGCAAGAGAGGGGATTCTCCTACATTTGGTCTCATAATTTTTGGAGCTTCCAGTCAAAAGATCTATTCGTTTGAAATTTCCAAGAGGTCTCGAATTTCCAAGGTGGAAAATTGGCTAAGTCCCTTGCTGGGCGGTCAGACCGGCCCTTAAGTGGTGGTCTGACCGGTTTTCACTTGATCGTCGTCATCTTGGCGGCGATGTTTGTTGGTTAGGTCAAGTTCATGGTTTTTAGTGCATATGTGTTGCATGATGCATATTTTGACTAACGTGGGTCAAGTTACGAAGAACTTATTCCCGGAATCGATTTCTTGATCTATTGTTGTGCAGGTGGCTTGGAGGTCAACGACGGTCAACGGCGAGGATGATCGGGATTAAGCTTGGAGAGCTGAGGTTCAGAACGATCGAGGATGCCGGGTGAAGTCATTGGATTTGAGCATGCCGCAAAATGGATAAGGATGACCGAACAGAAAGTTCGGTGCGACGAGTTGCATCAAGCGACGTGGGGGTCGGTACAAGTGTCATGGTGGTTTCAGTGGGAGTAAGATGGAAGAGACTTACCGACATGATGAGAGTCGTTGATCAACCTACACGTGGCGAAGCATGAGATTGCTTCATGAAGATTGGACTCGGTCTTTGGAGAAGGATCGAGAGGGGGTATTTTGGTAATATCACTAAAATACCGCCTTGATTGCTTTTGGCTAAACCGCGGCGCAAGACGGCGCAAGGAGAAGTTGTTTAGATCAAGAGAAGATGAAGACGACGCTTTAAAATACGTGCGTGAGTTAAACTCGTTTGTGTGTAGGCTTAACGAGTGCCCAATAGGAAACTCTTCTAGAAGTTAGCCTCCACTATAAATATGGGAGGGTGCTGTAGCACCCTCCTTGATCCTTTTGGCTTATTTGAAACCCTAGTTTGTTTTTGAGGTTAGAGAGTGGAGAGGTTAGGATTCTAGAGAGGAGATTGATTGTGCGCTCATGTATTGAGTTTTGACCTCCTTGATAGAGTGGTTGTAAACCAGCAACAATCACAAATCAATATATGCGAGTTTTCTTGAGATGAGTCTCTTTTCGTTCTTGCTCTCTATTTTGTGATTTTGGGGCCTTTTTTGAGTCTCAAGTTTTCCTTTGGTTTCTGCCCCTCATCTTGCTTGGTGTGACATGTGGGAACACGTCTAGGATCATCTTGATCATCTATAACCCACGAGTAAGTTTTTGGATCTTGTTTTCGTTTTAACTCGGTTTTGAACCATCCTTCACTCAAACGAAAAAATATCGTAACTTTGGCAAGGATCTTCATGATCTTTTTATTGGAATAGGTTCCTGACTTCCTAGAGAAGGCGTGTTCCAAGTTTCATCGAGTTTGGAATTGTAGATCAAAAGTTCGATCTATTTGTGATTTCGTTTTTCGGGCTGATTTTACTGTTCATCGTGCTGGAGGTCAGACCGCCCCCTGTGAGAGGTCAGACCACCCATGTAGACCGGTCAGACCGCCATTGATGAAGAGGTTAGACCGCCCAACTCTTGGAAGTTGAGTTTTTGTTGTTTTTAGTTGTTTTGCTTCGGGGTTTAGATTGAATTCAATACAAGTCTTCCGCTATGCTTGTATATTGATTTTCATAACTCTCATAGCTATCGGAGTGAAAATTATGTTGAAACCGATCTTGGTGAAAAAGAGATCGTGCTCCTATTCAACCCCCCTCTAGTCGCTGTTTCGGTCCAACGGAAATAGAAGAGCAAGAGAAATTTAGAAAAACTGTTGTTGATCCGGTGGCATAATTTTTTTTTGTGTTCTTGCGTGTATTCGTCTTCGGTTTAGGCCAACAATGGTCGCCGCTGGCTTCCAGCTGGACCTCACCACCTTCAACATCCGCGCGCGCGGCCTTCTCCAAGGTGTGCATGTTCTAGGACCTCCACCTCAGCGCCAAGCACATGCGCCACGACGGCGTTGCGTCGGACCTCATCACGCACGGCTACTTCGTGGGTGCCTACTTGGAGCGACAGCTCGCACGCAACCTCACCTTCGCGTTCGACCGGCTGGACGGCGCCGACGAGCCTGTCGTGGCCACGGACGGCATTGTGTTCGAGGCTTTCGGCAAGGGGGGCTTCCACGCGAGCTCGAAGGCGTTGCTGGAGGTGACTGGCGGGAAGCTGCGGTGGACGTATTACAAGTTGCTAGGCGTCTACCTGAGGAAGCAGCACAGGAAAAATCAAATCGTTTGGAACTACTGATGCTGATCAGCTCAGATGGTGTAATGTACAGTGATTAGCACGGTACGGACTAGACCTGGTGCGACGGAGGGGCACAAGTTACATTTCTCGTGGCTACAACGAGAAACCGGTAAGAAAATGATAAAATAATGATAAGAGTGCATTTAATAAAGCAAAAGAGCAGGCGGAGGTAAAAAAAAATCAATTACGTTGGAAAGGAGAATACGCATCTAACGGGTGGGAAAATAATCAATTTTTCCAACTCAAATTAGTGGCAGGTTTTTTTTTATATGAGTGGGGTTTAGCTAGGATTAAATCCTAACCAAATCAACCCAACGTGTTTCTTTCTCCTTTTTGTAAGGGAGAATATGTAGTATAGTACCAACAATAGAGGGGTCAAATGTGGACTTGTCCTGGTATCCATGTTCCAATCCAAATTGGTCAGTTGAGTCAATTATGTCATTTTGACTCTTATATGAGCGTTGCAAGCATTCTGAGTTCCGCAGAACAACCATAATTCAAAGTAGTGGACAAGTTGGATTAAGACTAGAGAGACCCCATCAGATAAAAATGACTTGCCATGTAACACTATCACCATAGGGATGTGAAGGTCATCAAACATAATTCCATCTTCAAACGCAGTGTCAGATTAAGCACTCGCAGATAGTTGCCCATACAAGCAGACACTAGCGCAAGCTAAAACTAGTAAGAGAAAAAGAGAAGAAGAATGCATAAAGAGCATCTATAATGAACAGTGCTTGCACGGAGAGCAAAACGAGAGGCAAGTAAAGGGAGAAGCCATCTCACAGATGATCTCGACATTTCTTTGTTCAAGAAACAATAGGTATGCCCTTGAAACATGAACAAAAGATATGACCCCTAATGAACAGGCAAAAAGGACTAGCTTCCCTGTTCAACAAACCAGGCATATGACACTCTGAATTTGGTACATGATCACTTTAAAAAAACGCCTGCATACAGCTCTACAGGGAAACCAAAAAAAAATGATCATGCCCCAAAACAAAGAGCTATTGACGGTGTATACCCAAATCGAATTGCGCTATTAGATAACATAAAAGAGCAGAGTCATCTGAAATCACAAGAGACTGTTTCAACCCTGACGAAATAAGCCAAAGAAATGTAAGCGTCACTTGGAGTTTGCTAGCCTAAGCAAGTGGCCTGGTCTTCCCTTGTACCATCTGACTGTCTTTGCCGTTATAGGCATCTACAACAACCTAGAGGACATGCTCCTCGATGGAAATGGTTTGCAAGCATTGCCACATCTTGATGCAAGTTGCAAGTCGTTTCTAGACAATAAACCTTCGTGGCATCTGTTCACCTTTCATCTCGAAAGTGCTAGGGATTTCTTTGAGCCAAGAATATTGTTCATCTCCACCTGAAATAAGATGGCGTTTTTCTCAGCTAGCAGAACTAAGGATCAACAAAATAATGTTCTTTGATACGAAATTCACACGTCTCTTTCTAAGATACTTTGCTCTAGTTTATTGTTTCGATTTCATAGCAAAGATAGGATTGTCTTCAGAAAATTCAACGACTGCGGCAGATTGGATTAGAAAGGGGAAAAAAAAACTCACCAGATGAACTGGAGTATGGGGTCTCGTTGTAATATGAGCAATCCCTTCCATCAGCACGATTGTATGGGGGTCCCATTACATCAAGCACAGCACAAGGGGTCAACGCAGTAAAACAGTGCAAATTCCCTCCATTTTCTGGGTATAGAACTACGGTCTCAGCTGAAGCCTCGAAAACAGCATCTGTATTTACCTTTGCTAAACGAGCCCCTGTGGTTACAACAAGAAATAGATCAGCAAATGATGTGTAAGCAATAAAATGGTATCGCTTTTAAACCAAAAAATGGAAAAAGAAAACGAAGGTAGCAACTAACCATCTGAGGTATTGAGTGTATTATTATCACGATCTGGGGGAGTTCTAGCCCAGTCATATGACTTCAGGCGCATGGAACCAAAGAGCATCTTGCTAAAGACTGTCATTCCAGGATGGTTGTGGAGAGGAATGACAGCTGACTTGGGCAGGCAGAAGATACCAAACTGCACAAAGCACACAAATCTTTTGGTAAGATCCTAAGTGGCATTTTACCTCGCAAGCTCTTCAGAACAGAATTTTAAAATCTTTACCCAATACACACAAAAAAATGTAAAAGGTTAAATTACCGAAAACTTGGAGCAATCATAGAAATGTAGGTAAGTCACTCGAGGAGGCCCTTTCGAATCAAAGTGCTTGAAATACGGCAGACTTGAGTCTATGTCAACATCATGTGGTTTTAAATCATCTGCATACAAAAACAATGAGATCAGATAAAATGCATCTCAATATCTGGATTAACCGGACAAGCATCACAGGATTACAAGCACTGAGGAAGGGAAGCTAAGAGTATGGGCCGGTCCTCCCAGTTTACAAACTCTCTATGCAGGTTGGTATGAAGTTTTCAGACAAGTGTGTGCAGCAAAGTACCAACTTTAGAACCCTAGTATTAGTAACCGTTGTCAGGTTGAGTAATAGATATTACTCTTACACGGCACTGCTACAATGCCATGGCATGGCAAACATGCTACTACCCTCATAGCAAAAGCATGCATTACTGACTGCACTGAGTCAGATGGCCCCAAGACCCCAGACATGTTTTACCGTAACAAAATGGACGTCTCACGAGATGAAAGGAACAACGATGTTGACTGACTACCTGAGTAAAGGCAGCTCATTCTTGTGATCTACAGATGCTCTTATCATTGTCACTGCATCCTAAGCACGAGAAACATGTACTGGAAGAGGTGTCTCTTGAATTCAGCACATTTTCTTTCTCAAATCGACACAAAGAATCAAACTTTAAGCTCACTTTTCACAACACAACAACCACAACTTAGGATGAACTTGTAGAGGACCTTGTACTTGTAGTGAGCAATCACGGTCATCGGTTGGTTATATATATGCACAAAATCCATGCATAGTTATTTCAAAAAAAAAATAAAAATCCATGCATAGTTATTTCAAAAAAAAAAAAAGATCCATGCATAGTTGCATTTCCCCTCAAATAAAAAAAAAAACACCATGCATAATTGCATATGGAGTACACTAGTACTAGTACCACCAAAGTACCTAGTAAGAAGTATGGGGCAGCCATAAGAGCAGGATACGTACTGAGGAGGCCAGCGAGGCGCACCACGGCGTCCGGCGGCGGCACGAATCCCGGAGACGAATCCGCAAAGACCTCCCTGCTGGTGTCGAACAGCCTCTGCATCGCGCCAACGGGCGCGGGAGACGGAGCGGCGACCGCTGCGGCAGCCGCGGTCTCAGCAGCAGAGGTCTTCTTCCGGCGTCGGCGGTTCTTCTTGGACGAGGCACGGCCCTTGTCGGCGACGGCCGTGGGCGCCAGGTCCACCCTGCCCTTGGGCTCCGCCGCCTTGGCACCTCCGGCTTGCACCAGCATGACAAAGCAAATCGCGGAGCAGTGGGGGAAGCGCGCGCAAGATTCAGGAGGCGCCGGTGCAAGATTCGAAAGGGGCGAGACAGGGATGGACGGTGAAGCCTGCGCGGGCGGCGTGGTGGTGGCGATATAAATCGGGATGGGAGAGAGGAATGGATGGAAAGATCAATCCATCCATGTATGTAATGGATGCGTGCGTGCGTGCGGCCAAAGACGAGGGGGAGGGGGGGGAAGCGGAGCCAAAACCGGGGGCGGCCGACGAGGAGGAAGACTGCTCTCGCTCAGCGTCCGCCTTTCCTTTCCTGTGGGCTGAATACTGCCTCCGGTTTCTTATAGTCTATGCATCGTGTCGATTTCCCTTCCCTTTATTTTATCCATCGCTCTCTTCCTCTGTTGTCTCGTCCCCTTTAGAAAGCATCCCGCTTTCTATTTCCCTCTGTCCCGCGTGACATCAATGGTTTGCCAGGTCACGCTACCGCGCAGCTCCAAGTAAACTACGTGGACATGCGTGCTCAGAACGGTCTAGCACGAAAGAGGCACAGCCACCACTCGACCTCGCCCAATCCTTCCCTACCCAGACCTCATCCTCCAGGCTCCCAAGTCCCAACCCCCTCTCTCTCTCTCTCTCTCCATGCCTGTCACCTCCCTCCGCACGTGCCACCGGCCGCCTAACTCCCTCCCTCCCCACCTGCCGCTGTAGCATCACCCTCCCTCCACTGGTCCAACCACCGCCTCTCTCTCTCCATGCGCGGCCGATGCGGGTGGCGGCCGAGTGGGGCTGGGTACGCGCGGTTGATGCGAGCGGCGACAGCTGAGGCGGCATGGCCTGACGTGCTATCGTGTCGTGATGGGCCTCGCCGACGACTAACTGTACCGGCACGGCCCGACACGATGTGGCTCAAAACCCGTCTTGCATGTGTCGTGACTGCACGGCGTGACCCGACTTCCAGCTCTAGCCTAGATACTGCTACATCGGTCGTGTTAAAAGAGGTAGAGTTGGCTGCAAGACACTAAGGGGAACTCCAAGATCATGTTTTGGACACCAAACACTCCAAAATGGTGGCGTAATACGATGGCTATTTGCAGGGACGTCTCCAATATTTTGGGTACTGTTCTAAAACTAAAGTTAGGCCCAAAACTGGAGTATTGAAATGCAGGAAAAAAACATTTTCTAAAGTATTTTATACAAGGATGAACTGAAAAATATATATCAAGATATGTATATTGTGTGGTTTAACCGTCACAAAAATAAACATATGTGGGTAAAAAACAAATTCAATGCTATGTTTCATGCTTTCAGCTGGAGCAAATTTATTTGGATACGGAGGAATATTAGTTAGATTGCCAATTTCTCAAAGAACAAAAGAAAGAGAAGAAGAACATAGAAACAATGACCGGCTAATGGGTAGCTTGGAGTTTGAATGGAATTTTTCATCGAGAGAAGTTGTTACACACTAATTAACCTTAGCTAGTTCACGAAATGAGGGGGTCATGTTTGATGGGGGTTTATTGTCAGACCATAAATTTGTAATTTGGAATCTTCCGTGTTCACAGCATCAGTCCCTGAATCAGTAGATAGTGCTCACAGTTATATTATTGGATATCAAACATATATCACACAAATATAAAGTTATTGCATAATAATAAACAAAACGTAAATATACCTTATGACGTTTGTCTATCACAATGGCCGATCAGGCCAAATACCTTTAAATAATCAGTAGCGGAAGCGAAATTAAAATACAATACGTGAAACCCTAATGATATACCCACATGCAATCGACTGAGGCTCGCAACCTAGTTCTTGGCCTTCTTGATCTCTAGTCTTGACGAATGCTCATAAGTGTCCATACAACCTTCTTCTTTCATACTTACTGAATAATAATATTAAGCGGGTATGAGTACACAACCGTACTCGCGAGTCAACACACATAATGTAGTTATATAATATACAAGGCTAATCAAAGGAATGTCTTGTGGTTCTTTTGTTTGCATAAAGCCACTTGTTGAAATAGACTAAGTAGTGGTAAATTCTGAGACCTAGCATTTTTAACTAACATAGGTTTTAACAAAGTTGAGTTTTGCTGTAAAATACTAGTGGAGGCTCCAACCTCCTATATCATCGAGTGGCCCTATCCACCCAATGGTCATGTTCTTTATTGGGTCACATATCATACTTCTCACTAGTTCCCAATCAGGCCATCTCAAATCTCTGGGCTCCAACCAATCTTTTCATTCCCCTCCCCCCACCCCCACAAATTATTTTATAAAAATAAAAGCTAAGTCAAGTAAGTTCTCGACACCGCCCATGGCCATAGACACGTCTATCTAGATAGTTTTCTCACTCTACAGAGTTCGCACACTTTACCCACAAGAGAAAATCGTCTTATATTGTCAACACTCAATCGTAGGCGTGAGACTAAGATAATTATCACAAGGTCTTTACAATGTCCTACCTAACGCAACCCCATCCGCTAGGTTTCGCTACCGAAGGTGGTCTCCTAATGCAATACAACAGCGCCACCCTTTGGACTTCAATCCTCTGGGTCGCTGTCCACTAAAGACCGTAGTGCATGCTACCCTCTGTAGCCCCCTTTTGCGCCGTAGTAGTTTCTTAATGCATTATAGTCGCACCACGCTTTGGACTCCGATCCTCCGGGTGGTTGTCTACTAAGACTATAATACATGCCACATGAGCGGGATGATGAAGCAACACTGAGGCAAACAAATTAATCTACCGGATCCTACCCATTATAGACTTTGTTGTTGCACTGTTTTTACACAAGAGGTCATACAAGAACTCAGTCCTTTATTGACTTAGGCGGTACTTCCCCATACCCACTCTATCTTGCTCATCCCAGCACTCGTCACGCTTTCCAGCCGCCCAAGTCAATATCTATTTTTAGGTTTTATTTTGTTTTGAAATACTTTTCTTAATCCAAGATACCAGCCAGGCTCGAACCTCGACTACCCAATATTGATTTCAAATTGTAAATGATGTCAAGGCAATTTATTGCCCACATGTCAATGTACCTAAGCAAGACTAAGCGTGACACTTAGGTATGGACATAGTAGCTAGTATGCATACCATTAATCTAGAGTGACAAAGGATAATATCCAAGTTCAAGGATCACTTAGGGTATTAACTATAAGCTAAATCAACATATATATAAATCATAGCAATACTATTTCATAATTATAAACAATATAAATTGCATTCGAAAGTAGGTGCAAAATGATAAAAGTGTTGACTCATCTTACTCAATATTCTGATAACCTTGGTCTTGCCCTTATCGTCTCGGACTGCTGCTCTGTCATGGCTTTAGATTCTAACTGCGCGGAATACAATCGAATCCACGAACATCTGAAAGCATTAAAATGTAATACAATAAATCCAAAGGCAAGTAAACAAAAGAAAATACCTCAAATAAAAGAAGATCAACCAACGAGGGTTTGAAGCAGAAAATACTTCAAACGAAACCAAATATACCTAAGGGTATCTTTGAAAGAAGAAAGTACTCCAGATGAAGCTAATCATACTTAATGGAGTTGATAAAGTAAATACTTCCTGTAACATCCCAAATATGGATTTGTGTTTCAAATGTAAGAAAATAAGAAGAAATTAAAACTTTTCTTGCATCTTGAAGCCCTTGGTCATTTCTGTAATTCTTTCAAAAAGAATTCTGAAAAATCAAAATCAAATCTCCTTTTGACTCTAATCAAAAACCTTTGTGGCATAGATCTTGTGCCAAACCCTTTGAAATCTTTTTCCTGAGTTCTAGGGAGGCTTGGCAACACCTCTGAATTATCTCATGATTTTTAGAAATTATTTGCTAATTTTTGGAGGCAAGTCAAATTTGGTCAAACCCTATTTCCCCTCTTCTGGAATTTCTGGAGAAAAATTCAGAGCATGAAAATCTCTGAAAATTTTATGGGAGGTTCCTCCTGCTGTCAGCAAGCTCCAGTTAAAATTTCATAAATTTTGGAGTTTGTTTGCTACCTCAAATAATTCCTCAAAAATCCGATGTTTAAAATTCAAATTATAACTGGTTTGCACTGTTCCTCGGGTTCGAACCGGACTCGGGCTCGAGCCACTGGACTCGGTCCAGTCAACTAATCGCACCCGGCGCGGTCGATCGGGTGCGCGGGTTTTAATCCACCCGATCAAACTCAGCCGTTGGATCGGCATCGAACGGTCCTCGACCAGCCGAACGATGGAATCGTTTTAATCCACCCGATCTAACTGAGCCGTTGGATCGGCATCGAACGGTCCTCGACCAGCCGAACGATGAAATCATTTTAATCCACCCGATCTAACTCAACCGTTCGATTTCAATCCGACGATCGACGAGTCGTCTCCTTCCTCCGTCCGCGCGCGCGTGAGCCCAGCCATGGCGTGCGTAGAGGAGAAAGCCGCGGCGTCCAGTCCATTTCACGGTCGTCTTTAAACGGCTATCTCTGCGCGCATTTAATGCCCGTCGCGCTCCTCCCTCAGACGTCCACTCTCCAACTGCTCCGTCACCTCTCGCTCAAATGGCGGTGTTGACCGAGCGGGATAACGCCGTTGCTCTCGGCCATCCTCGGCTATTTAAGCTCCATTGTTTCTCCCTTAGCTTCCTTTAGCACCTCCGTAACTCTTGCTAGCACTCACAAGCCCGCTGGAGCCGCAGATCTTCGAGAATCCTTCGGCCGCCATTGTCGGTTTTGGAGCTCCGGTGGAGTCGGTGCAGCAGGGGTTTTCTTCTTCGGGTCTTTGCTCCCTCTACTCCCCTTTTACCCTCTGAAGCTTAACCCTCACTCAATTCGGTTCAATTTGCTCAGGGCTTGGCTGAATTCGGATTTCCCCAATTTCAGCCGAAATCGGCATTCTTCTTCGCCCGGGCAGCTTCGGCTTTCCTCGGTGCATTCTTTGCGCACAGGTAACTCCTCTTTAGTCCCTAGTGGTCTGGCACCTGCTCTCTTGAACCGCAGCTGAGCGCTTTTGCCATTTTCGTTGTTGTCATTTTCGGTCTCCTCGGTTCTCTCCGGCTTGTTTGGCGTTTTGACCACCGCACCAAATCCATTGGTACCTTTAGGTGCGCAATGATGTTTGGAACCCATTTTGGCACTTGCTTGCACCGCTGCGCAGATAGCCGCGGCGAAGCCGTTCTTCCCGTCGCTTTTGCGGACAAAAACAGGACGTGTTTTGAACTTGAGTCGATGCGGACCGTCGATCCTAAGATCTACGGCTCGGATCGCGACCAAGTTTGAATTGTCGCGCGTCTCGGCCGTGACCCGCTGGATCCAAGATCAACGGTCCCGATTCGAGTCCACGTGAATCGTTGGATCCCGCATCCAACCGGCTGACGAGTAGGGTCTCTCCGCGCCGCTACCGGAATCCACGTGAATCGTTGGATCCAGATCCAACGGTTGACGAGTAGGGTTTTCCACACACAAGACGTTCGTCAGCAGGTCGCGGACCGTTGGATCCAAGATCAACGCTCCACGACCGTCCGCAAATTTCTGTTTTTCCCGAAAGGATTTATTTATCAACTGAAAAATGTGATAACTTGTAAAATGCATAAGTAATTCATTTTAATTCCTTTTTGGTAGATTCAAATTTTGTGGGTTATGTTCTCAACTGAACTTTAATCTAAAAATGTTTTCGACACTAGTATAATTCCAGAAAATTTTGATAACGAATAGTAGCATTTTTTTATTTATAAAAGCTGAGCAAAATTGATTTGGTCATATCTTTGGCATTAAGAATAAAAATCAATTGGTTCTTGTTGCTAAATTCTTTATAAATCAGTACCTTGCTACTGTAAAAATTTCAGAATTTTTGGAGAAATTTTACTGTTGGGTCTTTGTGTTTTCTTCGTTCTTATCGGTTGTTTTTCGCCTTCTCGTTAGGATCCGAAGAGCACGTTGATAATATAATTGATCCTCAAAGAATATCTTGATCCACAAAGAAATGCAAGCAGTTTGATCATGTTAATCCCATTATTTCTCAAGTCTAATATGTTTATTTAAACTTGTATGTATGCATTGCTATTTTGTTGTTAAATTATGGTTAGTATCCTATAGTTGCATAATCTGTAGGAATTGTTTATCCTCTACTACCATGAGCCTAGGATATTTCTTTGTGATTTGAGTTCGATGGATGAGCTCTTGTCACTTAGTAGATTACTTAATGGAAATTGCTTAGAAATGCTTAGCCGGTAGTAATGGGCGATCATCGATTTTAGTCGATGATCTTGATCACATATCTAAATATTATTCCTTTATGTCTAGCACTTGTGCTTTGTTATTTTGTAAAGTCGAAATCTGAAAATGAAACATTGTTTTAGACTTGGGTAAGTGGTTGGATGGTGGGTTATTGGGTTTGTGGATGTCTTGCCTAAGTCAACAAGGATCGAACATCTTGTGTCACACTCTCCAAGCATTTTTGCGTGCTAACCACGCGAGAGGGATATGGGACCTCTCTTGACTAAGTACTTTGGCGTGTGTTATCTCCGAGTCGCAGGAGGGGGTTGTGTGTGTTGTGTGAAAAAAGATATGTGTTCTTGTGTTGGGTGTGCGGTGGTGGAGATTCCGGGTAGGCTCTCCACCTCGAGTGGCATTGTAGTTGTCCAAGGCTTTACCTGCGACGGGTAGTTGACCGAGGCTTTACAATGACTCCGACACAACGTATGGGTTTCTATCCATACGGGCGACTCGTAGTTAATGCACAATATTGGAAATGTCTCGTAGGATTTAGCTGTGCCGGCATACCTAAGGAAGTATGCTAATCGTGTGGCAAAAAAGCGGTCTGGCGTGTGGGTACATTGGTACACCCCTGCAGGGTATAAAACTATTCGAATAGCCTCGTCCTAGGTTATGGACACGCTTGGTTAGGTTTTGCAAGAGTTAGACTTCAACCTTTTAAATTAAAATTTGACATGGTTGGTATGAATGGGTAATTCATGCTATTGTTGTGGTGACTAATGGTTTAGTCACTTCCAGGATTGTTGTTGTCTTCTATCTACTGTTATATTGTTGTCATTTACGTTTATTTGAACATTAAAAACAGATTTGTCAGCTTGCCTTTAAATGTACTACATTATTGCAAATAAAGTTTGCTTTGTGCTGAAAATGAAACATACAGCCTCCACTCAAAAAGCTTGCATATAGTTATGTACAGGTCTGCTACTCTACACGTAAGTCTTGCGAGTACATTCCAAGTACTCACCCGGCTTTGCTGGGCTCTTTGTTGCAGGGAAAGAAGGTGAGCCCCAAGGGCCTCACTTTTGTGAAATATGCTGTGGATTCGACGACTAGCTTGGCGGTCCGGTCGGTTGCCTTGTGGGTTAAAGGCACACTGATTGACTCTTTTGGTTTATGGCCATCTTATGGCACTTTTGCTTCCGCTGTTAAATTCTTGTATATGTCATTTGGCCGGTCGGCCTCTCTTTTGTAATAACTATCTTTTATTTATGTTATCTTCTGGTTGTTGCTTTGCTTCGGTTCTATGTGAATGAATGGAATTGATGCATGAATTTTGTAAAGAGGTGTGTATCTCGTGATTTAGGAAGTATACATGTCTCGAAGACGCGGGTTATTTCGTTTGTGATGCTAGGGTCAATTGGTGACTAAGCATTACAAGCTCAATAATCCGGGGTCCTCACAGAGTTTGGTATCAGAGCCATACTGACCGTAGAACCCGAGCTTGGTCGTCTTTAGGATATTTTGGAAAACCCTAATTTCAAAGTATCCAATGATTTATGAAAGCTTAAGGAATTCTCAGATTTTACTCCTTACCTATCTTAGCTTTCTCCTCTCATCTTACTCTAATTTGAGTTTTAAAAATTGATTTCCTCTCCTTCCTTCCAAAATAGTGTTATCATTTAATTGGGTTTGGGAACTAATGAGTTTGGCAAATTGAAGTGGTGGCTGCCCTCTACAAGGTTTTGAAGTTTCTGGAATGGCTAAATTTCGACCAGAAGCTTGGATGCAAAACCTGGACAGCGACCTTTCAATTTCCGGACAGCAAGCTCAAAGGTTCTAAATGGGGTAGAAAATGAGAGGATAATCAACTAAAACTTGTGGGAATAGAAGGGTAAGGTGTGATACTAGTTAGCTATGTATCTAACACTACTTTCGCTGATTTAACTTTGCTCTTTAGTGGTATTAAATCTTACGTTATATTCTGATTTCTATCTTCTCAATCAATGACTCGTTCATTCAATACGGGTTAGTTGCATTGGGAAGTTGGGCTTTGGTTTTGTGATTCGTTGCTGTTTTTGGAGTCTTTTTATAAGCCTTCTTAAAGTTTATATACTTACTGTTTTTAGCCTTCGATTAGGGTGATATTCCATTCCCCTAGTCGTTAGCTTGTTGCTTTCTTTTGGCTTTGATTTTCGAGTCTAGTTTTAACCAAAGTTTCTTGTAACAGGATGGCCGGACGCACCCGTAGCGGCCAAGGCCAGTCAGCTGGTCCGGATGAGGATCTTCCTCCTCCTCCGACCATGGCCGAGGTCCTTCTTCAGATTGAGCGCAACCGTGCAGAGGACCGGAGGGTTCTTCTGGACGTCATCGCGCGCAACACTTCCGCCCTTACCGGTGCTTCAGGATCCGGGCAAGGAAGTGGACACCAGCCGCGTGGGGGACTCGCGGAGTTTCTTCGCACCCACCCCCCACGCTCTCCGTGTCCGAGGACCCGCTGACGCAGACGATCGCTTCGTCTCGTTGAGCGAAGCCAGATAGCGCAGATGCTGGGAGCACGAGAAGGCGCTGTTCGCATCGCACCAGCTAGAGGGTGCAGCTTTATCTTGGTGGGAGAGCTTTCTCGCCATGCAGTCTGACGGCCACACCGTCACCTAGGAGGAGTTCCGCACTGCCTTCCGTCGGAGTCACATTCCTTCCGCCCTGATGAGGCTGAAGAAGAAGGAGTTCTTGTCACTCCGGCAAGGACGGTTCTCAGTTACGGAGTACCTGTACGAGTTCAACCATTTGGCTCGTTATGCTCCGGAAGAGGTGGTCACTGATGAGGCCAAGCAAGAGAAGTTCAAGGATGGTTTGTCTGAGGAGCTTCAGGACAAACTATCTATCGTCGACTTCCCTGATTTCCAGACCTTGGTGGACAAGGCCATTGTCGCCGAGCACTCAGGGAGAGCGCCAGGATTCCCGCAGCGTAAGTGGAGGCCCACAAGTCTTCTAGGCCGCTATCCCCGCTTCATCCGTCTCGTGGGTCGCGCCCGCAGCTTCAAGACTTCGAGGCCGCCAAGACCGCCTCGCCCTTCGCAGCGCGTGCCCCAATCACACGCACTGCGAGTCGCCAGGTGGCCCCGCAACCCGGCCGCCGGAGTCACTTGCTTCGCCTGCAACCAGAAGGGGCATTATGCGAACCAATACCCTAAGAAGACAGGAGCAGCCCCTCGTCCTAATGGAGGACGCGGGCCAGGAGGTGGTACTTCCCAGGACCTGAAGATAGTCCCTGCTACCCAAGGCATGGGTAGTGGTCGCGTCAACCTCATCTCCGCGGAGGAGGCACGGGAGGCACCCGACGCCGTGGCCGGGTACACTTCTCGTTAACTCTCATTCTCTCGCTGTTTTGTTTGATTCAGAGCATCTCATTCTTTTGTTTCTGAGTCTTTTGCTGCTATTAGTGAGCTCATTTTTACTCCATTATTGGTCCCATTACTCATTCGCTCTCCGGGTTCGGAGTTGAGAGCTGAATCTGAGTGTAGGGATGTTCCAATTGAAATTGAGGGAGTAAGATTCTTAGCAAATCTTATCCTCCTCCATTCAGCAAGTCTAGATGTAATTCTTGGTATGGATTGGTTGTCTCAGCATAAGGGACAAATCGATTGTGCCCAGAAGTGTGTATCTCTATTTAGTCCTTCTAAGCAGCAGTTCGCCGCCAAAGTCGCTAGGTCCGCATCTCTTCAAGGCTTGCAATAAGCCCGCTCTAGATATTAGTGAGGTCCCAACAGTTTGTGACTTCATTGATGTCTTTTCGGAAGATCTTCCAGGGATGCCACCAGTTCGAGATCTCGAGTTTGTCATTGAGTTGATCCCCGGTACCGCCCCGATTTCAAAGAGGCATTATCGGATGCCACCAAACGAGTTGGTGGAGTTGAAGAAGCAACTGAGTGAGCTACAAGAAAAAGGTTTCATACACCCTAGCTCATCTCCGTGGGGTTGTCCTGCTATCTTCGTAAAGAAGAAGGACAATACTTTGCGCATGTGCGTGGATTACCGTCCGCTTAATGAGGTAACGGTAAAGAACAAGTATCCATTGCCCCACATTGATGATCTCTTTGATCAATTAACTGGAGCTCGAGTGTTCTCCAAGATTGATTTGAGAGTGGGATATCATCAAGTTCGGATACGACCTGAAGATATTCCAAAGACGGCTTTCTCTACTCGCTACGGCTTGTATGAGTACACCGTCATGTCATTTGGCTTAACCAATGCGCCTGCCTTGTTCATGAACCTCATGAATTCGCTATTCATGGAGTATTTAGATAAGTCTGTCATGGTCTTCATCGACGATATTCTTATCTATTCCAAGAACGATAAGGAACATGATGTGCATCTGAGGCTTGTGTTAGACAAGCTTAGTGAGCATCAGCTGTATGCAAAATTCAGTAAGTGCGCATTCTGGTTGAAGGAAGTGGTCTTTTTGGGTCATGTTCTTTCAGCCGGAGGCGTAGCCGTTGATCCTAGCAAGGTCAGCGATGTTCTTTCATGGGTTCAGCCTACTTCGGTAACCGAAGTGCGGAGTTTTCTTGGTTTAGCGGGATATTATCACCGTTTTATCGAGAACTTCTCCAAGATCGCGAAGCCGATGACGGAGTTGCTCAAAAAAGACAAGAAGTTCTTGTGGTCCGATGCTTGTGAGGAAAGCTTCCAAGTACTTAAGAAGCGTTTGACCACCGCTCCCGTCCTCGTTCTTCCTGATATTCATCAAAGCTTCGATATCTTTTGCGATGCTTCTCGTCGAGGGCTCAGTTGTGTCCTTATGCAAAAAGGCAAGGTAGTGGCCTATGCATCAAGGCAATTGAGACCTCATGAACTCAACTACCCTACCCATGACTTGGAATTGGCTGCTGTAATTCATGCACTTAAGATTTGGCGACATTACCTAATCGGTAATCGCTATGGCGTATTCGGATCACAAAAGCCTAAAGTATTTGTTCACCCAACCAGATCTGAACCTCAGACAAAAGAGATGGTTGGAGTTGATAAAGGACTATGACATGGGTATTCACTATCATCCGGGCAAGGCTAACGTCGTTGCCGATGCGCTCAGTCGCAAAGCGCATTGCAATGTCTTGTTGCTCCAGGAACGCCAACCCACCCTTCTGGAGGAGTTTCAGCGTCTCAACTTAGGATTGGTTGAGCATGGTTCCCTCGCTGCCTTGGTTGTGCAACCGACCTTGGTGGATCGGATTAAGGTCGCTCAGCGATCGGATGCTGGAGTGAGCCGCATCAAGGAAAATGTCAAGAACGGAACAACCAAGTGCTTCTCTGAGGATGAGCATGGTGTTGTGAGGTTCGGGCAACGCCTTGTGGTTCCCAAGGACATGGAATTGCGAAATTTGATCCTCCGCGAAGCCCATGATTCGCCTTTGTCTATTCATCCCGGGGCCATAAAGATGTATCAAGATCTCCGGCAGGGATTTTGGTGGACCCGAATGAACAGGGAGATTACGAAGTTCGTTGCCGAGTGCGACGTGTGTTGTCGTGTCAAGGCCGAGCATCGGCCCAAAGCAGATCGCTTCACCTTTGCCTATTCCCCGAATGGAAGTGGATTCGATCGGGATGGATTTTATCACCGGTCCGCCTCAACATCCAAGGGCAAGGATTCCATCTGGGTTGTCATCGATCGATTGACAAAAGTAGCCCATTTTCTGCCAGTACGGACAAACCTTAGTGTGAGTCTACTCGCAGACCTCTATATTTCCCGTATCGTCTGCTTGCACGGTGTACCGAAGATGATCGTTTCGGATCGCGGTGCACTTTTCACCGCCAGGTTTTGGAAGTGTTTGCAAGATGCTATGGGAACCCGTCTCACCTTTAGCACAGCATATCACCCCCAAACTGATGGTCAGACCGAAAGGTTCAACCAAGTGTTGGAGGACATGCTCCGTGCTTGTGTTCTCTCCTATGGAAAGAATTGGGAGAAATGCTTGCCATTTGCCGAGTTTTCCTACAACAACAGTTTTCAAGCCAGACTCGGCATGTCACCTTCGAGGCCTTATACGGAGAAAGTGCGTAACCCGTTGAATTGGTCCGAGACCGCGAAGACCTTTCTTTGGCCCGGACTCGATCAATGAAGCCGAGAGTCAAGTCCAGCTTATTCATGATCGTTTACGCACAGCTCAATCCAGGCAAAAGAGCTATGCGGATCGCCGTCGTCGTGAATTGAGCTTTGAGCCTGATGACTTTGTTTATCTCAAAGTCTCTCCTTTGAAGGGCCATCAGCGTTTCGGCGTCAAGGGCAAGTTAGCTCCTCGATATGTCGGTCCTTACCGTGTTATCGAGAAGAAAGGAGTTGTTGCCTATAAGTTGGAATTACCACCTGCACTTGAAGGGGTACATGATGTGTTCCAACTAAAGAAGTGCCTCCGAGTTCCAACTGAGGAAGCTCCGTTGGAAACCCTCGATGTCCAAGAGGATTTGACCTATCGCGAGCACCCTGTTCGCATACTCGATGAGGCTGAACGAAGAACAAGGAATAAAACCATCAGATTCCTTAAAGTTCAGTGGTCAAACCACTCTGAGGATGAGGCTACTTGGGAAAGCGAAGATCGTCTCCGTGCAGACTATCCATCTTTCTTTACCAAGTGAGCCAAATCTCGGGACGAGATTTTTGTAAGGGGGGGGGGAGGTTTTGTAACATCCCAAATATGGATTTGTGTTTCAAATGTAAGAAAATAAGAAGAAATTAAAACTTTTCTTGCATCTTGAAGCCCTTGGTCATTTCTATAATTCTTTCAAAAAGAATTATGGAAAATCAAAATCAAATCTCCTTTTGACTCTAATCAAAAACCTTTGTGGCATAGATCTTATGCCAAACCCTTTGAAATCTTTTCCCTGAGTTCTAGGGAGGCTTGGCAACACCTCTGAATTATCTCATGATTTTTAGAAATTATTTGATAATTTTTGGAGGCAAGTCAAATTTGGTCAAACCCTATTTCCCCTATTCTGGAATTTTTGGAGAAAACTTCAGTGCATGAAAATCTCTGAAAATTTTATGGGAGGTTCCTCCTGCTGTCAGCAAGCTCCAGTTAAAATTTCATAAATTTTGGAGTTTGTTTGCTACCTCAAATAATTCCTCAAAAATCCGATGTTTAAAATTCAAATTCTAACTGGTTTGCACTGTTCCTCGGGTTCGAACCGGACTCGGGCCCGAGCCACTGGACTCGGTCCATCAACTAATCGCACCAGTAGCGGTCGATCGGCGCGTGGTCGTGAGCCGTTGGATCAAGATCGAACGGTCCTCGATCAGCCGAACGATGGAATCGTTTTAATCCACCTGATCTAACTCAGCCGTTGGATCGGCATCGAACGGTTCTCGACCAGCCGAACGATGGAATCGTTTTAATCCACCCGATCTAACTGAGCCGTTGGATCGGCATCGAACGGTCCTCGACCAGCCGAACGATGGAATCATTTTAATCCACCCGATCTAACTCAACCGTTCGATTTCAATCCGACGATCGACGAGTCGTCTCCTTCCTCCGTCGCGCGTGAGCCCGACCATGGCGTGCGAGAGAGGAGAAAGCCGCGCGCCCACCCATTTCACGGCCGCTTTAAACGGCTATCTCTGCGCGCATTTAATGCCCGTCGCGCGCCCTCCTCGACGCCCACTCTCCAACTGCTCCCGTCACCCTCTCGCGCTCAAATGGCCAGGTTGACCCGAGCGGGATAACGCCGTTGCTCTCGGCCATCCTCGGCTATTTAAGCTCCATTGTTTCTCCCTTAGCTTCCTTTAGCACCTCCGTAACTCTTGCTAGCACTCACAAGCCCGCTGGAGCCGCAGATCTTCGAGAATCCTTCGGCCGCCATTGTCGGTTTTGGAGCTCCGGTGGAGTCTGCAAAGAGGGTTTTCTTCTTGGTCTTTGCTCCTCTACTCCCCTTTACCCTCTCAAGCTTAACCTCACTCAATTCGGTTCAATTTGCTCGTGGCTTGGCTGAATTCGATTTCCCAATTTGGTGAAATCGGCATTCTTCTTCGCCGGCGGCGGCTTGGCTTCTGCATTCTTTGCGCATGTGTAACTCCTCTTTAGTCCCTAGTGGTCTGGCACCTGCTCTCTTGAACCGCAGCTGAGCGCTTTTGCTATTTTCGTTGTTGTCATTTTCGGTCTCCTCGGTTCTCTCCGGCTTGCCGGCGTTTTGGACCACCGCAGCCAAATCCATTGGTACCTTTAGGTGCGCAATGATGTTTGGAACCCATTTTGGGCACTTGCTTGCACTGCGGCGAAGCGCGGCGGCGAGCCGTTCTTCCCGCTGCTTTTGCCGGACGAAAACAGGACGTGTTTTGAACTTGAGTCGATGCGGACCGTCGATCCTAAGATCTACGGCCGGATCGCACGAAGTTTGAATTGTCGCGTCTCGGCCGTGACCCGTTGGATCCAAGATCAACGGTCCCGATTCGAGTCCACGTGAATCGTTGGATCCCAGATCCAACGGTTGACGAGTAGGGTCTCGGCGCGCGCTACCGAATCCACGCGGAATCGCTGGATCCGGATCCAACGGCTGACGAGTAGGGTTTCGGCGCGCGCACAAGACGTCGTCAGCAGGTCGCGACCGTTGGATCCAAGATCAACGCTCCACGACCGTCCGCAAATTTCTGTTTTTCCCGAAAGGATTTATTTATCAACTGAAAAATATGATAACTTGTAAAATGCATAAGTAATTCATTTTAATTCCTTTTTGGTAGATTCAAATTTTGTGGGTTATGTTCTCAACTGAACTTTAATCTAAAAATGTTTTCGACACTAGTATAATTCCAGAAAATTTTGATAACGAATAGTAGCATTTTTTTATTTATAAAAGCTGAGCAAAATTGATTTGGTCATATCTTTGGCATTAAGAATACAAATCAATTGGTTCTTGTTGCTAAATTCTTTATAAATCAGTACCTTGCTACTGTAAAAATTTCAGAATTTTTGGAGAAATTTTACTGTTGGGTCTTTGTGTTTTCTTCGTTCTTATCGGTTGTTTTTCGCCTTCTCGTTAGGATCCGAAGAGCACGTTGATAATATAATTGATCCTCAAAGAACATCTTGACTCCACAAGAAATGCAAGCAGTTTGATCATGTTAATCCCATTATTTCTCAAGTCTAATATGTTTATTTAAACTTGTATGTATGCATTGCTATTTTGTTGTTAAATTATGGTTAGTATCCTATAGTTGCATAATCTGTAGGAATTGTTTATCCTCTACTACCATGAGCCTAGGATATTTGCTGTGATTTGAGTTCGATGGATGAGCTCTTGTCACTTAGTAGATTACGAATGGAAATTGCTTAGAAATGCTTAGCCGGTAGTAATGGGCGATCATCGATTTTAGTCGATGATCTTGATCACACATCTAAATATTATTCCTTTATGTCTAGCACTTGTGCTTTGTTATTTTGTAAAGTCGAAATCTGAAAATGAAACATTGTTTTAGACTTGGGTAAGTGGTTGGATGGTGGGTTATTGGGTTTGTGGATGTCTTGCCTAAGTCAACAAGGATCGAACATCTTGTGTCACACTCTCCAAGCATTTTTGCGTGCTAACCACGCGAGAGGGATATGGGACCTCTCTTGACTAAGTACTTTGGCGTGTGTTATCTCCGAGTCGCAGGAGGGGGTTGTGTGTGTTGTGTGAAAAAAGATATGTGTTCTTGTGTTGGGTGTGCGGTGGTGGAGATTCTGGGTAGGCTCTCCACCTCGAGTGGCATTGTAGTTGTCCAAGGCTTTACCTGCGACGGGTAGTTGACCGAGGCTTTACAATGACTCCGACACAACGTATGGGTTTCTATCCATACGGGCGACTCGTAGTTAATGCACAATATTGGAAATGTCTCGTAGGATTTAGCTGTGCCGGCATACCTAAGGAAGTATGATAATCGTGTGGCAAAAAAGCGGTCTGGCGTGTGGCTACATTGGTACACCCCTGCAGGGTATAAAACTATTCGAATAGCCTCGTCCTAGGTTATGGACACGCTTGGTTAGGTTTTGCAAGAGTTAGACTTCAACCTTTTAAATTAAAATTTGACATGGTTGGTATGAATGGGTAATTCATGCTATTGTTGTGGTGACTAATGGTTTAATCACTTCCAGGATTGTTGTTGTCTTCTATCTACTGTTATATTGTTGTCATTTACGTTTATTTGAACATTAAAAACAGATTTGTCAGCTTGCCTTTAAATGTACTACATTATTGCAAATAAAGTTTGCTTTGTGCTGAAAATGAAACATACAGCCTCCACTCAAAAAGCTTGCATATAGTTATGTACAGTGTCGCTACTCTACACGTAAGTCTTGCGAGTACATTCCAAGTACTCACCCGCTTTCTTGGGCTCTTTGTTTGTGGAAAGAAGGTGAGCCCCAAGGGCCTCACTTTTGTGAAATATGCTGTGGATTCGACGACTAGCTTGGCGGTCCGGTCGGTTGCCTTGTGGGTTAAAGGCACACTGATTGACTCTTTTGGTTTATGGCCATCTTATGGCACTTTTGCTTCCGCTGTTAAATTCTTGTATATGTCATTTGGCCGGTCGGCCTCTCTTTTGTAATAACTATCTTTTATTTATGTTATCTTCTGGTTGTTGCTTTGCTTCGGTTCTATGTGAATGAATGGAATTGATGCATGAATTTTGTAAAGAGGTGTGTATACTGCATTTCTGGGAAGTATACATGTCTCGAAGACGCGGGTTATTTCGTTTGTGATGCTAGGGTCAATTGGTGACTAAGCATTACAAGCCCAATAATCCGGGGTCCTCACACTTCCCACGAATTATATCCAAGGAAGTTGATGAAGGAAACACTTCAGACAAAGTATTACCAAGGGATGTTGATGAAGAAAATACTTCAGACAGAATGAAGTACATCCTGGGATATTTGGAATGAAGGAAATACGTCAGACCAAAGTAGATAAATCCAAACTCTATTCATTTGGTCTAGTGGTGGGGTTTTGGGTTGGTAGTCAGACTTAGGGTTAGGTGACTGTTTGATCCGGAGTGAGGGCGAGAGGGATCGGGGTCTTGGAAAGTCATCTAGTGCCAGGAATTAGGACTCCAATGGGAGGGAGAGAATATTCCTATGAATATTCTTCATTGGTTACCTAGACGGGAGAGATCACCTTGCTAGATAGGATTCTCCAATCCACATTTGGATTTCGATCGGTACTCCTATCGGGAGCAGATAGCAATGGATAATAGTTGGAGTCTATACGAGATTGATTGATGGTTGAACTAGTATCATCCACTTGGGAACATACCACTGCTATTCTCATGTGCGTCCAACTGATCTAATTATTCCTTTAGTTATTACTTTCCATTTATCGAGGAAGTTCCATGATAGTCATGTGAGACCTATGCGTAGGTTCAGGGTTCACTCTGGGTAGACATAAGTCTCACCGACACATGGGGCCTAGTTTACTTAAAGATTCCTTTTATTATTTTATATTTATCAAGGAAATTACATGAACCTTAGCTGGAACTTCCAAATATTGGCTAGACACCAGCCTTACGCCTTTAGTGGTGTTTGTGGATTGGATTTCATCTGTGAGGTTATCTTTACTTAGTTTGATTACTTGTTGGGCTTGGCATGCACTAAAGTAACCTATCACACTAGGTTGATCCTTAGCTTCCACACCTGCTAAAGACTACTTCTAGTTAAGTAAATAACTATGATACAAGGTCTATGGGCTCTTACCAACTAGTCCTTATTTGGCGATCAATCCGATCATCTTGATTACTACTACTGGTATGAGGCTAGGTCACAGCTATTGTTAACCTTCATTAAGGTTTACCACTACTATACTTTACTCAACATTTTATTCTAAATTTTGATGACACATTTGGTTGCTTAATCAATCACTAGCGTGATCTATATGTTAATTGGCATTCATGCATATACATATACTTTCATTCCCTTGCTTATTCTATGTAAGTATATGTGAGCTTATATGTATCTCACTACAGGGTTACTATACTAAGATTTACCCTTAAACATGATGTGACTAGATCATGGTATGATAATGACCTAGGGCCTACTAGTCATTGGATCATGTGCGTATGTATATACCTAAACATGACTATATCATCTGAGGTTCTAGCTGGATGCTTAACTGTAGCGTCCCGTTTTTCAGAGGTTTTGAAAATTTTAAAAGAGAACAATTTGCTTCTATTTGCCAAAAGCTTAATTTGAAATTTCAGAATCCATTTGCAGTTTAATATGAATTAATCAAACTTCAATTAAATTAAAGTTGGTTTAATTGAGTTTTCTGGAATTTAAAATCAAAATTATTATTTTAGGTGTTTTCTTGGATTTATTGGATTTTAGAAATTGATTTTCATTTTACCCAAAATGGAAAATTAATCTATTTGTAAAATAAAAAGAAAAATTAAAGTTGAAAGTATTTTTATTAAGTCCATAATAATTCAAGGAATTTCTGTGAATTTTTCTAGAATTTTTGGAGTCTATTTGCTATTTTCTAAATTGCTTTTTGATTTATTTGAATTTCTGAAAATCAAAAACTATTTTAATTCCCCTTTACTGTTTGTGGGCCGAATCTCCCAGCCCAATCCCTATTTTTCCGCCTCCGGCCCACTCCCGCGGCCTGCCTCCACTCCGCCGGTCCGCCTCCCGCCTCGACCTCGCCCCCACCGTCCGATCGCTATCGCGGCGGCCTCGCCGCTGTCGCTCCTTTCTTTGCTGGCCGTCCGATCGAGATCCGCCGCTCCGTTCGCCGCGCCGCTCTCTCTTCTCCGCCGTCCGTCGAATAGGACGACGCCCGCCGCCGCGCCTCCTCGCTCCCACCGTCCGACGAAACGGACGGCGCCGCGTCGTCTGCCTCGCCAAGGCCGCGCTCTCTCTCTCGCTCGCAGGTTCGAAGTTCGCCGCTCAATCCGCCGCCCGAGCCCGCTGCTGCTTCGCCCTCCGCGCGCCTGCGCGCGCCACGCGCTGCGCCTCGCCCTGTCCCGCCTCGCGCGCGCCCGCTTCGCCTGTGGCCTCGCTTATAAATGCCGCCGATTCTTCTCTCTCTCTCTCTCCTTCTCTCTCTCTCGCTTCGCCACCACCCCTCCCTCTTCTTCTCCTCCACGCTGACGCCTGCTCCGTCAGTCGCGCCGCCGCTGCCTCTCCTCGGCTCGGCTCGTCGCCGCTGTCCCTCACCCGCCGCCGCCTCCCTCTCTCTCTCTCTCTCTCTCTCTCTCTCTCTCGCCCGAGCCGAGCCGGCGTGGCCGGGTCGTGCCAGCAAGGCTGGGCTTTTCGCCGACGTGGCAATCAGCAGAGCGTGCGGCGGCGTGCTTGACGCAATACCGGAAGTTTTCAATTGAAAATAAATCCGAAAATCGAAAAATCCAATTCTATCATTTCATGTGTTTTTCCAACTTCTTTTGGCCATAACTTTCACATCCGAACTCCGATTTGGGTGATCCAAATTTCTAAATTTATATAAATTCAGCCTCTTTCATTTGGTACTGGTTTTGTAATTTTTGGAGTTCATTTGGTGCTGTTTTATTTATTGTTGCTATTCTCGCACGTGTAGATTCCTAAGATTTGGAAGGTTTCTTCGACCGACGATCAAGACCCGCTCCCATCAACGAAGGCAAGTCGTAGGCCTTTGACCATGTTGAACCCCTTTTACAAAAGTATATTGCTTCAAATTATCATGCATGGCTAGTTTTATTAAAAATGGTTTTGGGAGTAGATAATTACCAAATTGCCATTATGCCTCCTTGATGAATTGAAAATAAAATGTCCCCTTGAATGACATATATCCTTGGACACCCTAGGATGGTTAATACTAGTTGGACATGATTGTATACCAACTTGGGAGCGTAGTATTGCTTAGTCTTGCTTTAGTTACCCGCGAGACTTTCGATCACATGTTCAATGATTAATGAAATTTGACTAATGGAACTATGGAACAGTGGTGTGAGGCCACTTTTATTAAAAGATGTTGTGCCATGGCAGGGATTGCCATTTGGTCGGGAATGAACAAAAATGATTTATGCTCGGGCTTGTGGTAGGGAGTAAAGATGGGTGTGTGATGCACATTGGGTTGTGGTAGACTTGTCTGAGCAGCCAACTAAGGACTTAACTTTGCAAGTCATTGATCTGGGTCACCTCGTGCAACCATAAGTCCGGTATGGGACGGACCTGGCCAACTAATTGGGGAAATTTTGAGTCGGTTCTGTTGTGGTGGTTTAATGGCGCAAGAGGGGGCTGTGATGGCGAAACCTTAGCGGGCAGAACCGAGGTAAAATGGAACTTTGTAAAGGCCTTGTGATAATCACTTAGTCGTACACCCTCGGAAGTGTGTCAGACGGACATTACAAGTGATTTATCTCTTGTGGGTAAAGCTGCACAACCTCTCGCAGAGTGTTAAAATCTATTCGAATAGCCGTGTCCCTGCTACGGACATGCCTGGTGATTTCGCGCAAGGGGTAGTATTTTCAAAAATGTGGTTTGGTTCGATGGAAAGGTTTGGTTGGAATGGTTGGGAAGTGAACGGGATGTTCACTATTTGATGCAAAAGAACTTGGTTATCTATGTATTATTCTTTTAAAATCCTGCTTAGCAATCTAATTATTGTAATTACTGTTAAACTTGCTTTCTGCAAATTAGCCATAAAGCCAGTCTTGTTTAAGCCTTGCATGAATACTATGTGCATACATTTCTCTACGACTTGCTGAGTACTTTATGTACTCACGGCTTTATGCCCTTTGTTGATCAGTCCCAGCAGAAGAATCAGGAAATATTGAGTTCTACGAAGAAGGCTACTTTGAGGACTTCGTGAACTAGGTCACGTCCTCCACTCGATTGCCTGTGGGCATGTCGATTGGGCTCCACGTATTTTGAGATTTCCGCTGCCAGATACTCTGTTGTTGCTAAGCCCTGTGAGGCGACTTTTGTAAGAACCTTGGCCATAAGGTCTTTGCTGTTTTAACTAATATTACTTTGTCTGCTTCATTAGTTCGTTGTTGAAATGGTTATGATTACATCATTGTTGCAACTGTGCGAGCTAGCTACTGATCATGGGACTAGCTTGGTATGCACAGAGGGTCTCGGGGTTGTGTGACACCCAGGGGTCCGACATTAACAGGATGCTTGTTCATGTTGTACTTTAAGTCTAAATAGCAATGACATCCTACTTCACCTTATAATAAAGCTTGTATAGGATCTAGCTTTCATATTATCATTCCATGAGACCGCAACACTATGTTGAGCTAGTCTCAACTTAAAATCCAAAATAATTACTTAATGGTTTAGGACCCTATTGTCATGTAGGCACTTTTAAATATAAGATTATTTTGATAATGCCTAATTGCTTGGAATAATTCTTGAATTGATTATTAACTAACTTTATTAGAGAAGGCAATGGCTGATTGAACATTCACTTATCTAATTATACTATTCTATTCTAATTAACCATTTAATTATCCCTTTAATTACTTGATTTGTCCACTGATTGTTACTGTCTGAAAATACAATCTGTCAATTAAATATCTATAAATTAACTGACCTTCTAATTTCTTTGGGCTAATTACTTAAATTAATCACTAATTATCCTAATTAAAAATGTATATATATATACTAATTTCAATATTTATTAACTTATTAACCCATTAATCAAATTAGTACTCACTATGGGGGCCCACCTAACATTCACTCCTACTCACATAGAGAGAGACCACAGTGAGGGAGAGAGGGGTTGGAGCAGAGGACAATAGAATAGAGGAGGGTTGGAGGTGGGCCAGGTAGGGCAGGGCTCATCGCAGACAAGGAAGGCAAGGCTGGCGGCCAGTGGGGCCAAAAATGGGACCGAGCCAGGGAGGCGATTCTAGTGGTGGTGATGTCGTGGCGAGAGGGGAGCCATAGCGGCAGTGCAACAGCTTGTGGCGGGCAGAGCCGGGGGAGGAAACGGCGTAGCAACGTCAGAGTGGAAGGTGGTGAAACGGAGGGGAGCACGAGCATGACGAGAGCATGGGTGACTCACCCGACCGGTTGGTGGAGGTAGAGGGGTTGCGAGGCGGTCCAGTGACGGGAGCCCGAGGCAGCGTGGGTAGCTCAACGGTGGCGGAGACCTGGGTGAAGGGGAGCTCCAATGAATGACAGGGGAAGGTAGAGGGAGGTCTTGGGATGCTTGGGTAGGAAGGAATTGGGGAGAAACTCACCGGACGAAGAATGGCGGCCGTGGTGGCAGTTTTCGGCCGGGGTTGGGGAAGAAGACAACATACGGTTCTCCGGTGGATGCAACACGAAATTGAGTGAGGGGAAATGTATAAGAGATCTTGGAACACATTTTGACTCGAGAGGAAGGGGAGTAGATCACCATGTTCGATGGGGTGGCAAGGCGAGCGCGGTGGCCGGTGCGAGCATGGCGTGGTCGTGGGCTAGGGTTGAGTCAGCGGGGGAAGAAGGTGAAGAGGAAGATAGCCTGGGAAGCGAGGGATGGGCTGAGGGGGCCGAGGCGGTGTTGATGCATGTGACGGGGGCGGTCGGAGCTTCACTGGAGCGACGGCGCGAGGCTTGACGAGGTGGAGCGGCCGAGCGTGGAGCTCGAGCTCCATTGTGGCATCGCTCGCGGGAGGGGAGAAGGAGAACGGGAAAGGACACCGGGACGGTTGGCGAGGGCGCTGTGGTTGGTAAGGACGATCATGGCACTGGTAGAGTCGTGTGCCAGTTGTGAAGGGGACTGGGAGAATGCGAGCGCGGTGCAACTATAGCGATGGGGAAGAGACAGGAGAAGGCGACATGCGTAACGGGGGTAGTTGGCGCGGTGACAAGAGCTGGCGACAGCATGGGGCGCAGTGGCGGGCATGGCGTTGCTGTAACACCCTAGCCCAATATGAGCCTGGAATGCTACTAAAATAACAATATAACAAATACAAATCTAAGACACTACAATAAATTTCGGCAGAGTCTCCTTTGTAAATCGAACTATCCGAACATTCGCGCAAATAACAACAATAATAAGCAAATATCCAAAAACGCGTACTAAACATGTTCATGAAAGAAACAACCATAAAACGCTATCAATCTCAAAAGTAGGTTGACTACAACATAGGACGTAAAGAAGTAAGCCTCACATAAGACATTTCAAAATTGAAGGTATGACTTAAATATTTTGTTCAACTTTATTCGTGCCAGTGTGCAACCATAATAATTTCTACTTCCACCCATGCATGCCGTCCACAAACGATGTACCTAAAAAAAACAACACGACAAGAGTGAGTCCAAGACTCAGCAAGTGCAATGATACAAAACATAACAAAATCATTCATTATCCAACAGTGTATCAACATAATGAATCAAATCAACATATGAATGAATGAATGAATGCACATGCTCTTCTCTTTGCTCATATCAGATAGCGAGTGAACACCGTCGTTTGTTCACTTATGCCGCGTTCTACAAAACGCTGGATCCAAAGCCCGTTTGAGAACAAGTCAACCGGGGATCCATATTGCCCACTTTGGAATGGTGGATCTTACAATCACTACCCACTCCCGTGGGTGTCGCAAGTTCACAACTTGCGTTCATGAGTGCACATGATGAACAATAAAATAACAATAATCGAATCTTGGTAAATCATGCCATCATGAACAAGTACATATCACCATAAATCAGCGCTTCGAACAAGCACAAGTTACCATGAGTCATCATATGGAACAATCGTATATCAACCACAATATAGATGCACTTGCCTGTTTCTTTCCTTCCCGCTACGGCACACAAGGAAGCAAAATTGGTGTCTCTACTCTGGAACTCCGCCTCCTACACAAGCATAGCGGTAACAATAAATACGATGAATGCTGGACTCCTTTTACACCCCCTTAATCCAACTCCTCAAGACCTATGACTCAAAGAGAGGTTCTACCCAAATTTCCCGGCAGTCTAGCATAATGCTTCCCGGGACAGCAGTATGAGAAAAATCTTAATTAAATATCTGTAACTCCGAATGACTTGAAACCAGTGCTCAAATATTCTTAACGTAACAGGCTACGAAACTCTAGTTGGTGGGGTTCTTTGATTCGGTAAAACTAGTGGTCTAAACAACCGTTGAAAACCATTGACAGACATCTGTCCAGAATACAGCACAGCAGTAAACAACATGGCATAACTTTCACTCTACAGATCCAATTGAGATGATCTTTATCAATTTGGAAATATTATTAAACAGGATACAATAACCTAGTTGGGTAAGACTCCTGATTCAGCCTTATAATAATCCTAATGTTCTGATGAAGTTTGCTGTTCCCTCAGTCTGACAATCAGACAACAGCGACGGTAAAAATTCAATAACTTTTGATTCACACGTCTAAAAAATATTTTCTTTATCAATCCTGAAATCTTACTGGAATGGCTACAACTTTCGTTTTGGGTGGCTCTTCAGATTCGGGCTAAAAAAAAATACAATCTGACTAGACATGCAGACTGCCAAATCTCGTCAGCTCTCCTGACCAGTCGCACAAAAACGGACATATCTCTTAAACCGTAACTCCAAACCAGGTGATCTCGGTGCCAAAAGAAAGCTAAGATCAAGGGCTACAACTTTCTTAAAGGTGGACAGATCAGAAAATTTACGGAACTTACCCAAATCTGACGAACCAATCTGGCGCAGGGGGAGGGTGGGGAGAGCCGGCGACTGCTAGGGGGAGGAAAGGGGGAAAAGGGGGAAAGGGGTGGGGCACTAGGGTTTTAGGGGGTGGGCACCCCCCCTCTTGGCCGGCCACAAGGAGGCCTCTCCTGGGCCGCGGCCCAGGCCCAGTTGGCGAAAAATATCAGATGACCCCCTGTCGTTTCATGTTTTACTATTCCTCTTATTCCCTTCTCTCCTCTCGGCTAAATCTGTGATTTACCGATTCGATTTCCAGGGTATTACAGTTGCGCTAGTGATGCAGTTGTGCGGCAAGGGAAATAGGGGGAGGAGAGGAGGGCTGGAGGCTGGCTTGTGTGAGCGAGCGTGGGGAGGAGGCCTAGTGGGCTGTGCGTTTGGGCCAAGAAAAGGGAGAGGCCGATTGAGCTGACTAGGAAAGAGAAAAGTAGAAGGGAAAAGAAGAAGAAAAAGGAAAAAGGAAAAAGGAAAAAGGAAAGGGAATGACTTTTGGGCTGGATGGTTTTCGTCCGAGATCGGATTTTTGGGATTTGGTTTTTCTAGGCTTTTTAAATCCTAATTTTGATTCGAATCCCTGGTCTAGCGTTTTAAATTTAGAATTTAGAATTAAATTTAAACTCCAACTATTGTTTTTAGTGTTGGAGTTTCAAATAACACCTAGAAATTTGGACATCGAACAAAGTGTAATAAAGGTTTTAAAATCTCACTTTTTTAAACAATTTTAAACGCGCAGATTTTTTGGCTTGTTATGCAGTGGCACACTCGGCACATGCTTAAGATACGGCCCTAGCTATTTGCTAGCTTTGTCTCTACTACCCTAGACCATAGGATTATATCAAGCCGTCTGAACATGCCATAAACTACTACAGTTTATTAGTTGGCGTAGAGGATTGTCACTAGTTTCAGGAGCCCGGACTTGAATTCCTGTGGGTACATGCTACCGGGTACGGTACGACCGGGAGATGATCATGGAATCGAGTACACAAATTGTCAAATGGAATCGAGTACATAGATTGTCAAGTGTGCTTTTGGTTGGTGGAACACCGTTAAATGAAATAAGGTAGTATAAGATGAAATCGTCTGGAATAAGATGGTACAATTAAGTTGTTTGACGTCCTCAATTAATAAAGATATTTACCTATAGTACTTATTACAGATAATGGTATCCTTAACAATTGTAAGAGGGACATTTTGTCATTAGTCTTAACCGATAAAGGAAGAGTACTTATTACAGATAATGGTATCCTTAACAATTGTAAGAGGGACATTTTGTCATTAGTCTTAACCGATAAAGGAAGAATACGACCACTTCATGTCGTAAGGTCTACCCCGATCACTTTATAATCGTAGGATCTATTACGATCATCTTATGGTCGTAAGGTCTACTACGGTCATCTTATGGTCGTAAGGTTTGCTACGACCTGGTCAACTATGACCACTCTATAGTTAATAGAACCTACAGGCATATGGACCTAATCGACTAGGGACTCTGCACACTACGCTCATTCACGTGTGACAGTTAATACACGTGTTGTTTGTCTCTAATACAACCGCACATATTTCTCTCTGTTTCTAGGGTAACCGCATGGGAAACGTGCAAGAGATAGTCTCTCTGACAGTAACCTCTACCAATGTGCACAATCGGCCAATCATCAAGGTGTCTTCTGGCACATAACAGCTGCCACCCCTCCAGAAGTTTATAAAAGGCAACACCGGTGGACATAGGGAGAAAGGACGATCAAGTGATCAATTCCGAAGCCATTAGCCTTAGATTTGGTGGCTTGTTTCATTCTATAAAACACATTCAATATAAGAACACGTTGGTACTGTTATTATTCTCTCCGGAGAAGGTATGAACATGTCTAAAAAAGTCCATATCTTCTCTTACATAATTTCGATTATAGTAGCCCCAGTATTTATTTCATAAGATTGATATTAAAATATTGATAGTTGGATTTATGGAATGATACATGAATATGTTTGGTTATATGTATGAGATGATTTAGAATGGTACAAGATGATGTTTGATTGGTGAATAAAGTTGATCCGGTAAGCTTCTCCTAATATAGCTGTGAGATTACATCCACAAATGTTTTATTTTATTTCCTTACCGCTTCTTTTCATGCACCATCTTTCCTTCTTACGAGTCAGTGCCATGAGCTACGTACGAGAACGTACGCATTTCGATTGTTTTGCCTTTAAGAATGACAACATAAATAGTTAAACGACATTATAGTCAACGCCCATGTGTGACTAAGGTACTGTTTGGGGTTGTAACTAAGGTTCTGTTTGGACAGCCGTAGCTTTTATCATAAGCTATTTTTTTTTGGCTTTCAAACTCAAAAGCAGTTGCAGTTGGTAGTTGTAACTTTTTTTTAAGAAGTTGTTTCTGATTTTTTTTTTGTTGGGTGGGTTATTGTTCTGAGTTCTGAACTGTTTGACATGCCCGTAAGACAAATGATACTTATTTGATGACGATTAAGCTAATTCATGTTAATGCATTTAGCTAATTACAGACACGATGTCAAATGAATTTTAGACAAGTTTGGAACTATATTTTAGCTGTTCTTACATGCTTATCATGTCTTACGCCAATCACCGGGCGAGGGGCGGAGGGGAACAGCCGTCGGGCGGAGGCGGAGGGGCAGGCGGAAGAACATGGCGATCGGGCGACGGGCGGGGGCGATGGGGAGCAGTCGGTGGGGACGTAGAGGTTGGCGTCTAGAGGGAGGTGAGCAGAGGCGGAGGGGAGCAGCCAGCGAGGGTGTAGAGGCCGGCGTCGGGAGGGAGGCGGACGGGAGGCGAAAGGGGAGTTGGGGGACGAGAGAATGATGGAGAGAGAGGGACGCTGGTGCCTCTTATCGGGGTGGCATTTGGTGAATAATTTTCTCCAACTTCCCAGGTTAATATCCTAATCTCAACTCACCAAAAGCTCCAAAAACACCTCTTCCTAGCTTTGGCTATGAAGCTGACCTGTTTAGGGGCTTTTAACTTTTTAGAAACAAAAGTTGGCTTTTATCCTGCAAACAGGGCCTAAAATGATCGGTACGTAGCTTAATTTCGACGAGTACTAGGAATTAACTTCTTCTTTTGAGAAATTTGGTTAATTCTTGTAGCTAGATCAGAATGTGAACTTGTATCAACATGCCATGGCTAGGCTAAAACCGCACACAACAATTTAAGGGGACAGGTTTTTGCCATGCATGCGCTTTCCTCTGAATTTTTATTATTAATTAATTTTTTAAATAATATTTTAA
Organism: Hsuehochloa calcarea; assembly: GCA_036346395.1. NCBI lineage: Eukaryota > Viridiplantae > Streptophyta > Magnoliopsida > Poales > Poaceae > Hsuehochloa > Hsuehochloa calcarea. The sequence continues at coordinate 1,045,839 of CM070613.1, forward strand.
ATTTAACCTTTCACTAACTTTATTTATAATTCTGACCCCTTTTGATCACGCCTGGATCGCTAACTTTATTTCTAATTTTTGACCCCTTTGACCACACCACCACCAATGGCGTGGCCAAACCATCTTATCACGCCACTAGTATCGGTGTGACAAAACATACCACGCAAGCCCTCACCTGCGCGCGTGCCAGTGTGGAGCCTTGCGTGGCGGTTGTCACGCCAAGTATCGTGGCGTGACGAGGGATAGTGTCACGCCACTATAGTTGGCATGATTGTGGCGACTTAGCTCCCTAGGCCCGACGGATGGTCTTCATTTTCCCCAACCTCCTGTGCCTCTATCGTTCCCTCTGCTAGTTGTCCTCTCGCTGCCGACCCTATTCCCCGCCGCCGGACGCCCTCCTCCCGCCGGCTGTTTTCCACCCGCCGGTTGTCCTCCCTTCGCACCTCCCGCCGGCCCCGATGCCGGCTTCTTCCTCCACTCCTCTCGCCGCCCCCGACGCCGGTGGCCTCCTCCGCGCCTCCCGCCGCCGGGCCTACTCCCCCCGCCTGACGCCCTCCTCCTGCCGATCATCTTCCACTCGCCAGCTGTCCTCCATCTGCGCCTCCCGCCGGCCCCGACGTTGACTTCCTCCTCTCGCGCTGCCGCCGCCCGACGCCGGCGGCCTCCTCCGCACCTCCCGCCGGGCCTGACGGCGGCCTCCTCCCTGCGCCTCCTCACGATTCCCGACCGCCCCTAAGTTGTGCTGAGGTAAAAGTTCCAAATCTAATGTTTTAGTAGCTTTTATTGTTTAGTGAGGTATATGAATCATTGTTCTATTATGCATACCAATCGAATCTGTCATAACTCCACTAAAAGTAAATTCAGCGACTGTTTCTAGCTATGTCTTTGTGTTCAAGTCTCAAGAGCTGTACATAAAAATATTTGTGACTTTGTCCTTTGTTAGGGAATGCATGACCTATTCAAGTATAGTTTGTTGGTTTGTTTTGTGGAGATATATGAAGCCATTAGTTCGACTAGAGTGAATTTATATGAGTGAATTTATAAGACATGTTGAAATGATCATGCTTGGAATTTGTTATTTTCATAATTAACACATGATCGTAAATGTGATGTCCTAAATGTGTTTCCTACCTTGTGTCCATTAATTTTGAACATGTCAGCTTAAATTATATATTTATAACCATGACTATATTAGACTACCTTTTAGTTAGATTTTGATATTTTTCCTCACCAACCTATATTTAGTTGTGATGTTTTCTTAACTATATTTGGTATGTTATATAGAAGTAAAGACTTTGCTCGGAATCAAAGATACTTCAAACAAAAGTTTTTAAATTAAGACAAAACTAACAAAAGGTTTATTCTAATTCTGCAACATGAAGGTACCTATCTGTCGAGAGAAACAACAAGCAAAATTGTGTTAAGCTCTTTGCGGATTTATCAACTTCTGCCAAGAACACAGCCCCAACACCTATACCCCCATTGGTTACCTAACTTCTCACATCCTTTCCTCCAAATCAAAAGACGATAGTTCATCCAGGTAATTTTTTGAATACCAAATTTCCCTCATGAGTGGTTCGTGGCACTCCGAGCATATAGCTCTGGTGTACCCAGGAGCGAAGTCCTGGGCGTAATCATGAATGAACCCTGAGCGGTCCCAAACACGTGGTTTGGGCAGTCTCAAGAACGGGATCTCGAGCTTACCTGGGCCTGTGGATCCAGAGTAGTGTAGGTTCATACTTAGAGGCAAGCTTTGAGCAGTCCCAAACACGTGGTTTGGGCGGTCTCGAGAATGGGATCTCGAGTGTGACTGGGCACGAGAGACTCGGATAGTATAGGATTTGAGTCTTTTTATCTCTCATTGTTTCTTGGTGTTATTCGTTCATTGTGTATGACCTAACACACCTTAATCAAGGGTTAATCAAGGGTTAGTCTTTGCCTAATACAAAGCAGTCATGTCACGCCGGGGTACATAACATGACAGGACTTAGCACTAGCGCGTGAGGAGGTTTTTGCAACTCCTCTGGAACAGAGAAAACCCTAGTGTGGCAACACGATTAGGCCACGCTAGGATCCTTGGCGTGACACAACAGTCCTATCACGCCAGGTATCCTGACGTGACATGACCTAGCATGACAGGGAATACCCATAGAAAAGCATGTCTCTCTCTCAGGCCCTGTCTCTTCGGTTAATCAATATTTCTATTTACTGACTGCGACAAATGGCTAGAGTATGCTTCCCAGATCGACCTAACAACAGTACATCTCGCTGACTTTTAAGAGCGAAAAGACAACACTACACCTCACTTTTACATCAGGACATGATAGCAGGACATGACATCGCTCTGCAAAGCATGAAAAGACCACTCGACTGCCGCACTACGACGCCATATATTCAAATTGACATGACAACACTCTACATCCAAAGCTTTTTAGACCAAAAAGACAGGACTCTGCAGCGCATGACAACACTCTACGTACCATAGGATTTGTTATGTACATAGGCCAACAACCATTGAGGGAAGAATGTTGGATGCCCAGGACCACGTTACTATTGTTTCTTTCTCCTTCATATTGACTGTTTCGGGCTTTTTTCCGTGTCACAGCTGATTACTCCTTTTTTCCATTTTCAAGAATGCCATTCCATGTGCAATATCACTAGAAAGCCTTACGAACTTTGGTTTTCAAAAAGAATAGACCGTACTCTACTCACAGTTTACTCACATGCATTTAACCGCACTACGACACCATATATTCGAGTCGACATGACAACACTCTACCTCCTCAGCTTTTCAGACCGAAAAGACAGGACTCTGCAAAGCAGTACATGACTTCTCTTTGCAAAGCATGATGTGAGCACACTCTGCAAAGTAACACGTGACAACACGTTGCCTCGCTAGCTTTTTAGATCGACCTGACAGCACTCTGCCTCGCTAATAACTCTTCAGAAAGATAAGACAACACTCTATCTCGCAGGCTACTCACATGAGTTGAACCACACCATGACACCAGCTTTTCAGATCGACATGATAACACTCTACCTCGCTAGCAACTTTTCAGAAAGACAAGACAACACTCTGCCTCGCAGGCTAATCACATAAATTTAACCACACCATGCCAATAGCTTTTCAGAAAGACAAGACAACACTCAGCCTCGCCAGCAACTTTTCAGAAAGACAAGACAACACTCTGCCTCACATGCTACTCACATAAATTTAACCACACCATGCCAACTAGGGATGGTAATTGTGCCCGATTACCCGCGTGCCCGCGGGCGAATACCCTAATAGAGGCGGGTATGGACATCTTTCTTTGCCCACGGGTATGAAAACGGGCACAATTCATTGCCCATCGGGTAAACGGGCGTGGGCATGGGTAAGCTCCACCCGTACCCGCTTCCCCCGATTACCCGTAACCTACCTGCATGTGTAAGGAACTATGTCAGTTTGTATTTGTATTTTATTTGTTGAACTTGAGTAGTTGTCTTGTCGAACATGATATGTGAATTGTGATGAACTTTATTAGTTGTTGAATGTGTGATGCACCATTGATGTGTGAATTATGATGAACTTGATGTATACATTGCTCGCGGGTAACGAGGATCTCTGCGGGCGATGGGTACCCACAGGCAGCAATGCATTATTCGCGGGTAAACGGGTATGCCCGCAGCAGACGGGTACCCGCGGGCGACGGGCATGGGTGAGATTTTTCGGCAGTCGTCCTTTGCGGGTATGCCCGTGGGGGGAATTCGGGGTCGCGGGTATGGGTATGGACGAGCACTACCCATACCTGCCACGCCCGATTGCCATCCCTAATGCCAACAACTTTTCAGAAAGAAAAGACAACACTCTGTCTCACTAGAAACTTTTCAAAAAGACAAGACAACACTCTGCCTCGCTAGCAACTTTTCAAAACTGAACACACTACACACATCGAATTATTGTGTACCCTCACTCCGCCATGTGCATTATACCCTGTGGCTTATAAAAGGAGGTAGAAGAGATCTGGGAGAGGGCACTACAAAACCAAACCCAGCACTACACTAGAGCTTATTTCACCACGCCGGGTTCTCCTGCATCAGGACTTCAACACAATCTCGCTCAGATGGAGAAGCAATGGGATGAGATCCGCGAACTCTCAAGGGTTCCTGCGGCCCGGGATGAACAAGCGGGGCGTGCCAGGAGGGGACATCTCCGCACTGACACCCCCATAGCAGCAACCCCTACTAGAACATTCCCATGGAGCATTTGTCGCAAGACTCGCCCGAGGGGGAGACACCGCCCCTCTGTTGGTGCAGGGATAAATGCAAGTTCTTCAAGTCCAAGCAGCGGCTCAGCATGGGCATGCATTATTGGGTTGCACGAACTACTCCTTGGACTACCCCAACCGCCATTGGGACACGGTCCACTATCGGCAGCCAGTAGGGACTTGTTACAGTATGTTCTCCTGCCATTTCTCTTCCACATTACGTACTAATAACCTCTCCGGTCTACCCGTAGTCCCTAGATCCGCTATGTGGATACCTCAAGTGGATCGACCAAGGGATTCAACCACAGGACTAGTGGCGTCTTGACTGCGAGGAGTGGGATGCCAAGAGGGACCGTGAGAGGAGGGAAGAGGAGCGCACAACGAAGACCACGCCGACCGTATCCAGTGGGAGACACAAGTTCATCTCGAGGCGTGCAGGCGCAGGGAGTGCGAGAAAAAATGGGAAATGGCAATCGAGGCAAAGGCGACCGACGAGGAGTGTAACACCAAGCTCGCAAGGAAGGATAAATGGCCTCGGTCCATGCAGTAGGTCTGCCCAATCCGTGCTAGTACCACACCCAAGCTAATGATCTTTATTCCAATCGACTGTATTTCAAATACCAAAAGGTGCATATGTATCATAGATGTATTTCGGTTTGTTGCATGGTGCATGATGTAGTTGCTTATGCACGTAACCAAACCCTGTGCGCCATATAATTTTTAACTTTATTATAAAATATATTTCAATTTGCTACTACGACTCCAAATCCCGTTGTCCATTCGCTTTCGATTCTCTGCATAGCAATGCATGGAACATCATAAATATAAAGATAAAAAATGGTGCATTCACTTAGCACCATTTGAATATTTCTATCACAACTCGGGTTTACATACTTTCTAACATACGTTCGTGAAAAATAACATGCTAAGAACAAGGTACATGAGAATAAAATTATGCATAACATTTTCATCTGTCGTGCTGCTAAGTGGTCCAAATAGAGGCAGCTACTCTCACACCAAATCACATATTTAAACAGCTGCAACTACGGTCACGCCCACACTCATGGTGTGACAAACTGCCCTTGTCATGCCATAGGACCTGGCGTGACAATCTACCCTTGTAATGCCAAGAGTGAGGGCATAACAGATGCCACGCAAGCCTCCATGCTGGCGTGACACACGAGCGAGGGCTTGCGTGTCATATGTTTTCACGCCGATACTGGTGGCGTGACAAGACGGTTTGGTCACGCCGCCACGGGTGGTGGCGTGGCCAAAGGGGTTAGAATTGGAAATAAAGTTAGTGAGGGGTAAAGTTTAAATTATTATTAAAAAGGATTAATTAATAAAAAATTCATTTCCTCTAGCTCTCCTGCGCTCGTCCCTGTACATGACTCAATTGTCTAGCTAAGTACTCCCTCTCATGGCCTTCGGATTATCCATTGCAATATATTTATCTATACATAGTGTAGTTATTAATTATTTTTCAATCTCTACTCACTACACCATGACATAGAATTAAGGGCAATATACTGTCGGGAAAAAATTGGATGAGTGGCAAAACATGTGCTGGCAATATCCAAGAGATTAAAGGGTCCCGTTATCTGTCGGGAATAATTATTGTCTAGAACAATTTATCTGTCGGCATTATTTTTCTGTTAGCTACAATATATTTGCCCTGGAAAAGGTCAACTAGGTCAAGATATCTACCGGGGATAAGAGCCAACCCATTGGGTGCGAAGATGAAAAAATTAGATGACTGAGGCACGAAGACCAGGAGCACACCTATGAAATCTTATCCCCAAATTCCTTCCCGACCACCTACCTCCCAGCGCCTCCTCCAGCTTTCCTCGACCACCCACCTCCCCGGCCACCCCTTCCTCCCAGCGCAGCGCCACCTCCCTGGCCGCCCCACCTCCCAGCGCCGCCATCCTCCCAGGCAGCCCTCCTCCCCAACCGCCGTCCTCCCAGCGCCACCCTCCTCCCCGGGCGCCCGTCCTCCTAGCACTGCACCTCCTCCCAACACCGCCCCAACTCCCTGGCCACCCCACCACCCATGGCTGCAACCAGATCTAGGGTGGGGCAGCGTCGTCGTGTCGGGTTGCCGAGGCGGAGCAGGGGAGCCCCAGGGCATCAAGGCTTGGGGCGTCGGATCTGGGCAGGAGGCGCAGCTCGGAGGTGAGTCTCGATGGCGCAACACGGGTCACCGGATACAGGCGGGAGGCGCAGCTCGGGGTAGGGGGACCCGGGGCTGAATTTTCACCTGTTGTCTTGTGAATTTTCAATATTGTTGTATGTAAATGTGACATGCATACAAGATTTTCTTATCAATCCATTCTATTAATCTACACCTATTGTCATGCTTCCATTATGTCAAGTGCATTTTTTCTGTTTAGTGTTGTTTGCTACATGAAGCTGGGTATCTTGTATCAAAACTTACGATTTTATGCTGGTGATGATTGGATTGTCTGCATGATGTATAATTTACCTCACCATTTTAGTGAATAAATAGTTGATTCTTATGGTAGCCATATGATATGATTGTAATGATTTTCAAAATTATTCCAGTTGCTTGAAAGAACTCTTGAGGCATCTAGAGATGATTTAGATTTCGCAATAATGAGTTTGAATGACATACACCTAGATTCAGCTCATGCCTGAGGCTATCTTATCTGCTGCTGTTTGTGAATCTGAGAATGGCCTGTCAACAACCCTTAAGTTATTAGCTGAAGGTACGCTGATTGAATTTACATCTGAGGGCAGTTGCATGCTAAACATTCAAGTATTTGTTAGCCATATATTCCTCTTATGCATTGACCAGATTTCATTATTGATAAAAACTTGTTAGATAACTGAAACTGTGAATTTAATCACTCTGCTTGATGTTGTGTGACAATGATACCCAGCACTGATCAAATAGGCATCTTTCCCTATATTTCCATATTGCAACATATGACTATTTTGTTGGCAACCTGCTAGTGATGTCATGTGTATGATGTCCTATGTAAAAGACATGATTTAATTTGGTTGTTTCGTGTGTATCATGCACATTGTGTTGTTCTATTAAAGGGACAGATTAATTGGAGCAATACGTGGGCTGAGTGCTCCGGCTGGACCGGCTCCCACTCCCAGGCCCGAAGAATAGGATGTAAACTAGATGATAGAACATATTTAGATCCACTGATGATGATATTATCATAATATCATTCCAAGGAATGAAATCTCGTAGAATTAATTTGCCTCATGAAAGTCGTGATTCAAAATAGCGCCATAGTGGTATGGTTCTTTTATTTTGAATGTTCATGATCATTTAAGTACAACTTGCTATTGTATTACTAATTTTTCTAATTTTGATATACAGGTTGTTACCCACTGGAACCATCTTTACATGTTTTGGGGGTGCGCTTTCCATTAACGAGGTACCTTCACTGTATTTTTCTTTTTTTTCTTTGCTTTTATTCATGTATGAATTTGATTGTACAAGACTACAAGACTATGTTTGTTTCAAATTAGTTTAGTCATTCGAGACTTTGAGTCCACCCTCCATTTTTCATCTTGGCTTCGCCACTGATCAGATTGTATTACTAACAGTTTTGCTTAACTTTCAGTGTTGCAGTAAGTATTCATCCTATGGTTCTGGGCACCAAGACCAAGTTTTAGAAGGAAGGTGAAGAACCAAGTCATTTCACTTGCCTTTCAATTTCTTCCTGTAGGTATACAATCTCTTTGTTGTACTTTCTGTAGTGAGATTTTATTGGTCACTATAGCATGAATAACCATTGATTAAAGCTAGTTTTGACAATAAATACTATGAATCTTTATTTAAATGTATTATGAACTCTGAAAAATGTTTATTAGTTGCATTGACAGGCAGATTTTTCTGACAGCTCTATCAAAACTTCAAAATAGGTTATCAATTTGTATTGGATTTTGATGCAACGATGTACATCTGGTTGCTAATCTTGTAATAGTTTGGTTAACATTAGATTCATGTGTATGTGATGTAGTGTGAAGGTCTATTGAAGAATGAGTACACTAGATTGCAAGCAACAAATGATAAGTTCTGGAAAGACGAAGCTTCACCCATACAGAATTTCAGAGGTATGTTACCATCCATGCATGTATTTTGCACATGGCTTGCCCATGTTTGTCCAACATGTGCTTTTTTTTTCCATAAGAACAACTCTCTCTATATAAGCATATTTTCCTACAAATGAGTTTTGCTAATTGTTTCCTGGTGCTATTAGGAGAAACAAATAGGAAAACTTTGCCCAAGGGAATGCTTTGTCTATATTAACCTTAAAGTTGGTCAAACTATGTGCTTAGTTTACTAATAAATGTGATACTGGCTACTCAATGCCCTTAATCCTAATATCTTTTTGTTGAAAATTGGACCAATATCTTTAGATGATATTCACACATAACTGTACCAATCTTGTGCTAGTATCTTGAGTCCCTAAGTTCCTCCCACATAGATGTTATCAGTTATCCCATTATCGACTGACTTATCATCCATGTCTCATGTTTTGTAGACCTTTTTTCAAAGTTTGAATATGATAGAGAAATTGCTTGTGCAGGTTGAACTGCTAAGTAAGTAGATGGCTTGTTCCATTTCTCGTTGTTTAAAGATATTTACTATGACTTACTGTCTTTTAAGCAATTCTCATTTGTGAAAGATATGTGCTCTGACTCTCTCCTTTAACCAGGAAAGAAGGAAGAAGGCTACTTTGTCTGAGCTTGACAATATTTTCAGAGAGGATAGCGAATGTGGAAGAATTTCTGAAGAAGATGGAGCAGGTTTGTTTATCAGTTTGCATGATTTCTCAAGTGGCGTGGATGTTTTGTACATACCAAGAATAGACTAGTACTTTGGTAGAAGGGGTTAGAGTATTTACATATGCCAAGGATAGACTAGTACTATCGACTTCTTTTGTGTGGATATTTTGTAGATGCCAAGGAGATCATGGCTATATTAGAATGCTCATAATTCTGAAATTGCATGAACTGTGTATGGTGTAATGCACATGTACTGTTGTGCTTATCAAAAATTTCATATTTTAGGTTTATGTATTTTTGCATCATCTGAATTTGATCTATGTGTTGCAGTTGTATTTGATTGTTGATATGACATTTTCTAAGTTGTATGATTGAGAAAATTGTGTGTTTTCTAAATTCTGGTTGAATGGTGCAAACTATTGAGAAAATATTAAATTCACTATTCCTAACGGCATAATTAAATTTTATTAATAATTTACATGTATATTCCTAGGTGCCTAATCTGTCGGGAATCATACCAATGCTGTCAATATATCTACCGGGGGAAACATAAAATCGAGGGTAGTTAACTGCAGGCAATACATCTAACTCCTACAGAAACTCTAACGGCCGGAGAAACTCTAACTGTCAGGGAAACCTTAAATGTCGCGGAAAACAAACTTATCTAAGGCACTTAACTACCGGGAGCCCACATATCTAATGGGGAATATCTTTCTCGGCGGCACTTTACCGGACATGCAATAAGTGCTGGGGAAACACATTCCCGGCAGATAATTCGCTTTTCAACGCAGTTTTCTCGGCAGTAATGGTGTAGTGACTTCTTCTTAAATGCTTTAGAAGAGGTTAATCTGTTGTGGTATGTCATTTAATAGGGTATATATGATCATTTCTCATTAAGTGTTTCGTATATTTAATGTTTCCTTAGTCTATGCATACCGTGGGATGCAAAATATAGCGAAACTGAGTGAGCACATCCAAGTACTAAAAGTAGAGGTAGGCGTAGGCTAACTACATATGATTCTTTTTTTAACTTGTCTAATTGTAGACGACATTTTCCTTTAATGTAGCTAATTGCAGATGATTGATTACATCCTCTTGCATTGTATCACGTAAACAATCTAGTATATCCTCCTCTTACATTAAGCAACTCCATTACAAATAGCATCCATCGTACTGGGTTAGGACCAGATCGATGCACCTAGGTTAGGACCAGATCGAGCTTGGTTTTGGGCTGGGCTTTGCACAAGTACTTCTGTCCAACCGAATGACAAATAGTTATCTCACCATAACTAATTAAAAAAGGGTTCATCCTCGCGTAGCGGCGAAACGATAGTCCTTTCTCCCATGTTCACGGTTGGCCTCTCCTGGTCGAGCAGAAACCGCACTCTGCACTCCCATCTCCTCCCATTGAAAATCGTATGGCTACGGCATTGGTAGCAACCGTCACCCCACCTCTCTCTTGTGCGCAACCTCGTCATCGTGTTCTCCTTCAGATCCCAATCCCAATCCCCTCCCCTCCTAATATGCGCCATCGCTGGCCTCCTCCCTCTCCCCTTCCTTCGCGCAATCGGCGATGAGGCAGTGACACATTAGCGATGGCAGTGATTCTTTTCCACGATCCTATGGCTCAATCCTCTCTCCCTTGTTCTCTTGCGATTGACCTCGACGTAGTCGACAACCCTGCTGTAGCAAGAAAGAAGGGTGGCACGACCGATGGGACGAACTCAGGTAGAGGCGTTGAGCATGTTTGACGGCGGCCTCAAGCAGCGACAGCCTCAGGCAAGGGACAACGAGAACACAGTGTGGTGAGTCCCAATCGGTGGGTGGTGAGATGACAACACCACAGCGAGAAGGTGCAGATCTGACATCGTATCCTTTGCTCGACCGGTCGACCCATCTATCTCCTGATCCCCTTCTTCTTTGTTCATCTTCCCTGATCAATCCACACATCACCTACTCTCCTGCTTCTGCTCTACCATCTCCACTAGAACTGGGAGCGCGACGTCGTCTGGAAGCCACCCTCCCCAAATGCCCAACCCTCCATCGTCTCCCGCCTCGACCATGACGGAGAGGTGGGCACTAACGACATCTACCTCTTCACTGTCGCCCAAAGGGTCGCCATCACCAAGCCCGAGTATGCCAATTTGCTCACGTTTACACCACCATAGAGGATGTCGACAAGGACCTGGTCAATGCGGTCGTGTGCCACCTCTACGTGCTAGATCTCAAGGCGGGTTGGGTGTCCGCATCGTGTAAGAGCTCAAGTTGCGACACTCTCGTCCTCGGCTCCTACCCCACGGCCATAGATTTAGTCATCCTGAGACCCCACCGCTCTCTCCTCCTTCTCCATTGTCCATGCCCATCATGCTCGGCTCCTCCCTCGTTGGTCGTTGATTTGGTCATCCAGCGCTGCGATAAGGGTTTAGCTAGCATGTTACCAATCCCTCTGCTCTCCCTCTGTTGAGACCTAAAAATACTATTCTGGACTCTCTGTGTATAATGTACTAATCCAGGATCACGCTAGTGTACACAATATTAACATATATGAATATCATTCCACACGAGACAAATATAAGAATAAACGACTAGTTTGATTAATAAATAATGGTTGTGACCTTATAGTCGAGTTTACATTTTTTAAGCCACGCATGGCTAACACTAAATAAAGAGACGATAGCAAAATGAAAGCAACTCCGGCGGAAACCGTCGACTTGCCACAGGAAATCGACTAGGATCAAGACCTAGCGATCACATCATCGAAATGCTACTCCTCAAAAGCAGACGACGATTCTTCCACTTCAGTTGAATGATTGCAACAAGAATGAGTACTCCAAGTACTCAACAAGTTGTATTATAGAATGCAATTATAGATGATGGCTTATTCCAAAGGAAATAACTTCTGTGGCTATTTTGCAATAAAGCAACATTTTCAATTGAATACAAGTAGTAGATTGAATGCGTAACTTGAAAGAAATAACAATAATAATTTTAACAAGTATTTTCACAAAGCTCCCATATCCTAATCAGTTTGTTTCATACAGCTGCATAAGTTTTCCCACACATATGTCCCTTCCTAATTATTTTTATAAAAATCTACCCCTCGTGTGAAATCCCTAAGCATATCCATGACCACGGATGCGGCTATTCGAATAGACTAATTAACACTCTACAGATGTAGTACACTTTACCCACAAGATATAACCAATGTAGCTAGCACCAATCATAACAAAACCTTTCTGAAACTTCACCTTGATGATTAACCATCTTTCCGAAACTTCACCTTGATGATTAATCATCCCAATGTGTTTTACCGTCATACCAACCCTACCACAGTGCTTTGGTACGATGTACACCATTGGATCTGAAGACAGTGAACTGCTCATAAATGTGACCCTGCCACAGCGGTACACACCTCCACCCTGGCACACAGTCTATCCTATATGCCTGAGTAGTCAATACCAAGATTCCATAGCTTACTAAGTTAGGCTCATCCCATCAGGTATGTGGTTGTACAGTTGTAGCTCAGTTCAATAGCGTACAAAGTTAAGTCCTTAATTGACCAATGCGAGACTATCAATTTCTAACTACATTACCAAGATTTTATATTTTTCCAGTCCACCGTTCCACCATATCACACAATTCCATCCACTCGTCTCAATCTATTTTTTTCTTACCATGTTGGTTAAGTGCAACACATACTATCAACGAGTAACAACATACCGGGCATAGTTTTACACAAGTTCCATAATCACTTAGTCAAGTTTATATTTGCAACTCAAATGATATCAATGACTCGCTGCATGGCTAAGCAGACTATTCGTATCTAACCAACCCACATTGGTGCTATGATATTACTAACTAATAATTAACAAAGCTAGGGTAACAAAAGATCATGGTAATACAATGAGCAGAGTGGATATAATCAAATTGGTGTATAACTAATCCTAAAATATTTAAATAAATACTTAAAGTAAAATACAACAATTTGAGTCAAGGTAATTTTGAAAAACTGGGTTCAACATGGTCAAAGGTACAACTTGCCTTAGAACAAGTCTTGGTATTGGTCTTGAGCTACTTCTTCTCCTTCAAAAACTTCTAAGTATCAACGTTTACTCACAAACGAAAGTGACAAGCAAATAAATACAAAACAAATCAATAAATAAATTCCAAAAATTAAATAAAAATCTCAAGAAGGTAGAACTTGAACTTAGATGAATTTAGAAACTTGAATGGGTTCAATCAGAGTTCGTTTGAGGAAGAGCGGGCTCTCAGAAGATTAAACCCTAAAGAAATTAACTAATTTTGAAATTTTGGATTCCTGAATTATTTTACTGAAGAGAAATCCCTTTTATGACGTTAGCATGACATCACCTCTGAATTTCTTTTTCAGCCGAATTATTTTTCTATGGGAAAACTCTTTTATCTCACTGATATGTGGGCCCAAGGTCTATAAACTTGGTCCACGAAAACTCAAAGGTGTATGGTGGACTTGGTTCACGGAACAATGTTGATCCACGCATGTGTTGGCGCAATGTGTCTCGTGGGTGCTAACATGGGCTGACATGATGAGGTGGCGCTGACATGGTTGACACATGGCCACCACGTGGGCATCTACGTTAGCTTTGACGGTTGCAGCGCACTGGCATTTTGGTCACCGACGGTAGGAGCTACGGCAAGGTCTGACGAGGGCAGCAATAGAAAGAGAAAGGTGTGGCGAACCTATGCACTTGATTGCGGTGGAAGGGCACACGAGGTTGACTACCGCCGAGGGAAACGACGGCTGCGATATCGGGTTGATGACATAAGCGGTGTTTTGGCGGTCCTCCGACGATGTCGAGGGAAGCACTGTATAGAACACAAGATGGCGATGCTGATGGTGCAGACAATGATGGCGGGGCATTGTCGACGATGACGAAATTGACAAAGAGAAGGCTTGCGGCCGGCGAGCTTCGAGATTGAAATCCAGCGGCGCTAGGGCTTTAGGGCGGTGTGGTTCTCGGAAATGAGTTGGGGATAAGAAGGCGATGTCGGGGTGCCTTTTATAGTGGGAGGGCAACCCTGAAATGGCATACGTCGCAAGGGGTTCATTTCGAAAATGCGGTGAAACAGACTCCAGCGGTGAAAAGAAAGGGGATAAGAACTTGATTCGGTTGCGGAAGAGATAAGGATAAGAACGACAGCAACAGTGCGAGATAATCGGGTTGTTTCGCCCGATTTCGAAAAAAGCTCGTACGGGAAACAATGGTGTAGGCGCTCTGGCGGGAAGAGGAAGAAAGAGAGAAATGAGGAGGGCACTGGCCAGCGGGCCATACGCGGTAGAAAGAGAGAAGGGAAGGGCAGTCTGGGTTGGGCTGTGGCGGAAAAGGAAAAGGCTGGCTATTGGGCTAGGCCGAGGGAGAAATGGGTCGAAGGAATAGGGTTTGAGCCAGTGGAATTTCTAAGATTTTAAATAATTTTTGTATGTTATAAATACAAGTAAATCCAAATGGCAAATTTTAAAAAATAGCAAAAGAACTAAGAAAAATATGGAATTTTTTTTCCAAGCATAAAGAACTTTCATAAAATAGCTTTGGAATTAATTGATGTTCAGATTAATCACATTAATTTTTTTATGACATTTGAAAGTTCATTTAAGCTTGATTAAATCAAATAAATTTTTGTGAATTTTTCTGAGGGACTAAACTACTCAAAATGTGTTGTAACTCAGAAAATTGAGATATTACACCCTCCTCCACAAATTATCGCCACCCTACTCAAAATGTTACACCCCTGGCTCGCCACCCCTTAAAAGCAAGCGAAGATTCCTCCACTTGAGCTGAATGATTGTAGTAAGAAAAAGTACTCCAAGTACTCAACAGGTTGTACCACGAAATGCAGTTATAAATGATGGCTTATTCCAAAGAAAATGACTTCTATGATTTTTTTGCAATAAAGCAGCATCTGCAATTGAATACAAATAATAAATCGAAAGCGTAATTTGAAACAAATAACAATAATAATTTTAACAAGTATTTTCACAAAGTCATCATATCCTAATCCGTTTCTTTTACATAGTTGTATAAGTTTCCCTACACAGCTGTCTCTTCCTAATGATTTTATGAAAATCTACCCATCGTGTGAAATCCCCGAGTATGTCAATGACCACGGGCGAGGCATTCGAATAGATTGATTAACACTCTGCAGAGGTTGTACACTTTACCGACACGATATAACTAGTGTAGCTAGCACCAATCATAACAAAACCTTTCAGTAATTTTATCTCAACAATTGAATCTCCCGATGTGCATACAGTCGACCACGACCTTACTCGCTGGTCCGACGCACACCGTTGGACCTGGAAGCAGCGAACCGTCCATCGATGTGTGACAAGGATCTAGAAATCCTCATTTAATTGTTTATCCATAATTCTTATTACAGATAATGACGCCATTATATGGTTCTTGGGTATACACCTTAATGTTCATAAGGGAGAAGCTGGAGTCCTAAGATCTTTGTGGATATCGTGAGGATATGTGCACGATCTCAGGATGATGAGTCAATTGGCAATGGCGTTGTTGGTTTGCAAAATCTCGCGTTTTCGGGTTTGCTCCAAGGCTGTCAGGCCACAGGCGGTCTGACCGGTTGTGCCGGGCGGTCAGACCGCCCGTGGAGTAGTCCGACCGGCCATGGTGGCCGGTCCGACCGCCACTTTGAGATTTGGGTTTTTGGAGCTGGGCCAAAAATAGGTTGTGTAGGCAAGTGAGGGGAGTCTCCTGGATGTGGTCCCATCATTTTTGGAGCTCCCAGTCAAAAGTTCTATTCGTTTGAAATTTCCAGAAGGTTTCGGAATTTCTCGCTTGAATTTTGGCTAAGTCCTTTGGACCGGTCCGACCGTTGTGGGAGCGGTCCGGCCAAGATGAATCGGTCGGACCGCCCTGTGGCTGATCGGGCCGGCGATACTGGAGGTGAGCCAAGTGTTGCATTGAGTTTGTTGTGAGTGTGTTATTCTATGAACTTCAATGCTTTATTGATGTATATCGCATTATGGGGCGACGTGGGTCAAGTTGTGAAGAACTTGTTCCCGGAAACGATTTGTTTGTCTATTGCTGTGCAGGTGGCTTGCAGGTCAACTACGCCAACGGTGAGTGGATCGGGACTACGCTTGGAGAGCTGAGGTCCAGAACGATCAGGGATACCGGGTGAAGTTGTGTGACTCAAGCATGGTGCAGAATGGGCAAGATGGATCGAACGGGTGGTTCGAAACAGCTGGTTGGATCAGGCGGTGCAGATATCGGTGCGAGTCTCTGGGAGGTTCCGATGGGATTCGGACAAGAGAGGCTTGGCGTCGATGAGAACCGCTGATCAATCTACACGTGGTGAAGCAGGCGATTGCTTCAAGAGTTATTTGTGTGTGGGTCCCATGTGTAAGAGACCCAAAAAGGGAAACCCTAGCTCTCTAGTATAAATAGGAAGGGGAGAGGTGGAAAACCTAAGCAAGCATTCATTTAGCCCCCTTTTTCCTTTTCTAGGGTTTGGAGGAGAGGAGAGGAGAGGAGAACTAGGGTTTGAAGTGTGCTCTTTGTTGAGCTCTTGCGCTCCTTGGTGGAGAGGCTTTGTAAGCATCTATTGTGAATGAACAATCTTGTGATGCTTAATTGAAAGATCGTTTGCTCCCTTTGCGTTCTTCTCTCTTTTGGATGTTTTTGGTGCTTCCTTGATTCAAAGGTTCATGCTTGGTCTCTCGACCTACTTTATCTTGCTTTGTTGTGTGGGATTACTCCTAGAGTCATCTAGATCATCAAACCCCCACAAGCAAGTCTTGAATCAAGTCTTTCTCATTTCTAGGGTTTGAGCACTTCTTTGTTAAAATCTCGAGAGATCGATTCTGCGAAGTGGATCTGACGGATCGTCGCTAGAAATAGGTCTCTAATATCATTAGGGAGGTGTGCTAGAAATTTGGTCAAGTTTTATTGGTTGAATCAAAAGTTGGATCAAATTTCGTTTTAGATTTGGGTGGAGTTTTTCAAGATCGACTCTACCGTCCGGCCAAACCTTACAACGGCGGTTCGACCGCCCGTGTATTCGAGATCATTGGGTTGGCGGGTCGAATCGCTGCTCACCGGTCCGGCCATTGGTTAGTTGCCGGTCGATCATTGCTTGACCGTCGGTCCGATCCGCCCGTGGTAGCCGGTCGACCGCCGTGTCGATGAAGAACATTGAGTTCTTTTCTCCTTTTGTGTCATGTGATTGAGGGTTTATCAAATTCAACACAAGGCTTCCATTTTGTGCTTATCGATCTTCTTAGCTCTCATAGCTAAAGGAGTGAAGTTCGTGTTGAATTCGACTTAGGCGAGAAAATTGTGAAAGCGCCTATTCACCCCCCCTAGTCGCCTTTCCGGTCCTACAAGTGGTATCGAGCCGGTTAGCTCTTTTCTATAGATCTTAACCGGTCTTTGGAGCCATGGCGATCGACAAGTACTCAACCAAGCCACACATTTTTGAGGAGTTGACTTTGCATTTGGAAGGCTCGTATGCAAGCGTATATCGAGGCTCAAGGGCACGCTATTTGGCTAAAGGTGAAAAACCCTTATGTCGTGCCACCGATGACGATACGATCACCCGGATGTGGAGGCCAACAAAGAAGGCTCGAATTATTTGATCCAAGGCCTTAGTCGATCCGAGTTTGAGCGTGTTGCTCACTTGCGTCTGCTCACGAGATCTGGCGACACTTTGTGATTATCACGAAGGGTCCATCGCGATTAAGGAAGTGAGACGAACCACTCAAGAAGGTTTACTCAAGATCGAACAAAGGCACCGTGAGTCTTTGGATGAGTGTGGGAAGATTCTCTAAAATTCTTCATGATCTCGTATTTGTTGACTTGGTATTTTTCGAGTCGAAAATGCGCGCCACTTACGGGTGCTCTTGATGTGAAGGTCTAGGGTATGAAGATCACTTCCATCAATGACAACACTGTCATGAGTGAGCTTACCATGGATAAGCTCTACTCAAGGTTGAAGACGCATGAGATTGACTTTATCTCGCGTCTCCCCAAGACAGAGTCGATG
This sequence comes from Hsuehochloa calcarea, assembly GCA_036346395.1. Classification (NCBI taxonomy): domain Eukaryota; kingdom Viridiplantae; phylum Streptophyta; class Magnoliopsida; order Poales; family Poaceae; genus Hsuehochloa; species Hsuehochloa calcarea. The sequence goes on from CM070613.1 coordinate 1,063,904, forward strand.
GCTTTAGTGGTCGACAAATCCAAGGGTTGCTCTTCTGATTCTCTTGATTGTAGCTCATCTGGCTTTTCATTATCTGCTTTACATTCTTTGAGTGATGAGCAACTTGAGAAATTGCCCGAGGATGACTTAGCCCTCCTTTCCACCAAATTCACAAGAGCGTACAACAAGGTGAGAAATAGGAGGAGGAGTGGACCTATCACGTGCTTCGAATGTGGTGAGCCAAACCACATTCGCTCCAGGTGCCCCAAGCTAAAGGGCAAGGAGGAGAAGGAGACACGAAGACATCCCCAGGAGAGGATGCAAAACCCAAGAAGACAAACTATCGAAAGTTTGTCAGCCGGGTCCTTGCCGCTCTTGAGAACGTAAATATGAGCGATGTGGACTCGGAAACGGAGGACGACGAGAGTGATTCTCGTGGCAAGAAGAAGGCGCATGACTTCACCGGCATGTGTTTCATGGCCAAGACGACCACGACAACGATTCCTCCAAAGATGAGGATCCTTTTAGTGATCGACGAGGTATGCCCTTCTATTGCCGATATGAAAAGGGCTTTGGTGCTTGTTTGAATGAAATTGCATAAGCAAGTAAAAATGATTAGGAAGCGTGACATTATGATTGATAATTTGAATCTTGAAGTTGTTAGGCTTAAATCTATCAATCCTGCTGATATTTGTGATTCCTGCACTAGCTTGCTTAAAGATTTGACAAGCTTGAAATCTGCTCATTCCTCTGTCACAAATCAACTAAAAGATGCTCTCGATGAACTAGAATCTTTCAAGTCTAGATCTGCTTGTTTAGATGTCATTCCTCTTGATGTGACTGCCATGGAAGCTATCCCTTTAACTTGCTCTAATTGTGCCTTGCTAGAATTAAAATTGGATAGTTCCTTAAAAGAATTGCAAAAGTTTGATGCTAGTCACACATGCTCTCATTGTAAGGATAATAGGATTAAGATGCAAGAGATGACGAAACATTGATTTACTCTAGAGTTGCATCTTGTGAAAATTGTCCCAAGCTTACAATTGAGATTGAAGCCTTAAACAAGACCACGGAAGAAAAGGCTAAAATTGAAAGATCCATGTCTTTCTCGCTTCTAAAAGGTTATTGATTCTAACTCTTGTGTTTTGAATGTCAAGTTGAAACCATGGTTAGTCGATACAAGAGGCTTTTAGAGTCAAGTTTAAGGAAGCGATTGAGTAGGATTCAGAATCCTATTGTGTGTCTTGTGAGGCCTTCAAAGTGGAAGTGGCCCTTCTTAAGAGTAAGCGCAATGAGGTAATCAAGTCTAGCAAGTGTACTAGATGTGAGGAGTTAATGAAAGAGAATGATTACCTCAAGGTGACTCTTGAGAAATTTTCAAGTGGGAAAAAGAAACTCAACATGATTCTTGATCAATCCAAGGTGAGCGTGAAAAATAGTGGTCTAGGTTTCAACCCCCTAGAGCATTCCAAGAAAAACCCACCTAAGATTGCTAGAGTTGTGAAGAATGGTTTGTTTGAGCTAGAACCTCCTAAGCCATCCGGGTTGTTTTCAAATCCGGTGGTTTTGCTCAAACTCTTTCGGCAAGAAAGGTGCTTTCACTCATTCTGCATGCAGACCCTCAAAAGGTCCGAGACCATTGCACCTTACGCAAGAAAGAAGGCCATCTTGTTGAGTTACGCTTAGGAGAGCAAAACTTGAGAGAAAAGAGAGGATGAGCGTCCTAAGATCCATTAGAGGAGTCCCTTCTCCAGATGTAGTCTCTAGAGCTAGGCAGCCTGTTTATCGCACCACACATAGGCCTAGATTTGTAGAGAACTTTGTAGACTCCTTTGGTGGGTCTAGGCAGCATGTTGGATTAGGACATCGTGAGGAGAGACAGGGTAGCACCTAGGCAGGGGAGTATCGATCTTTTGGTAGATCGTTTGGAGAGGTCTAGGTGGTTCTCATGTGCATTCTTATGATTTTGTTCCCGATCATGTTTGACTATTACTCTGCTGCTCCCGGACATCGTGCTTCTCGATCTTGGATTCCTCGTTCATTTATCACTAACCCGATCTCGAGGCACGGATGTTTTCGATTGTGCCTTTTAGGTCCGTTGTGCGAGGAAGGAGGACAAGTGGCTTGTTGACTCGGGTGTTCTCGATATATGACCGGAGATTCTAGATGGTTCTCCTCCTCACGTGCATCCGGCAATGAATTGATTACATTTGGGGATGCTTCTACCGGACCGTGATCGCAAAAGGGCTTTGTCTTGCGCGTCAACGACAAGTTCATGCTAAAAGACGTCGCTTTGGTGAGTAAGTCGAGGTATAATCTTCTATCTGTTTCTCACCGCTTGATGAGGGTCTAGAAGTGAGGTTTAAGAGAGGTGAGTCAGAGTTCTAGATTCCTCGGGTGAGCTTGTTTTTGAGATCTCATTTGAGAAGATCTTACGTGCAAATTTCAAGATTTCTTCTGTTTCCAGTCCTAGGTGTCCTGTAGCCTCGATTCTCATGACCTTGTTTTGTGGCATCGTAGACTTGGGCATATAGGTTTTGATCATTTGTCTAGAGTCGGTTGCAAGGACTTGATTAGAGGTTTGCCTAGGTCAAGGTGTCAGAGATCTTGTGTGCTCACCTGTAGACATGGTAAGATGGTGTCCGCTTCCCACCCACCTCTTACTTTGGTAATGGTGATGGACGGGACAACTTCTTCACTTAGATCTGATTGGTCCTTCTAGAGTTGATCATTTGGTGGGAAATGGTTTGTGCTGGTGGTTGTGGATGATTACTCCAGGTATTCATGGGTTTATTTTCTTGCTTCTAAGGACGAAGCATTTGGATTCTTCAAAGATTTGGTCCTTAGAATTACTGTTCATATACCTGGAGCTTTGAGAGCCATTAGGAGTGATAATGGGACGAGTTCAAGAATTCTTCTTTTCTACTTCTCTACGATAGGGAATTGAGCATCAGTTTTCTTCTCCTAGAGTTCCTCAGCAGAATGGTGTTGTAGAAAGGAAGAACAGAACCCTTGTAGAGATGGCTCGGACCATGCTAGATGAGCATTCCACTCCTAGGAGATTTTAATGAGGCGATCTCTCTTGCTTGTTATATCTCCAATAGGGTTTTCTTGAGATCGTGGTTGGGAAAACTTCTTATGAGCTTAGATTTGGTCATTCTCCCAAGGTCTCTCATTTCAAGATTTTTGGTTGCAAGTGCTTCATTCTTAAACATGGCAATCTTGATAAATTTGAGTCTAGATGTTTTGATGGCATATTTCTTGGATATCCTGCTCATTCTCGTGGCTATCGTGTTTTTAATGTTGATACTAACAAAATTGTTGAGACTTGCGAAGTCACTTTTGATGAGGCTAGTCCAGTACTAGACCCGATGCTTGGTACACAGTTTCAAACTCAAGAAAGCATCTTCGTCGATGATGATTACGAGGATGAAGACTCAAACCATCCTCCCGCTACCTCCGAGAGGGTGGAGAGCTGCTACTACTACTTGATGTCGGTGAGCACCGCCTCCTATCCCCACCGACGATCCGAGTGGCTCTGTTCCTACCTCCACAACTCATGGGGTAGAGGCCATACGCACCAGAGCACCTCTTCGCATTCGGCGACAACATCCTCTGAGAATGATGATTGGGGATCTTCAAGAGCGAGTCACTCGCTCGTGTTTATTTCTCCGATTCCCATGCACATTACGCTTTTGTCGCTTCTTTTGAACCCCGAGATATCACCCATGCTTTATCCGATGCCTCTTGGGTCAATGCCATGCATGAAGAGCTTGAAAATTTTGAAAGAAACAAAGTCCGGTTTTTAGTTGAGCGACCTTCCGATTCTCATGTTATTGGAACAAAATGGGTTTTAAAAATAAGCAAAGTGAGGATGGATTGGTTGTTCGCAATAAGGCTAGACTTGTTGCTCAAGGTTATTCTGTGTAGAGGGCTTAGACTTTGAGGAGACCTTTGCTCCAAAGAGCTAGATTGGAGGCCATTCGCATTCTTTTAGCATTTGCAACATCCAAGGGTTTCAAGCTTTTTCAAATGGATGTTAAAAGTGCCTTCTTGAATGGCTTCATAGAAGAAGAGGTCTTTGTCAAGCAACCTCCGGGTTTGAAAATCAAAATTCCCAAACCATGTTTTTAAACTCTCTAAAGCTCAGTATGGATTGAAACAAGCTCCTAGGGCTTGGTATGACAGCTTAAGAGTTTCTTGCTTGAAAATGATTTCAAAATGGGAATGGTTGATAAAACCTTGTTCACTCTCGTGCATGGCGGTGATTTCTTGTTGGTTCAAATATATGTGGATGATATTATTTTGGTGGTTCTTCTCATGCTTTGGTGTCAGATTTTGATTCTATGAGCGGTGAATTTGAGATGAGCATGATGGGAGAATTGACATTCTTCCTTGGTCTTCAAATCAAGCAACTGAAAGAAGGCACCTTCGTTCACCAGTGTAAGTATACAAAGGACCTTCTTCGGCGCTTCAATATGGGAAGTAGTAGGCCAATGTCTACTCCCATTGCAACAACCACCGTGCTGGATCCTGATGAGGATGGAGAGTCAGTGGATCAGAAGGAGTATCGCAGTATGATTGGCTCCCTCCTCTATCTTACAGCGTCGAGGTAGGACATACAATTCGCCGATGTCCGTGCGCCGCTTCGAGCTTCCTCGTGCTTCTCACCGTCAAGCGAGACGCGCGCATATTCAGGTATCTTCAAGATACGCTTGACTTTGGACTCTGGTATTCTTCTTCTTCGGCTCTTTCAATTCGAGCATTTTCTGATGCTGATTTCGCCGGGTGTAGAGTTGATAGGAAGAGTACTTCTGGCACTTGTCATTTCTTGGGCACATCTCTTGTTTCTTGGTCTTCTAGAAAAGCAGTCTTACATTGCCTGATCTACCGAGGTCGAGTATGTAGTCGCCGCTAGTGGTCGCTCTCGTGTTCTCTGGATTTTGTCCACTGCGAGACTATGGGTTATCTTTGGGAAGTGTTCCTCTTTTCTGTGACAACACTTCTGCAATTAATATTGCCAAAAACCCAGTGCAACATTCCAGGACTAAACACATTGACATTCGATTTCACTTTCTGAGAGACCATGTTGAGAAAGGTGATGTTGTGCTTCACTTTGTAGAGTCTGAGCAACAGCTTGCAGATATTTTCACTAAGGCTCTTGATTCTTCGCGTTTCTTCGCTTATGGGAGAGTTAGGGGTTATTAGTCCTATTGGGCTGTTTTGAGGGGGAAGTTGCTCTTTTTGCATTCATTGTATTATAATGCATGTTTCAATTCTTTTGTCTTGCATTGTATAATAAAATCAGTGGAGCTTTGATTATTGTCCTTGTATGACTGGTTCTCATATTCTATACCTTGTCATATCGAGTAATAGTCTGCTAGACCTCTTTTATGGCTCTTCGTGTTTGACTTAGCTTTTGCCTTGCTAGCTTTATATCTGTGAGCAATTTGAATCAAATCATGTCTTGTTGGATCTTGTGACTAGTTTTGCTCTAGTGATCCTCTTATGACTCTCGCCATGTCTTACAGATTGAATTGAGTCTTGAACGTATTCTGAGTTGAAAAAATGAGCTTTTTATCTTATTAAGTCAAGCAAATAAAAAATTAGATTTTCTGTGCGAAAAAAAACTGATCTCACCAATCCTTTCTCATGAGACGGCTTGCCATTGCACTAGGCATGAACTCAGGGGGAGTTTTGGATGACCTAGATCATTCTTTTAAGCTTATCGCTTGAGATGGTCGCGGCAAGGCTTGAGATCTAGCACAAAGAAAAAGGGAGAAAGAAAAAGAAAAACTGCCAAAAAGGGCTAAGTGCTTGAGCTTTGTTTCAAAAGAATTTTCTAATTGCTCAAAATGCCTCAATTCTTGTTTTGAGTCTCTTTTTACTTATAGACATGGCTTGACTCATTTTTGGTTGCTTTGAGTGAATCTATGATTTTGAGCAACCTTTCATGATTTCAATTCTGTTAATCTCAGATTGCTGCTATCTTGGTTTTAGCTGTGCGGTACACGTTTTGCCATGATTGAATATAGCGTCTTCTCTTTATATGGCTTGGTATAATACTTGTACTGTCTACATGTATAATGGTCATGGCTCCTTTTCACTAAAGTTCAAAAATAAAGTCATTCCTTCATGCTCTTTCTTTTTCATGCATCTTGATGAATTCATTGTCAAAGGGGGAGAAAGATTGTGAAGAAAATGATGTTGGAGTGATGTTGGAGCTTTTGGTTTCATACTCAAGGTCTAATATAAAAGAACTTCATAAAATAAAAATTTTGAACCTTTTGAAAATTTGTGATCATAGTGAGTTAAGTCTTGTGGTTCTATTGCCTTTTCCGATTTCATTTGCAATTGAAAATTACTCACAATGATCAAAGGTCAAATAGAAAATTGCCTTTCATATGGACCTAAGTGAGATTTTTGGCTACTTTACGGAATTTGAATCCTTTTGTGCTTTCAATGCCTTATCTCACTTGCTTACGCTATTCAAGCCGACTTGGTTGGTTCCTAGGCTTTTGTTGCTTATGAACCAAGTTGTGCCTTTATGCAAAGCAATGAAGTTTTTACTTTTTATTTTGAAAAACCACATTTTCTTGAAAATTGCCAATGTGTTCATCAAGGGGAGATTGTGGATATCGTGAGGATATGTGCACGATCTCGGGATGATGAGTCAATTGGCAATGGCGTTGTTGGTTTGCAAAATCTCGCGTTTCGGGTTTGCTCAAAGGTTGTCGAGCCACAGCGGTCTCGACCGGTTGTCTTGGGCGGTCGACCGCCGTGGAGCGATCCGGCCGGCCATGGTGGCGGTCCGACCGCCACTTTGAGATTTGGGTTTTGAGTGGGCCAAAAATAGGTTGTGTAGGCAAGTGAGGAGTCTCTGGATGTGGTCCCATCATTTTGGAGCTCCAGTCAAAAGTTCTATTCGCTTAAAATTTCGAAGGTTTGAATTTCTCGCTTGAATTTTGGCTAAGTCCTTTGGACCGGTCCGACCGCCGTTGTGGGAGCGGTCCGATCAAGATGAATCGGTCGGACCGCCACGTCTGGTGATCGGGCCGCGATCACTGGAGGTGAGCCAAGTGTTGCATTGAGTTTGTTGTGAGTGTGTTATTCTATGAACTTCAATGCTTTATTGATGTATATCGCATTGCGGAGGCGGCGTGGGTCAAGTTGTGAAGAACTTGTTCCTAAACGATTTGTTTGTCTATTCTTTGTGCGGGTGGCTTGCAGTCAACGACGCCAACGGTGAGTGGATCGGGACTACGCTTGAGAGCCGAGGTCCGAACGATCGGGGATCTGGGTGAAGTTGTGTGACTCAAGCATGGTGCGAATGGACAAGATGGATCGAAGCGGTGGTTGAAGCAATTTGGTTGGATCAGGCGGTGCAGATATCGGTGCGAGTCTCTGGGAGGTTCCGATGGGATTCGGACAAGAGAGGCTTGGCGTCGATGAGAACCGCTGATCAATCTACACGTGGTGAAGCAGGCGATTGCTTCAATAGTTATTTGTGTGTGGGTCCCATGTGTAAGAGACCCAAAAAGGGAAACCCTAGCTCTCTAGTATAAATAGGAAGGGGAGAGGTGGAAAACCTAAGCAAGCATTCATTTAGCCCCCTTTTTCCTTTTCTAGGGTTTGGAGGAGAGGAGAGGAGAACTAGGGTTTGAAGTGTGCTCTTTGTTGAGCTCTTGCCCTCCTTGGTGGAGAGGCTTTGTAAGCATCTATTGTGAATGAACAATCTTGTGATGCTTAATTGAAAGATCGTTTGCTCCCTTTGCGTTCTTCTCTCTTTTGGATGTTTTTGGTGCTTCCTTGATTCAAAGGTTCATGCTTGGTCTCTCGACCTACTTTATCTTGCTTTGTTGTGTGGGATTACTCCTAGAGTCATCTAGATCATCAAACCCCCACAAGCAAGTCTTGAATCAAGTCTTTCTCATTTCTGGGGTTTGAGCACTTCTTTGTTAAAATCTCGAGAGATCGATTCTGAAGTGGATCGACGGATCGTCGCTAGAAATAGGTCTCTAATATCATTAGGGAGGTGTGCTAGAAATTTGGTCAAGTTTTATTGGTTGAATCAAAAGTTGGATCAAATTTCGTTTTGGATTTGGGTGGAGTTTTTGAGATCGACTCTACCGTCCGCCAAACCTTACAACGGCGGTTCGACCGCCCGTGTTCGATCATTGGGTTGGCGGGTCGAACATTGCTCACCGGTCCGACCACCGTTAGTTCTTCGGTCGATCATTGCTTGACCGTCGGTCCGACCGCCCGTGGTAGCCGGGCCGACCGCCGTGTCGAGTGAAGAACATTGAGTTCTTTTCTCCTTTTGTGTCATGTGCTTGAGGGGTTTATCAAATTCAACACAAGGCTTCCGCTGTGTGCTTACTGATCTTCTTAGCTCTCATAGCTAAAGGAGTGAAGTTCGTGTTGAATTCGACTTAGGCGAGAAAATTGTGAAAGCGCCTATTCATCCCCCTAGTCGCCTTTCAGGTCCTACAATCTTCTACGATTATCTCATGATCGTAAGTTCTTCTATGATCACCTTAGGGTCGTAAGTCCTTCTACGATCAGGTCAGCTACGACCACCCCATAGTCGTAAGTCCTTCTACGACTAGCACATGATCGTAAGTTCTTCTACGATCACCTCATGGTCGTAAGTCTTTCTACGACCAGGTCAGTTACGACCACCCTATAATCAATCGAGCTTACAGACAAATAAGTTCAATTAATTAAGGCATCTAAACAGTCAGTATACGTCATTATTCTCTGGAATAACTGCACGATTAATCTCTCTATTCTAGTGATAACCGTCTAGTGACGTGTGAACGTTACTTCTCCAACAGTAATCTCCAGTAACTGCGCCATCATCTGAAGCATTGATGCTCCCTTTGGGCTAGAGAGGTTGTCGCCCAAGAACGCTATAAAAGGAGGAACACGAGACGGTAAGAGAAAAAAAGGAGGAGGATCAAGAGCACAAGATATTGCATTTCAGTTTTTTTTCTTGATCTGTAACCAACATACTCAATATAGCCACACAGAAGTAGGGTTGTTATTCTCTCCGGAGAAGGCCCGAACCTGTATAAAATTTCCCGTGTCATTCTCTCTACGTGATTTGAGTCTTAGAGACCCCGCGATTCAAACAATCATTATGTAAGTTCGGTCTTAAAACACTGACAATTTTATCGTAGTTATGTTGTGTATCCTATATTAGAAGAACTATGTGAAATTCAACTGTTGTTCATGCGCAAACTTAAAGTATATGAGATTTACTATCGGGTAAACAAGCATACATAAATGCTCCTATTTATTTTCGGTTGTTATCCTAAGCATACTGCTGTGAACACATGCCTTAACCATCGAGTGGGGTTAAATACTTAAATGAATGAAGTTAGGTTTTATTGTTTGTATTGGTGTCATGTTGCTTCCAACAAGGTTTTTCGAAGTAACTTTTGTTTTACTCATATATGAGATGCACACCCCAATGTTACTCATATATGAGTTCTTTTCTCCTTTTGTGTCATGTGCTTGAGGGGTTTATCAAATTCAACACAAGGCTTCCGCTGTGTGCTTACTGATCTTCTTAGCTCTCATAGCTAAAGGAGTGAAGTTCGTGTTGAATTCGACTTAGGCGAGAAAATTGTGAAAGCGCCTATTCACCCCCCCTAGTCGCCTTTCCGGTCCTACAATCTTCTACGATTATCTCATGATCGTAAGTTCTTCTATGATCACCTTAGGGTCGTAAGTCCTTCTACGATCAGGTCAGCTACGACCACCCCATAGTCGTAAGTCCTTCTACGACTAGCACATGATCGTAAGTTCTTCTACGATCACCTCATGGTCGTAAGTCTTTCTACGACCAGGTCAGTTACGACCACCCTATAATCAATCGAGCTTACAGACAAATAAGTTCAATTAATTAAGGCATCTAAACAGTCAGTATACGTCATTATTCTCTGGAATAACTGCACGATTAATCTCTCTATTCTAGTGATAACCGTCTAGTGACGTGTGAACGTTACTTCTCCAACAGTAATCTCCAGTAACTGCGCCATCATCTGAAGCATTGATGCTCCCTTTGGGCTAGAGAGGTTGTCGCCCAAGAACGCTATAAAAGGAGGAACACGAGACGGTAAGAGAAAAAAAAAGGAGGAGGATCAAGAGCACAAGATATTGCATTTCAGTTTTTTTCTTGATCTGTAACCAACATACTCAATATAGCCACACAGAAGTAGGGTTGTTATTCTCTCCGGAGAAGGCCCGAACCTGTATAAAATTTCCCGTGTCATTCTCTCTACGTGATTTGAGTCTTAGAGACCCCGCGATTCAAACAATCATTATGTAAGTTCGGTCTTAAAACACTGACAATTTTATCGTAGTTATGTTGTGTATCCTATATTAGAAGAACTATGTGAAATTCAACTGTTGTTCATGCGCAAACTTAAAGTATATGAGATTTACTATCGGGTAAACAAGCATACATAAATGCTCCTATTTATTTTCGGTTGTTATCCTAAGCATACTGCTGTGAACACATGCCTTAACCATCGAGTGGGGTTAAATACTTAAATGAATGAAGTTAGGTTTTATTGTTTGTATTGGTGTCATGTTGCTTCCAACAAGGTTTTTCGAAGTAACTTTTGTTTTACTCATATATGAGATGCACACCCCAATGTTAGTTTTAAATTATTTTTCTTTCTAAAACTACAATGAATCAACTTAGTATCCTTCTTGGGTTATCTGCCGCAAATATGATTATTTGATCTATTGTAATTTGTATGGGGAATGAAGGTTCCAACTGGATGAGTTTTACAGTATATTCTATATACTCTTGTAGTTACAGGTTTTTCTCACTGTTCACATGTCTTCTTACAACATTCTTCTACAACTAATATTGTTTTTTTACTATATTAATTCATACATGCAGTACATGCATGTTATGGTAGGCCGGAAGCTCCTTAACATTTGTTGATAGTTAATATCCATTGATCACTTCATTTGTGGATTGACCCTTTTGCTACGTTGCTACTCCATACATGGATCAAAGGTTTCGTTGGCGGCGCCGGGGAAAGGTGGGGAGGCGGCGAAGTGTACAAGGAAGAGGCAGAGACGAAGATGTCCTTTTCTCGCCACGACATCGCCTCAAGTTCACTGCACCGCGTTCTCTTCATCCTAATCCTCTCCTGCATCGCCGCCACCTCCAGCTCCGTGTTAACCGAGCAAGTATCACCGTCTCCTCCTCGCTTACCACCGCAACGCCGCCTCCGTCTCCTCCCCCCGGCTTCCCACCTCCTTACTGTGATGTGCCTGAAAAGAATAACAAAAGCCAATGACTATGAGAACTGAGTCGCGGCTTTGGTTTAGGGTGGAAGAAGGTGGTCATCGACATGTAACCATCTTCCTTGACGGTCGGTAATGACTGAAAATGGGTAGTGCGCTGGGAACGAAAGTCAGCGTTAACTTTAACTTCCAAAGATAAACAATTTATGAGCTTAAAATTTTAATTTACAGGTAGTAGATCTGTTCAAACTCCAGGCTGGACTGGGCTTCGAGGCGGCCCTGGAAAAGCCCGGGCTTGAATGGGCAAGCCCAGACTCGGTCCAGCCCGAAAACTTTGTTTTCCCTTATACTAATATTATTTTAATTCTTTTTTTTAAATAAGTATTATCATTTAAATCATTTTGAGAATAAAAATAGTTTTTTATATTATTTTATTGTCATTAACGGGCTTTTCTGGGCTTCGGGTTGGGCCTTCGGGCTGAAAATCAAGGCTCGAACCCGAAAAATCGTACTGGGTTATCGGGCTGAGTCGCCTATGAAGAGGTTTAGCGGGTAGTAATAGTAGCAGATGATGCAATAGATAAAATTAATATTTCTGTTTGAATACGTGCGAAAGAAATTAATATTTATTATAATGTTATAATTTCGTATGCTGTTACGACGAGCACCTAATAGTTAGGTAAAAATAGTGAGTGTTTCGTGCGAGAAAAAACATTTGCCCCGATTCCCCGCACCAAATTACCGCAAAAAAAAAAAGTTATCCTAAGAAATTCCCAGCAAGTGAAGCCGACCCATCCCGACCCACGCCGCGCCTCCACACACTCCCCCATGGCGCTCGCGCTGCGCTGCCCCGCGGCCACCGCCGCCTCGCCATCGCCGGCCAAGAGCCCCTTCCTGACCTCCTCCTCTCCGCCGGCCAGGCTCCCGAGGAGGCCGACCGGCAGCTGCAGGTGCTACTACTACCACCACGGCGACGGCGGCGCCTTCCGCAAGAACTACGATCACATCCCCAAGCAGTTCCGCGAGGAGAACCTCAAAGATGGCTGTGAGCTCGCTCCCCAGTACCTTTCCTCATCACCTATTTACTGTGCCTGTCTATCGATAGCATCCTGCTAGGTTTTGTGGTATAGAGTTCGTATCCTTGCCCCCGCCATGGTTTGCTAACAATTTTGGCCCAATTTCAATGTCTATAAACGAACGAACCGTTGCGTAGAATCATACAAAACCATGTAAAAAACAATGATTTCAAATAAGCATTGTGTACTGGGGAATCGAAGATGAGATGCTTTTGTTAGTTGCTTTGAACTATGCAGATCTATTTGAGCGATATCAGCATGTAGATAATGCGGTTGTCCATGTATCTCTTTCAAAGTTCTAGCATTTCAGAATTCGCACTGACTTAGCTAGGACTACGGGGTAAGGCCATTGAAGTTAATGAGCTGTGGATGGTCTATAGTAGCAAACATTAGTAAAATTTCACTAATGGTTAATTATATTATCTTCATTTTAGCTTTTGCAAAATGTAAGATTTGAACTTAACAAATGGTTGAAGAAAAAAATGCCTAGGGGCACATTTTCCAGCTGATGGTTCATAACAAGCAGTAGATGTTAGCAAGTTGACTATGCACGAACGCTGGACATGCCAGGTTCCTATTTTATCTTCCTAAATACTCCGTCTCTTGTAATGCTAAAGGTAAAGTGTCCTCAAATGACACATTTTATGTGTTGCACCCAAACTGTAGCTGTTGCTAGTTTTTTCTGGTGAGGATTTTCCGACCTGTTTTAGTTTTGTGATTTGCACACTTCAGTACCTTATCACTAACACTTTTGGTACCAGATATTTGTTGCACTGCTTTAAAATTTGGTGCCTTCTTGCAGTGATGGACAATTACAAGAACGTTCCTCAATTCCTTTATGGGTTAAGTCCTGCCCAGATGGAAATGTTTATGAATGACGACAACCCTTATAATCGGCAATCACAAAAAGTTACAGAGGTTGGTGATATTGTGTATAGCTCTCTTCATTATTCATTCTTGAAATTTGTTCTATGACAATAACACAACAAAGTTGACATGGTATTTTCCCTGTGAACTGCAGGAAAACATTTCTGCTTGTAGGAGTTATGATGAATTTGGTATGTACACCCTGTCAGGCATGCACGACGGCCCTGCAAGTTACAGCATGGGCATGGGCATGGGCAGCATGAGCATGGGCAGAGCAGGGCGAGGATATGGAAGAATGAGAAGCTCAGCTCCAGATCTGCCATCATTGCTATTGGACTCTCGAATTATTTTTCTTGGAATGCCTGTAAGAGATCAGCTTTCTACCTTATTTCATTATCTATGAGACTGTGACATAGTAGTTATGAGGTTTCAATCAATAAACTGGTAACCTCTGTTTTCATTGTTCTATTGCTAGATTGTTCCATCAGTAACTGAGCTTGTTGCTGCTCAATTTCTGTGGCTAGATTATGATGACCGCACCAAACCAATTTACTTGTATATAAACTCAACAGGAACAATGGTAAGTACTTGTCATAAGATGTTAACAACTTAACATGCCATTTTCAACCGTTTACATTGTCTCCTGTATCGAAATTATTGAGTATATTTTATGTGCTGTAACAGGACGAAAATAATGAGCTGGTTGCTTCTGAAACTGATGCATATGCAATTGCTGATTTTATCAATGTAAGCTCTTATCTTTTATCACTCAGATTATCTGGAAATTCAACATATCTTTATGCCATTGTCATAATGTTATACATATTTTGTGTCAATTTTTGCACATGGGGGTGCATCCATGAGACTATGCTTTCATTAATAGTGCACTGCTTGTATTATTGTTGCCCAGGACACATTCATATTTTGAGTTTGGATAAATAATCATTGTGTATGTTACAAATTTCAATGTCATGATTATAGTGTTCAAGTGTTTCTGCACATACATCTGCATCAAAAATGCGAGTCTAGAACAGTTGAATATGTTGCCTATTTAAGTGTCTTCCTTCATATTTTGCCAATAACCAGAAGCAAGGTAAATTGGTTGGAGTTCTGTCTGCTATTGGAGATGCTAGCTGTTATCTATAATTCTTTTTAGCTTCTGCTTGCACAGTTTTTCTTTGTATGAGCAATTAGTTGACTTGGGTAGTGATTTCTGAACCATGAAAACTGAATCAATCTACAAAAGATGGTTGCTTTGACCTTTCACACGGCAGAATTACACATTAACAGAGTCTTTTCATGAATAAAACACATGGGATGAAGTTAAAGTGGCAGAACCGATAAATATTTGGCAAGCAGGTCTTAAATTGAATCAGGCACAGTTTAGGCTTGATTACATTTTATACAGTTTGAGTGAGGTGGAGTGACAAGTGCTGGTAGAGAGTAGTAGCTTACACATTCTTAGTGAATTTGTGACAGTCTGCAGTAGGAAACACAATACCTCAAAGCCATGAGATCAGGACAATGTCCGCAAGGGACCAAAGACTAAACATTATTAACAATCCAAAGTAACTCTTGTCTCTTATTTTCGAGTGGTAACTGTGCTGAAGCATGGCATGGAAGGCATTTTAGGAAACTGGATAGGCATAAATATAATTCTTTCATATACTGTGCACATATTTTATTTGTTTGAAGCAAAATGAAATATGGAAGATATTTTTTTAACAATAAAACAATGCTGTTATGGTCGGCATACCTTACCAACGAAGACGCGGGCCAAAGGGAGTTGCGGTAGGAGTATTATAGCAGGCTGCGGCAACAGGACAGGGAGCAGAATCATGTTCCTCGCTTCCACAAGCTAGAGTTCCTGGTGTTTGACGGCAAGGAGGATCTGTTCCCATGATTCAAACGTTACAAACATTTTTTCGTAGGCAACGAACCTTGGAAGATGAGAAGATATGTTTAGCACCTTATCACTTGATCGGTAGTGCCCAATAATGGTACTTGCACGTGGAAAGTGATGAGGGCACACCATCCTGGCGACGCTTTACGATGGTGATCAACCTTCACTTCGGGCCTCCCATCGGCAAGAATCCTCTGGGCAAGCTCACCCAATTGAGGCACACAGGGTCGGTGGTTGACTACATCGACCAGTTCTTGGTGCTACTAAGTCGCAACGACCCTTTGCTTCCGACACAGCAGATTCAACTCTTCACGGTGGGATTGCAAGAACCCCTCAGCATCGACGTCGAACTCCAGGCGCGGCAGAGCTTGGAGATGGCCATGAGCCTCGCTCGCTCATTTGAGTGTCGTGCCTAGATCATCATCGAGCTAGCCACAACCACACCCAAACCGTCCAAACCGGCGCCACTTCCGCGCTATGGGGCGCAATCTCCAACCGCACTGAAGACAGTCACTGGGCTCGCGCTGGGTGCACTTGCGACGGTGCTAGACATCGCCGGGAAGGCGAAGTGGGTTCGCCAACTTACGCCGGTGCAGATGGCAGAACGCAAGCATGCGAGGCTTTGTTTTAATTGTGATGAGTAATATCATCGCAATCAGGGATCGAAATCTCGATGCGGATGAAATCCCGTGAGTAGGCGATAACGGCCGGGATTCTCGAAATTTCGGAAAAAAACCGGTGCGAATTCAAATTTTGAATTTTTGAATTGAATTTTTCGGCCGAATCGACCTAGGATCGATTCTGCAGAATCAGGTCAAACCGAAAAAACCTAAAACCTAAATGGTGAAAATGGTAATTATGAAATTTAAATTTGGAACAATGCAAATATTAATGAGAAAATGTTTCTCTCATAGTTGATACTAGTAATCATACATATGAAACCTGTGTCGCTGAACAAACTATTAGCAAATACTTTTTCGTATCTCTTATTAATCATATCGCGTCACTAAATGATTTGAAAGTATAGGATTAAAGAATCAATCCAATCCTGAGCAAATAATGATGCAATCCAATTCTCTCATAGTTGCATGCAATCCAATTAATGAGAAAGTGTTTCAAGTTGTACATAAAAAGTTCTCATTTATGTTTTAATAGTGCTAAATATACTAAAAACTAATGTTTCAATACATAATCTAGCATAAGAATGCCTAAACCAACTAGGGAAGGACATTATGGAGTCAAAAATTCAAATTCAAAATTTAAAAATTTCGGTCGGTTTTTTTTTAGGTTCGGCCGGTAAACCGATTATCGGCCGAATCAAGCGATTCTCGGCGGTTTTTTATCCCTGATCGCAATCATAACTGTAAGCAACTCTATCTCCTTGAGCTTGCCCAGAGCGACAACGATACCGAGCCCGTTGACGCCGACCTCGAGATATCCCTACATGCATTAACTGGCATTAATACTGGCCGGGCAATGTAGTTGGAGGTCCGCGTGGGCACGGTCACGCTCACGGCATTGGTGGATTCGGGATCCACCCACGACTTCGTCAGCGAGGTCGCACAGGAGCAACTAGGCCTTGCTATGCAACCCACCCGCACGAGTCTGCGTGTAGCCGTAGCAAACGGGGAGAAGCTGGATAGCGGCGGTGTTGCTCGCAATCTTCCCATCCACATCCAGAGCGAGGCCTTCGTCATCGATTGTTACTCGCTTCCACTAAGCGGGTTTGATTTCGTTCTCGGCGTTCATTGGATTGAGACGTTGGGGCCCATCATATGAGACTTTGGACGCCTAAGCATGTCCTTCTAGCGTATACTGACCACTCGATATGTTGGCATGGACAAGTGCCCATACAACCGGTGGATTTCACGCTGATCGACGACAATGACAAGGACCTTCTGCAGGCACTACTCTTGGAGTTCAGGGACTTGTTCAAGGCACCGTGCGGCATGCCACCAAAGCGACGCTATGACCACCGGATCCATCTGGTGGCTAGCACGGATGTCGTGGCTGTTCAGCCATATCGTTATCCACAACTCCAAAAAGACGAGTTCGAGCGTCGGTGTGCGGAGATGTTGCAGCAAGGGATTATTCACATCAGTACATCGCAATTTCCCTCACTAGTGCACTTAGTCAAGAAACAAGATGGTTTGTGGCGGTTTTGTGTGGACTACCGTGCGCTCAACGAGAAGACGATCAAGGATAAGTTTCTCACTCCAGTGGTGGAGGAACTTCTTGATGAAGCCCGTGTTGCCCGCTTCTTCACCAAGCTTGATTTGCGTTCTAGTTACCACCAGGTGCGCATGCATCCAGATGACGTCACCAAGACTGCGTTACAAACGCATCACGGGCACTTTGAGTTCCTTGTGATGCCGTTTGGTCTCACCAACACTCCAACCACATTCCAAGCCTTGATGAATGATATCTTGGGCTCGTTCCTCCGCCATTTCGTTTTGGTATTTTTTGATGACATATTAATCTACAGCTCTTCATGGTATGAACATTTGCAACATGTGCACATGGTGTTCCAGAACTGCGTAGCCATTACTTGGTTTTGAAATAATCCAAGTGTACGTTTGGGGTGTCTTCTGTGGCCTATCTGGGTCATGTGATATTGGTTGTTGGCGTCGAGATGGACAAGCAAAAGGTGGCGGCCGTGGCCGACCAGCCCATGCTGCACTCGATGCGCGGGGTTCATTCCTTCTTGGGCCTTGTCGGCTACTATCGTCGCTTCATCAAGGATTATGGTCCAATTACGTCGCCCCTCACAAGCCTCCTCAAGAAGGAACGTTTTCGTTGGATTGAGGAAATGGAAAGTGCATTTCAGGCACTTAAGAAAGCATTGGCAACGACACCGGTTCTTTGGCTACCCGATTTCGCCTCCACTTTCATCGTCGAGTGTGATGCGTCCGGCATGGGTTTTGGCGCTGTCCTCCATCAAGGTGCTAGACCGGTGGCTTTCTTCAGCTGTGCCATCGCCTCCCGACATGTCAAATTGGCCGCGTACGAACAAGAGTTAATTGGTTTGGTGCAGGCTGTACGTCATTGGTGCCCGTACCTTTGGGGGCGCTCCTTGTTCGTACGGACCATTATAGCATCAAGTTCCTCCTCGATCAGTGACTTTCGATAATTCCACTACACCAGTGGGTGAGTAAACTGATGGGTTATGATTTTGCAGTTGAATACAAGCCAGGACGTCTTAATGTCGTGGTCGACGCCTTGTCCAGACGGGACGTAGTCGAGAGTGGCGCAGTGTGTGCCCTCACGGGACCTAGCCATGCTATTTTTGACGAATTGAGGGAGGTAGCCATGACGAATCCTAGCCTGATATCTCTCCGTGAGAAAGTTTTGTCCGGACAGTGCGGTGCGCCATGGACATTCAACGATGGTGTTCTTCTCTTTGGACGCCGCATATATGTGCAGGCTACTTCCCCTATTGTGCCCACTATCTTGGCGGCTGTTCATGACGGGTGACATGAGGGTGTTCAAAAGACCCTCCATCACTTGTGCGTGGATTTTCATGTTCCCCGTGCACACCAGGAGGGTCAGGTGTTCATATGAAACTGTGATGTCTGTCAGCACAACAAAACAGAGCATCTTCATCCTGTAGGTCTTCTCCAACCCCTAGAGGTACCGAACCAGGTGTGGACCAACATTGCAATGGATTTCGTCGAAGGGTTGCCGCGTGTAGATGGCAAATCAGTGATTTTGACTTTCATCAATCTTTTCTCCAAGTATGCACACTTCATACCTTTGGCTCATCCATACACAACAGTCACGGTCAACCATGCTTTCTTTAGTGAGATTGTTCGCTTACATGGCATGCCTCCGTCCATCGTTAGCGATCGTGATTTGGTTTTTATAAGTGCTTTTTGGCAAGAATTACTCAAGCTTGCGGGGTTCGCTTACACATGAGTACGACCTATCATCCTCGGTCAGATGGACAGTTAGAGGCTGCTAATAAAATCATTGCCATGTATCTCTGTTGTCTTACTGGAGATCACCCTCGTCAGTGGGTGCGGTGGTTGCCATGGCCAGAATACGGTTACAATACCTCGTACCAAACGGCATTGAAGGAGACGCCTTTTCGTGTGGTCTATGGACGTGATCCACCTACACTTCGTACTTTTGAACGTGGTGATGCATGCATTCTAGCCGTGGATACAACGATGGCCGATCGTGATGTGTTCCTCGCCGACGTCCGCGAGCGCCTCCTTCAAGCTCAAGAATCGGCTAAGCATTATTACAATGTGAACCATCGTGATCTTTCTTTCCAGATAGACGATTGGGTTTGGCTTCGCATTTCCCATCGACAGGCCTTGTCTCTCTCAACACATACTAGGAGCAAGCTCAGTCCTCGCTATTTCGAACCATGTCAAGTTAGCGAACGTATTGGTGATGTAGCCTACCGTCTACGACTTCCACCTGCTGCTCTCATTCATGATGTTTTTCACGTCGGGTTATTGAAGCCTTTCCATGGTGAACCTCCGTCTACACCTCCAAATCTACCGGACTTATCTCATGGTCGTGCAATTCCCAAACCCAAGAAGGCATTAAAAGGCCGCCTTTATCGCGACGTGTGGCAGGTTCTCATATCTTGGCATGGGTTGCTGGATTCTGAGGCCACATGGGAGACCGTTTCAGAATTCAAGAATTTATTTCCCACGTTTCAGCTCGAGGCCGAGCTGTTTCCGTAGAGGGGGGGGGGGATGTTATGGCCGGCATACCTTACTAACGAAGAAGCGGGCCAAAGGGAGTTGCGGCAGAAGTATTCCAGCAGGCTATGACAACAGGAGAATTCCTAGCCGGACTCTATACGCCGGCCGAAGGGGATACGGCAACAGGAGTATTCTAGCAAGCTACGACAACAGGAGAAGAGTCCTAGCTGGACTCTACACGCCCGCCGAAGGGGATACGGCAACAGGAGTATTCCAGCAGGCTGCACCTAGGACTACCTCACAGATTAGGCATTCAATCCTTAATATAGAAAATAAGTATTTTCTTTCTTTCTTTAGGAGATATGGTTTCCATGTTTTAGAGATAAGGTTTTCCTTCTTTAAGAATTCCAAAAGATTAGAGATATGATTGTTAGGAGGGCTTACCCTATTAAAGGGATAGTGGATAACCGGACAGATTGTTTTGATTAAGCAAGAAAATAGAAAAGAGAGTTTACCTCTCAGCCCTGTCCTCTGCGCCGCCGTGCGCACCCTCCTCCCTGCTTCGGCTGGCGGCCAAGCGCTGCCGAGGCCCAGGGGGACGCATTCCCGTCCAACACTCCTACAATCTTTGCCACCAAATTTCAGAACATAACAAATGCTTACTCTGTTTTTTGTATTATATTTTTCTTGGTTTTATAGCGAAGCAAATCCAAGGTTTACACGATCAATTTGAGCATGGCGTATGGTCAGGCTGCAATGCTTCTTTCCCTGGGTGTCAAGGGTAAAAGAGGAGTGCTGCCAAATTCAATCAGTATGTTGCTTTTCTAAGTTTCCTTGCTCGCTTTTGCAATCGCATGTGTGCATGAATCAGTCGACTGACATGGCAGCCTTGAAAATCTTTGATGTGCATCACTGAACTGCAGCTAAACTGTACCTGCCTAAGGTCCACAAATCTGGTGGAGCTGCCATCGATATGTGGATTAAGGTCACACCGAACTCTTCTTTTCAATATCGTAACTTCTAGCTCACTCCATGCTACGCTTCTGCCTGCATTATCCACTGAAAATTTCATTTGGCGTTCAGGCAAAAGAGTTGGATACGAACACAGATTACTACCTGGATCTTTTGTCTAGAGGAGTTGGAAAACCAAAGGAAGAGATTGCAGAATTTCTCAAGGGCCCTAGGTACTTCCGTGCACAAGAGGCCATTGATTATGGGCTTGCTGATAGGATCTTGCACTCACTGGATGGTTCGTTCAAGCCGAAGGTATCTTTCGGTCCCTCCATCTGTGATTTGTATAGGCAGCTTCGCGCCTGACTGTTTCTTCGTTTTGGATTAGGATCTGACCGCACAGCTGGCGAAAGCACAGGAGATGAGGCAATCAGGGAAGCGCGCAGCAGCTGGAGCTGGGCGATGGACAGCTCCGACTGCACCCAGATAGATTAGAACGTTACATCAAAACAATATGCTTATGTTGATGACAGTATCGAGTATGGTTTCTTATACAGAGCAGCCTGCCTGTTGTATACTTGCAAGGAAGGTATCGGCCGGGGTTCGGGATAGATCCAGGTTGATGGAACGCTGCAAACTATAGCGCCTGTTGTGATATGTATCATCTATGTGTAATTTTTGCAACCTTCCAGCCGCAGCTGTTGTATTTTCTGATAGAATTCACTAGTTGAAATGCTAATCTATATGACCAAGTATTCAACACCAGCAGATGCTCCGGACTGTTGCATGATCAGTGGCTAATAATGGTGTCTAGGAGGGAATTAGTACTAATTTGTGAGAGAGTACTCAAATTTTGAGCTGTCCGATTAACATAAATTTTTTTGAGCATTCCACCTGTGGGCTTTGAGGTCGAGTGCTCTGAGCATTTCAGGGAGTGTTTTGGGTTGTGCTCTTTCTGTTATGGACTGGGCTTCTTTTTGTGCAGTGGGCCACGAATAACACATTTAATGATATATGTGTTGTCAGAATATGAATAGGCCCGTATCAAGTTATGCTACCTTATAGTAATATTATGTTATTTTTTTGTTTATATAAGATAAAAACATATTTTACATATATTACATTCTGTAAATTTAGTAAAAAATGCAAGTAAATTAATTTTTTACATCGAATTAACTCCTCTTAATGTAAAACACGCATACACAAACAAATAACTACTACCACTACTAACACAAAGCTCATAACTACAGAACACATCCACCGCTACTTCTAAGAGTTGACAACGATTTGAACACAACACAACCACAAACAGTTAACTACTACTAACTACTGCTGCTACTAAATCTTAACAGAACACAATATTAACAAAGATGGAGATTGCTACTACAACTACACTAAGAACAGATGACCAACCAAAAACAGCACACATAGATTTCACTGATTCACAAGGATTACAACACAATCACATCTCAAACATCACAGCAAAACTAATCAAATACTAGAATAGGGAATAATTCTTGTAACAGCGGTAAGTAGTAAGAGGAGCAGAAAAGAATAGTGTAAAATTGGAATGAAAAAAAAGGAGTAATCGAGGAGGGCAACAGTAGCAGAGGAAGATGCAGGGGTCGTTGCGGGGAGAAGAGGTAGCAGTCGAGATTGAGGATGGGATCATCGTGGTTGGGGAAGAAGAGGCCGAGGACACCGGTGTAGTCGAAGTCGAGGGGAAACGTCAGGGGTTGCCACATTGTCTTCGATGTTGCCACCGTCCAATTGGCAGAAAAATGAATACTTGTGGACAAGAAAAAACACCCGAGTACCAATTAGCAAATCCCAATAATTTTGCTTGTGTTCGCTGTTACATGGATTGGGGATGTCTTGGCCTGTCCAGTGACAATATGTGAACAATCAACTTCGTTTTTGCTGCTTCAATGTACACTTTACACAGATAGCTTTACTTTAGTGCATTTCACATGGCACTTGTGTATGTATGCATGTATGTATCCACATATATGCATCGAGTGTGACGCTTGCTCAGCTGCATGCATACGTGATTGCTCACTTCCTGGAGAAGAGCTTCTGGGAGACGAAGAAACCGAGCGAGAAGGCGGCGACGGCGACGGCGATCACCTCCTTGTTCTTCCTCGCCATCTCCACCAAATCGTCCGCCCACTTCATGTCCGCCAGTTCCTCCAGCTCCCCCACCACGCGCTCTTTCCAACCACCGCACGCCGTCTTCTTCTCTCGCTCCGCTTCCTCGGCCGCAGCAGCAGCCTTGGCCCTATCATCCTCGGCGCGCCGCCTCGTCCTCTCTGCCAGGCTCTCCCGGTCAAAAGACTTCGCCCTCTCGCCGGCAGCCTCCGGTTTCGCCTGGTTCTCTGTTGTTGCAGCTGTCGCCTCGGTCTTTGGCTTCATCACTTCTTCCTTCCTCACGGCCGGCGTTGGCTTTTGCTCTTGCTCTTGTTTGCGTTTCTTGGCCGCCGCCGCATCCTCCTCCTCCTCCTCCTTGTGTTGTACTTTGCTCGCATCGTCCAGCGCTTTCCTGAGTATCTCTTCCTTGTGCTTGGCGTCCTCCTCCTTTGGCATTGGCGGCTTGGTATCCTTCTCCTGCTCCATGGGCTTCTTGATCTCCTGTATGGTGGTGGGCGCTGCGGCCGGGCGCTTGGGCACGGTGAGGGTGAGCACGTTTTCGTCCAAGCGACCGCTGATCTCGTCGAGGTTGGCGGTGGAGGGCAGCTGGAACACCTTGTGGAAGCGGACGGGCTTGCCGTCGGCGCCGGCGCCGGTCGGGCGCTGGCCGCGGACGGTGAGCCTGCCCGCGCCGTCCACTTGCACCCTGAAATCTTCTTTCTTGAAGCCTTTTGTTTTGTCGGAATGAACACAAACCAACAACACCCAGTCATGCGATTGCGATGCGTGTGACATATGTGCATGCAACTGTATATGCATACCAAAGAGAAATAAACAATGCGATGCGAGAGAGAGAGAGAGAGAGAGAGAGAGAGAGAGAGTTACAGACGATGATATTCACCTGAGAGGTTGAGGCGAAGGACATAGCTGGTGGGATTTTCCATCCACTCGAACTTGGGGTCGAACTCTTCTTGATCAGCTGCTGCAGCAGCCTTGGTTCCTTGCTTGGTTGCCATGAAGTCCAAGTAAGGATACGTGTATTACTCAAGAACTATGATACCTATAGTCGATCGATCAGCTGATGCTAGATATATACTGCACTTCTTGTTGTCGATGCCTTTGAATGTGAGAGGAGAGCTAAGCATCAGTACCGTATATATAGGTGCCGATCGATCAATGATTCCAAACTTTTCTTGAGGCGGGTATGGAAGAAACTTTCCATGGAATTCATCTCTCCCTCTCTCTGCATGCTTAATTAAAGAGTTGGTACGTGTAAGACCTGAGGAGAGGTTAGGGATCTATCTCATCTCTTCTCCTCTCGCGTTGCCTTTGTGCGTGAGCTTAATTGGGAGGGAAGAGAAAGAAAAACGATGTGTGCTGCACGATACCTAGCCACAACCTGAATGCTTCCTGTGTCTCCGTCGCAAGTTAACCCAGGGGCGGACCGTTCCATGTGGCGAGTGTTGATTAATCCTTTGATTGTATCTTTTATGTTTGCATGCTAACTGCCAGTAATTATGTTTTAGTTTCTTGTTTGTATTAGCATCAATAATGTCATTCATTGTTGATGGTTCACCTCATGGCTGAATAGCAGTCTGCGCTGCTTGCGTGTAGCTAGTTAAAGTGAAGTGGGAGTTTATTGTTATAGTGAGTGTGTGTTTTTCATTGCATTACTTTTGCATGTAATGTACGCTGTATGTGGCACTCCTGATTAGAATAAAAGGAGAGAAGAGAAATCAGAAAATTGGTTATCGAAGTTAGACAACGCCAAATTGCTATGTCTCACTGGTCATTGGTGTCCAGTTGCTTTTTCATCCAGTCGGTGAGGCTAACAATTGGTATTAGAGCTTCGGACTCTCCTGCCTGTGAAGATGTCGCACGACAGATCGGAGTCTCCATCGCTTACCAGGACCCACGTCGAGGACGGCGCGAGCAGCGGCGGTGCTGGCCGTGCACTGGTGGTACCTCCGGTGAGGGAGGGAGCTATGACCCTCCAATACCTCATGCTCACGGAGAGCAATTACGTGGTGTGGGCGGTGAAGATGAAGACCATCATGCGTGCGCAAGGAGTATGGACGGCAATGGAGGGCGAAGAATTGGTCAATGAAAAAAAAACAGATGGCTCTCGCCGCCATAGTCCAAGCCGTGCCGGAGGCCGTTGTAATGGTCATATCCGAGAAGGAGATGGCAAAAGAGGCTTGGAACCTACGGTGACAAGGGCAGCGCCATTCGGACGGCCAGGTGAACACCGGTCTGACCGCCAGCTTTCAGACCGCCCGTTAGCAGTCGGTCAGACCAGTCTACTTGAGATCAATTCTTTCTGTTGAGTCTTGTGGTTAAGGGGGTAATCAAATTCAGCACAAGGCTTTCTCTGTGCATTTACTGATCTTCTTAGCTTTCATAGCTATAGGTGAAAAGTGCGTGTTGAATTTGATTAAGGCGAAAAATCGAGAAAGCGTCTATTCACCCCCTCTAGTCGCCTTTCCGGTCCTACAAGTACAAAAGGAGCCAAAGCCTGTTCGTACTGCTTAGATGGTACCGAGAGTGTAGGGCTGAACAACTCGCGCAAAACTGTGTATATGCGTCACCGTAGGTTCCTTCCCAGGATTCACCCATACTGCGAGATGAAGAAACAATTCGACGGAAATAAGGAGGACGGTTCAGCTCCAAGGGCTTTTAGAGGGAAAGAGGTCTATGATATGGTTAAGGATATCGATGTTCTGCTTGGAAAGGGACGTAAATTAAGGACCCCTCAGAAAAACATCTGGAAGAAGCGGTCAATTTTTTGGGACTTGCCTTATTGGGAGCACTTAGAAGTTCGCCACTGCATCGACGTCATGCACGTGGAGAAGAATGTATGTGATAGTTTGATTGGTCTCTTACTGAAAATTAGTGGCAAAACAAAAGACGGTGTTAACGCACGGCGTGACTTGGTTGATATGAACATAAGAACCGAGTTAGCACCGAAAGAGACCGATAAAGGACGAATGTACCTTCCCCCAGCTTGCTACACTTTGTCCAAGGCCGAGAGAAATGAACTGTGTCAAAGCTTGCATGGTGTGAAAGTTCCGTCCGGTTACGCCGCCAATATTAAAAAACGTGTTTCCATGAAAGATTTGAAATTAATTGGTATGAAGTCTCATGATTGTCATGTGCTGATGACACAAATGCTTCCTGTTGCAATTAGGAGTATCTTGCCGAACAAGATCCGAGTGGCAATCTTTAGGCTGTGTTATTTCTTTAACGCAATTGCTCAGAAGGTCATCGATCCCGAAGGACTCGACGCTCTGCAGGCCGAGGTGGTGGCGACTCTATATCATCTTGAGATGTATTTCCCTCCGTCATTTTTTGATATCATGGTCCATCTCATTGTTCACCTTGTGAAAGAGATAAAGATATGCGGCCATGTGTTCCTACGTCATATGTACCCTTTCGAGAGATACATGGGAATTCTGAAGTCCTACGTACGGAATCGATCTCGGCCGGAGGGCAGTATCATTGAAGGTTATGCAACCGAAGAGGTCATTGAGTTCTGCGTCGACTACATGGCTCAGGTAGAACCGATAGGTGTGCCTCTATCTCGTCACGAGGGGAAACTGGAGGGTACGGGACTATCAGAAGGAAAGCAATCACTCCCGATCTACATACATACGCGCAGGCCCATTTCACGGTCTTGCAACACATGACCCAAGTGTCCCCGTACATCAACGAGCACAAAGACATGGTACGCCAACATAATCCAGACCGGTCGGAGGTTTGGATAACGAGAGAGCACAACCGTCGGTTCAACGAATGGTTAAAGATGCGATTCACTGGGAGGCCATCAAGTGATGAAACACTGCTATGGTTGGCCAAAGGGCTAAAATTTACAATTGTGACATGGCAAGGATACAACATAAATGGGTACACATTTTATACGGCAGCTCGGGATAGAAAGAGCACTGTCCAGAACAGCAGTGTCCGCATAGATGCATTTCACGAGGGGTTCAATACTGCGGGGGCACGTGGGTTGAACTCGTACTATGGGTTCGTAGAGGAGATTTGGGAGCTCGACTATGTACTTTTCAAGATCCCCCTGTTTCAATGTCATTGGGTTAAACTTCCGCAGGGCGTGATGGTTGACAAGTACGGCGTCACTACTGTGGACCTCAAACGTGTCGGATACCAGGACAAACCATTCGTACTCGCTAAGCAAATTGTTCAATTTTTTTATGTAACGGACCCAGCAAATAGGAACTGCCACGTAGTTCTTCATGGGAAAAGAAGGATTGTCGGAGTTGAGAATGTCGTGGATGAGGAAGAGTACAATCAATTTGACAAGTTTCATCATTTCAGAGACGGCATCAGACTGGAGGAAGAACCCAGTGAGGAAGCTAGCTATATACGCGTCGATCATCATGAAGGACTATATTTCAATTAAGCATGTATTCTATTGTAATTTGATGTTAACATGGAAACGCGTCACGTGATATGGACTTGTTCTTCCATTGTAATGTGATGTCAATGTGGAATTGTCATGTGTTGTGGACTTGTCATCTCTAATGTTGATGTTAATGCGGACTTGTTAGAGTTATCAACTTGTTGAGAGTATAATCTTTGAAACCTTGTTGGAAATGCACACAAATGGGCAAATGTGTTTTATCATTTGAGCAAAGTTAAAAGTGCATTGCTTCTATGGCCTAGCAGTCTGACCGGTACTAAATCGGTCAGACTGCCATGTGTTGGTGGTCAGACCGGCCACCCATGGCAGTCTGACCGATTTGGCGGTGGTCAGACCGACAATTAGTTGGGTCCATTTGTGCACATCACAGACGGTTCTTTAATGGAACCGTATGTGATTACTCACATCACAGACGGTTCCTTTAAGTAGCAACCGCAGGATGTTAAATTATCACGCACGGTTATTTAATGTAACCGTCTGTGATAACTACATCACAGACGGTTCTTTAATGGAACCGTCTGTGATGTTAGAGTTATCACAGATGGTTATTTAATAGAACCGTCTGTGATAACTCATCACAGACGGTTCTATTAAAGAACCGTATGTGATGTTAGTCGATATAAGTGGTCCGCTCGAATCGTTGTGCACTTGCCCTAGTTCTTAACACTTGCCCTAGTTCTTCCCAGAATCGCCCAACGCCGCCTCCCCCGTTCCGGCACCACCCAACGCCGCCTCCCTCGATCCGGCGCCACCCAACGCCGCCTCCCTCGATCCGGCGCCACCCAACGCCGCCTCCCCCGATCCGGCGCCACCCTAAGGTTCTTCTCTCCTTGCAATGCCAAGTATATGTTTAGTTATGAAACGAAAGGACCCTATTTGCTTTGCTACATGTAATGTACAGGCATGTAGTAGGGGACCGAGGTCCCTATTTGTATTGGTCTTTTGATTTGTGGTCGAGCCCCTCACAAATTTAGGGCCTGCTTGGTTTATAGCCCTAATGAACTAAGCCAAAATTTGGCAAATTGGGTGTTGTTTGGATT
This sequence comes from Hsuehochloa calcarea, assembly GCA_036346395.1. Lineage (NCBI taxonomy): Eukaryota > Viridiplantae > Streptophyta > Magnoliopsida > Poales > Poaceae > Hsuehochloa > Hsuehochloa calcarea. The sequence goes on from CM070613.1 coordinate 1,092,217, forward strand.
GGACTAAGCCAAAGCTGAAAACTGGTGTAAAAAGTTGCAAATAGAGAGATGGTTTGTATTGCCATGTAGCTAGGTTTTAAACGCTAGCTACTGTACTTAGATGAGATTGTAACTAACATGACATGAGCACATAATATATTCCAGGTCTCGACTTCACATTCACCTAGCAGGCTCTAAGAAAGTATGGTGATATCTCGATTTTCATGTTAGCTAGCAACTCATGCTATGCATGTGAAATAGACACTGACATTAGACTTGTAAAGGTGAATATTTCATATATTAAAGCAAGCAAGCAAGCAACTTAATTCATTTTCTCTTTGAGTGAGGACTAACAATTCTCTTGTCACGGTAGCCATCGACCATGCCTTCTACGCTTGCACTCTTGTACCTCTCGATCAGCTCTTCCATAGTTCTGTTGATCCAGCAAAATTAATTAACACAATTGAACACTTGTCAGAGCTCAAAGTTTCACAGTACTCTCACAAGATTTTCCATCTCTGTCAACCCCTGCAAGTTTTTCTTAACCTTTGGATTGCCATGTGTGACATTGGAGTTCGTTGGCGTTACTAAATTTTTTGTTGATATTACCAAATATTGGTAGCAAACCAAACGATAGCTTTATCAGTGTTTGTATGTGCTTCCGTGTTATATTATCCCATCTGTCTTTGTAGTTTCAGAGTAGTATCTCTTTAAGCTATTAGACGGACGTGTCTTTACCTGGGTTTTACCCCCTCGTAAAAAGGTATACGAGTTTAGACACCTACGCTCTTATCATTTTCTGTGTGCACTGCATCCGTCAGGAATCGAACCTGTTGTCCGCTATAAGTTTAACATGTACTTATGTGTGTTGTTACTTTTCGGGCTCACCCTCCGGGGGCCGTGCCGTGCCGTTACATCCCTGTATGTGTGTTTGTTTGTTTGTAATATTTCCTTCTCCTTTGCAGTTTTTTTGTGCAATTTCATATATTTTATTTACTACGTATCATATATTTAGGTTTAATGGGTAACTTCTATTTGATTATGTAATCATTCCGTACGTAACTTATATAGATAGCAAGTAAGCGAGATGGCAGAGGCACCGTCTTCGCCGCCGTCAGCGACGTCGCCAAATGCGTCTGGATCTCCGATCAAGGTGGTACGCAGGCGAGATGGCAGAGAAATCTCCAAATTGCCCTCGGGCCGCATGACGATCACGGAGGTCAGTGACGTCGGGATCCCGCTGAGTCCCGAGAAAGCAGCTGCGAGATTCCGGGCCGTCTGCGGGTTACTTGAAAGGGAACGGGTCCCCATCACCACCCCAACCTGGAAGTCTCTGACGGATGTACAGAGAGACCAGTTGTGGACTGAACTTTCTGCCTCGTTCACTTTCCCTGAAACAGACCAGGCACGTGTGCGATGGAACGTGCTGCTCGCGATGTGCCACGTGTGGAGGAGTTAGGTCGAAAGACTTATCACAGACGGTTGAAAAACCGCCTGTGATAAGTCTTATCACAGATGGTTTTTAACAAAAACCGTCAATGAAGGGCAAATATCACAGACTGTTCCAACCAAGAACCATCTGTGATATGATAGTATCACAGACGGTTGTTGGTTGGAACCGTCTGTGATTCTGAAGTATCACAGACGGTTTGTTAATACAACCGTCGGTGATATGCAGTTTATCACAGACGGTTGTATTAACAAACCATCTGTGATACTACAGAATCACAGACGGTTCCAACCAAGAACCGTCTGTGATACTATCATATCACATACGGTTCTTGGTTGGAATCGTCTGCGATATCTGCCCTTCACAGACGGTTTTTGTTAAAAACCATATGTGATAAGACTTATTACATACGGTTTTTCAACTGTCTGTGATAACCGCCTGTTATCACAGACATAAAATTTCAGACGGTTCAAAAACCGTCTGTAATGACTGTTACGAACCGTCTGTGATGAGCTTTTCTGTAATAGTGTCATCGGGCTGTTTGATCTGCTCGAGGCGGCCGATCGCCGGCCGGCACCACCGGCCGAGCCGGCAGAAATCGGTCCGACCGCCGATTAGACAATGATCCGGCCGGCGATGTATTGATTATTGTAATCTTTCTTGCTTTTGTCGTATTGCTTAGGGGTTTATATTGGATTCAATATTAGTCTTCCGATGTACTGATATACTGATCTTCTGAAGGACCAAAATGGCAACAGAGGGGGGGTGAATGGTGCCTTAAAAATAAGATCATCCCTTATCAAGTGTCCACACAGCAATCCAAAACCTTCTGATAAACAAGAGACGTGAAGTGAATCAAATCCAAAAGGTTTAAACAAAACTGGGCTGTTTTGTCGGATATCGGAAGTTCCGATTCTACCTAGCGGTAGTTCCGCACTGCGGTAGTTCCAGCTTTCAGTGCGGAAGTTCCGCTCGCGGTAGTTCCGCCTTGTAGATAGCGGAAGTTCCGATTGTCTGACCAAGAACAAGAACCGTCTTGGAAATTTCCAAAAATTCGAAATACTCAAAGATTGTTGCTCTTCTCGGGTCAAGTCTTACAGGACATCATCCTAAACAACATCTTGACCTCATTGAGAAGGAATCGCAGACAAAGATCCATTAATCAAAGCAAAAACGGATTTCTTGAATATTTGACAAGAGAGACAAAAAACTACAACTCGCAAGATACTTAGATTCTTGGCTCATGAAACTTTGAGGATATGTTAGCAATATCAGTAAGATTCTAGATATCAAGTTTCATGCCATCTCATAAGAGAAATCAAAAGTTTCACCAAAACCCTAGGTATTCAAGCCAAGAACAGAGAGAAGAAAAGATGCATATTCAAAGAACCAAACAAAGATTTCATTGCTCGAAATAAAGGATTACAGAGGTAAACTAAGAGGAATGATTACAAGAAGTTCAGTTCATCCTCTCAATCTCAACAACTAAAGCTATAAAGCAAAACAACCTCTCCAAAGGCTCTTTAGCTAAAGCTAACCCTAATTTTCTCTCTCAAAAAGTTTCAACAAAACAACCAGGGGTTCACCTCTATTTATAGCCCTTGGCTAACGGGTCTCCAACCCGTTATGCCGGCTAAACCCTAACGGAGCCCGCTTCCACTTGTGCTGCTTTGCGAAATTACCTTTTCGCCCCTGGCACACCTTCTGGAAGGTCCCGCATTCCTTGTCGTCCACGACTCGCAACCGCCTCGAGTGCACGCCGTCTTCGACACACCTTGACCGTTCTGACCTCAACGCCGCCTGCGTCTAGTCCGGTCTCCACGTGTCTCGCCACGACTCCGTCTCGATGCCCTGCAACCAGTACAAACAAGAAACACATCGCATAACATTGTTCAAGATAATAGAATCATCATTTGCATTTAACTCAAATCAATTCACAACTCAAAATCAAAACTATGCCTTTCTGCACAGTTCTGCCCATAATCGGAAGTTCCGCATTTACCATGGCGGAAGTTCCGATTATCGGAACGTCCGCACTCCCAGTTTGGAAGTTCCGATTATCGTCAAATCAGAACACACTTATCAGGTTTATCGGAAGTTCCGCGTTCCCAGGAGCGGAAGTTCCGCACATTGACACACCAGAACACAATCGTCAGGATAATCGGAAGTTCCGTTTTACCAGGGCGGAAGTTCCGATTCCGCACAGTACAGAACCAACTTGGCAGCAGCGCAAACGCAATGAATCCAATCACAAACTTTTCAACACAGCGTCAAATACTCATCACTCGAAAGGGGACCCTACTCACATGGTCTCTCATCTTCATAGCTTCCATAGCTACTGGAGCGAAATTGTTGAATCCATTATTTCTGAAAAAGTGAGTGTGCTCCTATTCACCCCCCTCTAGTCGCCTTTTCGGTCCAACAAATATTAATCGGGGTATTACAATTATAGTGCCCTCTTTTCGAATTACCGAAGAGGATCTGCGTTGGATTCAACTGACAACCGAGTACAATGTACTAGTACAAGTTTGTCTCCTCGTCGTAGTGGTCTAAACAACTCTGATCTGTTCTGCCAGTCAATGCTATTGTCGACAACCGGGTGAACAGCACAGCTCGTGATCGAAGAAGGTGAATTCTATCTGGTCGAAAGGGTTGCGATCACCTAGTCTAAAGGATTCGACTATCAGATTTCTTTTACCCTTCGGTTCGGGAGATTCACGCACTGCAAAGAATAAGAACAGATCGAAGACAATGGACAAGAACAACTCGAAGACTGATCAACACATGAACTAGTCGAAAAGATAAGAATATGGTGCCAACGATGACTAATCTTTCTTGAGTAGATCTGATCTATTATTTCTCAACCATATTCTATGGTTACAAAGTGATCTCACGGCACCCCTCAAACCCTAGCATGAAAACACCAAAAATTCTCTGCCGAAAAGCCGTCGCAAAAAGCCTCAAAAATCCCGTGTTACTCTTAAACTCTTCGGTTTTTATATGCTAGGGCCCTAAATCATGTCCTTATCAACACAGACACATAACCCTATCTCTTCCGAAAATCAAGGGACCCGAAACCCCTCAAATCCTGGGTTTTCCTATATCTCTAAACCTTCCAGTTATGAACCATAACTCTTTACGTGTCGAAGCCTCCAGGATGACACCTTATGTAGGTTCGACCACGCATCATGCATTCACCTTTGATCTCCATGTACCTCAGCGTGAGCACGACCACATCTTGACATCAAAGACCACCTGAACCTTGGATCTTCCCCTCCTAGTTCCGGTCTTCCTCGTCATCGACCATGACCGTCTCCACGCTCAACCTGCACATGCAAAGATCAAAGAACGTTTTCCTGGCACAAATTCTCCAACTTGACTAATATCTGTTCACACACGCATATCACACTCTTATCTATCAATAAACATGAACCAGATCAACCACGACCTTAATTTCCAACTTTCAGAACACAACTCGAGACCACTCTGTAAAACCGGTCGTACCGCTATGCACAAGCCAGTCATACCACTGGCCGATCAACCACGAGTACACAAGATACTCGAAGATTACAAGAATTGAAGCACTCGAAGTCTATGACCACTTACTGTGAGCGTACGACCACCGATCAGAAGCCTACGGTCACTGATCGCAAATCCTACGACTACCGAACACGAAATCCACGACTACCAATCACAAAGTCTAAGACTGCCGATCATGAAGTCCACGACTACAGATCGCAAAGCCTACGGCTACCGACCACCGACCAGGCACTGTAGTGTTCGACCATCAACCAATCATTGTAGCTTTCGACCATCGATCAGTCGCTGTAGCTTCACGTTCGACCATGCACTATAGCTTCGACTATCGACCAGTCGATGTAGCTTCCGACCATCAACCCTGACTGTCCTTCGTATTTGGCACACACCTCGACTTACGACTAAGTATATTACTCGGTACTCGAGCTACAGTACTCGGAGTTCTATCACTCGGTACTCGAAGTTACTATACCCGAAGCTCTATCACTCGGTACTCGTAGCTACAGTACTGAGAGGTACAGTACTCTGAGTTCAGTCGAAAGGAATCATCGAGTATCAACGTTTGGACTACCCAGAATGAAAATTTCAACAACTGAAACTTTCACAACCGCAAATGCCAATGCAACTCCAAACGTCAATTATTCATCATCATAAAATCTACGACCAACCCATATAGTCTTTTACGACCAGTCCATATGGTCTAACATCCATACCAGTGAACTAGTACTGAGTGGCAGACTGGCCCTGAAGAAGCCCGTCGCGGATCTGCGTGGCGATGTCGCGCACCGCACCAGGGCCGTGGGGGATGAACACCGACGAGGCCTTGGAGGACGCGCCGATCTCCTTCATGGTGTCGAAGTACTGGGTGATCAGCACCATGTCCATCACATCCTTCGCAGTGGTGCCGGGCACATTGACTGAGAACCCAAGGACGCTGTCCCTCAGGCCATCCACGATGGCCTGGCGCTGGCGGGCGATACCGATACCAGACAGGTACTTGGCTTCTGCTTCACCCTCGGCGCGCTTGATCTGGACGATCTTCTCAGCCTCCGCCTTCTCGTTTGCGGCCACCCTCAGCCTTGCAGCTGCAAAAGATCAAGTATCAGACTGTGCCTGCTTATCACTGGGGCTAGAATACGTCTTTGTGCGTAAGATTCTGATCGTGCTAGAGCTTAGTAAATAACCTGCATTGATCTCATTCATTGCTCGCTTGACATGCTCATCTGGCTCGATGTCAACAATGAGTGTCTGCACGATCTCGAAGCCATAAGCCGACATAGCCTTCTCAAGTTCATCCTCCACGGCCTTTGCTATATCGTTCTTCTGCTCGAAAGCGTCATCCAGGTTGAGCTTTGGGACAAATGCCCTGATCACTGTTGATATCAGCCATAGCCCCAAGTTAAGTTAATTCATACTATGAGCTATGAGTAATACAAATATGTGAATGAGTGAATCCATAAACTCAAAAACTAGCAACAGAAACAGCACATAGAAAGAGACATCGTAAGCAACAGATACGATGTATTTAAGTATTTTCATTTGTTCCAAGAACTCCTACCGTCAAAGACATAAGCTTGAATCTGGGATCTTGTGTTGCTCAGTTTGTAGAATGCATCACTTGCTTTATCAGCGAGAGCTCGGTACTGAATAGATGCGACAACATTGACAAACACATTGTCCTGCAGACATTCAAATGTCAGCAACATCATGACAATTCACAAAATCAAAACAAAAAAAATATCACACAATATCAAAGGCACTGTGACATTTCAGATACTTAACCAGAGGTGAATAAGGATTGCTAAATAAGGAATATCAAAGGCACTGTTTTTCTGCATCCCATGTGGTAATCGTTTCAGAATTGTATCCACATGGCAAGTCAAAAGTGTCGGAAATCTGGAAATTGCAGGAAGTAACTTAACATCAACAGGGTATCTATCTAACATTCTAATCTTCAGTGTAATTCAGTTTCATTAAAGAAAGTAATAAGCAAACAGTCTGTCCTGAAACAGTGATTCATGTCGCTTTATAATAATAAAAAACTAGATAGTCATCAATAGAACAATGTAATGTTAGGCTTTGAAACTTCTGCTGGGACAAAAACGAGAGCCATCCTTAAAAAAGAAAAGATAAGCATCTATTTAACTTAAGAGTGTTTAGGATGAACCCTTGTCTTAGCTTCGCAGCGCACATCCAGTTGCTGCAACCTGAGTGTGAGATGGCCAACTACACGCTTCCCAGCGAACCAAGGCATGCAGTGGCATCCGGGATCAAGCACACTATCAAACTTTCCAAACTGTTCTCTGATGGCCACGGTAGACTGATCAACTTGAACACAGCAGAACAAATTGCCCATAGCTGCAGTCCTCAGATCACTTCAGGTAGTGTACCTGAATTTTTAATTTCATATATCATTAAGCCGACTTAACTAATGAGAATGATGTGAATAACCACTGCAATGAGATCCATAATTGCCACTAGGTCAGTTAGAAAAAAACAATAGCAACTATATGACGAGAAATGCTTCAGTTAAATTTCCTCCTTAAGCATACCATTCAGTCAACAAACATCCCTAGATTGAAGATAAGCAGAGTTAAGCACCTTCAGACCTTCTAAACTCACGCTTCAGAAGTTGTATCATGGTCACAATGACTGAGAAAATCAAACAATTATCCTCACCAAACATATAGGAGCATAAACTAACTATTTACTGTAAATTTGAGGCACACTGATGCAGAATTTTCATTTTCAAATTGAAGAAAACAGTTGTCTGCCACTTAGTGCATAATAATACCATTAGGCCGCAATTTTATTCAGAAACCAAACACTTGTTGTAAAGCAAAACAATTTAAATGGCTTGTAAACATTACAAAGCTTTAGACGTAGGTTTTATCCACAAACATGGATGAACATAGAAGGAGCTTTCTGTAAAACTCAGCAAAACAGGATAGCCAAGGGAACTAACAAAATACTTACAACTTACAAGATTAACCACACCATATAGAGCAAAAATAAGTATTGCACCAATTCTTCAGAACATTTTTAAAGCAGAACAAACAAGGAAGAATGCAACAGAACTTGCCCAAGTTCAATCTTGAAATGGCAGGACAAGAGAGAATACTCAACTAGTATCAGGATAGGACTAAATGACAGGGTGGAGTGGTTCATGAGGTAGGGAAGGTATCTGCACCTTAAAAAGCAACTAGACTGTCGGGACCCAAAAATACAATTATAGACCCTCCTTGTATAATGCACTAGTCCAGGATCACGCTAGTGCATACAGTATCAACATAAATGACTATCGATCCACACAAGATGATTAATAGAATAAATGACTAATTTGGATAGGAAATAATGGTTTTGATCTTATGGTCGATTTTACATTTATTAAGCTTCGCAAGGCTGACAATAAATAAAATAGCAACAGCGGAATAGAATTAAACTCTACCGGAACCTCATTAATTCACCACAGGCAACCGACTGGGATCAAGGCCCTAACGATTAGCACCTTCGTAGAACTCCTCAAATGCAGGCGAAGACTCCACCACTTCTGTTGAATATTTGAAGCAAGCATAAGTACACAACCGTACCCGCAAGTCATACCACAAAGTGCAATTTATAGATGATGACTTATTCCAAAGGATTGGCTTATGTGGTTATTTTGGATAATGCAACATTTGCAATTGAATACAAATAATAGATTGAAAATAATATTTAAAACAAATAAATAATAATAATTTGATATTTGTTTTCACAAAGGACACAAAGCCTAATCAAATTGTTTCACACAGCTGCACAAGTTATCTCACACAGCTGATCCTCTCCAATTATTTTTTATGAAAATCTACCCCTCGTGTGAAATCCCTGAGTATGTCCATGACCGCGGACACGGGTATTCGAATAGATTGATTTAACACTCTGCAAAGCTTATACACTTTACCCACACGATATGATCAGTGTAGCTAGCACTAATCATAACAAAACCTTTCAGAAACTTCATCTCAAGCATTGACACTCCCAATGTGCTTTACCGCCATCCAATCGATACACAAAGCGCTTGGCACGCCACACACCATTGGACAAGGAAGCGGCGAACCATCCCGCGATGTGAGAATCACACCTCCAGCCCGACACACAGCCTAACCTATCAACCTGAGTAATCCGTGTCAAGACTCTATAACCTACTAAGTTAGACCCGTCCCATACCAAGCATATGGTCATACAGTAAGGCTCAGTTCAATGGCACACAAAATTAAGTCCTTAATTGACCAAGGTAAGACTTCTAATTTCTAACTAAATATCACACAGACTAATATTCTCATGCACACAGCTTCCACCATATCACATAGTATCCACCACTTGCCTCTGTCTAAATCTTTTCCCACCCTATTGGTTTTGTGCAACACATGCCATCAATGAGTAATAGCACATAGCACATACAGTTTTATCACATAGTTCCATAATCACTTAGTCAAGTTTATATTTGCAACTCACATGAGATGATGACTCTTAGCATGGCTAAGCAATCTACTCGTATCTAACCAACCCACGTTGGTTCTACGATAATACCAACTAATAATGAAGCAACCTAGGGTGACAAAATATCATGGCATAACAATAGACAAGGTGGATGTAACAACTTGGATTAATAACTAAACCCAAAAGCATTTAAATAAATACTTAAAGTACAATGCAATAATTTGAAACAAAGTATTTTTGAAAATAGGATTTAACATGATAAAGGTATAACTTGCCTTGGAATAGGTCTAGGTAGTGGTCTTGATCTTGGTGCGCTCCTTCTTCAAAAGTCTCTGAAGCGTCTACTCGCAAACGAAATAAAAAATAATAATAGAGAAAAAACTCTAAAAAATAAATAAATATATTATATAAATATATCTCAAATTTATATGAATTTAGCAATTTGAATGGGTTCAATCGGAGTTCGGATGAAGAAGATATGGCCTTTGGAAGATCAAAACTAAAGAAAATACCATAAATTAGAATTCTGGAATTTTTGAATTATTTTTCTATTGAAATATCCATAATATGATGCAAGCATGACGTCAGCCCTAAGATTTTTGGAATTAAAAAAATTTAAGAAATTCTGACATGTGGGACCCACATGATAGTGACTCAGCTCACATGGACCAAGTCCACCGTGGTTTGGATCTAGAGTTCGGTGAACCGGCTACACATGCGCACACGTGGTGCTGATGCAACAACACACGGGATAACACGCAGGCGCAAGCGCTGAGGTGGCGGCACACGTGCCACGACATGTTGGACTGGCGGCGGCGCGGCTCTAGGCCCGATGACCTCTGGTGAACAGCGGCGTCTCGCCGACGGTGAGTCGTACCAGCGGATAACCAAGGCTATTGCGAACCCGATGGTGTACTTACATGTGGCTGAGGTCAGCGATGATGACTAGCGGCGATGTAATACTCCGATTTATTATAAGAAAGAAAACACTCAAAAGAGAAATTAGATATAAAAAAAGGTGGTTTCTGTAGTTTTTCGGCAACCCAGGCCTCAGGCCATGGCCCAGGAGGCCCATGAGGGGTCGGCCATGTATAAAAGGAGGGGAAAACCCTAATAGAACTATAGCTACAGTGCACCACCACTGTTCACGTGACTGTAGCAGCCCCTCATGTTGCTCTACCAAGATGAGGAGGAGAGGAGAAAGGAAGGAGAGGAATGAAGAAGAAGAAATGAAGAAGAAGAAAGGAAGAGGAAGAAAGGGGAGGAAGGAAGACGAGAGAAAGGGTGCAATCACGCAGCGAGACTTAGATCTCCAGTGGTTCATCAAGGGTAAACTCGATCCCCGATCGCTCGGTAGATTAATCGATTCATTTTGATGCTGTCAGTAGTAGATAGGTTACGTGCATTTTCTGGTCTAGTCATCTGTTAGAAAGTTGTAGTGTTCATCCTTAGCTTTCTATAGGCATAAAGATCATTCGATTTAGAGTTATGGTTTAGGAGTTATGACAGTCTTTTACGACTGTCCAGAAGAGCTGACGAGAATTAGCAGTTACCTTGTCTAGCCAATATGACTTAATTAGAGATCAAATCATAAAGTTCACCCAACATGAATATTGTAGGAAATCCAGTAAGCTCTCCTTATTGTTAAAGATCACAATTTTTAGTTGTGTCAATCAAAAGTTATGGATTTTATACTATCGCTGCATTTCTGACTGACAGATTGAAGGAACAGAAAATTCACCTGATTATTAGATTTATTAGAAGTCCGAATCAGAGGACCTTGACAACTAGGTTATCGTGGAAAGTGTTGTCGTGTTTCCAGATATTGCAAGATCACCCCGTTCTGAGTTTCGTAGTAAAATATATGATGATTTTAGTACTGCTGTCCCGTGGGATCTTCTGCTAAACTGTCGGGAAACTTGAGTAGAACCCTTATTTCGGGTAGTGGAAGATTTCTTTTGCAAGTTCTTTATTAAGCGTGTGCATTGACCTTGCATATTTCTTTTGGGTTAATTTGAGAGTTGAAGTTTCATGCCTTTCCTAGGAGAAGGAAAATGTTAAAACCCTTTGGTGAGGTGTCGTCGTACTTTATCTAAGGGGTTTTATTTAAAAGAACTATTTGGTATGGTAGGAGTTATCAAGAAGGGTTAAATTCTTGGTGCAAACCAATGACTCTTAGTTAATGTCTTCAACCGTGAAGTTAATTTTGCCTCGATAAATATCAACCTTATTTATGTCTTCTATTTGGATACCTAAAGAATTTGTACCAATGCTAGATTCACCTATTTTTTCCTTGCCAAATTGTTGTTATATGTAAGAAGTAATGAATGAGGGTGGTTGTATTGACTTCCAAAGATCTCGTCTTATAAGTATTCCATTGCTGAAGTTTAAAGTTATTTCATTCCAATTTCTGAACAAAGGTAGGACTATGAATGTTTCCATGACTAGATAATCATCGGTTGTTAGTATTAATGGTTAGAGTGCTATTAGTGTGTGCTATACTGGTGTTGAGCATTAGTAAGGGTAAATGAGCAAAATCTAATAAGTCATTTAATCTGGTGTGTTTAATGAGTTTGTCTTGTACTAGAGTGAACTTGTTAAAAAGAGGCTTGTTTCAGCTTGGTGGTTTTCGCACTAGGTTTCATTTCTAGAATAAGTTGTTATTACAATCCCATTTGATGCTGGATGTTTTTATGACACGATTTGTCGTGTTTCCTTTAGAAGGTTTATTGATATGATAGTCGGGTAAATTGATTGTTACCAGGAATGTATGTTATTGGTCTTATTGAAATGTTTAGTTATATGAGGGTAATGTTGATTCTTTTATAGAGAAAGAAATTTGATTTCCTTTCATGATATTTCTAAAATGATCAAATTTCAAGTTTTGTGTTCATGATCTTTTGGGATTTCAAGTTCTATGTGGTAAACAAAATTTATCGTGTAAAGCGATATGCTGCAAAGCTTTAGTGGTTCTTCAGTGATGCGAGAGTTTTGATCTTGAATGATCGTTTGTTCTTAACTGTTAAGGTCTGATATTCTCTTCTTGTGAGGCCCATGCTTTCAACTGTGGACTCCACTTATGTTCCATGAGTTCATTGCTTAACTGGTTTCTCCCTTGGTCCTGTGTTTATTGCGAGTGGTAAATGATTTTCTAGTTAGTGAAAATCGTTTCCATTTGACTTTTCTTTTGAGGAAGAATCAATCCATTCTTTTCACGTGGGTCTTTCGAAGTGATTTTTAATTGTTGTTGTGAGATTGATGTTAATACTTGTAGTAAATTGATAGCCACTGGTGATGTCGCTTAAAATGAGAATACTTCAAGTTTAGCTTTCGTGATATTTTGGAGCTGAAACGGTTTTGAATAAATTGAGGTATTGGGAATGTCCCATTGCTTCTTAAGAATTTCGTGCGATTTGGTCTTAAATGCTCTTTGGTTTGAGTTCGCAAAGTGAGGTTGCAATCAAAGAAAATTTTTGTTGATTTCTTCAAGAGGAAATTAATCCGTTTGCTTTCCGTGAAATCCTGTAAATGAAAATGTTTCGAGTTTTGTGGCTGAGATCATTTGGATCTCATGTTTCATGAGTAGATGAACTGTTCTGAGCAAATTTGGCGTGTCGAAGAATTTTATTGGTTCTTAAGTAGTTCTATGGGTTGGACTAAAGAACTTACCTTGTTCGTAGTGGCAAAGTGTTGTTAGTGCAAGGGCTAATTGTTGTATTAAAGGAAAGAGTGCAGTAGAAGTATTTGATAATTTGAGTCAAGTTTTGTAACTTGTGGTTATTTGAATCATGCCTAAATTTTCTTCTCTTTCCATATCAAGTTTCAATCGTAATGTCATTTTCTTATTGGTTGTTACTTGTTAATTCCTTTTTGAGAGATGTGTGGCCTCAGCTGTGAACTCAACTTTTGTTTTTCCAAGATCCTCGTTATCATATTATTTCTTTTGGTTTCGTGCTCACTGTGAGGAGCAACGTTTTTCTGTGTGACGAAACTTGTCCTTATTCGCATGTTTCTTTTGAGAAAGACTCAACTGTTTTATGTTGTAAAATTTTACAAAGCGTAATTTGGCAACTGTTTAGTGGTGGTTAAGTAATGGTAGTGGTGAGATTTTTCTACCAAGGTATTGGAGGAGTAGTAGAAGATGAATTAGTTTTGATCTGTACCTCTTGGAGGAAATGTGATTCACATGGAATGTTTCGCTTCGAAGTAAATCTGAATAGTCTTACGGCTAAGTAGAACCTATGGTATAAAGAAATTCCAGAACTTCAGTTCATGTTAAAAGGTTGGGGATTGTCGAAGGTATGGAGACCTTGATTACTTTTATAGAGTAACGCAATTGGATAGTATTGCGAGATTATGTGGGTAATTTCTGAGGATATCAATAAGTGAGTATGTTAGAATTGTGGGAATGTTGGAGATTCAATCCGATGATTTCCCTATCTGTTATAATTGAAATTTGTTGTAGAGGTCTTGGAGGTTAAATCTGGGCTTTGCATTTTTATGCTAGACCTTTGGTCACACAATGATTGTGTGTAGAGAGAGTGGAATAACCGAGTTTCCTAAGCAGTGTAATGATAATTGATAGAACCCTTCTGATGTAGTTTATGAACGTGCGTGCTAAGGATTCTGAGTTGTTGTTCTTAGAAATTGGAGGTAATGTGATTGTGTGGGACCTATTCTGTGCTGCTTTGAACGCCTTCTATCAAATCGATTTTGGTTAGTAGAATGAGTTACCTAGAGTATTCGGTAGATTCAATATAGCCTCTCCACAACGGTGTGGATGATGTATTTGAGTTTGAACATAATTTGAGGATGTTTAACTAAGAGGTTTATGCTCAGTTGGTATGCGATGCATTCAAATTTCAAGGTTTGAGAGAAACTTTATTCCTAAAAGAGAAATTGAGAAGCATTTTCTTTATTCACGCTTGATCTTTGTGTTGTTGACTGATGTCTTTCACAATTTTGAGTTGGCACTGTTTTGACATGTTTTGATTCTTTCCAATTCAGACAAACCAAAAGAAGTATTTGGTTTGGACATTCGAGTGATTCCGCCGTTGGCTATCGTGGTGTTTATTCATAAACTGCCTATTTAGAAAAAAAAATTGTTTTCGTGTTGAATTGTCAAATTTAGGATTTAGCCTTTTGGTGAAGAGTTAGCATTGCGTAGATGCGATGAGGACTCTCTATTTCCAGTTGGATTCTCTTCGTTTCCGAAAGTTGCAGAAATTAAGAAGTTGGCATATAGTTTTGTCCGTCTCGGATACATACGTGAAGTACGCATCGTCTGTTGTGTTCTGGTGCTGAGTGAGCAGTTGGGCCATTCAAAGTTCGAGATTTAGTTAAAGACGTTGACCATCGAGTTAGGACTCAACTTCGATTCTCTTCTAACGAGCGTACCTATAAAGTTCCGGTTGAAAAATAGGTCAGACGTCGTTTTACGTCTTTGTGTTGTGGTCTCGCTAGTCCGGGAGGGAGGCTACTTGGGAGCTAGAGTCCCACTTGCGCGATCAAAATTCAGAATTGTTCATGTCAGGTACGTGCTATTTGTTGTTGTCCTTCGAGTAGAATGGCAGATAGAATTCGGGGTCGAATTCTGTTTAAGCGGGGTAGAATGTAATACTCAGAAATTTAATCGGGAAAGAAGAAAAGGATTCGGGAGGAGATAATCAGAAAGTCGGAATTTTCAGTTTTTCAGGGGGGGGGGGGGGTTTCACTTTTTCCCAGCAACCTGGGCCTTGGGCTGCAGCCCAAGAGGCCCAAGAGAAGGGCCGACCAAGGGGGGTGCCCTCCCCCTAACCCTAGCCGCCCCACCCTCTCCCCTCCCCCCCCTCTGCCCTTTCCCTCCCCACTCCCTCCCTTGAGCCGCCACCCCCTCCTCCTCCGACTGGCAACATTACTGCTCCTTGGTGTCGTCTCGCTGCTGTGGTGTCATCCCCGGTGATCCCCGGCGTTGCTCCCCAGGATCTCCTCCGAAGTCACCTCTTCCCGCCGTCGTGATCGGCCGTTCGTCGTCGTTCTTATGGCCGGCCATTGGAGAGGGAAGACAGGTGAAGGGAGGGAGGTCCTCGGGAAGCGGATCAACATCTTCCTACTGGTCTACAAGGGTAACGAGGAGTCTCATTTTTTGTTTGCTGCTGTTTAGAGGAAGGATTGATAGTTAAGATTAAACCGACATGCTGTCTGCTAGAATCCAGAACAGATCTAGTAGGTTGTGCACCCAGTTTCGGCGTCTTAGATGCCGAATATGATATTTTCGTCTCCTAGATTTTTTTAGCCCTGGTTTTTATCTTTCCATATCCACCGAGATCATGAGATTCCGCCTTACGGTTTAGCAGATATGAGTTATTCTTTGGGCGCTATTCTGCCTGTCTGACGAGAAGGAACTGTCTGTTTGATCCTTAGTTTTGACCTTGTTAATGTACGATTCAGGACCTCCACCCAGCTAGGTTATTATATAATTTTTAATAATATTTCTAGATTGATAAAGATCACCTCCATTGGATCTGTAGAATGAAAGTTATGCTTTTTTCTTTAATGCTGTTATGTGGTCTGGACAGATGTCTGTCAGACATTTTCAACTACTGGTTATCCAATTGTCTTGGCCGAATCGATAAACCCCGTCAACTAGAGTTTCGTATCCTGGTTCGTTAAGATTCATTGAGCACTAGTTTGCACATCATTCCGAGTTATATATCTTTAATTATAATTTTTCTCGTAGTGCTGTCCAGTAGGGTTGTCAGGTGGCTGAATAGGTTAAATGTCAGTTTAAAACCGTTGATTGTGTTGAAAAGTTAGGGGATTATGGTAGGACACCGTAGCTATGTCATACCTTGTTATCCTTATTGCGAATACGTATTTGTGTAGGCGGTGAGGCGATGAGTGGAGAAGCACCTTCGTTGCCTCCTAGCAATTCACAACGCGAAAGGCAAGTACAATGTGTTCATATTGATTTCTGTTGAATGTTGTTAATGCAATATTTCTTCTATGATCCATGTTCATACTTCATGTTATACAGTTGAAAGTTGTTGATGCGATGTTATTTCAATAATCCATGATTCATACTTCATGACATATATTCGTTCCTAGTTGATAATCCATGTGATTGAAAGAGGTGACACCCATTGCATATATTCATTCCATTCTTGCATTGTTCGTGTTCCGTCCACGGGAGTATAATTGTTAAGATCCATCAATTCCAGTATGGGCACGTAAGACCCACCATTTCAATGTGGGCAATTTTGGACACCCGTATGAAACGTTCTTCATACGGTGATTGGATCCCCCAAACTTTGTTAAGTACGGGCTTAAGTGAGCACCGACGGGTGTGTCACTCGCTATACCGGTATGAGCATGTGTGAGTGCTTTCCTTTCAATGCACCCATTCATTTCATTCATATTCATAAGTGTTCAGAGATAAGTTCATCCTTCGTATTGAGATTGAATAGTCCATAACCTTGAATGTTCAATTGTTTACTGTACTTGCTGAGTTTCGACTCATTCTTGTTTTCTTTATTTATTTAGGTGATCGTTGATGATGACTCTATTGGGAGAGAATAGACCTGCACGTATCACACAGTTCACTACATTTTACTTCCATTAATAGTGTCGAGTATGTCTTTCAGTTGTTAACTGAGGAACTGTAATAAATAAGTTTTCTACTGCATGATATTTCTCTCTACGTTATGTTTTCTTGTTAAATTATGCTAGTGGATCACTTCAATTATTTATTGATTCTGTTTGATGAATTCAGTCTTTATTCCTGCCATGCTACTATTAAGGTTGGTCCCTTTATGTACTTAGATGAGTTTAAGTTTAAATTCTTCCGTAATTTGGTTGTATGTTAGTCCTTTAGGTAACATCTTGGCTTCCGAATAGCCAGGGTGTTACAATAATCCTTAGACCTAGGATTAGCATGGTTTCCTACATGTGTAGTAGCACTCTTACGGGTTGCCAAACACTACTCGTAACTTGGTAGTTATAAAAGTAGCTTTCGGGTATGCTATGAAAAATGCGAAGGGGTATGACTGGTCGGATAGGGGATTTGCCCCTCCTAATATAACAGGAGAGATGTCTCAGGGCCCCTCGTAGTGGTCGGATAAAGAAAGTGTATAACCATGCCACTAGTGGTCGGAGTGTCGACCACATGAAGTTATTCGACACTTGATCGAGAAAGTATTGAACAGTCCAAGGATGATACAACATCTCACCTGGAGTTCAACCAGACATCGTGAGGCAAAGGGAGAATACACGAGAAGGTCTTTCGGTTCAATCAGATACGGACTAGTCGTATGAAGATACAAGCTGGTCGTAGGCTGGTCGAACATGGCCACTAAGTGGTCGAAACTTTATCATAAGGAGTTACAAATTGGTCGAGACCAAATATGAACTGGTCGTATAGAGATATGAGCTGGTCGTTAGTGATATGGACCTGGTCGTAGATCATATTGCATTAAGATTCGTCCGATATATTCTATGTGTGTTTGGGAATCGTTATGCGCTGCTAGGTACCGCTAACGACTAGTGGTCGGAAAAGAGTTTCCGAGTCACAACTAATTACACATGAACCTATAGGGTCGCACACTTAAAGGGCTAGGATTTGATTTGGATGGTGATATGAATTCTTGTAGGCCACGAGTTCCTAATGGGAAGGGGTGTTATGATCTTTTGAAGAACTTCCCAAAACCCTAATAGCCACGCTTTCCTCAATCACGCCGCCGGTGCTAGCACTCTAGCGCGTGGTGCCCCTGCTCCGTATGTGTGGATACCTTGGAGGTGTTATTGCGAAGCATCAACACTAGGACGATACACAACTCAGTACGACCACTCGGAGGAGCAAACGCGCGGCGAGTACGACTACTCGGAGGAGTAGACGTGCGGCAAGTTCGACTACTCGGAGAAGACGTGTGGCGAGTACGACTACGACTGCATCAACTCGCTACATAGACTCTACTTCTGCTACGAGTCGGCGCGTCTTGTGGTAATCTCGTGATCTATTACTAGCGGATGTTCCTTGGTTGCGCGGTAAATTTTTTGTGTTGTGCTTTCGTAGCCTTCCCACGATCCTTCAGATCGATGATCTATTTGACAAGTTGAAAGGAGCCGGACTGTTCTCCAAGATAGATTTGAGGTCAGGATATCATCAGTTGAAGATTCGCCCAGAGAATATTCCCAAGACAACTTTTTCAACTCGATATGGACTGTATGAGTTCACGGTCATGTCTTTTGGATTGACCAATGCCCCTGCTAACTTTATGAACTTGATGAATAAAGCATTCATGGAGTATTTTGATAAGTTCGTCATTGTCTTTATTGATGATATTCTAGTATACTCCAAGAGTGAGGAAGAGCATGAAAAGCACCCCCGCTTGATCTTAAACAAGCTTAGAGATCATCAACTCTATGACAAATTCAGCAAGTGTGAATTTTGGATGAAGGAAGTCACTTTCTTGGGACACGTCATGTCTGCAGAAGGAGTCACCGTCAACCCGAGCAAAGTCAAGGATGTGCTCAACTGGGAGTCACCCAAAACAATGCCTCAGATTAGAAGTTTTCTCGGTATGGCTAGATACTACCGCTAGTTTATAGAAGGATTATTCAGAATAGCAAGACCCCTCACTCAGTTATTGAAGAAGGAAAAGAAATTTGCTTGGACACCAGAATGTTAGCAAATTGTTCAAGAATTGAAGAAGCATTTGATCACCGCACCAGTGTTGATTTTACCAGATGTTCGGAAATATTTTGAGATCTTCTGTGATGAATCACGACAAGCACTTGGTTGTGTCCTGAGGCAAGAAAGGAAGGTTGTAGCATATGCTTCACGTCAGTTGAGGCCTCATAAAGCAAATTACCCTACACATGACTTAGAGTTGGCTGTCGTAGTGCATGCTTTGAAGATGTAGTGCATGCTTTGAAGATATGGTGTCATTACCTCATCAATAATCGTTGTGAAATTTACACTGACCATAAGAGCTTGAAATATATTTTCACCCAAGCTAATCTCAATATGAGACAAAGAAGATGGTTAGAGTTGATCAAGGATTACGATATTGGAATCCATTATCATCCAGGCAAAGCTAATGTCATAGCATATGTCTTAAGTAGAAAGATCTATTGCAACACTCTGATGATCAAGGAAAGTCAGCTAGCCCTGCATGAAGTATTTTGGAAGCTCAAGTTAGAGTTGGTTGAAGAAGATTACTTAGCTACTTTGGAAGCTCAACCTACTCTGCAGAATCAGATCAAGAAAGCTCATCTTGAAGATGCAGATATCAAGGAGATCAAGAGCAACATGAAGAAGGGTAAATCCCTAAGAATTTCAGAAGATGAGCAAGGGACCATTTGGTTTGATAAGCGTATTTGTGCACCAGACCAGAACGAGCTTAAGCAGTTGATACTCAAGGAAGCACATGAAACCTTATATTACATTCACCCTATAAGCACTAAGATGTGTCAATATCTCAAGGAGTTGTATTGGTGACCAAGTTTGCAGCGCGGGATTGCAGAGTATGTGACTCAGTGTGATGTGTGTCAGCGAGTTTAAGCAGGGCATCAGAGACCCACCGGACTCTTGCAACCTTTGAGCGTGCCTGAATGGAAATGGGAAGAGATTGGTATGGACTTTATCACCAGTTTGCCAATAACAAGAGAAGGATATGATTCTATCTGGGTAATTGTAGATCGCCTAAGTTACTCACTTCATTCCAATCAAGACTACCTACTCAGGAGACAGACTTGCAGAGTTGTATATGGCAAAGATAGTGTGTCTGCATAGTGCACCAAAGAAGATCGTGTCGGATCGAGGATCCCAGTTCACCTCAAGATTATGGCAAGAGCTGTATAGCGTTCTGGGCACTAATCTGAATTTCAGTATAGCCTAACATCCGCAGACAGATGGACAAACAGAAAGAGTAAATCAAATCCTAGAGGATATGTTAAGAGCTTGCGCTCTAGCAAACCAGACCAATTGGGATCAAATGCTACCTTATGTAGAGTTTTCATACAACAGTTATCAGTCAAGTCTCCAAATGTCCTCGTTTGAAGCTCTTTACGGAAGAAAGTGCATAACACCATTGTAATGGACTGAAACAGACGAAGGACAAGTACTTGGACCATATATCTTGAAGGAAGCCGAAGATCAATTTTGGTCAATAAGAGAAAAGCTGAGAACAGCAAAAACTAGGCAAAAAAGTTATGCTAATAACCGTCGTCGAGATTTAGCGTTTGCACCCGGAGATCATACGTATCTGAAGGTTTCACCTCTCAAAGGGATGCACCATTTTAGAGTAAGCGAGAAGCTTGCAACAATATACATCGGAACCTTTCCAATTCTTGTCAAAGAGGAGAAGTTGCTTACAAGTTAGAGCTCCCACCTCAGCTGTCAAATGTGCATGACATTTTCCATGTGTCGCAACTGAAGAAGCGTCTACGTGTGTGAAAGGATCAGATGTCGTTAGAAGCAGTGGATATGTAGGAAGATCTCACGTACAAGGAGCAACCCATCAAGATTTTAGAAGTGCTAGAGTGAGTGCCGATGAGCAAGATTATTTGTTTATATAAAGCCCAGTGGAGCAATCATACCAAAGAGCAAGCTACTTGGGAGCGTGAAGAGGACCTGAAGGCCGAGTTTCCCTACCTATTCTCTAGTCAGCCTGAATCTCGGTGTCAAGATTCCCTTAACAGGGGTAGGCTTATAACATCCCAATTTTTAAAGATTTTTGAAAAATTTTAAAAATAAAAATAACTATTTGATTTTATTGCTAAAGCTTAACTAGCAATTTTAGAAAACAAAAAGAATTTAATATGAATTACTCAAACTTCAATTAATTCAAAATTGGTTTAATTTGGGTTTCTGGCATTTAAAGTCAACAAAATTATTTTAAATCTTTTCTTGAATTTATAGGAATTTAAAAAGGGTTTTTCCTTTTTCCTGAAAAATAAAAATAACTTATTTGCAAAATTAAAAGATAACTTAAAGTTGTAAATAATTTTAGTAAGTTTTAAAAAACTCAAGGAATTTTTATGTATTTCTCTAGAATTTTTGGACTTTATTTACTATTTTCTAAAAAAACCTTTTTATTTGTTGTATTTTCTGCAATTCGAAAATCATTAAAAAAATATCATGTTAGTCGTCCCCTAGCGCACGTAGAACCGTCGTGAGAGCCCATAGTTCGATCTCCTGACCCGGTCATCCTTCGCCGCTATAAATGGATGCCCCATGCGCCCCTATCTCCCCTCTTTCTTTTCCCCCGCTCCCCTCCCTCTATTTCGCCTCCTCCTCGCCGCGCTTCAAGTTTTCCTCCCGCCAGCCGAAGCTTGCTCTGTCACCATTTCCACCACTGGGAAAGGCACTCCATCAACATTGTCTTCACCTCCAGCTTCGCAAGACAATGTTCTACCCCGTGCTCATCCTTTCCTCGTCGAAGCTGCACCAGAACTCGTGTGCCGCTTCTGACCACCGCCGCTGCCGCTCTTCCTCCTCGCCGTCGGCCTTCCCTTCGCGCGTTGTCGCCAAAACCTCAAGCCATAGGTTTGCCTCACCTAACTCTCACCGCATGTGTCCTTTCAGCCGGCCAGTTCCCCGCCGTTTGTCGGCGACCCTTGGGTCCCGAGCTCCGTCGGCTCGATGCCGACGTGGCGATGCCACCTCAGCGCCAGCTCGATGCCACCTTCTCCATCTCGCACGTGTGGCAGCCGCATCAGCGCGTGAGTGGCGCCCTGTGCCAACGTGCGCAAGCAAACTATTCCCATGCGCCTGGTCCACCGTGGACCGGCGCACATCTGTGGACCCAGTCCATAGGACGTGGGACCCACCTGTCATCGATTCAAGCATTTTTCTTTTGAACATAATTGAGCCAAAAATGTATTTCCCATCGCTGACGTCAGCCAAAGCAATAAAACAATTTTCCTTTAGAAAAATAATTCTGAAAATCCAAAAAACCTTATTTTATTCATTTTATGTGTTTTTCAAACTTCCTAGAGCCCGTTCTCCTTCGTTCAAGCTCCGATTCGTGTGATTCAAATTTCTATATTCATCGAAATTTAGTACATTTCATTTGGTTCTAGTTTGGTAATTTTTGTATTTTATTTAGAATTTTTTTTATTTATTTGGCTCTATTCGCACATATAGATTCCAGCGTTTCGGAAGAATTCTTGGACCCGTCGACCGAAGCATCTCAACTCTTCAAGGAAGGAAAGTCGTAGACCTTTGATCATATTGAACCCATTTTATAAAATTATATTATTTTATATCAACATGCATAGCTAGTTTTATAATAACTGCTTTCGGGAATAGTTAAATGCCCAATTGTCATTATGCTACCTTGAATAATTGTTATTGACATGTTCCCTTGAATGACATAAATCCTTGGACACCATAGGATTGGGTAATCTTAGTTGTATATTATTGTAATACCAACATGGGTGTGTATTATGCTTAGTCATACTTTAGCTATTCGATGGGATTCATGATCACATGCTTAAATGTTTAAACTTGACTTAATGAAAGATGGAATTTTGGCGCGGCCATTGTTATTAAAAGATGTTGTGCCATGGCAAGGGTTGTTATTTGGTCAAGTTGAACCAAAAATGATTTATACTCGGGCGAGTGATCGGGTGCAGGAAGCACATTGGGATGTGGTTGCCTCACCTAAGTAGTCACTAAGGACTTAACTTTGTGCACCATTGATCTGAGCCTTACTGTGCAACCACAAGTCTATCTATGGGGTGGATCTGGCCAACTAATTATCAAAGTTTTGTTTTAGTTCTGTTTGGGTTGTTAAGTAGCGCAGGAGGGGGTCGGAGTGGCAAATCCTTAGATAGCAGAACCGAATCAAAACGGAGCTTTGCAAAAAGCTTGTGGTAGTCTCTCCTTGATCCACATATCTAAGAAAATGTGTGTTTTTATCAAGATGATTATCTCTTCTGGGTCATGTTGTAAACCTCTGCGGAGTGTTAAAAACTATTCGAATAACCGTGTCCCCGGTTATGGATAATGCCCGGTGATTTCACATGAGGGGTAGATTTTCATAATAATGTTGGAATTATTTGGTTAGAATAGTTGGGATGTGAACGGGGTGTTCACTAGTTGTTTCAAATAACTGGAATACTTAAGTATTAATCTTTTTAATTATGCTTTACAATCTACTTATTCTATTTAATGTCAATACTACTTTCTGCAAATTAAACATAAAGCTATCCTTGTTCAAGTCTTGCACGAATACTATTTGCATATATTTCCTTACGACTTCCTGAGTATTTTATGTACTCACGGATATACGCCACTTGTTGATCAGTCCCCGCAAAAGAACCAGGGAACACCGAGTTCTACGAGGATGAATACTTCGAAGACTATGTGAACTAGGATGCGTCCTCCATTACATGTGGGCATGTCGAATGGCCTCCATGAGATATTTTGGTTTCCGCTGCAAGTTTATCTTTTGTTGCTAAGCCCTGTGTGGCAACCTCTGTAAGTCTTGACCATAAGGTCCTTTTGCTGCTAAGTAATATTACTTTGTGTGCTTCATTAGCTTCTTTGTTGTATGGATATGATAACATCGATGTTGCAATTGTGTGAGCTAGCTACTGATCTGAGACTAGTTCGGAATACACAGAGGGTCCCAGGATTGCATACCGGGGTCCCGATAACAATCCATTCATCTCACATAAGTCCGAATGGAGTAGATCTAAAGGTGCCAAGTTATTTTACTCCTGTAACCCCTTAAAGGGTTTTCGAGGTTGTTTTACTTGCACACAAGTTTAACACTTTGATCCTTTGATAATTTCACATTTTGGAATTAAATTAATCTGAACATTCGAGTAATACTATCAAAACTAATATGACAAAAATGAGAATGCCATATATTGGCCTCACATTTATTCAAACCAATTGGAACATTCAGACTGTGACAATACTTTGGAGTACTTATGCAGAACAAGCCTCCGCTCTCATAGTCTTTACCAACAAAGTTACCAAACTTAGACATTACAATTTTATTTGACTCAAGTATTAGCTTATAACTATCCCTACATAGGAAAGAACCACTAACGAAGTTCTTGTTTATTGTTCGTGCATGTTGCATGTTCTTCAAGTGGACAATCTTCCCTGAAGTAAGCCTCAGATCCACCATGCCAACACCAAGAACAGAAGCATGTGACCCGTTTTCCATTAGGATTGAGGAAGCCCCAGCTACCTGATAAGAAGAAAACAAGAAAATATCAAAACATACGTGAACATTAGCTCCAGTATCAACCCACCAATCAGTTGATTGATATGCTAAAAATACAACAGGTGAATTACCATACCCTCCTATTGAGGTCTCGCCTATGACCACGTTGACAGCCTTTTTTTGTTGTACACCATCCTTACTCTTGCGGAAACAACAGTCTTTCGTCATATGACCGTTTTTCCCACACACAAAGTAGGTGATGTTCCTCATATCCTTCTTCTCAGTTTTCCTCTTGAAGCTAGTTGTCTTGTTTGGTTTAAAGTCTTTGTTATTCTTGTCATATCTCTTCTCTATGACATTTGCATTGATCTTATTGTTTTGACTGGAAGTGCTTGATACATCTTTTGCTCTTGCCTTTTCTTCCACATCAAGGGTAGTAATGAGATCCCCAATAGATATCTCTTCCCTCTTGTACTTTAAGTCAGTGGTGAAATCCCGCCATGAAGAGGGAAGTTTGGCAACAATGCTCGCAGCCACAAACTTAGGAGGCAAAACACAACCCAGATGTGTAATCTCTCTGACCAGTAATTGTAGCTCATGAGCCTGTGCAACTATCGACTTAGCATCTTCCATGCTGTAGTCGAAGAATTGCTCGCATATATAGAGCCAACGAACAACCTCAGCTTCGACATATTTTTGCTCGAGTGCATCCCACAACTCTGTGGCAGACTTGAAGTCCATGTACACATCATAGAGCTGGTCAGCTAGTATGGTCAGTATGCATCTAAGGGCGGTGTTGTTATCTATGTCTGACTTCATGGTCTACTCAATTGTAAATAGATACTATGGTCGGATCACCCACCACAGCCCCAAAGATATAAGCCAAATCTTGACCCTTGTCTGCCATCTACGAAAGTTCAGACCAGAAAACCTCTCAAGTTTCATAGCATCTTCCATTGATGAATCACAAAAATGTCTACAATAAGGTTTCTGGAATGTTGGTAATGTGGACAACATTTTAATTCCATATTTGATTATGAGGCAAAGATCACAAATAACTAGAGATGCATAAAGCGATATAAATAGTAGGCAACTCATTGCACTTCTAAACATACTCAACAATATGAATATAGCAAAAAAAAACTGGTCGTACGACTAACTTACAGTCAAGCTTGATGAAGAACACGAAATAGTGCAGACTCGATGTAGTGCAGATCGTAGATGTCGCAGTCAAGCGAGTAGTCATAGGATGCAGTGCAAAGAGTGGTGCGGACTCGATGCAGTACAGATCGTAGATGTCACAGTGAAGTGAGTAGTCGTAGGATGTAGTGTAGAGAGCGGTCGCACAGATGCGTGGCCCAGAAACCTTAGTGCCACCCCATGCAGGAGAACTCTACGACAATGGTTCGGTGATATACGCTCACTCTCCTTCCAGATACACGCCGAGGAGAAGGGATGGCTAGGTTCGACAACTCAATACCTCAGTACAGTTGATCAGAGAAAGAGTTAGAAAAATTGGAATGAATCGATATTTTTGGTTTGGACGTCTCCAGATCATTTTAAGGTTGAGACAATTACTCTCTAGTAATTGAATACTTAGACCACTAGTAACTGCTAATTCAAAATCAATTAATGGTCATTAAGCAGTGTTTATTGATCCTAGTTGTACACTGGTCTATAGCTTCAACCACTGGTCTACAGCTTTGACCAGTGTATTACGACCACACTGGTATAAGGATCCAATCACTATTTTCTGACCATACCGGTCTATACATTCAACCACAATAGTCTATGGTTTCGACCACATTATTTCAACCACACTATTCTAAGTCTTCGACCACACTGGTCTAAGCCTTTGACCACATTGGTCTATGCCTTCAACCACACTGGTATATGCCTTCGACCACATTATTACCACCACACTAGTCTAAGCTTCGACCACACTGGTCTATGCCTTCGATCACACTGGTCTAAGGCTTCGATCACTCTCATCTAAGACCCTTGGTATAAGGCTTCGACCACCCTGGTCTAAGACTTTGACCACCCTGGTCTTAGACCAGAAGAACCATGGTCTAAGATTTCGACCACCCTGGTCTAAGACCACTGGTCTAAGGCTTTGCACACTTTGGAATTTTAGGAATGAATGTGCCTTTACACATATGGGCCCAATTATAACACTTTTGATGAGAGTCAATCTTCAAGCTCAAGGAGTCTGGGAGGCCGTCATTATAGGTGGTACTAATTTTCATCAGGACAGGATGGCCTTATTAGCCATACTGCAAGTCATGCCGCCAGAAATGCTAGCAACTCTAGTGATGAAAGACTCCGCTAAGGAGGCTTGGGAGGCTGTGCGATTGATGCACCTTGGAGTCGAGCGTGTGCGTGAGGCAAAGGCGCAAGCACTGCGAAAGGAGTTCGACGACATTCGCACGATGGAAAGCGAAACTGTGGACGACTTTGCAATGCGCTTGACTGGCCTCGTCTACAACATTCGCATTCTTGCAGATACACTACAGTAAGAAAAGGTAGTGAAGAAGTTCCTACGTGTTGTTTCTTTCAGGTATTTACAAGTGGCGATATCAATCGAGCAACTGCTCGATCTAAGGAACATGTCTGTTGAAGAACTCATCGGGCGACTCTGGGCTGTTGAAGATCGGTATGAACCTTTAGAAGGTGGTACCATGGGCGCGACTACTTCTCACTGAAGAGGAGTGGTGCACGCCCATGAAAAGGAAGGAGCAAGAAGCTTCATCCATAACCAGCAAAGACAGTGGCTCCAAACAGGGTCGTAATCGTGGCAAACCCAGAAAAGGAGGATTGCCATCTAGTGGCACCCGACCCAGAAAAGGAGGATTGCCATCTAGTGGCACCCGAGACAAGTCCAAGATAAAGTGTTTTAATTGTGGGATTCTTGGCCATTATGCCAAGGAGTGTCGCAAGCCCCGGAAGGAATGCAAAGTGATGGTAAATCTCACCAAGGTGCAAGAGGATGAGCCCACACTCTTGATGACACAGATGTGCAACACTATGGAGGCTGTGGAGAGAGCAACTGCCCAAGTTGTGTTGAATGAAGCACATGCTCAAGCATACCTTGGGCGTGAAGAAGGTCATCAAGATGACAAGTGGTACCTCAATACAGGGGCAAGCAACCACATGTTCGGCTGCAAGGAGAACTTCACTGAGTTGGATTCCAACATAAAGGGATCTGTCAAGTTTGGGGATGGCTCCATCGTCGAGATATGTGGGCGAGGGACGGTGATGTTCACATGCCTCAATGGTGAACATCGCACTCTCACAGACGTATACTACATCGCTCGACTACGCAACAACATCCTAAGCCTTGGCCAATTCGATAAGCATGGATGCCAAATGCTTATCGAGAATGGCGCGCTTTGGATTCGAGACTACCAGCGACAACTTCTCGCCAAGGTAAATCAAACAATAAATCATCTATATGTGCTTGATTTGCATTTTGCAAAACCAGTGTGTTTGGCGGCAAAATGCAACAACAAAGCGTGGCGCTAGCACGCGCACTATGGGCACTTGAACTTCCAGGGACTTCGAAAGTTGGTGCAACAAGAAATGGTATGTGGGCTGCCAAAGATTGATCAGGTGGATCAAATCTGCAATGGCTGCCTGGTGGGAAAACAACGTCGAGCTCCATTCCCGCAGGAGGCCAATTACCGAGCGGAGAACATTCTAGATCTCATACATGCCGACTTGTGCAGGCTAATAACGCCAACGACACCAGGTGGGAAGAAGTACTTTCTTCTTCTGGTGGATGATCACAGTCGTTACATGTGGCTGACCCTTCTGGCATCAAAAGACGAAGCCACAGCGGACATAAAGAAGTTCCAAGCTGGTGTGGAAGTAGAGACCGAGCGGAAGCTGCGTGTTCTACGCACCGTTCGTGGTGGGGAGTTCACATCTATAGAGTTTGTGGACTACTGTGTAGGTCATGGCGTACAAAGGCATCTTACAGCGCTGTACTCTCCACAACAGAACGACATCATCAAGTGGAGAAATCAGATTGTGCTTGCAATGGCAAGAAGCACGATGAAGACAAAGGACATGCTGGGGAAATTTTGGGGAGAGGCGATTACGACCGCAGTTTACATCCTCAATCGTGCACCCACACGAAGCGTCTAAGGCAAAACTCCATTCGAGGATTGGTATAGAAGATGCCCAAATGTGCATTACTTTCGCATGTTTGGGTGCATCGCTCATGTAAAGACTGTGAAGCCAAACTTAAAGAAGCTGGATGATAGAAGTGTGCCAATGATCTTCATCGTCTACAAGCCCGGCTCCAAAGCATATTGGGTATATGACTCAGTGGGAAAGCGCGTGTGCGTCACACGCAATGTTATCTTCAACGAGGCGGCAAAATGGGACTGGAGCGCCTGGAGGATAATGAAGCTCAAACCATTCCCAGTTAAATCTTTACCGTGAAATATATGTCACACTCTTTCGCAGGGAGTGATGTTGATGAGGCGCCGAGACCAGGGAGTGGTGCAACGCCTGAACCAACTACCCCAATCAACGTCGTGTCAGGCACGACATCGTCCCTCCCGAGTCCAAGCGGTGTAGGAAAACCAACTGGTGTGGAATTTGCCACACCACCCAGTGATGGTTTCACAGACAACTCCGACAAAGGGCTACGACGCTACCGCACCATGGCAAATATCTATATTACAACCTCCATTCATGAACTTGAGTTCAGTGGATTGTGTCTTCTAGGAACAGAAGAACCGGGGAACTATGCTGAAGCTGAGAAGCATAAATGCCGGCGCCAAGCGATGACTGAAGAAATGAAGGTAATCGAAGAGAATGAGACTTGGAAACTCACTGACCTTCCAGTTGGGCATCGTCCCATTGGTTTAAAGTGGGTTTACAAAGTTAAAAAGGGTTCGCTTGGTACTATAGTGAAGCACAAGGTGCGGCTGGTGGCGAAAGGATATGTACAGAAGCAAGGTGTCGACTTTGAAGAGGTATTTGCACCTGTTTCTCGCCTAGAGACTGTGCGGTTGTTCATCGCTCTAACTGCTTCTGAAGGGTGGGGGTGCATCACTTGGACGTCAAGTCCGTTTCCTCAACGGTGATCTTGAGGAGGAGGTCTACGTGATCCAACCACTTGGATTCGTAGACGACGCGAATGCACACAAGGTGTTGAAGCTTAACAAGGTTTTGTATGGGCTATGCCAAGCACCTCGAGCATGGAACTCCAAGTTGGATCGAAGTCTAAAGCTACTCGGATTAAAGATAATCTAGTCAGAGCATGTTGTGTACATAAGCAATACTAGTTTGTTTAACCTGCTTGTGGGAGTTTATGTTGATGGCCTTATAATCACAGGCTCACACCCACAGGTGATCAACAACTTCAAGAAGGATATGAAGAAGATGTTTAGCGTGAGTGATCTCGGATTACTCAGCTACTATTTGGGCATTGAAGTACATCAGATCAAGACTGGGATCACCTTATGCCAGTCGGCATATGCGTCGAAGATACTAGAGAAGTGTGGAATGACTGATAGCAACCTGTGCGAGGAGCCGATGGAAGCAGGGATGAAACTAAGCAAGGTTAGTAGTTGTCCTCCTACTAACACTACATTCTACCGTAGTGTGGTTGGTAGCCTAAGATATCTTGTACATACAAGACCTGACATTGCATATTCTGTCAGTTATGTAAGTCAGTTTATGGAAAATCCAACAACTGAGCACTTGGCAGCCATGAAGCATATCCTGTGGTATGTTAAGGGGTCACTGAACATGGGGTTTTACTACCAAAAGAGAAATGAGGATGTTCTGCACCTGATTGGGTATAGTGACAGCGACATGGCTGGCGATGTTGATGATCGCAAGAGCACAACATGAGTAGTGTTTCTGCTGGGACAAAGTCTGATTAGTTGGTAGTCCCAGAAGCAGAAGGTAGTGGCACTATCTTCGTGCGGGACGGAGTAAATCACAGCAACTACCGCAGCGTGCCAAGGAATTTGGCTTGGACGTTTGCTGAGTGATCTGCTGAAGAATGACGGCAGAAGAGTTGTCCTCAAGGTGGACAACAAATCCGCAATATCTCTATGCAAGAATCCCGTTCTTCATGATCGGAGTAAACACATTGACACTCGCTTTCATTTCATTAGGGAGTGTGTTGAGAAAAAGCATATTACAATAGAGTATATCAACTCTGAAGTGCAACTGGCGGACATTTTGACGAAGCCACTCTCACGTCAGAAATTCCAGGAGATGCGCAAGAAGCTCGGCCCCGTTGAGATCAACAAGATTAGAGAGTGGTTTGCTAAAATAACATTGTTGTGTTCTTTTCTAACCGCATGGAGCAGTTTTTCTATTACCAAATGACGCATTGCTTCCTAGTGACGCGTTGTTTCCTTGAAGCAATTGCTTGTAACTACCAGAGATTGATTAGTATATATATATAAAATAAAGAACCTCCCGTCGTTAGTGAGGTTGAGTACCAAAAGAAACATCCCTGTTAGTTACCGCGCAACGAAAGCAAGATCATCGTATGTGATTGCTGACACGAGAACCAGTCAGGGAGGGTCTACATCATCCTAAGCATAGACTAATCCCCGTTTGAGCAAACTACAAACAAATTATATCGCTTTCCGGAATGTATAATGGGGTAAGGCTATTTGTAAGCTGGCAGACAATCGCGTACGAAATGATCAGATTAGACATTGACAGGATACTGAAGACTGCAACAGTGCATCATGCAATTAATTTTTTCAATGTTTCCATACACAACCGCGCATAGACTTACAGCAAGTCATCCTACGATCCTACTCCTACCACACAAAACCACTGCAATGAGATCCATAATTGCCACTAGGTCAGTTAAAAAAAGCAATAGCAACTATATGACGAGAAATGCTTCAGTTAAATTTCCTCAAGCATACCATTCAGTTAACAAGCATCCCTAGACTGAAGATAAGCAGACTTAAGCACCTTCAGACCTTCTAAACTCACGCTTCAGAAGTTGTATCATGGTCACAATGACTGAGAAAATCAAACAATTATCCTTACCAAACATATAGGAGCATAAACTAACTATTTACTGTAAATTTGAGGCACACTGATGCAGAATTTTCATTTTCGCATTGAAGAAAACAGTTGTCTGCCACTTAGTGCATAATAATACCATTAGGCCGCAATTTTATTCAGAAACCAAACACTTGTTGTAAAGCAAAAGAATTTAAATGGCTTGTAAACATTACAAAGCTTTAGACTTAGGTTTTATCGACAAACAAGGATGAACATAAAAGGAGCTTTCTGTAAAACTCAGCAAAACGGGATAGCCAAGGGAACTAACAAAATACTTACAACTTACAAGAATAACCACACCATATAGAGCAAAAATAAGTATTGCACCAATTCTTCAGAACATTTTTAAAGCAGAGCAAACAAGGAAGAATGCAACAGAACTTGCCCAAGGTCAAACTTGAAATGGCAGGGCAAGAGAGAATAGTCAACTAGTATCAGGATAGGACTAAATGACAGGGTGGAGTCGTTCATGAATCATGAGGCAAGGAAGGTATCTGCGCCTTAAAAGGCACTACAACCTTCTCAATTATCCACGATGGACTAACACAAACGAGAACCAATCAGGGAGGGTCTACATCATCCTAAGCATAGACTAATCCCCGTTTGAGTGGTTTGAGCTAACTACAAACATACTATATCGCTTTCCAGAATGTATAATGGGGTAAGGCTATTTATAAGCTGGCAGACAATCGCGTACGAAATGATCAGATTAGACATTGACAGGATACTGAAGACTGCAACGGTGCTTCATGCAATTTCGGTAGCAAGCATCCATGGCGTGTAATTATCTAAGGAGAAGAAGAAATGGTGCTACATTAATTCCAACTAGGGGAAAGATACCTGGGGGACAATTACAAGCACCTATTTTTGGAAGAAAAATCAACACAAGAAAACTGAAGGCTTCTAGATCCATTCATTATTGGCTCTTGTCGAAATCACCAAGCTAGCCACTAACAACGACTTTCTTCGCTATTATTCTATTTAGTTTTAAGCATCACCAGGAAATTGCAGAGGATAGAGATTGAGGAGCCAACTAGACTTTGGGGTCATCGCAGCAGACAACAAGAAGGAAACAGTGTGCGGAGAAGGATATGGTGAAATCAAGGGGAAATTGCGCGAGGGGCGGAAGGTGAGTACGTTGAAAGCCACTCACTACGACATTCCCTTCGGTGTTCGGTGGGCCATTTCGTCGTCATGCAGACAGCCGGTGCAGCATGCGCATCTGGTTGGAGTTGGAAATATCCTGCCACTCCGTCTCTTACGAGGGTAGGGTGGGTCCATCCACGAGGCGTATCATAAAATATATCACCACGGGGTTTTCGGTAAAATAGAGAGAAATGATAAACAGTATTTGACAATGATACTGTAATAGTAAAGAAAAGAAAGCACTGTGCCGGCTGCTATGGACCTTTGTTTTTTAGTTGGACGGTGGGAGATATATTTCCATTTTCCTTGTTCGTGTGGGTCCAGCAAGCAAAGTCAATAAAGCATAAATGAAGACCAAGACTCACTCTCACCCACGATCAAAATTTCCTTTCTTATCCCCGGCCAAACCAGAGGCTTTGCTTCTGGGTCCTGGTTGCTCCGCAAGTCGCAGGAAATTTGCAGTTTACCTGGCGCTAACCGTGATGACCCTTACAGCAAGATAATGGCGTAACGGCGGCACGACCGATGCTAAGAGCACTCCTTTTTCCTCAAGTGGGAAACAACGAATTCCATATCTAGATTTTTTTAAAAAAAATATTATTATTATTAATAATTTAAAAGATAATTACAAAAAAAAAATTGAAAAAATTACAAAATAAGTGTCTGTCGTCATTGGGAATGTGAAGTTTTTCCGTCGCCATTCCAATTGGCTACAGTACCTCTATCGCCAATTGGAACAGTGCGGAGAGGTTCCTGTCGACAGGACCTGTCGTCAGTTCAACTGGCGATAAGGATGCTTTCGCTAATTGGAATGACGATAGTACCCTTTTTTAAAAATAAAATTTATGTCTAGTGTATTTCATGAATTTTTTTTGAAATACCTTGAAATGTCTACGTAGTTCGGTATCCGAAATTGAAGAAGATAACAAAATGTGAAGTAGAGAATGTGAGATCGGCGGCGCAATTTGGAATGTGAGTTCTGCGATGCAATAACACAAATAGCCCCCTTTGGAGCGAAATGAAAAAAAAATTGGGTTAGGGTTTCCATATGCGTTGTTGTTCTGATTGTATTGTTCGTCGAACCTATTCCTTCGGGAAAACATTACATAATATTTAATAATTAAAATATTTGGGAAAAGATATTTAAGTTTGAAAGACTTCACAATTTAATTGTGAAATACATGGCGCGCTGAATTTGGTTACGTATATTAGAAACTCCAACATGCACGAATCAACCAACCGAAATACACCTACGATACATGTGCGTCCTTTTGGAATCCGAAAAAAAAAGATTGATTGGAACGAAATCGATCAGTCCTGGAGGCTCATCGGTCCCTTCCCCTTGTCTCTGGAATGCCCGCGGTGGTGGCCAGTCTCGAAGTCAACCATGTTCTGCGAGACGGGCTAGACAATTGAATGATTTTAGGATAGCACAACGTAGAGCCAAATTAAAAATCAATATGCAAACTGAACATAACTTACCTCTTCAATCCTGACTGCGCCCGGGCACCCCCTGGAACCTCGCGAGGAACTCCGTGCGCCACGTGACCAGGACGTCGTGCGTCGCTAAGGGAAAGCCCGTGCAAAGCAACCCGGTCAGGAAAGTCTTGTCCTGAAGTGTCGGCACCATCTCCCCGCATGGGAGGTAAAACGTGTACGTCTCCAACCTCCACCGGTCAACCAATGTCGTTAGGAGGCACCAGTCGTACGACCACCTCCAGCGCGGTCCTGGTCATCCTCCCACGTCGCCTCTACCATTCTCGCTAGTGGAAGGAGGCATGTCGCTCTCAACTTGTGTCGAAAGGATTAAAAACAAACGTGAGTCCACCCATAGTTGTCAGACTGCAATTGAGTACACGAATGTCACAACTACACATACCTTACAACACAATGTGGATCCACCCTCCATGCCCTCATGAGCCTGCACAGCCACAACGCGCCAAACTTAACCACCGCCTCCCCCTCTGTAACACCCCAAAATGGCTGAATGCAAAATACGAGATTTTTATAACTTTTTCATGTGGCATCTATTGTCGTGCTTTTACCAGTATTCTGAGATTTATTTGATCTGCAATCCTTTTCTTTCTAACACAAGTGAACCCTAAACCGCAAACTCTAGAATCGAAGTAATGCTCAAGAACTAGATGGAACTGTTTAGCAACATATCGGATTGGGACATATCACCTCTAGGTTAATACTTAATAAAGTACCCCTTCCTGTCTCCAACCTGCCCCTAATTTTTCCCCCTTGCCCCACTATCAGCCGGCGAAAAGCCCCAAGCCACAGAGCCCTTCGGCTGGTCGTGGCCGCCACCTTTCTCCCTCCCGGTGCACTGTTCCTTCGACCAGTGGTTCAACCGACTCGGCGCAATCAAGACCGCACCCTGGTCGTGGCCGCCTGTTTCCCCAGTGCACCGCAGTACACCCGGATGCAACCCTGGGCATTGTTTTCTCCGACCAGTGTCCAACCGACTTGGTGTAGTCGAAACCACACCATGGTTGTGGCAGCCGGGCAGGCCCTGGTCGAAAACCAACCAAGTCAGTGTGCCCGAAGACCGTCTCTGGTCGTAGTCATCGATGTGGACCCGGGTCAGTACGCCCTCTTCTAGATAGGCATCAACACCTGCCCAGTCGAGACGCCCCGATACGACGTGGTGTGTGCGTTGGCAGCCGCCATCACTCCCCTATTACGAGCCATCCCTCAACCATTAAAGTCATCGCTCAGTGAGTCACGTCGCTGCACTGTGTTGCCCTAGTTGCCATCGCCAACCACTCATGCTACCGCGTGGAGCCAGATGCAGCAAACACCCCTGGCGACCTCCACACCCCTCGCCTATAAATAGTAGCCCCAAACCCTCCCACTGTCGTTCCATAACCCAAGAGCCAGTTCTTCCCTTCCTCTCTTCCGCCATTCCTCAGGAGAGCTCGAGCTCCAAGTAAGGCTTGAGTGCCCACCTATACCGATGACTCCGCGACATCGCCATCAAGCTTTGGCGCCTTCAGTGAAGCCTTCTCTCTTTTGAACACCTCCACTCTTGCTTCCTGACCTAGATTGTCGAAGCTCCCTCTGACTAGATGGTCAAAACTCCCCCAAAACAGGCAGATGAAACTCTTCGGAGTGAATGGACGAAACTCTCCTTTACCGAGTGGTCGAAACCCCCTTTGACCCAATGGTCGAAACTCCTTTTGATCGGGTGGTCGAAACCCCCTTTGACCCAATGGCCGAAATTCTTTTCAACAAACTCCTTCCGACTATATGGTCGAAACCCCTCACGACTGGATGGTCGAAACTCTCTTAGACTAAATAGTCAAAACCCCCTCTGACCATGTAGTCGAAACCTGTCGCCAGTCGAAACCCTTCCTTTGACCAGCCTGTTGAAGACTTCTTCGACCAGTTAGTTAAAACCCTTCTTCGACCAGCTTGTCGGAACTTCATCGAATAGTTAGTCAAAACCATCCTTAGACTAGCCTGTCGAAGACTTCTTCGATCAGTTAGACAAAACCCTTCTTCGACCAGTTAGTCGCCCTCCTTCGACCAGCCTGCCGAAGACTTCTTCGACCAGTTAGTCGAAACCCTTCTTCGACCAGCTTGTCAAGACTTCTTCCACCAGTTAGTCGAAACCTTCCTTCGACCAACATGTCGAACCTTCTCCGACCAGATAATCGAAAACTCCTCTAGTCAGATGGTTGAAACTTCTTCGACTAGGTTGACCAAAAGACCGTTTCGACTTATAGTCGAAACTTCTCCGACTGATGGTCGAAGTTCCTTCGACCAATAGTCGAAACACTTTCCTAAATATTGTTCAATCAGTTGGCCGAAGCTCCTTCAACCAACTAGTCAAAACACTATTGACCAGTGGTCGAAGCAATGAACAGTAGTCGAAATAGTGAGCAGTATTCGAAACCATGAATAGTACTCGAAACATTCCTGTCCTAGTATTTGAAACTCATCCCGACCAAGTGGTCGAAACCATGAGCAGAACTCGAAAACCTCCTCTACCAAATACTCGAAACCAATCTCGACCAAATAGTCGAAACTATACCCGGAGCTCAGAACCATTCTCAACCAAGTATTCGAGACACATCCTGACCAAGTGGTCGAAACTATGAACAGTACTCGAAAAACCTTTCTTCCAGGAAGGCGAACCCCCCCTGACCAGGTGGTCGAAACACTGAGCAGTACTCGAAGCCTAAACATTATCCAACGTCGAACACGATAATAGGAACCTGAGACCAATTAAAGCCACCCAACCCAAGCGAGAACAACCCCATTTGAGTTTCATTTGGATTTTGAATGCAAGTCAAATTCATTTGGACTTATTTGGATTTTGGTTGGTTGTCGTGTATAGAACTTGAGGCTTCAGAGGACCCGCTACCAGACCGCGAGCAGGAGCAACAATACCACGACCAAGGCGAGTCAATACTTTGATCATATTGCACCCAGTCTTTGCAAATTTTATTGCTTTAAACTATGAAATTGCATTGCTATGATTTAAACAACTATCTTGGTCTAGTCGTAGTTAATGCCTAAATGATAACTGGGTATAACCTTACACTCCTTGAACTTGGACATTATCAATTGTCAACCTAGAACTAATGGTTTACATGCTAGATAATAAGTCTGTATCTAAGTGTCATGTTTAGCCTTGCTTAGATATGTGGTCGTGTGGGCATTAAAGTGCCCGACAACAATCTTTCCAAACATGAAAAGCTGGATCTGGGTAGTCGTGGCTGGGAGCCTAACTGGTATATTGGTCTAAAGGTTATTTCCAAAACCAACCAAAACCTGGGTGGATGGAAAGAGTGGCCGGTACTGGTGATGCATGTCGGTGGGGTATGTGGTCGCACCGCCCAAGTCAATAAAGGACCGAGTTCTTGTGATGATCTCTCGCGTAAAAATAGTACAACCACAAGTCTATAATGGATACGACCTGGCTAACTAATTTGTTCGCCTCGGCTTAGCTTTGCCACTTGCTAGTGTGTGGCGTGGGTATGGGTAGAAGCCATAGGAAAACCACACGGCGCAAGAGGGGGCCTCCTGGGAGTGCGGCTCCGGGCAGTGGAAACCTTAGCGGGTGGGGTTGCGACAAGGTTGGGTATTGTAAAGGCCTTGTGATGATCTCCCCTGATTCACATGTCTAAGGAAACATGTGTATATATCAGGATGATTATCTCTTGTGGGTAAAGTGTACAAACTCTACAGAGTAAGAAAACTATCTAGATAGTCGTTCTCACGGTCAAGAGCGGTGCTGGGAACTTACTTGAACTAGCTTTCATTTGGTATAAAACTGTTTGTGTGTGGTCATGGAATGAAAAGCTGGGGTGGGATCGCAGAGGTTTGTGAAGGCCTGGTCGTGGAGTAGTGGTAATTACAGGTTAGCCGGGCATCGAGTGAATGGGGCCACTCGATGGTATAGGAGATGGGATCTTCAATAGTACCTTACAAATGAAAATCTGTTTATAAAACATGTTCTTAACAATTGCCAAGTCGTAGGGTGTTCTACTACTGAGCTAATTCAAACTTAGCTTGATGCAAATAAAAGAACCCTAAGCCCTCCTTGTCCAGCCTTGCATCTATGATAACTTGCATTATGTGTTGGCTCATAAGTACGGTTGTGTACTCAGGCTCGCCCAATATAATCTTTCAGAGACGATCGACCAGAACCCCTACGACCACTACTGGGCGGACGAACCAGTCGGTGGAGATGAAGATGAAGCCTAGGCCGGGACCCCCAGTCGCTTGCCTGTGGGCAGAGTGAATGGGTCCACCACTACCTTTTTTTGCTTCCACGCGTACCTCTACTCTATACTCGTATTGATGGTGGCCCTTGCGCCCCTTTTGTATAAACAGTGGTCGTACAACCAGTTATGTAATATATTGGTTGTGGATGCGATATATGTGAATGTTCCAAGAATGTATCCGTGTGTGCTATCTACTGATCCAATGAATGACATAGATTGACACAGTGGATCCCGAACCAGAAATTTGGGGTCCGACGGACTTGGTATCAAAGCATACGACTGTAGGGTAAAGGCCTTAGCTAGCATGGTTGATTAGAACTTAGGAATACACCATTGAGGGTAACAGCCTCCCTCCTCTATAGTTATTCATGTATCTTGGTGGGTATAGTATTGGGCACATACTAGTAGAGGCCCATCCACTCCTAAGAATCCCAAGCATGCAAAGTTTAGACATGGTACTAAGGTAGTTACGATGATGCACGTCAATGGCTGGGTCAAGGAACACGTACGACCACTATGCATTGTCTCTCTTCTGGGTCCGTCATACCTGAAAATTCAGTACTTACATTGTAAAAACTAAAAAATAAATACAAAAAGTAATAATAAATGACATATCTAATTCATTCAATTATTACACGATTAGCAACATATAGAAACCGATCTGGACACAACTGTGTTGACATATAAACTTTTAGAGGTGTCTTGCCGGGTACATATGGTAAGTAAAATTAAGTTCGCAATGTTTTAATTAACGTCTACATTCCCTATTTAGCTACTCTAGAATTTTCATATAATTTTTATAGGTACTTTGCTATTTTCCTTGTTTGTAAATTATTTTGCGTGCACGAATGGAAACCAAAATTAAGTTGGGATACATACCCTATTTAGTTACTCTGTAATTTTTATAGATTTTTAATAGGTATCTTGCTACTTTTCTTGTTTAAAAAGTATCTCCAATATTTTTGAAATATTTACCATATATAAATGGAAAGCAAAATTGATTTTATAATATTTTAATTCAACTCTACATACTCTATGCACCTACTCTGGATTTCTTAGAAAATTTTTAGAGGCGTCATGCTATTTTCCTAGTTTAAAAGATATTTTTGGTTTTAACAGAATATTTAAAGTGAACAAATGAAAACTAAAATTAAGTTCATATTATTTTGATTAAGCTCTACATACCTTATTTAGCTACGCTTCAATTTTTACAGGTTTTTAATAGATATCTTGCTACTTTTTATGTTTAAAAAGTATCTCCAGTATTTATGAAATATTTACTGTGTACAAATGGAAATAAAAATTAAATTCATAATATTTTAATTCAGCTCTACATACCCTAGGTACCTACTCTGGATTTCTTATAGAATTTTTAGAGATGTTTTGCTATTTTTCTAGTTTAAAAGGTATTTTTGACATTAACGTAATATTTACTGTGCATAAATAGAAACCAAAATTAAGTTGAGATTATTTTGATTAAGCTCTACATACCCTATTTAGCTACTCTACAATTTTACAGATTTTTAATAGGCATCTTGTTATTTTTATAGGTGTCTTCCTATTTTTCCTGGTTTAAAAAGTATTTTTGGTATTAACAAAATATTTACCGTGTAAAAATAAAAACCTACAAAGTTTATTAGTATTTTTGAGGATTTATTCTAAATCGTTCGAGTAATGCAACATAAATAATATCTATACGATGAACTAAACTATACACAGCTAAAATGATGTACTACATTAAACAACAAGACAACTAAAATTATCTAATCCATTGAATTCTTTATTACTATTTTTATTTGCTAACCTACAAGGTTTTGAATTTATATACAAAGTTGCAAGAACATTTACCTGCAAAATAAACGACCAGATCTGCTGCTCCGTCTCTCTCTCCTACGCTAGGACACAGGGCTTCATTACGTCTCTTCTCCCCTCTCCTCTCCTCTCTCTCTCTCCCTCTCTTCTCTATTTTTCGGAATTGGAATGACTTTTTCACCGAATTTTAGGGGTATATATAGTCATTTCCTGTCATCATTTCAATGGTCGATTTGCACACTCTTTAATGCAAATCGTCAGTTGAAATAACGACAGACAGTTAGAACGACGACTAGCAGTGGCGATCGCGGAGAGCGTAGCGAGGAGAAGACGGCCCATCAGGGGAAGATGAATCATCAGAAGAAGATGAAATATCAGGGGAAGTGGGCTCATCTGGAAGATCCTCAATACGAGGTCGACGAGTGTAGACGAGTGTAGTAGGGGGAGCCTGAGGAGCCGCAGGAGAGGAAAAGCAGGCGCGACAATGGCGGAGAGGCCACGGGAGAAATATGTGGAGACGAGATAGGTGTATCTGGAAAGGTCAAAAAGACAGAGACTCCACAGAGGAAGTCGAAGGAGAGCGGGGCGTGGGTAGAAGGGGCGAGACTCGTCGAAAGTCACATCGAGAAATTCTCATCCGTCGACCAACAGGATCCCAAAGACCGATAGCCCTTGTGCTCAGACTGTACCCCAAAAAGACACACTCAATGGTGGCGATCGGTTTAGTGCGTTCTCGAGGCGAGGAGAACGTAGCAAACACACCAAGCAGACGAAGGCGAGTAGTCGGGAAGGAGACCACGAGGCGCTCAATAGGGATTGCATACTGAAGAGCGAGAAGAAGGTGGATGTTGATGAGATAGGTGGCGGTGGAAACGACCTCCGCCCAAAAGTGAGGTGGAATAGGCGGCAATCATCGATTGCACGAGCCGACTCAAGGAGGTGACGATGCTTGCGCTCGGCAACACCATTCGAGCATGAGCACCGGGACAAGAGGCGGCGAGAGTGCCACAGTCGACAAGGAAAGCTGCGCGGTGATGAGAGAGGTACTCGCCACAGAGTCGGCCACGAAAGACACGAATAGGAGTGGAGAACTGTGTGCGAACCATAGTGGCAAACTGTTTATAGATAGACAAGACCTCACTACGAGAAGACATGAAATATATCCAAGTGTGGCGAGAGAAATCATCTATAAATATGATATAGTATCGATGACCCCTTTCAAGCGAAGGAGCGGACCCCAAACATCGAATGAACAAGATCAAAAGGACGTTGAGACACCGACTCACTATGAGGATAAGGAAGTCAAGCTGTTTGCCTAACTTACAGCCCTGACAATGTAGAGACACGTCTCCTGAGACAGACCCCAGGAGACCACGACGAACTAAAGACGACAGACGAGAGCCACACAGATGGCCAAGACGGTGATGCGGTGATGCCATTGTTGGAAAGATCCGGTAGACGGAGTGGCAGAGGCGGAGAGGCGGCGGCGCGACGGTGGCGCAGAAGGAAGGTGAAGCGGTCAAGCTCCCGAGACGCTGCGAGTCAAGGCGCCGAGGCGAGAACCAACGAGCTCCGTGTGGCGGTCTGAACACAACAAGAGTCGAGTCGAGAATGATCCGATAACCAAGGTCGATGAATCCCGTGCAGAAAGAAGTCGCATGGTTAGTCGAGGAACATGAGCAATGAAGGAACATGAAAAGATGAGTTGCTAAGAGGTCCTTGACCAGAGACAGAAAGAGAGGTACCATCAGCAGTAAGAACAGCGGGGAATTAAGAGGTGTAACAAAAGATAGAGTGGAAGAATCGGAAGTCATGTGGAAGGATGCTCGGAATCAAGGATCCACGGGAGGTACTGTCTGTGTAGGAGGTGGTTTCTCGGTGCAGAA
Organism: Hsuehochloa calcarea; assembly: GCA_036346395.1. Lineage (NCBI taxonomy): Eukaryota > Viridiplantae > Streptophyta > Magnoliopsida > Poales > Poaceae > Hsuehochloa > Hsuehochloa calcarea. Next base: position 1,134,470 of record CM070613.1, read on the forward strand.
GAGTTAGTCGCGAAACTGCGCAGAACACATCGAGGAAGAACACAAGCGGCAAGCGATCGTCGAAGTCGGCTATCTCACCGCTCGGTGAGAGAAAATGCGGAAGTAGTCGATGCGGATGTCGTTGTAGAAATACGGTGCGGTGCTAGGAGAAGAACGGCGTGAAATATGCCGCTGTTTCTTGTAGCATCGAGACTCAATGTGGCCGATCTAGTCGCGATGAGGAGCGGCGAGGGCGACCACCGCCAGATGGAGGCGGCCACCACCACTGTGGCGGCCATTGGAGGAGGCGTCTCAAGCGTGAAGTAGTCGGTGTAGCAGGTGTACGAGCGGCGAGCACGGAGGGGAGTGGCATCAGACCGGCACCACTCAGACGAGTCTCCTCTGCACGTATCTCGGTAAGGGCCTCCAGAAGAGTGACACGAGGTGGCGTGCAAGTAGCCGGGCACGCCTCGCTCGAACTTCGGGCGCGGCGAGTAAGGAACTCGAGACACGCTGAAACTCCGGTCGGCAAGACGACGACCAAGCGGCATGAGCAGAGCGAGCAACAAGCGGTGCGAAGAGAGTCCGATTGGCGCTGATGCGAACTCGGCGTAGAAGGCGTCAATAGTAGCATCACCCTGCTGAAGAGAGTGCTCTGACGAACTCACGACAAGTAGAGGCATCTCGGAGGGTTCGTAGCGCTGTCGAAGATGAGTCCACATCCGACACCGATGAAAATCCACAATCTCGTAAGAAAATCGAGGTGAACATCGGCGATGAAGACGGCAGCAGCTCGGCGTCGTCGTCACACCACCGAGTGTAGGTAGTCAAGCGATCCATGTAGGAGTCGAGCCTCTTGGTAGGCGAGGCGACCTTTCTCATCAGCAAGGCGGCAAACTCAATAGCGATCTTGTCACCGTTGTCGGAAGCGCGCTGCACGTAGGCTCCGTCGAGGAGAAGGGCATGGCGGGCGGTGACATCGCCGAGAGGGCGCCTAAAGGCGAAGACCACGCATATGGATGCGCATGTGAGACACGAAGTCGGTGTAATTAACACCGTCGAAGATCACCGGCGGCGAGGAGAAGCGGTGCCCGTTGGTAGGCTACCGGGCGGCAAGCGGCGACCAAGACAACGAGGTCTAACATGCGGTACCGACGGGCGGCGGTTAGAACAACGTTTTTTTTTTTTTTTTTTTTCTTTTTTTCTTTAAGAAGAAAACCACGGCCGATTGATTCTAATCGGCCCATCTTGAATCGGGAAACCCTAACTAGGGTTTCCTTCACATGGCAGCGGTGGTCTTGTCTTGTCGCGGTACCGGCGGCGGCGGCGGCTTCGGCGGCGGCGGCTGGCGGTCGGGCTAGAACGAAGCGGCGGCTCATGGTCGGGCTAGGGCCGCGACCGGCGGCGGCGACGCAGACGACCCTCGTCCTCGGCCTCGGCGTCGAGTGGCGCCTCGCCGTTCGCGGTCCGCGCGTTCACGGTCACGTGGAGGTGGATCCCGACAAGCGAAGGTGAAGCGCTTCGTCGGCGAGGAAGTCGAACAATGAGTCCGGGCGAGTCGGCGCGGAGGATCTGGAAAACGAGGTGGTGGTGGCCGACGCAGATCTGCAGCACGGCGACGGGACCCGGCTTGACGCCGCGAACGAGCTCAGGAAGCCGGCGCTGCGGCGGTGGTGGTGGACGTGGCGCGATCCAGAAGATCCGAGCGCGGGATGACGAGGCCGGCAGCAAGACGTCGGTGATGAGATGATGCTGACGAAGCGACGAGACGAAGTTGCGAGAGGAAAGCCGGCGGCAGCGATTAGAGGTAACCCTAATGCTCTGATACCATGTTGGAATATGCAACTCAGATTCTCGAGGAGCCAATTGGCCAAGATATATATCTGACAAGCGTGTTACAGATAAGGAAACCAAATCAAATAGAGTCCTACTCTAACACAAGGTTATCTCTAACTATATCTCTAACACATGTCACCGTTCTAAATGGCAACATACACCTATTTTTGTAATAAAACAAATCACTATTTTTTGTAATTATCTTTAAAATTAATATTTTTTAAAAAAAATATCCACAGCACCGGAGCCATGAATTTTTTTTTTCGGAACTGAGCAGCTATAAAGTGAGCGTGCCCACTCGGACCAGTCACTGCTCGTCCTCGTCTTCCATCCTATCTCCAAGCCCAAAGGTAAAGGTGCTCGCAACAAACACATTTTCTTTTCTTGGGCAAACCTTATTATTTTGTAAGATCCTTACAATTGGAGGAGTCGCTGAAATTCAGCATTGCTTGTTTGTTCTTAGCTTAGCTATGGTATGATCTGACCTCCGTACATCCCTCTCATGCCCTCCTTGTTTGTTTCCTGTTCGTCTTCTCTCCCTGTGCTCTGTTTGCTCTTCTGTTTTCAAAGGAGATTTCTTCTTCATTTGATGAAGTGTCTGGAGGTAAGTCTTTGTGCGTGGCTTTCAACTCACCTTCCGTCTCTCACGCAATTACCCCTTGATTCTTTGTTCTTGTAATATTGCTTTACCCTTTCTCTTGCTCTTTTTAAGCCAATTATCCTAGCCTGATTTCACCCTATCCTTCTCCACACACTGTTTCCTTCTTGTTGTCTGCTGCGATGACTCCAAAGTCTAGTTGGCTCCTCAATCTTTATCCACTGCAATTTCCTGGTGATGCTTAAACTAAATAGAATAGCAAAGAAAGTCGTTGTTAGTGGCTTAGTGATTTCGACAAGAACCAATAATGAATGGATCTAGAAGCCTTCAATTTTCTTGTGTTGATTTTTCTTTCAAAAATAGGTTCTTGTAATTGCCCCCAGGTATCTTTCCCCTAGTTGGAATGTAGCACCATTTCTTCTTCTCCTTAGATAATTACACACCATGGATGCTTGCTACCGAAATTGCCGAGCTTTTGTGTGGTAGGAGTAGGATCGTAGGATGACTTGCGGTAAGTCTATGCGCAGTTGTGTATGGAAACATTGAAAAAATTAATTGCATGATGCACCGTTGCAGTCTTCAGTATCCTGTCAATGTCTAATCTGATCATTTCGTACGCGATTGTCTGCCAGCTTATAAATAGCCTTACCCCATTATACATTCTGGAAAGCAATATAATATGTTTGTAGTTAGCTCAAACCACTCAAACGGGGATTAGTCTATGCTTAGGATGATGTAGACCCTCCCTGATTGGTTCTCGTTTGTGTTAGTCCATCGTGGATAATTGCGAAGGTTGTAGTGCCTTTTAAGGTGCAGATACCTTCCCTGCCTCATGAACGACTCCACCCTGTCATTTAGTCCTATCCTGATACTAGTTGACTATTCTCTCTTGTCCTGCCATTTCAAGTTTGACCTTGCGCAAGTTCTCTTGCATTCTTCCTTGTTTGCTCTGCTTTAAAAATGTTCTGAAGAATTGGTGCAATACTTATTTTTGCTCTATATGGTGTGGTTAATCTTGTAAGTTGTAAGTATTTTGTTAGTTCCCTTGGCTATCCTGTTTTGCTGAGTTTTACAGAAAGCTCCTTCTATGTTCATCCTTGTTTGTGGATAAAACCTAAGTCTAAAGCTTTGTAATGTTTACAAGCCATTTAAATTCTTTTGCTTTACAACAAGTGTTTGGTTTCTGAATAAAATTGCGGCCTAATGGTATTATTATGCACTAAGTGGCAGACAACTGTTTTCTTCAATGCGAAAATGAAAATTCTGCATCAGTGTGCCTCAGATTTACAGTAAATAGTTAGTTTATGCTCCTATATGTTTGGTGAGGATAATTGTTTGATTTTCTCAGTCATTGTGACCATGATACAACTTCTGAAGCGTGAGTTTAGAAGGTCTGAAGGTTCTTAACTCTGCTTATCTTCAATCTAGGGATGCTTGTTGACTGAATGGTATGCTTAAGGAGGAAATTTAGCTGAAGCATTTCTCGTCATATAGTTGCTATTGTTTTTTTCTAACTGACCTAGTGGCAATTATGGATCTCATTGCAGTGGTTATTCACATCATTCTCATTACTTAAGTCGGCTTAATGATATATGAAATTAAAAATTCAGGTACACTACCTGAAGTGATCTGAGGACTGCAGCTATGGGCAATTTGTTCTGCTGTGTTCAAGTTGATCAGTCTACCGTGGCCATCAGAGAACAGTTTGGAAAGTTTGATAGTGTGCTTGATCCCGGATGCCACTGCATGCCTTGGTTCGCTGGGAAGCGTGTAGTTGGCCATCTCACACTCAGGTTGCAGCAACTGGATGTGCGCTGCGAAACTAAGACAAAGGTTCATCCTAAACACTCTTAAGTTAAATAGATGCTTATCTTTTCTTTTTTAAGGATGGCTCTCGTTTTTGTCCCAGCAGAAGTTTCAAAGCCTAACATTACATTGTTCTATTGATGACTATCTAGTTTTTTATTATTATAAAGCGACATGAATCACTGTTTCAGGACAGACTGTTTGCTTATTAGTTTCTTTAATGAAACTGAATTACACTGAAGATTAGAATGTTAGATAGATACCCTGTTGATGGTAGGTTACTTCCTGCAATTTCCAGATTTCCGACACTTTTGACTTGCCATGTGGATACAATTCTGAAACGATTACCACATGGGATGCAGAAAAACAGTGCCTTGATATTCCTTATTTAGCAATCCTTATTCACCTCTGGTTAAGTATCTGAAATGTCACAGTGCCTTTGATATTGTGTGATATTTTTTTTGTTTTGATTTTGTGAATTGTCATGATGTTGCTGACATTTGAATGTCTGCAGGACAATGTGTTTGTCAATGTTGTCGCATCTATTCAGTACCGAGCTCTCGCTGATAAAGCAAGTGATGCATTCTACAAACTGAGCAACACAAGATCCCAGATTCAAGCTTATGTCTTTGACGGTAGGAGTTCTTGGAACAAATGAAAATACTTAAATACATCGTATCTGTTGCTTACGATGTCTCTTTCTATGTGCTGTTTCTGTTGCTAGTTTTTGAGTTTATGGATTCACTCATTCACATATTTGTATTACTCATAGCTCATAGTATGAATTAACTTAACTTGGGGCTATGGCTGATATCAACAGTGATCAGGGCATTTGTCCCAAAGCTCAACCTGGATGACGCTTTCGAGCAGAAGAACGATATAGCAAAGGCCGTGGAGGATGAACTTGAGAAGGCTATGTCGGCTTATGGCTTCGAGATCGTGCAGACACTCATTGTTGACATCGAGCCAGATGAGCATGTCAAGCGAGCAATGAATGAGATCAATGCAGGTTATTTACTAAGCTCTAGCACGATCAGAATCTTACGCACAAAGACGTATTCTAGCCCCAGTGATAGGCAGGCACAGTCTGATACTTGATCTTTTGCAGCTGCAAGGCTGAGGGTGGCCGCAAACGAGAAGGCAGAGGCTGAGAAGATCGTCCAGATCAAGCGCGCCGAGGGTGAAGCAGAAGCCAAGTACCTGTCTGGTATCGGTATCGCCCGCCAGCGCCAGGCCATCGTGGATGGCCTGAGGGACAGCGTCCTTGGGTTCTCAGTCAATGTGCCCGGCACCACTGCGAAGGATGTGATGGACATGGTGCTGATCACCCAGTACTTCGACACCATGAAGGAGATCGGCGCGTCCTCCAAGGCCTCGTCGGTGTTCATCCCCCACGGCCCTGGTGCGGTGCGCGACATCGCCACGCAGATCCGCGACGGGCTTCTTCAGGGCCAGTCTGCCACTCAGTAGTACTAGTTCACCGGTATGGACTTTCAGTTTGCTAGCTATGCCTACTGTCAGATACGATGCACATCTATATTGCTTTTCTTCTCTGCGAGACTGCAACGATGTGTGGATGTGGATGGTGCAGTATCGTCATACTTTGTGGAAACGAAACGTTTACCTTTTGGGAGTGCAGCATGAGTTCGCAGTGTGTTTGTTATGTATGCCGTCTGAGCTAAGCTTGCTATCAAGCTTCTGTTCCGGGCGAACATTTATGTTCAATACTTGCAAGTTCTGAATCATCATCAGTGAAACGGTGCGGCCTGGGAAAAAAAAGTTGGGAGGTGTGCCTGATGTGCAGGCGCGATGTTCTGTCACCCCATCAATGCCACATGCGTCGTAATGGAGACAATGCTTTCAGATAGATACATATATCATGGAACGATGATGATGGTGATGATCTCTTACCCTTTTACTTTGGCCTTACGATGATGTCAATTACATACAAAGCGACCGACGCTACAGAGGGGAAACATAATCTTTTTCCCCCTAAAAAGAGCAAAGAGAAACCAAAAGGATTTCACGTTCTCTAGAGAAGCCCAAAATCTTTGCCGAACTCCCCCATCTCCACTGCAGTTTAGATGTACAAAGAGCTATAAGCTAAGCCTCGACAGGAATCTCTCCACAATTTGGGTTCAAGACCCTGTTAGCTGCAATTAAAAAAAAATTTGCAACTCACTTCTATTCCAATTTAGAAAAATTGGAGTCCAGTTCTATTCAACGTTTTAAACTTGATAGAGCCTGTACGTGAGGGGAAATGTATAAGTAAATTGGTTGTGTTTCCTTATCAATTTAAGCTTTTTGAGTGAATTAGTTAGTGCATGCAACACAATACATTATACTTTTTTTTTGGGGGGTCTGCAATTGCAGGTACCTACGATACCATGATAGGTCAATGACCCAATGATTTCTATGTCAGAACTCAGAAGCAAATCGCATGCCTAAATAAATTACCTCGCGCCAATGCCATTCTTGAACTGTTTAGGGTGAAGAGATGTCAAGGACGGAGCACTCTTGATGCTACTATTTGGCATTGGACCTCGGCGACAGGCGGTAGGGAGAGGCACGAGGGGCAGCGCGGAACGGGGGCGCGTACGAGAGGCTCCTGGTCGGCTGCTGCCCGTTCCGTGCAGAGCTACTCTGCGCCTTCATGCTCTGGCTACCACTTGGGCTGGCAAGCCTGCCAGCACGCTCTGGTTGCACCTGGAATAGGCTGGATGTAGCGGCCGAATCTTTGAGGTTCAGAAGAGGCTCGAGAGCTTTCACTACTTTGCTCATCAGAGGCCTGGCTTTGGGATCCCGGGCGAGGCAAGCATGAGCCAGCTTGGTTACCTTGTGAGCACCTTTTATGGAGAAGTTTCCGCCAAGCTTTGGATCGATCATCTTGTGGAATTCTATCCTGTCTCTGAGATAGGGGCGAGCCCATTCAACCAGGTTGCGATCCCCGTTTGGTCGGTTCTTGTCCATTGATTTCCTGCCTGTCATGAGCTCTAGCAGCACCACCCCAAAGCTGTACACGTCACTCTTGGATGTCAAGTGACCTGGAAAAACAAAGCAAATTAGCAGCGGATCATAAAATAGGACTAAAAACTCGGAGCAATTCTCAAACCAGTAGCAACTTTTGTTGATACATGAAAATGCAATCGATACTATGGTATATTAGTATGTATTGGTTGTAATATGTGAAAATATTCATTCAACATGGCAGACTGAATGGAGGCCAACCAAAAGCTTGAGATTCAAAACAGATGGATCACCTCAAGACTATGCCTGACTATAATCATTTTTCTGACCACCTAATAGAGCAACAAACTGGACAGCTAGTGCACAACCTACAGCAGCACATGGGCACCATAAATATTTGTAATCACAGAACACAAAGATGGTGTGGCATGATAGCATCGAGATAAATGTGCAGATGGTCGATAAAGGCGCTTGCTTAAAGAAACGTACAATGCACAGATCTGTCATCTTTGTATACAAACTGCGTCTTTCTCGTCAAATTACTACAATTTATAGTCAAGGACAATCTCTAAGTTTGCAGAACAAACAATCTACCTAGATGTCAAAGGAAACAAAGTAGAAACAGAATATGTAACTTGGTTGGTTTAGTACCGTGGAGATGCCAATGAACATGAATAGCTTTAAATATAGCCAGAGTAGATAAATTTAGAACAATGGTTTTGCAAATTAGTAAACTATTTTGAACCCAAATTCAACACTTGTTCAGTAGGATGACATCAACAGTAAATTACTAAATCAACAAAAATCAATGACCAGCTCACCTGTCATTACATACTCAGGAGCTGCATATCCATATGTTCCCATGACTCGCGTGGACACATGGGTCTTATCACCCTCGGGGCCATCTTTAGCAAGTCCAAAATCAGAGAGTTTCGCATTAAAGTCCTGGATGGAGCAATATGTTTAACAAAAGTACAAACACAAGGATCTGAACAAACAAGTAAATGTGTTCAAAAGATACATACTGCATCAAGCAGAACATTGGATGTTTTGAAATCCCGATAGATAACAGGCCTCTCAGTTTCTTCATGCAGAAAGGCAAGGCCCTTTGCTGCACCGAGTGCAATTTTCAGTCTGATAGACCATGGAAGTGGGACCGGCCCTATTTAATACAGAAATATTAAACAAAATAATGAGTTAATCTAACATTCAACAGTGAAGCTAACACCAATCTAAAATAAATTTCAATTGGTTCAAGCTTAACAAAGAAGCAGAATTTCGAATGTAGTCGGAAAGGAGGAAATGACTACCAGGTATTAAGTCACAACCAAATCTACATACTTCACAATATATAAATTTTCATGAAAAATCTACAAGTATCATTTTCAAATGACAAATCTAGATACTTCATATGTTAGGGGTCAAAAACAAAATATATTTTGACTGCACACACACCACAGTGACATCTATGTGTATATCTATCAGCACTGAATAAAGGGTACTCAAATAGCTCATACGAAAGAGGAGAGCCTGAGATAGGTAGCATCATATGTTAAAATTAAAATTGAAGAAAGTCTATGCTTACTCCTAAAGAGATGGCGCTCTAAACTTCCACGGGACATAAACTCATATACTAACTGCCTCTGGTTATCTTCAATACAGTATCCAATCAATTTCACCAGATGTGGATGCTGTAGGTTTCCGAGAAAATTGACTTCAGCCTGAGAGAAAAAATGAAACCACTTTACTCAACAATTACACATGAAAATACAAATGAATGACATTTCATATATTCATATATTAAAGAACAGCCAAAAACATACCACCCATTCTTTATGCCCTTGCAGCCCATCACGGTTGAGTGTCTTAACAGCAACAGTCAATCCTGTGCCAGGTCTCACAGGAGCAGTTCCATTCTCTTCAATCCACCCTTTATAGACACGGCCAAAACCTCCCTCACCAAGAAGAGTCTCCGGTCGAAAGTTTCTGGTGGCACACTTCAGTTCGCTGTAAGTAAATTTCCGTAATTGGAATGCTACTTTCAGCTCTTCTCCAACTATAGAGGTGGGTGAAATACTTTCAGCATTACTAGTTGTTGTCGAACAGGATGCTACTAGCTGAACAGGTTGGTCCCGGAGAACATCATTCTTTGGTTTGCTTTCTGCATGTGTAATCATATATATTAACTGATAATAAACCCTTGAAACAATAATTCAAAGAGAGGAATTTGAATTGACTCAATGAAGCTTGCCACAAAAGAAAGCATATCATCTTCCCCAGCATGAGGGAACAAACTATGAAAGATGCCTTATGAAGCTAAACAACAAAAAATGTGCCTTCCTTCACCATACCAACTAGTACTAACATCAGGAGACTTGCTCCTATTCTATCCATAATTCCATTCTGGGGAACAATAGAAGGCTGAGCACCTAAGGAGGTATCAACAATTCATGTGATGTTAAAAGCAAGAAATGTGCCCACATGATATTTATTCTTAACTCATGTTTAAGTTACCATTCTCTAATCTAATGAATGCTATATATGCCCTAAAATATTATATAGGCTTATTTTCTGCTTTGGAATTGGAGCATGAAAGATAACCTAAAGGCCAAAATGCAGTAAGAAATGAACATGATCCATGACAGTTGGCAGGGTACTTAGAATTCATTTTAGTAATGCACAACATGAGCTTTGTTAAAGGAAAGTAATCCATGCATCAACAAGAACACAAGTGATTTTTTTAGCGTGGAACTTCCCAGATGTGCATATTTAAGCAACAGTGCAAGATAGTGAATCGCATTAACATCTTTTGAGAAAGTTAATTCAGCTGCGGTGCCAATTAACTAGAAATAATTTATAGGAAGTATATAATGCACATGGATAAAGTGGTGGGAAAATTGTTGTTTGCTGTACAGCTGTACATGCACATCATCTTCAGCCAGCGCAGTGTACGTTGCTCGGTGTCAAGGATGATAAAATCCCGTGTCGTATATTCCACAAGCACGCCACGTGTTGCCATTTTAGCAATGAATTTACAAAACCTAACCAATCAAAGAACAATTCCTAGTTTCCTGCCCTATCCATAGTTAGGGCACAATCCCTCATTCGATTATATTCTTATAAGCACTCCAATCTAAGGCGATCACATGGTCTGTTTCCTAAGCAAGCAAGACACCTACCTGCTCAGACATCAAACAATTGCAAACTTAAAAACTTTGCAACGTTAACTGCAATTGCACATTCCATCAACTCCCCCAATCCAAGCATCAGCATCCCGAAGCAGCCTGCGATCTTACAAATTGCAGCGCCATAGCCAAAACATTATATCCCCTCAGACCACGAACCCTAAGCCCTAATTCCTTCAGCCAAAACACACGAATAATACATACAGATAACAGCACTCCACAGAGCGCCCAAAATCTCCACCACCACGAGTAGAATTATGCAATACAGCCACTCCGCCCCCACACCAATCACGACTCGCATACACCAATCCATTGGAATGCCAAAAGACCTAGGGCACATCATGATCCAATCGCAGCACGGAATCACCGCCGAGCTAGCCCAAAGGGGCAAGGAAGCGAACGACACCATCTCCAATACTCGAGCAGTGGTAATTCCCACGCGCCCAAGCACAATCGCAGAGAATACACTAGAGCCATAGAGACGCACGAATCCACGCATAGGCGAGTAAGGAGGGTTTGGGAAACCGTTACCGTAGACGCGAGCGCTGGCCACGCCGGAGAGGGTGGTGTCGACCTTGGAGCGGGACGACATGCAGCCGCGCACGAACGGGAGGCGGATCCAGCACCCCATCGCCGTGGATTCCTTCCTTCCTGCCGCCCCCGGGTGCCCCCGCGGATCCCCATTCCCACACCCGGCCGCCTCCACCGACCTCCCGACACCCATCTCCTCCGAAGCGAAGCGCGGCGAAAGCCGCAACAGAGGCCGCACGGGCCCCGGCTGGCTAGGAATCGGCAGCGATGGGAGCTTCGCGAGCACGGAGGGCGGACTCCGGCGAGGCGCGGTGGCGCGGGGAGGCGGGCATGGATAGGAATTGGAGGGTGGCGTGACGAGGAGTAGGAGTAGGAGTGGAGACTGGAGAGTGTGAAGAAGAAGGGAAGGGAAGGGAAGGGAGGAAGGGGAGAAACCGGGGGCACTGCGGGCAGAGGGGAGTGGGGGGTTCGGGCAGGCAGAACGGGCAGTTTTAATCGTAGAGCCCGCTTGGCTCTCGTGGCGTGGGCGTTGCTCGCCAAGCGGCAGTTGGGCCCTCCGACGTGGTGGCCTTACGAGCATTTCGGCGATCTCCTGTCATCAATTGCAGTGATGCCGTCGTATGAAGAACCTCCGGCGACGACCACGGACGGTGGCGGTGGTTGCGTGAGGCGACTGTTTCTAGAGACGATGGCGAGGTGTTTTTGCGTTGCAACGACAAATTAAACTTTGGAGTAATAAATACTATATATTCATGCTTGTAGGTATAGAACACATTAAGACGAAACTCGTAGCCAGGTACAATTTACAAAAATGCATCGTCAATTGTAAACTTACAATTCCTTTACTGTTAGCTCTCGAATTGATTATTCTATTTCTTTCATTTTGGCGCTCCTATCTTATATTTTTTATGTTCCAAACTTTTGATTTCGCCTGTGGTTTTACAAATGTGAAAAAGTAACTAAGATTTAAAATTTGAACTTGTTGTAACCTTGTTGGCTATTTAGAAAACCTGAACTAACTTGGATTTTTTTTATATTAGGCAGGGTCCACCATTCTCATCGTTGCTGGCATTCCAACTTTTGGCCAACGACCAATTAACAATGGGAAACGTTGGTATTTGAGATGAATAGGATACATCAACTAGAGGAAGATAACCGCAATGTTTTATACCATGTAACATCGATCTTCATACATACATTGAAGTGTGAATAAATAAACTAATGAATCTAATATGAAATCTCATGCATAGTAACCAGCCAATTCTGAAAGATAACTAATATGAAAACCCATGCATAGTAACCGCCCAAAGCTTGAAGAGATGGAATAGAACCAAGTTCGATACATCACAAGACATGATAAACAAGAGGTAATTCAAGTTCACATCTTTGTGTAGGGGTGTAGGCGGGTTACTGAAGTCAAGTGGATTCACAGTTGCCAACTTCATAGACAGGAACTGAAGCCACAAAACAGCGAAATTGATTAGAATTTCAAGTGACGCGTCCCATGGCATTAAACAATTTCAATAGACATGCTCTTACCTCGACTTGTCGTTGCAACGACTGCACATAGTTTATGATCTCATCAAGAATGAGTGCCTTGCCAATCTCCTGTAATTACAAACAACATTTGACCTAGCAAATTATTAACCTTGTGCGTAAAGACTGTCAACTACTTGTTCTTTTCGGTTTCTCATTCAGAAATCACTAATTAATACCTTGTTGCATCATGGAACCAGGTCCTGGAGAACCTTCATCCTTTGGCTGATCCTCTCTTTTCTCACCTACCAATGTAGAAGGAATTCAATATGTCGCGAAAGAATTCGACAAACTGAAAAAAAAATAGCAGCATCATGAATAGAGTTGTACCCTCTCCGCGAGGATGTAGCTATCAGTTGCCTACCCTCTCCTCACCCGTACACGGACAGGCGGACCCACAGGGTATGCCGGGTGGGCCACGGCATACCCTGGGGTCCAGCAGTCATACACACATACTCTGTGGTAAAATCCTAGGTCCGCCACTGCACGGACGTAGTCCTTGTGGGGCTCCACCGGCTTGGCATTCTTCCCCTTGCCCTGCTTTTGCATGTTGTCCTCGACGGAGCTGTCACTCCCAGCCTACCCCACCTTTGGCTTTATCGGGCTCTCCTTCTTCTCGTCATCCTCCGTCTTGCACCTCTTGGCATCTGATTCCTTCTGGTCCCCAACCTGAAACCAGAATTTACAGCACTGTCAATGTCAGTGGCACGTAGCAAGAGCGAATCGCCCAATTAGTGAACAAAGCGAATCTCACCTGGCAAGAGTGTTGGGATACGGGTATGCTATGCTAACTGACAATTCAAAAATTCTACCACTAAACTAGGATGCCATGCAAGCAAGAGATCACAGATCGTTACCACCAGACGCGCAGTGTAGCAGAAGAAGAGTTGCAGCAGCCTGGTCCAACAAAAAGCGCGTCAATGTAGTGGTCGTAGTCGATCGTCCAACGTACTCGATCGTCCTCGCAGTCGATCGCCTCCTCGTAGTCGATCGTTCTTATAGTCGATCGTCTCCTCGAGCAATCAATCGAGTTCCTCGCCAAAGTCGTGGATCATCCTCAAGTGCAATAGCAGCCGCAGTAGCGCCTTTACGGTATCCACGTGTCTAGGAAAGGAACAATTGTATGCCGGTGTGCTAGCACCAAGTCGCACGGGAAGACTCTCTCAAGAAGATAGCGGCTATGGTTTGGAGCAGCTCACATCAACTCGTGTCGTGAGTCTCCTATGTTACCAATGTCTCTCCCATAGCCTCAAACATCTCCTTATATAGTGCCCGTGACGGATCCTATCCGAACATGTTTGACAAATCGTATTTGTACTGGTTTATTCCAACCTGTTAAGTGTGTGACCCTGTAGGTTCATGCATAATCGGTTGTGACTCGGAAACTCCTTTCCGATCATGAGTCGTCAGCGGCTCCTAGTAGGACATAGTGATTCCCAAATACACACAAATTATATCTGATGAACCTTAATGCAATATGATCTACGATCAGATCCTTATCACTAACGACTAGCTCGTATCTCTATACGACCAGTTCAGATTTGGTCTCGACCAGTTCATAACTTCTTACGACCAGGTTTCGACCATATAGTGATCATGTCCGACCAGCCTACGACTAGCTCGTACCTCCATACGACTAGTCCGTATCTGATCGAACTGAACGACCATCTCGTGTATTCTCCCTTTGCCTCACGATATCTTATTGAACTCCAGGTGAGATATCTTGTCATCCATGGACTGTTCAATACTTTCTCGATCAAGTGTCGGATAAATTCACGTGATCGAACTCTTCTACCACTAGTGGCATGGACATGCACTTTCTTTATCCGACCACATCGAGGGGCCCAGATATATCTCTCCTGTTATGTTAGGAGAGGCAAATCCCATATCCGACCAGTCATATTCCTCCGCGTGTTTCTTAGCATACTTAAAAGCTACCTTTATAACTACCCAGTTACAGAATAACGTTTGGTAACCCCAAAGTGTACTCTTACGCATGTAAGAAACCATGCTGATCTCAAGCCTAAGGATTATACATCATCATTGCTTGAGATCAACTGATGACACATGAAATCATAACAATCTCAGAAGTGTATCAAGGTGGGTCAATCCAACACCATGTTCTCTAACTTGTATTCCCATTATTGATTCTGTTGGACCGAAAAGGCGACTAAAGGGGGGTGACTAGGAGCACGCTCACTTTTTCAAAAATAATTGATTCAATAAAACTTTACTCCAGTAGCTATAGAAGCTATGAAGATCAGTATATCAGTACAGCGGGAGACTAATATTGAATATAATTTAAACCCCTAAGCAATAAGACAAAATCAACAAAGATTAAAGTAAAATAATCTGCTGGCCGGTCTGACTGCTTGGTAGATGGCGGTCGACCATCGGTATTGCTTGGGTCGGCCAGGTGGGACAAGCGATCGGCCGTCGGGCTGCCCGTAGCGATGACTGACATGTACCGATGAGCGAAGTTGCAAATAGATGTAACTTTTGATCTACAACTCCAAACTCGATGAAACTTGGAACACACCTTCTCTATGATGTCAGGAAGCTATCCCAATCAAATATTGTGATAATTCGTGGGAGAATTGCGTTCCTTTTCGGTTTGAGATGAGGAAGGTGCAAAACCGGGTCAAAACGAAAACTAGGTCAAAACTCTTGCTCGTGGATGATTGATGATCAAGATGATCCTAGATAGATTCCCACCGTCACAACAAGCTAGATCACGTGAAGAAATCAAGTAAAAACTCACGGATCAAAGAAAGACCCAAAATCATCAAATAGAGCGAAAGAACGCATTGAGATAAAACATTGATCAAACTTTCCTTTGATTGATTGATATGATATGGGCTTACAGCCTCTCCATCAATGGAGGACAATGCTCAATCCAAGAGCACAAAAATCACATCAAACTATCAAGAACCCTAGCCTCCACAAAAGCTCTCCCTAAGAAAATTAGGATTTACAAAAATAGCAAAGAGCCGAAGAGGAGGTGCAGCCACCTCTCTCTCCTATTTATAGTGGAGGCTTAGACCTTCTAGAAGTTTGACTCAATTGGGCTCCCGTTAAGGCCCAAAACAAACGGGACACATATGCACGTATTTTAATGCGTCGTCTTTAACACCCCTTGATCTAATTAGCTACACCTTGCGCCATCTTATGCCTCGGATTAGCCAATAGGTCACCCTTGTCTATCTTGCACCACGCTTGAGTACATTGACCTCATCCGGCATCGTCGATCGTTCTGGACCTCAGCTCTCCAAGCTTAGTCCCGATCATCCTCGCTGTTGACCGTCGTTGACCACCAAGCAACCTGCACAACAATAGACAAGTAAACCGAATTTGGGAACAAGTTCTTCACAACTTGACCCATGTTAGTCAAAACATGCATCATGCAACATATATGCCCTGAAACTCATGACTTTGACCTAACAACCAAATATCGCCGCCACGACGGGCGACGAACCAAGTGAAAACCGGTCAGACCGCCCCTAGGTCGGTTCAGTCACCACCGCCTGGCCCGTCGACCCTTGACTATTGGCGATCGATCGCAAGAATGACTTAGCCGATTTTCAACCTCTGGAAACCGAAACCTACTGGAAATTTCAAACCAATAGAACTTTTGACTGGAAACTCCAAAAATTATGAGACCAAGTGCAATAGAATCCCCTCTGTTGCCTGCTACCTCTATTTTTGGCCCAGCTCAATCCCTCACCTTCTGAAATTGTCGGTCTGACTGCCACCAGGGCCGGTCAGACCGCCGCATGGACCGGTCAGACCGGTTATGGCCTAACAGCACTGAACTTTGCCGAAAATACGTGAAACGACAAACCGTTAACGACATTGCTAATTGTCACATCATCCTAAGATCTGGAGCATATCCCCATGATATCCACATATTCGATATCACTATATCCATGACCGGTAAAACATGGTCATCAATCAATACATGTGCTGATCGATAGGATCACTGGTGTTCCGACCAGTGACATACGACCAGGGATACATTTAGAACGACATCATCATAAGTTAAAAGAGCTTCACCAACGAGTCACATATTCGTTAATCTTTATAATAGATGATTCATTCAAGGAACAGAACAACACTTATTCAATAACTCATAAACATAGACGTGATACAATCATAGAGGTGATTGTGTGCACCTCATGCTTAGGTTGCCGGAGAGACTTTGTCAACGGATCAAATCCGTGTCCACTTTGCATATCTTACACAAACTCTGATCTAAGACTTCGACCACTCTGGAGACTTCGGTCACCCTGGTCTAAGACTTCGACCACTCTGATTGCGATCTGAAATCATCCTTGTCGATTTGGAAGCTAGCATCGATGTAACCATTTATGACTAGCTCTTCCTCACCGCCATACATAAGGAATACATCCTTAGTCCTTCTCAAGTACTTGAGGATATTCTTGACTGATATCTAGTGACCTTCACCTGGATACAATTGATATCTGCTCGTAACACTTAGACCATACGACACATCTGGTCGTGTACGTAGCATAGCATACATGATAGATCCAGTGGTCGAAGCATATAGAATTCTACTCATCTTGTCTCGCTCATCAGTGGTCATAGAATACTGACTCTTGCTAAGATTAATGCCATGCGCCATGGGCACCAGTCTACGACCAGCTCGTATCTCCATACAACTGGTCTGGACTTGGTCGTATCACCATACGAGCCATGGGCACCAGTCTGGATCTGGTCGTATCACTATACGACTAGTCTGGATCTGGTTGTATCACTATACGACTATGTATATATTCTGGCTTAATCCAATTAGATTTTTAGATCTATCTCTATAGATCCTTATACCAAGAGTATATGCTGAATCTCTTAAATGTTTCATTGAGAAACTATTTCTTAATGAAGTTTTAAAAGATTCAAATATTGAAATATTATTTCCAATCAGTAGTATGTCATCCACATACAAGATCAGAAAACACAAGCTTGCTCCCACAAACCTTCATGTAAACACAAGGTTTTTCTTCGTTCTTGATGAAGTCAAACCCTTTGACTACTTCATCAAAATGAATGCTCCAACTCTGAGATCTCAGAGTCTGAACCCATCATTGCTTCCGTATAATTCTTAGGCTCATTATTATTCAATAATAAAACGTCATGCTCATACCTTATAGGCAATTGACGCGGTCTTTTTGATCTACGTGGGGCTGATGCCTCATCTACAGGTTCAACAACATCTTGTTCATCCTGTAGAGGTTCAGTAGACTAGAAATATTTTCAGATGGTTTCTTTTTTTTTTGAGTTGCACCTTGCTCCCATTGACTCCTTTGGAAAGAAACTCTTTCTCCAAGAAGACACCATCTCGGGCAAAAAAAAACTTTGTTATCAACCCGATTATAAAAATAATATCCTTTAGTTTCCTCATGATACCCCCACAAAGAAGCACTTACCGGACTTGGGTGTGAGTTTATCAGACATCAAACGTTTAACATATACCACATAACCCCATATCCTGAGAAGAGATAATCCAGGACTCTTTCCAATCCATATCTCATATGGTGTCTTCTCTACAGTTTTTGATGGAACCATATTTAAAGTGAAAGTTATTGTTTCTAGAGCGTATCCCTAGAATTGTAATGGAAGATCGTATTGGCTCATCATTAACCGAACCATGTCCAACAATGTTTGGTTCCGTTATTCAGACACCCTATTCCATTGAGGTGTCCCCGGCGGAGTAAGTTGGTGAACAATTTCACACTTTTTTAGATGACCACCAAACTCATGGCTCAAATATTCACATCCACGATCAGATCGTAGATATTTGATTATCTTGCCAAGTTGATTCTACACTTCATACTGAAATTCTTTGAACTTTTCAAAGGATTCCATCTTATGTCTCATTAAGTAGATATAACCATATCTACTAAAATCATCAGTAAATGTTATGAAGTATTCAAAACCACCTCTGGTCGAAATGCTCATTGGTCCACATACTATGTTCGACTAGTCTACGACCAGCTCGTATCTCCATACGACTAGTCTGAACCCGGTCAAATCATCATACGACTAGTCCGGATCTGATCCTATCACTATACGACTAGTCTAGACCCGGTCGTATCATCATACGACTAGTCTGTATGTACAAGGGCCAATAAGTCACTTGCCCTCTCACCTCTAGTCATGAAAGGTGCTCTCGTCATCTTACCAAGTAAACAAGATTCACATGTTTCAAATGATTCAAAACCAAATAAGTTTTAGAAGATCGCCTTTATGGAGCTTCATCATGTGCTTCTCATTTATATGACCTAGTCGACAATATCAAATAAAAGTGGGATCCAAATCATTGTGTTGAAGTCTCTTAGCAGATAGGCATATCCCTAAGATTCAAAACATACAATCTATTCACTAATGGAGTATGGCCATAAAGCATATCTTCAAAATAATTGAACAATAATTGTTCTTTATTCTGAACTCATAACCTTTTGCTCCTAAACATGAAGCAGAAATAATATTTTTGCTTAAGGCTGAAACATAATAACAATTATTTAGTTTCATAACTAATCCTGAGGGTAAAGCTAATGGAAAAGTGTCAATAGCTAATGTAGCAACTCTTACTCCATTGCCACAGACGAAGATCAACATCTCCTCTTACCAAGCTTCTACTCCTTATCAGTCCCTACATCGAATTGCGAATATGAGCAACCGATCTGGTATCAAATACCCAAGAACTGGTCGGAGAAGTGGCAAGATTAATCTGAACTGAAAGCCTTACTTCCGATGTTATTTTTTATCTCTGCTAAGTACTTCTTGCAGTTTCTCTTCCAATGTCCAGTCTCATGGCAATGGTAACATTTTGATTCAGACTTAGGACCCATCTTGAGCTTCTTAAGCTTAGCCTTGAGACTCTCGATCTCATCTTGAGTCTTTCATTTGCTCTTTCCCTTTCTCGACTTACCCTTCTTCTTGAAGTTAGTAGTCTTTTGAACCATCATCACATAATTAGAACTTTTCTTGATGCTCTCCTCAGCACCTTTAAGCAGCCATTCAACTCGGTCATTAACTTCTCCATGCCATTCATATGAAAATTCAATATGACTGGCTCAAAACTCGTATGGAGCGATTGGAGAATCACATCAGTAACCAACTCTTAGCTAAGGGAAAAATCAAGATTTTTCAAGTTCTCAATGTGACCAATTATTTTGATCACATGAGGACTGACCGGGTTACCTTCTGGCAGCCTACAAGAAAACAATGCCTTAAAGGTGTTAAACCTCTCTGCCCTTACTTGATCTTGAAATATACCCTTCATACCTACAATCATATTGCAAGCGTCTGTGGTCTCATATTGCTTCTGAAGCTCAGAGTTCATGGTCGCAAGCATTAGGCAGTGCACATCGACTGCGTCATTGCAATGCTTCTCATAAATATTCTTTTCAGATCGAGTAGCATCAACATTTGGTTCCTCGGGATAGGGACTCTAGAACATATTTCTACTTTTCTTATTTGAGAATAATTCTCAGGTTACGAAACCAATCAATAAAGTTGGTTCCATTCAGCTTTTCTTTCTCAAGAACATATCGCAAATTAAAGGTAGATGCAGAACAAGTAGTAGGTGACATGATCTACAACATAAATATATGCAAAGATTCAGCACTATATTTATGTAAGATCTTCTATTAGACACTCATGCTGGTGGTCGTGTTCGACCAGTCTATGACCAGCTCGTATCTCCATACGACTAGACTGGATCTGGTCATATCACTATACGACTAGTCCTGGATACGGTCGTATCACTATATGACTCATCTATACCTAATCGAACTTAATCATCAACAGTCAATAAAATATACTCCCACTATATGTTCTAAACTATGTTTCCTCAAACATCATATAGTGAGTTCAAGAAACAAAAATCGTTAAGTCCTAGTGAGCTTTAGCATAACTGCTAGAAACTTAGTGATTTTAGGTAGGCAACATCTTGCTAATCATATCACATATGACTTTTGTCTGTTGGGCAGCATCTCTATACCCCTGCGACCAACAGTACTATGCCCCAAGGCCCAAAACTCTTTTGATAGGCTTGTCAAGTTAAACCAATACTATGCAAATGGGTGTCCCACACCCTCCCCATCTTATTAAGATATTCAGTGGCATCTACTTTGGTAGACCTACCAATTAACGATCGAAACCGTGACAGGCGCAACAATTGGAATGACACCAAATTAACTTAATTTTTCTTGAGGGATACTATTCTACCATGTTAAAACATCTAATGAAAAACATGATAAAATGGCATGATAGGAATAAACATTCACAGATAATCAAATTAAACTGTGAAATAGTATGGCCCTTATCATGACAATCTCCATCACCATGCTTCTTGTCCTTCGACTATCATGCTTGGAGTCTCCGATCAAATTCATCTACTAAGCAAATACTCCTAAAAGCTAGTAATGAATTACAGGTGATAATATCAAGCATCACATGTCGGTACACAGACCGTTATACAATAATATATAACTCGATGGCTATCTCCTAGCATGACATGAAGGCCATGATAAATCCATTCATGTATCACATACACAATGGGTCATACTATTCACATCAATCCCTACAAAAACGAGTTATGCATAGAATCCAATTCTATCGGGTGATATGAACACATAATACCATATAACGCGGCTACGACCACAGTGGTCCCGCTAGCAGGTTAGCAGGTGAGGTTTGAAGGGGCAGCACCCTCGGAAACTTTTTCCGGGACATGAATCTTATTTAGTAACCGAGCCTCAGAAATTATCGGATTAATCATATTAATCCTATTCTGAACCAATCTAATCACTGCCTTAATACGACCACTCACTGCGGCATATTCTGATGGCAGAATTCTGACCGATAGTAGTATCATGCAAGGCAGTCGTAAACAAGCGCAATAAACCATCTGGTCATTTTAGCTCATACCTCCTCGTAAACTCATCTACTACCGCCGAAACCTGATCAATCTTATAGACCAGTGCCTAGACCGTTCCATCCACATGAACCGATCTAAGTTACCAGACCAAACCAGTAATAGATCCAATCTACTACTGCCACATATCCAATATATGTGACTGATCTAGATCAAAAACTATGCAGGATGGCCCTGATACCACTGTTGGGATACGGGTAGGCTACGCTAACTGACAACTCAAAAATTCTACCACGTAAACTAGGATGACATGCAAGCAAGAGAT
Source organism: Hsuehochloa calcarea (assembly GCA_036346395.1). Taxonomy (NCBI): domain Eukaryota; kingdom Viridiplantae; phylum Streptophyta; class Magnoliopsida; order Poales; family Poaceae; genus Hsuehochloa; species Hsuehochloa calcarea. Next base: position 1,156,132 of record CM070613.1, read on the forward strand.
CACAGATCGTTACTGCCAGACGCGTAGTATAGTGGAAGAAGAGTTGGAGTAGCCTGGTCTAACGAAGATTGCGTCAATGTAGTGGTCGTAGTCAATCATCCTCGTAGTCGATCGTCTCCTCGAGCAACCAATCGAGTTCCTCGCCAAGATCATGGATCGTCCTCAAGTGCAATCGCAACCGCAGTAGAGCCTCTATGGTATCCACACATCCAGGGAAGGGACAACCGTACGCTGGTGTTCTAGCACCAAGTCGCACGGGTAGGCTCTCTCAAGAAGATGGCGACTATGGTTTGGAGCAACTCACGTCAACTCGTGTCGTGAGTCTCCTATGTTACCCGTGTCTCCCCATAGCCTCAAGCACCTCCTTATATAGTGTCCATGACGGATCATATTCGAACGCGTTTGACGAATCGTATTCATACTGGTTTGTTTCAACCCGTTAAGTGTGTGACCCTGTAGGTTCATGCGTAATCACTGTGACTCGGAAAATCTTTTTCAATCACGAGTTGTCAGCGGCTCCTAGCAGGACATAACGATTTTCGAATACACACAAATTATATAGGATGAACCTTAATGCAGTATGATCTACGACCAGATCCTTATCACTAACGACCATCTTGTATCTCTATACGACCAGTTCAGATTCGGTCTCGACCAGTTCGTAACTCCTTACAACCAGGTTTCGACCACATAGTGATCATGTTCGATCAGCCTATGACCAACTCGTATCTCCATGCGACTAGTCCATATATGATCGAACTGAATGACCAGCTCGTGTATTCTTCCTTTATCCCACGATATCTGGTTGAACTCCAGGTGAGATATCATGTAATCCATGGACTGTTCAATACTTTCTCGATCAAGTGTTGGATAACTTCACGTGGTCGAACTCTTCGACCGCTAGTAGGATGGCCATGCACTTTCTTTATCCGACCACATCAAGGGGCTCAAAGATATCTCTGATGTTATGTTAAGAGGGGCAAATCTCATATTCGACTAGTCATCTTCCTCCGCATGTTTCTTAGTATACCTGGAAGCTACCTTTATAACTACCCAGTTACATAATAGCGTTTGGCAACTCCAAAGTGTACTTTTACGCATGTAGGAAACCATGTTGATCTCAAGTCTAAGGATTATACATCATCATTGCTTGAGACCAACTGATGACACATGAAATCATAACAATCTTAGCAGTGTCTCAAGGTGTGTTAATCCAACACCATGTTCTATAACATGTGTTTACTTTATTGATTCTATATCCCTGTATCCATGACTGGTGAAACATGGTTATCAATCAATACATGTGTTGGTCGATAGGATCACTGGTGTTCCGACTAGTGACATATGACCATGGATACATTTAGAACGACATCATTATAAGTTAAAAGAGTTTCACCAACGAGTCACATACTCGTTAATCTTTATAACTGATGATTCATTCAAAGAACAGAATAACACGTATTCAATAACTCATAAATATAGACGTGATATAATCATCTCTACGATTACCTCTAGGGCATATCATCAACAAAGAGGTGCTCAAGGAAGGCTGCTTGCCTTTGCCTTTGGCCGCTGGCGCCTACCTCTTCTTGGCATTGGCATCCTTCATCACCGAGGCAGGGTCGAACACGGAGGACACCTCCTGCGAGCCTCCACTGCTACCCGCGAATTCGCCATTGCTCTCGATGGGCACCGGTGGGGCATCCCGAAGAGCCCGGTGGCCCTAGCAAAGCGCTGCCCGTTGAAGCTGGACAACCACGCCGCCCACTCCGCGAACCCCAGGTCGCATCAGAACTTCTCCAGGGCAGTCCTCGCCCCTGCCGGCAGCCGTCGCCACGACATCGTCTAGCACCGGCATGCCGCCCAACACACCAAAGTCAAGCCTCGGCGACGAGTTGAGCAAGCTGGCAATGTAGTCACCGCAACCACCACCCGCACAAGCCCTTCTCTCCATCGCGGCCCCAAGAAACCAATTAACCAAGGGCGCGTGGAACGACAAAGCGTGGGTGCTTGGAGCGACAACGGTCTCAATTGCAGATCCATTAGCCAAGAGAAGGAGGCGGTGACTGCCGGTGAAGCGCAAATCGGGATAGGAGGGGATGAGATGGGATGAGGGATTGAGGGGGAACATGGAGTTGTATAGGATTCATGGATTCAGTTGAAGGGAGAGGAGAAGTTGTTGCTTGATCGTGGGAGAAGAGGGGAATTAGGGAAGCAATGAGTAAACCGCACCAGACTGTTCGGCCTCACTTGTCGGCGCGAGGTGCACTAGGCATACAAAAGAGGTGCACTGAACATATGCACATGGGGTGGGGTGGGACGATTGCCCCCGCTGCACAGGGATAAACCTCCATCTTTATTAGTTAAGATGATGTCTTACTAATCCTTTAAAACTATAATATAGAAATAGCATATGACATATTGTAAATAAGTAATGATTCTAGTGTTCTAGTCAAGGTAGTTACAATCGCGATCCTACTTTTAAAGTCTTACGATTCTACGAACCCACGACAGTTTGTCGATCCAAATCGCACCATTAATCAGAATCAGGTAGAATCGTAGTAGAGTCATGATCCAAAGAGTAGAATCGCGTAGAATCATGTAAAATCGCATAGTAGAATCGTGGTAGAGTCGCTTGAGCAAAAAAATTACAATTTTTTTTGCAATTTTTTTATTTTTTTTAGAGGCTAGGGTTTGCTGATATTTTGTTTTATAGCAAAATTTATTGGTATTAATTTCTGAGAATGAAACTATAAATAAACAAGGAGCATGTAAAATATTATATCAATGTGGTAATGCTCGTACAAATATCTACATTATGACATGAGCAATCTTGAGCCTGATAATGATAAGTTATTTTTATTCCTGGAATATGTCTAGCTGCTTTCAAGGAATATACAAGTGTTGCAATTAGATATTGATTTATAAAAGTTGTGAATATTTCTCATGTAATTTTAGTAAACTAGTCATGGTCATTGGTTGTTCTCCTGTAGTTTAGAACTATATCATCCATCATGTCAGTACCATTATGTTTTTCTGTTGTGCGATAAAAAGTGTTTTATCCCTTTTTCGGTTATAAGTGGTAAACCATATAAGAATCATACAAACTTATAGTATAGATGTTAAATATGCGTATTTTTACAATCCTACCGGAGGCAGATCAATTCAACTTAGGATCTCGACTCTAACTACCTTGGTTCGAGGGAGGAGATGAGGTAGAGTATTTATGGTCTACTGACGCCGTCGATGCCTGAAAAGGAAGCGGCTGGTGGGGTTGTCGCTTTCGAGGGAGACTAGAACAATGGCGACAACATGAGACTATAGAAAAACGACGTCTGACGTGGAAGCAAATCGTTAGTTATCTATAAACTAGTAGGATGCCCGTGCGTTGCAACGGAAATCCAAACCTTACATAAATAATATTTTCCATCATCACATAAAGCAAATCAAGCAATGAAATCATGGCCTCGGACTTCTCCCGCCGCAGGCGCAGGATCATCGACATGGCCTCACTGGCGGCCCTCGCGGCGGCGCCGCGCTCCGCCTCGAGCTCCGCCTGCAGCTCCACGACCCCGCGCTGTTGCCGCACAACCGCCTCCCACAGCACAGCGGCCTCATCGCCGATCTCCACCCGCGCCACAGCAAGTGCCTCTCGGGGCAGCCTACGCTTGAGGGTGACGCGCCCCCACCGCAGAAAGATGGAAAGAACGTTCGCTTCAGCCAATCACATTAATAAACTGAATCATCATTCAACACTTTCATGTCAATTAGAACAGGATCATCAATCTGTCGAAAGAATCAAGTTTAGCAATAAATAATACTTGGGCAACATAACATACCTAGATTGCTTCCATCAGGTAGATTCTATGTTGACTTCATTGTTCCTCCCGTTGAACATGCCACAATTATCTTTGCATCTTTACCAAGTTTTGTTTCAACACCTGCACAAAGATGACATATGCCGCTGATTGTCGATTCATATACGATTAATCAAGAAGCAGCAAATAGAACATGCTACCAGACTTTGTAAGAATTCATGATTCTCTTCTGTTCCAGCAAATATGCCAAAGAACGCAAGTGTTGCGCGTCTTGCAATATCCCATGTTGTCCATTCTTTTATTAATCTATATATTTGCACATTAACGGCACCAGGTGGATGAGCCTATATAAAAATAAAATCCATAACTAATGCAATTGCCACCAAATTTAACGAACCTTGAGTAATGAACTACAAAATTCCATGATATGAAGCAGCACATAGTATGACAAAACAAAGTGTGACATTTTTTGGACGTCATTTGAAAGGATTTGATTACTTTTAGCCTTTTAGGTACTCCCAATCAGAAAAAATTAATTTTTGTTCATCTATTGCAAGTTTTCAGTCTATGTTCTTATCTTCAGTTATTACATAATTTTATTCAGTTAGTACTGTTGATTCAGTATATGATCTCTGATACACATCAAATTTGCTAAAAGTTAAGTTTCTGACCAATGAATGGCACAAAGAATTATAACTATGCAGTACTATAAACGTAAGTTATTGCCTCAAACCAAAGAGCTGAATTGTGGTACAAAAATTGGAGACAACAACTATAGATACCTCTTCATACTCCGCTTCCGATCTGACATCAAGAATTACAAAGTTGTTTTCCTTTTGAAGGCGCAGTGCTTCCTTGACATCGACACTACGTACCTACAAAAACAAACAACAACAACTCTAATATAAATGACAATTGCTAAGCACAGAAGGCTCATCATGAGTCAACAGTGACTTAACATATGAATCAACCGAAGTAGGGTAGATAAGTTCCTATAAATGTCAAAACATGACTTATTTCACATGGAATCTATATTTTTTTCTACCCATATATGTGTTATTCGAACAAACCCTCTTCATTGAACTAATGCTAGATGAATTGCATATATGAACTGGTGGTGGAGGTTGAGCAAGTGTTGAGATTGACAATCTGGATTCTGAACATGTAGCTTGCCCTGGACCCACAACACCAACAATCTAAAAAAACTCACCGCTACATTTCTTTTCCCATGATATAATTTCTGGTGTTTGATTCAGAAGAAATTCTAGCTTTTTCTGAATGTGCAAAATAAATCGAAAGAAAAGGATACAACATAATTTCTGCAAAATCCAACTCTTTATTGGTTCTCAACAGTTACCACCGCCAAATGGGAACACTAAGATGCCCACACAGACTACTTTTCTAAAAATCAAATCAATAACTAAACAAGAGCACACCAAAAGCCAGAAAATGGAACCCCCTTAAGATCATTTAGACATCTCAAGTCTCAGTTCAAAACACAAACAAAAGACACCATCACCAGTTCTCCACTCTGCTTCAGTTGAGCTCTGCTCACTTACTCCAGTACCCATCATCTCCCTTCTTCTTCTCATCCTCCTCATCATCTCCCTCCTCGACAATCTCCATCACCACCTCCTTGAACCGCTTGACATCGTCAAGTACCGCCTTCCAAAATAACCCAATGTGCACTGCACCGGACACCATATGGTACCCCCTCAGCTTGAGCTGCTCAGGCGGGTCATTCGGCATCGCGAACCCGCCCAAATAAGCCACACTGCCATCAGAAGCTGCCGCCTTCTTCTTCCTGGCCTCCAACACCTTCCTCTCGGCCTCCCTCGGCGTGGCTCGCACCTTCCTGTTCCCGGGGTCCCACAGGTACCCCATGCTGTTTGACAGGTCGAGCGGGCCCATATGGACGACATCGACACCGTCGACGGCGGCAATGGCGTCGACCTCCGCAATGCCTGCGGCGGTCTCAACCTGGCAGATGATGAGGGTGTTGTCCTCGCAGAGGGAGAGGTAGAAGTCATCGAGGCCGTAGGCGGAGGCGCGAACGATGGGGTGGGCGGCGCCGCGGACGCCACGGGGTGGGTAGCGGCAGTGGGAGATCGGGGTCGCGAGAGAGGAGAGGGAGGTGAGGGGGTGGTAGTTGCGAGGGAGGGCGGATTGAGGGGGACGGGGGAGCAGGCGACGTGCGCGTGAGTGCATGGGGGAGGGGGTGACGTGCGCGTGAGTGGGTGGGGAGGGGAACAAACAGGGTAAACTCTGAATTATAGTAGTTAAGATAAGAAAAAAGGTGTAAACGTGTGCCCACAGAGGATCAGACCATAAAGCAGAAGGGTAGATAGATTGAATTCAGCTACCATGAATAACTTGAAAAGGCATTTTGTATATTCAAAGAGCAGACTTATCGGCATTGATGATTTTACAGCATAAACATTTAGAATATGTGTGTACTAAACATCAAGTGCGAAGAAACCAACCTTATCAGCATATCCATATCCGCTGCTTTTAGTTGATGATGGTGATGAAATATTGCTAAAAGAAGAACAAAATGGCAGAAAGAACTGCAATTATTGAATGGTCATAAAACGGTACGAGTTCTAACCAGAAGGAATGGAGTTACCTGCTGGGGCTAGAAAGATTTTCAGAGTCGTCCTTCTCTACAAGCACGAGATCAAGCTTATCAATGTTCACCACAACTGGCTCCACTTGCACATTTGATACTGATGGCAGCTGTAATAATAAACAAAACAAACAGAAGTGAAGGAAGATAGAATTAACAAAAAAAATCCATTAACAAACTAACAAGTAACAAATGCACAAGCAATGACCATGTAGAATTCCCTAAAACTATAAAGCTGGAATTAACTGCAGATCTTCTTCTTTCTGGACAAGGTTAACTACCAATCGCAGGCTTCAGTACGAGGTGAACACAAGTGCGAAAATCTACCCTACATGACCACCTGATCACAATTTACTACGTCCATGGACACTAAATCCCACCATTCCCACTATAAATTCTACAATTCTGACCATAGGCCAAAAGTTAACAAGAGTGCGCCAAATATCACTCCAATGCCAAGCTAAATGCAAAGAAACACTTCCTAAATTATCATTTCACTACAACCTCGAACATCCCACTTTAAATTTCCCAACCCAGAATTGAAAATTTTCACAATGACAAGCAAACTCACAACTTCAGCACAATTTGTACTACCTCAAGCAAAACTAACGTGCGAACGAAAATCAACTTGAGATACATCTAATTGGCAACTTGACAGCAATATGAACAACAATTTACCCTCAACGCGCCCCTTAAGCCCTCGAGAGAAAAAGAAGAAGAAGAGAACGCGCATTGAAATATATAAAAGTCACGAGCCAGAGGTGGCGCCTTTACCATGATCTGGAGCTTCCCGACATGTGCAGTGTCGACGGTGAGCGCCGGAGGTAGCCCCAGGCTCACGTGCAACGCGTCGCCATTGATATCTGCGCGCCCAAATCACACCCGAACAGAGAGTAAGCACCGGGACGAAAAAACCCATCAAATTAGCATCCGGGGAAAGGTTTTAGCGGGAGAAAGGGATCCTACCGAGATTGGAAAGCTGCGCGGTGCGGCCCTCGAGCTTGAACTGGTCGCATGAGAAGGACTTGAGCCAGTACTTGAGCATGTACTCCAGCGCCTGCGTTATGATCGACTCCATCCCCGCCTTCTAGAATGTTCCAGAATGCTCTGGAAGCTTGTAGAGAGGCGTGGATGGCGGGTAGGACTTCACCGTGTCAGTGGCGGTGGCAGCGTGCCGCCAGATCGGAGGTGAGATTCCGGCGAGATGGAGAGAGGGAGTACGGGTGGAGGGTTGGAGGTGAACAGAGGTTGGAGGGGAGCGAGGCGACGGGGTAGTTAATTAATGAGACAGCGAGGACTGAGGAAGAAGAAAGAAGAAGAGGAGAAGAGGGCAGCGAAGCCAATCGGGATTGGACGGATTGAGGGTGGTGGCGTCGGGCGCGGGGAAGAGGGAGGCTTGGCGGTGTCATGGGTGGCTGGAGCCTCTCCGGGGAACCAAAGAGGGGGAGCCAGAACGGCACCTTGGAGGCGAAGCTGCGGAAGAGGAAGCAACGGCCGGCGATCTTGGAGAGGCGGGCGATCTATGATGGGGAGAGGCCGAGGGCACAGAGCTCCGCGGAGATGGGCGCGAGGGAGCAGTCGATGCTGGTGCAGAGGATGCACGAGTTGGAGGGGACGACGGCGGCGACCTCCTTGGGGGAGAGGCGGAGGCCGGCGAGGAAGGCGGGGGGGAAGCGACATGGGCGAGGGGCGGTTGGGGACGGAGGGGTACGCGGGCGGGGGTGAGTTTGTGGGGCGAGGGGACGCGGGAGAGTGGACGGGGAGGGGACGAACGGGCATGTGGGGCTGGGGGCGGCGACGTGGGCGAGGGGCGGAGTACGCGGGCGGGGGTTTGGGGGTGAGGGGACGCGGGGAGAGTGGACGGGGAGGGGACGAACGGGCGTGTGGGGCGAGGGGGCGGCGACGTGGGCGAGGGGCAGTTGGGGACGGAGGGGTACGCGGGCGGGGGTTTGGGGGTGAGGGGTGTTGAGTAACTGTTGCTGGTGAGTTCAGTCTGAACGGGTATTTCATATACAATGATTAAAATCGTAAGAACGATGAAGAACACAAGAACACAACAATAGAATGAATACAGAGATATGCGGGACTTCAGGGTCTGCTTTATTCCTTCAGAACAATCGGGGTTCAAATGAGAGGGTGACCTCTATTTATAGACTACGGATGAGGAGTTCAACCGCCAGACTCTCCGGTCCTGGGTCAGATCGGGCCAGACTCTCCGCAGTCCCGGCCCGATTCTTAACACTCCCTTGAACACTCATCCAACATGTTCATGTCTCGTCAAAACTCCACAAAACCCAGCTGGAAAAATTTTGGAGAAAGAGTACATGTCATGCGTTACTCACATGTTGCATGAATTGCCTCATCAAAACCTTAGCCGAGAAACTTCAGGAAAACTCGTAAGGGAAAAAGAGTACAATCCACCCAATTTCATTTAATCTCCGGGATTTATTCTTTGAGTACTCGATCTTCGTGATCAAGATTCAATAATGAGTTCGTGAAGATTCTCCCCGACTCTCGCACTTGTCTAAGTCTTATCATTCCAATTCCACGATGCATCTTTCAAAACTAGACTGAAGTGACTTAGTGAATAAATTTGCAAGATTTTCACATGACTTAGTATGTAGTACCTTAATTTCGCCCATCTTTGCATTTCGTGAGCATAGAAGAACTTAGGATTGATATGCTTTGTAAGGGACTCTTCACATAACCCATCTGATTGGGCGACATGTCGCATTATCTTCATAGATAATGGTAGGGGTTTCTGCAGATATCCAATCCACATGATCTTTGGATGTGGTGAATCATCCGTCGGCCAAGAACATTCTCGTGAGGCTTCAGATAATGCTATGATTTCGAGTGGTTCGTCAAGTAGATACAAGACTTTGCTTAGACGATTTCCATGAAATCTAGCTCCACCACACAGAATACATATCCTGCTTTGCGATTTAGCTGTGTGCGGTCCGACAGTACCCAAAGATCTGCAGAGCTAATCATGGTAAGGTCTTGGTTCTTTCGTAGAATAGACCAAGATCTTTGCTTCCTTGGAGGTATCTAAGACGCCTTTGATTCCCCGCCAATGCCTTTTGGTAAGTTCTCGCTCTGCACCTTGCTAATAGGTTTACCGCAAATGTAATATCCGGCCTAGTACATTTGCTAGATACATGAGTGCTCCTATTGCACTCGTGCATGGGAATTCCGGTCCCGTGACTTCCTCCCCTCTTCTTTAGGTCCAGACGGTCCTTGTCTTGTCGCAAGGATCTCCGACCATCGGCACTTTCGAAGGATATGCCTTTTCAAAGCCAAACCTTTCCAACACTTTCTGAGTGTATGTTGACTGATGTACTAGAATACCTTCAGGGGTATGCTCAAGCTCCAGGCCTAGGCAGTACTTGGTTTTACCCAAGTCTTTCATCTCGAACTCTGATTCCAGGTAAGAGCTTGCTTTCTTAATATCTTCCATGGTTCCGATGATATTCAGATCATCTACATATACTAAGATTATACAAAATCCATCCTGGGATTGTCGTATAAATACACAGGGGTAATTCTCATTGTTCGTGTAGCCTTTCTTGCATAGAAAGTCGCTTCGAGCGATCATACCACATTCTGCCTGATTGCTTCAGTCCATATAGTGACTTTCTGAGTTGCACACTGTATAGATTTCTATTTGCTCTATCTTGGTTCGGGACAGGGATACATTCAGGTATCTTCATATAAATGTCCAAAGCCAAATTTCCATAAAGGTATGCAGTTACCACATCCATCAATTTCACTTCTAACTTCAAGTTCACTGCCATTGAGATAAATATCTAAAGGTAATTCCGCCCATGACTGGGGAATATATTTCTTCATAACAATCTCTCGGACGTTGAGTGAAACCTTGTGCAACGAGCCTTGCTTCTTTCATTTCTCTTTCGAACAAATACCCACTTATGCCCTACAGGGTGCACATGGGGAGGTGTGCGCTTACGGCCCAAACACCTCTCTTTTATTCAGAGAGAACGATTAGGGCTCTATTGCCTTCTTCCAATCTTCTCAATCTGACCTTTTCTTATATTCAACGAGCGATGCAGGCTCTGGATCAAGATTGATGATTGTGACAATTTTCTTTGCAACATTGGCTGCTGGCTTATGTAACATCCCAATTTTCAGAGTTTTAAAAAAAATCTTCTAAATAGTGGTAGCAAGAAAATTCACCATTTGGATTTATTTGAATATTAATTTAAAAAGCTTAATATGGACTTTAAGGACAAATTGATTTAATGTGCTTAATCCCAACATCAACAATTGCCAAAATTATTTTATTTAGATCCTATATGCTTGGATATATTTTATAGAATTTTCTGGAATTTTTCCAAAGTCTTTTGCTATTTTCTATTGGCTAATGGTATTTTCTGGATTTATTAAAAGAAAAACCTATTTTAAATCCTCGAACGATCTTTGGGCCAAGCCCAACACTATTCCATCAGCGCCACTCACTCGCCAGCGCTCGCTTTCAACCGTTGGATCGCCATCGCACGGCTCTTGCCGCCACATTGCGCTTTCTCGCCTCGCCGACCAGTGGGCCCGCGATCGAAGTCGCCGCCTCCGCGAGTCTTCTTCCTCCTCGCAGCAGCGTCGCCGCCATTACCGAGAGCTTCACTCCCGTGCACGACAACGGCGATTCTCTCACGATTTCTTGAGCCGACCCCACCAAATCGCGGTTCCTGCTATTCCTTATCCGCTTCAAACCAAATCAAACCCCGAATCGGTTTCAATCTCCGAAAATCTTGGAATTCAAAAACCTACTGCTTTGGACCAATTGGGGTTTCAAATCTCGGCGTCTCCGAGCCTATAAGTACTCCTTAGCACCGCCGCCTCCGCAACCCTAAACCGCCACTCGCCGCCTGACGCTCTAGCGCCACGCATTCCAAGTTTTAGGGTTTTCACGAGCTTCTTCTCCGGTGGATTGCGCCGCCGTCGCCGCCCTTGCTCCACCGACTACACCATTGTGATCGCAAGTCTCAGCTACCTCGTGCGCACCTCCTCGTCGCCGAGCATCGCCGAGCGCCGTCCGACAAAACCCGAGCCCTCGCCGCTTCTCCTCGCCGCGGCCATCTCCGTCAACCTCAGTGCTCAAACCGGTGCCCTCATGTGCACAATAACCCCTCTACACATTGGTACCACTCACCGCCGCGAAGAGCCGCTGTTCATTGCTGCCATTGGTTCCCGAGGGCCGCCGTCAGAGCCGCGCCGCGCCATCGCAACCGCCTGCGTCGGCTTTTGTGCTCGCGTGTCGCCTCGTGTCGCCGTGTCGCCAAAGACACGCCAAGACGTGGCTCACCCACCGGCTCTCGATCCCGTGGCTCAGCCGAGCTTAGTCCACCGTGAGTTGTGCCATCGCGCGATGGGTCCCACATGTCAAGACGGTTTTTAAAAATATTTTTTTCCGAAATTTCTACCGACGCAAGCATTGCGCAATAATCTGATTTTCCTTTATAAAAATAATTCGGGAAATTCAAGAAAATCCAAATTAGGGTTTAATTGATTTTCAAATCTTCCAAAGCTCATATCTATTGCATCCGAACTCCGATCGAGTCCATTCAAATTTGTAAATTTATATAAAATTCAGATCTATTTAATGGTGAATTTTATTTGATTTTTGGAGTTTGTTTTGCCTCTGTTATTTATTTGTTTTGTTTCTTTTGTCTCGTTCATGAGTAGACGCCGATACTTTGGGAATTTTGCGTAAGAAGGAGCACCTCAAGACCAAGACCAATATCTAGATCTATTCCAAGGCAAGTTATACCTTTGATCATATTGAACTCAGTTTTCAAAATACTTTGTTTCAATGTATTGCATTCTATTTCAAGTATTTATTTAAATGCTTTTGGGATAGTAATTAATCCAAATTGTTATACCAACTTGTCTATTGTATGTCATGATCTTTTATCACCCTAGGTTGGTTAATTATTAGTTGGTATTATCGTAGCACCAACGTGGGTTGGTTAGATACGATTAGACTGCTTAGCCATGCCACGAGTCATCATTTCATGTGAGAGTTGCAATTATAAATTTGACTAAGTGATTATGGAACTGTATGATGAATCTGTGTGTGCTGTGTGCTGTTACTCTTTGATGGCATGTGTTGCACTTAACCAACAGGGTGGGAAAAGATTTAGACTGAGGCAAGTGGTGGATCTGTGTGAATGGTGGAGCTGTGTGCTTATTAAACTTTGTGATTTGAGTTAAAACTGGAAGTCTTGCCTTGGTCAATTAAGGACTTAACTTTGTGCGCCATTGAACTGGCTCTTCTGCACGACCACATGCCTAGTATGGTTGGGCCTGACTTAGTAAGTTATGGAGTCTTGACATTGACAACTCAGATTGTATTTAAGCTATGTGATGGGTCGGAGGTGTGTACCGTGTTTGGGTCACATCGCGGGATCGGTTCACGCATCCTCGCCCAATGGTGTGTGTCGCTCCAAGGGTGTGTGTACAAATTGACGGCAGAAAGCACACCAGAGGTCATTGTTTGAGATAAAGTTTCAAAGGTTTTGTTATGGTCATGATCGCTACACCGATTGTATCGTGGGTAAAGTGTACAAACTCGCAGAGTGTTTAAATCAATCTATTCGAATAGCCGCGCTTCTGCTATGGACATGCTCGAATTTCACACGAGGGGTAGTTTTTCATAAAACAAATGGGAAGGGTCAGCTGTGTGAGATAAATTGTTCAGCTGTGTGAAAGAACTTGATTAGACTATGTGTACTTTGTGAAATCAATTGTGTGGATTTCATGGGGATATGCTCCAGATCTTAGGATGATGTGACAATTGGCAATGGCGTTTTACGGTTTGTCGCTTCACGCTGCCGACAAAGTTCAAGCTTATCGCTCAGGGCGGTCCGACCGGTCCTTGCAATGATCGGTCCGATCGGTCCCAAATCGGTCGGACCGGCTATGTAGGGCGGTCGGACCGGCGATGACCAAAAGTGTTCAAATCGAGCTGGGCCAAAAATAGGTGTTGTAGACAAGTAAGGGGATCCCAATGCACTTGGTCTCATAATTTTTGGAGTCTCCAGTAAGAAGTTCTATTGGTTTAAAGTTTCCAGAAGGTTTCGGATTTTGGGAGTTTGTATTTCGCTAAGTCCCATATGGTCCGGCCGCTCGCTGTGGAGCGTCCGACCGCCATGGGCGGTCCGACCGCCACCTGAGCGGTCGGACGGTTTCTACTTGAACATCGGTCAACTTCGTGGCGATGTTGTGTTGTTAGGTCAAAGTCATTGGTATTATGGCATATGTTTTGCATGATGCATGTTTTGACTAACATGGGTCAAGTTGTGAAGAACTTGTTCCGAATACGTGTTTTCTTGTGCGTGGTTGTGCAGTAGCTTGGTGGTCAACGACGGTCAAGCTAGGAGAATCGGGACTAGACTTGAAGAGTTGAGGTCCGAACGATCGACGATGCCGGGCGAGGTCAACGACGCAAGCGTGACACAAGATGGACAATTGTGACCTATTGGCGAATCCATGACTCATGGTGAAGCGGTTTAGGTCAAAAGGTTAAAGACGGCGCCGCGGCGTGCGTGTGTGACCCGCTTGTTAGTGGGCCTTAACGGAGCCCAAGAGAGTCAAACCCTAAGAGTTTTAGGCCTCCACTATAAATAGGAGGAGATGGTGGTGCACTCTCTCTCCTCGCCTTTTTATGTTTCAAAACCCTAATTGTCTTTAGGGAGTTGAGGTGGAGGCTAGGGCTTTTCATGGTTTGAGGAGAATTTCGTGATCCTTGATTGTCATCGATCCATGATGGTGTGGATGTAATCCAAAGATCAATCACGAAATCAATCTATGCAAGGTTTGCTTGAGATAAGTCTTTTTCGCTCTTGCTTTCAATTTCGTGTTTTTAGGGCTTTCTTTGATCCGCGGGTTTGTGATTGATTCTTTCACGTGAATTAGCTTGCTGTGATATGTGTGAATCTATCTAGCATCATCTTGATCATCAATCACTCACGAACAAGCATTAGGATCAAGTTTTCGTTCTGCCCTGCTTTTAGACCTTCGTTAATCAATTGACAATTGCTCAAGATCGCTCCAAGAATTATCATAATATTCGATTGAATAGGTCCTCAATAGCATAGAGAAGGTGTGTGCAAAGTTTCGTGAAGTTTGGAGTTGAGAATCAAAAGTTAGACCTAATTGCAACTTCGCCATCTGGCCGATTTATCTTTTTGAGATCGGTTCAGAGATCGCCGGTCCGACCGCCCATCACCACCGGTCCGACCGATTTGAGCGTCCGACCGCCAAAGATAATAATGTCCGACCGCCCGCAATCGGTCCGACCGGTTCACTACAATGATCGACCGCCAAGATTTGTATTACTTTGATTCTTGTCGATTATTGTCGCATTGCTTAGGGTTTTTATTGGATTCAATACTAGTCTTCCAACAGATCGGTATATTGATCTTCATAGCTTTCTAATAGCTACCGGAGTGAAATTGTATTGAGTTCATAATTTGTGGAGGAAGATGAGGACGAAGCAAATGTCATTCCTCATCTCACGCCGAGGCACCCATATTGATACAAGAACTCGCACGCCTACTTCACCTTCGATTGAGGCTCTGCCGCATCATCATCATCGCAAGACTACCGAGGTCGAAGAAACGACATCTCACCCGGCGCCCCACTTCGCATTCAGAGACAAAGATCCTCCCGAGCAGATAATAGGTAACCTACATGAGCGAGTCACTCGCGCCTGTATAATGATCTAAATCTCTACTCTCATTCGGCTTTTGTTGCTTCTTTTGAACCCCGCGATACATCACATGCTTTATCCGATTCTAGCCGGGTAAATGCCATGCATGAGGAGTTAGAGAATTTTGAAAGAAACAAAGTTTGGAACCTAGTAGAACCTCCTAGTGGTCATAATGTTATAGGAACCCGCTGGGTGTTTAAGAATAAACAAGGTGAGGATGGTTCTGTGGTTAGAAATAAGGCCGATTGGTAGCTCTGTGGTTTCACCAAGTTGAGGGGTTAGATTTTGATGAGACATTTGCTCCTGTTGCTAGACTAGAAGCCATTCGTGATTCTCGCTTGCATTTGTCTGATCTAAAGGTTTTAAATTATATCGATGGATGTTAAAAGTGCCTTTTAAATGGTTTCATAGATGAGGAAGTGTATGTTAAGCAACCCCCGGTTTTGAGGATCCTAAATATCCAAATCGTGTTTTCAAGCTATCTAAAGCATTGTATGGTCTTAAACAAGCCCCTAGAGCCCGGTATGATAGACTTAAGACCTTCTTGCTTAAAAATAATTTTGAGATGGGTAAAGTGGATAAAACCCTATTCATTCTTAGACGTGACAATGACTTCGCTTGCTCAAATTTATGTGGATGATATTATCTTTGGTGGTTCCTCTAATGCTCTTGTTTCCAGCTTTTCTGACACTATGTCTAGGGAATTTGAGATGAGTATGATGGGAGAGCTTAATTACTTTTTGGGACTTCAAATCAAGCAATGCAAGGAAGGAACTTTCATCCATCAGACGAAGTACACTAAAGATCTTCTCAAACGCTTCAACATGGGTGACTGCAAGCCAATTTCCACTCCCATGGCAACTTCAACTGTTTTGGATCCAGATGAGGAAGGAGAAGTCGTGGATCAACGCGAGTACCGCAAAGATGATCGGCTCCTTCAGATTTGTGGCCTCGAGACCGGACATTCACTTCACGGTATGCCTGTGCAAGATTTCAGGCGTCTCCGAGAACTTCCCATCGCCAAGCCGTTAAGCGCATATTCAGGTATTTACACTCTACCCTCTTATATGGCATTTGGTATTCCTGCTCTTCAGCTTTGTCCATTAGAGGCTTTTCAGATTCTCGATTTTATGGGTCGTTTGTTAGATAGGAAGAGTACCTCGTGCACTGTCACTTCCTAGGCACTTCTCTTGTATCTTGGTCTTCTAGGAAGCGTCTTTTGTTGCACAATCCATCACGAGGCGAGTATGTAGTCTTTGCTAGTTGTCAGAGCTTGATTTTGTGGATGACGCCCACTTTGAAAGATTATGGGTTAAACTTTGCTAGTGTTCCTCTTTTCGTGATAACACTTCGCTATTAATATTGCTAAAACCCAAGGCAACATTCTAGGACTAAGCACATAGACATTCGCTTTCACTTCCTTAAAGATCATGTTGAAAAAGGTGATATTGTGATGAACTTCGTAGAGTCCGATGCTCAATTGGCGGACATTCTTACCAAGCCATTAGATCAAACCAGGTTTGCAACCTTGAGAAGTGAGTTAGGGGTAATTTATCCCTATGGGTTGGTTTGAGGGGGAGTTTGTCCTTTTCTAATCTTTTCTTGTTCTTTTGATCTTTTATTGTTCTTTTTCTGAACTTAGTGATCTTTTCGAACTTTTTAGGCTTTTAGGCTTTTTAATTGCATCTCATTGTGTCATATTGCATTCATATGAAAACTCCAACAAGTGGTTACAACAAATGGTATAAAAAAAATGCATTGTAATTTAAGTTTTTCTGCTTATCTTTAAAAATTGATGAAGCTTTGCCTATTACCCTTGAGAGCTGTTATATTTCAATTCTTGCTCAACGTCATGTCTAGTTCTTTGACTTGCTAGAATTATCATGCTTTTACATGTGTAGCTAAGTCTTTGCTATATGAGCTAGAATCTTTTAAACAACTCAAACTAAGAAATTGCAATTTGTGGATGTTTTAGCGAGTTGCGTAATTAGTGCTCCTCTTGTGACATTGGCCCTGTCAGAATTGCTTTGTTAGCTCTTTGATCTAAAATTGACCACTACTTGAGATTTTGTGTTCTTGAGATTCTAAAACTGCTCTTGTGAAAAATGAAAATCAAGATTGTCTTATGCTTAAATTGTGCCAAACTATTCTTACGAGACTGCTTGTCAAATGACATGAACTTGGAGATAGTTTGATGATCCAGATGATCTCATGGGGACTGCTTGTCAGAAATGATATGAACCTCAAGATTTGTCGCCCCGGTAGAAGCTTAGAAAGAGTTTGTGGATGGCTCCTAGTCCAGGATCTTCTTTACTAAGATATACCTTTAAACAACTTTTGGTGAAGCTTAGGATGAGTTTGTGGATGGCTCCTAGTCCCAGATCTTGTCACTAAGTTAGATCATTAGTCAACTTCAATATTCAATGCAAATGAGAAAATGTTGACAAATGGGCGTTTATAAAATATTGAGCAAAATGATTCAATATGGGACTTGATTGACTCTTCATCGTGGTCTTTGTTAGATTTTGATCTCACTTTGACATTTGACATGGCCAATTTCACTTTAGGATCCTGTTGATGAACTTGTCAATTTGAAGCGTTGCTTAAATTGATCAAATCTCATCGCTTTACTTTTGAGCCTTTGTGCTTAGCTTTGATATATATGTCTTACCATGATCTTGCTAGCTATTTGTCAGCTTGATATGTCGTTTATGCAATATTAGAGATACTAGCTTGTTCTTTTGGGTAATCTCCAAAGCTTCTTGTAATTAAAAAAATTGAAAATACAAAAATTGAAGCCACTCCATTGCACTTCATGCATATTCCTCTTTATGCTTCTTTTGTTTTTCGCTTCTTTCTTTATTCTCTATTTGTTATCCCCGGATGAGAGGAAGGCGTGATTCCTTGATGAATCCATTGTCAAAGGGAGAAGATGTGTTAAATGAAAAGATATTTCTTTGGGAGATGATGTGTAATATTTCTTTGCTACTCTTATTTGGAGAAGATGTGTTAATGAGAAGATTGGGGAGAAGTTTATACAAAGGGAGAAACGAAAATTTGAAATTTGATGATCATAGTGAGGGGAGTTCTTGAGTTGCATTCTTATTGTCTTATTGAATATTCGAACTTGAATTGCATTCTTTTATACTCACAATGATCATAGGTCAATTGAACAATTGTTTATTCATATGGACCTCATGTGAGAATTTTGACCCGCTTTCGAAATTAAAGTTTTTATGCTTATTTTTGCTTTGTCTCACATGCCTATACTATTTCGATGCCACTTGGTCATTTTCATTGCTTTTTTCTTGCTTATGGACCAAGTTGTGCCTTTGTGCTGCAGCTCGCGAGTAAACTCGTTTTCAAACCTCTTACTTACATTTTTCGGATAATTGCCAATGTGTTCATCAAGGGGAGATTGTGGATTTCATGGGGATATGCTCCAGATCTTAGGATGATGTGACAATTGGCAATGGCGTTTACGGTTTGTCGTTTCACGCGTTTTCGACAAAGTTCAAGCTTACTGCTCAGGGGCGGTCCGACCGGTCCTTGCACGGCGGTCCGACCGGTCCCAAATCGGTCGGACCGGCTATGTAGGGCGGTCGGACCGGCGATGACCAAAAGTGTTCAAATCAGTGGGCCAAAATAGGTGTTGTAGACAAGTAAGGGATCCCAATGCACTTGGTCTCATAATTTTGGAGTCTCCAAGAAGAAGTTCTATTGGTTTAAAGTTTCCGAAGGTTTGGATTTTGGGAGTTTGTATTTGGCTAAGTCCCAAGGCGGTCCGACCGCTCACGAGGAGCGGTCCGACCGCCATGGATGTCCGACCGCCACTGGAGCGGTCGGACGGTTTCTACTTGAACATCGGTCAACCGTGGCGATGTTGTGTTGTTAGGTCAAAGTCATTGGTATTATGGCATATGTTTTGCATGATGCATGTTTTGACTAACATGGGTCAAGTTGTGAAGAACTTGTTCCCGAATACGTGTTTTCTTGTGCGTGGTTGTGCAGTAGCTTGGTGGTCAACGACGGTCAACGGCGAGGAGAATCGGGACTAGACTTGAAGAGTTGAGGTCCGAACGATCGACGATGCCGGTGAGGTCAACGACGCAAGCGTGACACAAGATGGACAATTGTGACCTATTGGCGAATCCATGACTCATGGTGAAGCGGTTTAGGTCAAAAGGTTAAAGACGGCGCCGCGAAGCGCGTGCGTGTGTGACCCGCTTGTTAGTGGGCCTTAACGGAGCCCAAGAGAGTCAAACCCTAAGAGTTTTAGGCCTCCACTATAAATAGGAGGAGATGGTGGTGCACTCTCTCTCCCTCGCCTTTTATGTTTCAAAACCCTAATTGTCTTTAGGGAGTTGAGGTGGAGGCTAGGGCTTTTCATGGTTTGAGGAGAATTTCGTGATCCTTGATTGTCTCTCGATCCATGATGGTGTGGATGTAATCCAAAGATCAATCACGAAATCAATCTATGCAAGGTTTGCTTGAGATAAGTCTTTTTCGCTCTTGCTTTCAATTTCGTGTTTTAGGGCTTTCTTTGATCCGCGGGTTTGTGATTGATTCTTTCACGTGAATTAGCTTGCTGTGATATGTGTGAATCTATCTAGCATCATCTTGATCATCAATCACTCACGAACAAGCATTAGGATCAAGTTTTCGTTCTTGCCCGGTTTTAGACCTTCGTTAATCAATTGACAATTGCTCAAGATCGCTCCAAGAATTATCATAATATTCGATTGGAATAGGTCCTCAATAGCATAGAGAAGGTGTGTGCAAAGTTTCGTGAAGTTTGGAGTTGAGAATCAAAAGTTAGACCTAATTGCAACTTCGTCATCGGCCGATTTATTGTTTGGATCGGTTCGTAGATCGCCGGTCCGATCGCCCATCACCACCGGTCCGACCGATTTGAGCGGTCCGACCGCCAAAGATAACAATGTCCGACCGCCCGGCAATCGGTCCGACCGGTTCACTACAGCGGTCAGACCGCCAGTACTTGTATTACTTTGATTCTTGCTGATTATTGTCGCATTGCTTAGGGGTTTTATTGATTCAATACTAGTCTTCCACAGATCGTATATTGATCTTCATAGCTTTCTAATAGCTACTGGAGTGAAATTGTATTGAGTTCATAATTTGTGAAAAAGTGAGCGTGCTCCTATTCACCCCCCCCCCTCTAGTCGCCTTTACGGTCCAACAAATTGTTAACTTATTATTGTCTATTTGTTTTGAATTATGCTTTCAATCTATTATTGGTATTCAAATTGCAAATGTTGCATTCCTTTGGAATAAGCCATCATGTATAAATGCATTCTGTGGTATGACTTGCGAGTACAGTGTGTACTCACTCTTGCTAAACAAATCAACAGAAGTGGAGGAGTCGTCGCCTGCTTTTGAAGAAGAGTTCTACGAAGGTTGAACGTTAGGGTCTTGATCCCAGTCGGTTGCCTGTGGTAAATTGATGGGAGCCTACCGGAGTTTATTTCATTTCCGCTGCAGTTATTCTTTATTGTCAGCCTTGCATGGCTTAATAAATGTAAAACTAGACCGTAAGGTCCCAACAGTTATTTGTTATTTAAAGGTACTCGTTTATTCTTATATTCGTTGTATGGATGTGATATTTCATCGATGTTGACACTGTGTGCACTAGCGTGATCTTGGACTAGTGCAGAATACATAGAGGGTCCAGATTTGCATATTTGGGTCCCGACAGCTTATTCATAGATTCTTCCAAGATCATAAAGTTTATAGCTATGTCTTCAAGGGGCGATATTTCTAATGCTTCTATTTGCTTACCGCTACTTTCAATTGCGGGGCAAGTCCCTTTAGTTTTTCAACTCCGATGTGTGCGCACACATCCATGCTGATGTCTCCCTTCATGGGGATGTTCAATTCTAGTATGCCTTTTCTGAAGGTTTCATACCGGTGTCAGGTCTCAACTGGCTCCCCTTCTGATTCTGGGGTACTTTGGTGATCGGCTGTGTCAAGTCCTTCTTATCCTTTTTCACCAGGCGTCCCCGGTTATTTCAGATTCGAGGGGTAGGAGTTCTCATCCTTCGAGGCCTTAGGGCGGGATTAGGGATACCTTCATTGGTATTTCAACCCTCTCCGGTGCATTGCGCATGTGCATATGCGACTTGGTCACGCTCTTCAAATCACTAAAGTGGTTAGGCATTTGATTCGCTAATGCTTGCAAATCAATTATCTTACGATCGCAATTGTCTTCTAGACTTCAATTGTCTTCTAAACTTTCTATTTGCTTCACTAGTGCGGGTCATATGCATGTATTTCAAATATCTTCTAGACTTCAATTGTCTTCGGACTTCTATTTCTACATTTGACATCAAGGGTTGATTTCTCCCTAATGACGAGAAATAATTCTCATCTAATATGCTATCGTGAAGCGGTGCATGCAAATCTCTAGTCGTGGGGTCCAAATACGATTATGGATCCGCCTCATAACCAACGATATCCCGGACTTTTAGAGAGTGCCCATTTCAGTTCTTTGTGGTGGTGGTATAGGTACATAAACCTTGCAACCAAACCTTCAAAGATGAGAAATTTTCAGTGTTGACCCTTGCGCTAGTTGCATAGGTGAATGGATGTTATATGTCGGTGGTCTAAAATTGATGAGAGTTGCTACGTGCAGGACTGCGTGTCCCCAACATGTAGTTGGTAAATAACAATTCTGCTAGTCCATTCTGGGTGTGGACATGCGGTACGGGATGCTCAATTTTAATTCTCATTTTCACACAATAATCATCATATGCCCTTGAAGTAAATTCTCCGGCGTTGTCCATTCTGGTGGACTTCACATGATGATAAGGGAAATTATTCTTAATGTTAATTATCTACGAGATTAGCTTTGCAGAAGCGGGGTTTCTCGTAGACATTAAACAAACGTGCGACCGTTTCGAGGAAGCATCGATAAGCACCATAAAATACCTAAATAACCCTTACAGGGGCTGTTTAGGACCGTAAATGTCTCCCTGGATACGGTCCAGGAATGCAGGGATTTCATCCTTTACTTTCAGAGTAGAGGGTCTAGTAGTCAGTTTCCCGATGGTACATGCAGGGCACACAAAATCTTCCAGATTCGGGAAGTTTTTTAAATTGACATTATGTCCCTGTGAATTATTAATTATATTTCTCATCATCCTAAGGCCTAAGTGACATAATCTATCATGCCAGAGATAAAAGAGGTTTAGAGCTTCTAAATATAGTTTTCAGGGCAGTATAGGCTGCAGATGCCTTAATATTAGTGTAGTATAGCCCATTTTCAAATGAAGGAAGTCATTCTAATACCATTTTTTTCGTCAGGCTTTGTAATGAGCAGGTATTCCTTACCATGCTCTTCTTCAGTCTCTACGTGGAAACCGTTAGCGCGAATATCTTTGAGAGTTCTAGTCGATTATGGGCACAACAAGGCTTCTTTAACGACCAAAGTTGTGTCCGTCGGGAGTATAATTGTGGCCCTTCCTGAGCCTATTATACATGTATCGCTGCCTGCGATTGTCGTAAGGCTACGAGCATTCTTACTGATCGACTGAAAAAATCCATCTCTCTCAAGGTGGTATTCATTGTGCCGCTACCTGCTAAGCACACTTCCTCCATAGGGCGCTACATGCGATCTAATATAATGTACTTTATTAATATGTAGCAGAAATCCAGCAACACATAAAATAAAAATACTTCAGATATTAGAACATAACTTGCTATCATAAATACGGGAAATATAAGTCTTGCAGGACTCATCATAAGCATTTTATGCTTTGCTCTTCTAGAGCCTACAACCATTATTCAAAGTTTCATCATAATCACAAAATGCAAGTGACTGTAAAAGGATCTAAGTGCAATCGTGCACTAGATCGAATCAAGTATTCGTAAACTTCGCTTAATCGCTACATGGCGATCTTCTCCTCTTGGGCAATTACGGCTGTGGCCGCTGCTATGTCCAAAGGAGGCATGATGGGGGCTGCTACTAGGCTGTCCACATCCATAAGTGCAACTAATGGGTGTGGATATTCCGTGCTTGCAATGGTGAGGTGTGCCTCATGCTCTCCTTTGCCCCTTTTCTTAGGCGTAAAACACCAATTACGTGCGACTCATGACTTTACCCTTCTTGCCCTCTCCTTCGTGAGAGGCTTCATTACCTTGTAGCTACTAGTATTGGCTTCATGGCCAACATTGCTACTAGGTGGTCGTGAGATGTAGTTCTTCCTTAGAACATCATCTTGTGCTTTCGCAATTTTCACTTGTCAATTAATGCGGCATACTTCTTGTAGCCATTTTGACAATAATTGCGTGCGTGATTGCACCGCATTGGTGAAGGTAGAGAGGGTCTTGTCAATCTTCACTCATCCGTGATTACCTTATCACGAGTTGAAGATCTGTACAAATCAGCCATCTTTGGGCCAACTCTTTCGAACTTCGTTCGTGATGCGACCATTTTTCTTATTCATGCAAAAAGTTCATAGGGTTACTGCTGGTAATTTACATAAAATGGTTGCAAGATTCTCATAATGCTCTTCGAACTCCCAGTTCATGTTTCCGTATTTTTCCATGCATTTTCATGATTTACTGCTATTTTCAGTGATTAAAAGCAATATTAATAATCACAAATAATCAAAAACAGTAAATACAGTAAATAAATTGCATAGAAATAATAATAACAAGGTAAAATATGCTATTTTACTTCAAATGCAAAAACCAATTCAAAATGTGAATTCAGAGGCCCTTTTACATTGGAATATGAATTTTCTACGACTCGCAATTTCGATGGCTAAAACGTGAAAATTTCAATTCTGAGAAATTGTTCGCGTAATTTACGAAAAATCTGAGGGCCTTTTTGCAAATTAGCCATTTTTTCGTTTTCTTTCTCGATTATACGGCCGCCTTTTGGTCGTGTTCTGTCACGGCTTAAGCGGCAGAGGGACTCGGGGTGGTTTCCCTACCCCGAGTCTCTCGGCGGCGGCGGCTCCCTTCGTGGAGCCGCCGTGCTCGCTCGGCACAGGTGGTCGACCGAGGAGGGCAGGCGGCGGCGCGGCGGCGCGACGCTGGGCTGAGAGGTGGGGGGGGCTTCGTCGCGAGGCCGTGATGGAAGCGGCCGGAGCGGCCATGCATTCAGGAGCTTGGCCGGTCGGGCCATCTCCTTCTCTCCTTCTTCCCTTCCGTAATGTTGCGTTGGAGATGGAGGGTTCACTGGCTTGCGGCGTGGGAGAAGACAATGGGGTTCGGCGACGCCGTCTTTGGCGCGCACACGCACTGGGCGCCGTTTTTCATCTTGCTCAAGATAAAACTGTTTATGCGAAAAATTACTATTAATATGTAATTACTGTGCAAAAATAATTACTGTTCATACGATGCAATTTTCTTTCCGATCGGCGACTTCGAGTCGGCTCGCGGTGAATTTGCAATTTCAATCTACGGTACAATCGACATCCGATCTTTCATGCAATCTACCGATCGACATTGTGTCGGCGACTTCAAGTCAGCTCGCGGTGGATTAGAACAGATTTGCACCGTAGAAGATCAATCTAGAAAGCAAATTTGCAGAATTGAAAGCAATCTAGAAAATACGATTCAATCTACGAGTGTCGTTCTTCGACGGTTACCTTCGATCGCGAGGAGAGTCGATCGTCCGATAACGTGTTGAGTAACCGTGGCGAGTCGGTCGACGGGTATCTCGTATACAATGATCAGAATCGTAAGAACGATGAAGAACACAAGAACACAACAATAGAATGAACACAGAGATATGCGGGACTTCAGGGTCTGCTTTATTCCTTCAGAACAATCGGGGTTCCAATGAGAGGGTGACCTCTATTTATAGACTACGGGATGAGAGTTAGTGGACTGTGACTCTCCGGTCCCTGCCCAGCGTCTTGGCCAGACTCTCAGAGTCCAGGCCTTTCTTAACAAGCGGGGAGAGTGGGCGGGGAGGGACGAACGGGGTAAATTCAGAATTATACATCAGTAAATATATATGGCGAAAAAAGACAGGTCGTTATCTGTACAAATATTCCTATCAATTGACATGTTCGAGGATCTCACTGCACAGAAAGAAAAAAAAACTGTAGAGAGTTAGGGTTCTTTCTGCAACATAGCCAAAGCATCAGTTACTACTCCATCTGCCGGCCATTTCAAAATCCGACGGACACAAATAAGCACGCTAGGTCCTTGTGCGGCAGTGGACCACTTATACTACAGTACGTACGTTCATGCCACGACGCATGAAGCCTCTGATGACAGCTGCCAATGGGTCCCACGGATCAGTGAAATTGTAATGTCGTCACACACATACACACACACACTCACATTTTTTTAAAAAAAAAGAAAGAAAGAAAGAAAAGAGAGAAGAATCGGCATAAAGGATCTTCTACTAATCGGCTGGCGAGTTTTGATTGAGCAACGGGGTTTGAATTCAAATTTTGCGTGGCATATGAAGTTTGAATCGGTGGACGAGGAGCGGACACCCAACGCTGCCTTGCTAGCTAATCAGATTTGGAACCCAAGAAAACAAATGAATTGGCCTGTTGCGATTCGGTTTGTGATTTACTCCATACCATACAGATGCATACATTTATTACTGGGGTTTGATTGATCTACCTAAAAAGAATGGCATGGATTAATTACCGGCTTTAACG
The DNA here is from genome assembly GCA_036346395.1 of Hsuehochloa calcarea. Lineage (NCBI taxonomy): Eukaryota > Viridiplantae > Streptophyta > Magnoliopsida > Poales > Poaceae > Hsuehochloa > Hsuehochloa calcarea. The sequence continues at coordinate 1,181,956 of CM070613.1, forward strand.
GACTATGCTACAATTTGCTTCGGTAAATTTTTGTCGAAAGATTTGCTTACAATAAATCCTTCGTCTCTATGAACTCCCTGGGCCCTGACGAGATGTAGCAGGCCCATCTTGCTGGTCTCCTACTTGTCACTTTGGCAGCTTCTGCGTTTTTTTTTTTTTCTAATGGACCAACTTACTGTGGAAGCCTTGTAGGCCATTTAGTCTGGCAGCATGGACATTGCAGAGCAGAAGGGGGAAAGAATATAATTTCAGAACCTTAATCGGCCACAAGGAAAAGCTCAAGGATTCACGACCAAGGAATTCCCATGGAGCAGAAGGTATCAATGCTGAAATCTATTCAGAATCTGGAAACTCAAGGTAAACCTGAAAATCCCTTTAATGTTCTTAATAATGCTTCTTTTGAATGTTTAGAACAAGTTGCTACTTCGTGTGGTATTATTTTGGGAAATCAGTCTAGAGATGCTAGGGATATAATCTCACCCATGCAGGCTCAAAAGCTTGTTAGAGCTGCATTGGCTAAAGCGAAAAAGAAAAACTAGGAAAAAGGGGTGACGAGAATCTGGTTACGGAAAACATCAGTTATGACGGGGTGGTTGTTTTTGTACAGTTGATAATGAGAAGAGGGGTGTTACGGGTTTCAAGATGAGTAAGAAAGTGAATAGTAAGCTGAAAAAAGGGGGTGCAGGTGGCAATCTTCCTAAATCATGAAAGTTCTTTTTTGAAATATTAGAGGTTTAGGGAAGACTACTAGGAGGTGACAGCTCAAGGAGATGGTTTACACTGAAGGCTTAGATATTGTGGGGGTGCAGGAAATTATTAAGAAATATTTTTCCAATAGAGGGCTTAAGAATCTGATAGGGAATCTTCCTTTCAAGTGGCATTGGACTCCACCAGAAGGTCACTCAGGGGTATTTTGTTGGGAATCAAAGAAGATTTTCTGGAAATGGAAAACAACGACTCGAGGAGAGATTTTTTGCCAGCATGGGGATTAGGAATAAGACTAGTAATTTTAGATGGGAGGTGGTGGTAGTCTATGGGTTTGCTCAGCATGAACTTTCTCACACTTTCATGGAAGAGCTAGACAGAAAATGTAAAAGTGTTGTTCTGCCTTTAGTCATGGGGCTGATTTTAATTTGATTAGGGGGGGGCAGGAGATAAGAACTCTAATAACTTGAATTTGGACCTTTTCAACGAGTTTATTTTTGAAAACAAGCTGTTGGAGATCAAGAAAAGGGGGGCTCGGTTCACTTAGTCTAACAACAGAGGCAAATCCTATGATGGTAAATCTGGACAAAGTTCTAGTTTCGATTGACTGCGAAGCTAATTTCCCTCTTTGTCAGGTGCACTGTTTGGTTAGAGTGGGGTCTGACCATAGTCCTCTTCTCTTGAACTCTGGTGTGGGGGAGAGTGCTAAGGCAGGAAGATTTTTCTTTGAAAAAAAATGGCTTTGCTATGAGAACTTCAGGGGTTTGCTTCAGATTAATATAGTTGGAGATTAATAATAGAGCTTCTGTTGATTGTTACTCTATGAATAGATGGATTGGATGTATAACATCTTTAAGAAGTTTTTTGAGAGGTTGGGGGGCTAACTTGAATGGGGAGTACAAAATGCATAAGAGAAGAGTTATGGAATAGATTTAAAGCTTGGATTCGGTGGCAGAGATCAGGGGTTTAATTTCTGAAGAGTGGCTTCAGAGGTACTCTTTGGAATCTAAGTTGGATAAGATGTATGAAGTGGAAGAGAAGCACTGTTAGCAAAGAGGCAGTGTCAATTGGATTACTCAAGGGGACGCCAACACTGGGTATTTTCATAATTGTGCAAATAGGAGGAGAAGAAAAAAAAATTATTTTTAGTTTGGAGCATGAAAGAGTCACTTTGAAAGGTAAAGAAGAGATTAGAGAGCATGTCTATGGATATTATAAAACTCTTTTTGGCTCAGAGGAGGATCAAGGGGTGGTCTTAGTAGAGGGTTTTTGGGGTAATAAGCTTAGAATTTCGTAGACAAATAATTTGCTTTTGCTTCAGGATTTTATTGAAGAAGTGTGGAAAGTGGTTAAAGAGTTACCTGGGAATTCAGCACCTGACCCAGATGGTTTTCCAAGTATTTTTTATAAGGAGTTTTGGGGGTGATTAAATCTTAGTTTCTTGACTTGGTTAAAGATTTGTCCTCAGGGGATTTGGATTCGAAAAGTTTGCATTTTGGGGTTATTACTCTGGTCCCCAAACTCAAAGAGGCAAATAATATAACGCAGTACAATCCTATTTGACTACTTAATGTTAGCTTTAAGATCCTGAAAAAACTTTTGGCTAATAGATCGGGGATGATTGTTGATAAAATTATTAATGAAAGTCAATCTGCTTTTATTAAGGGAAGGAACATTTTGGATAGGGTGGTTGCCCTTCATGAGATTGTTCATGAGATTAGGGTTTCGAAAAGAGAAGGGGTGATCCTGAAGCTTGATTTTGAGAAAGCATATGATAAAATCCAATGGAGGTTTTTGGAGGAAGTGATGGTGAAAAAAGGGTTTTCGGGTAAATGGATTCGTATGGTGATGAGCTCAGTCAAGAGGGGGGAAGGTAAGTATCAATATAAATAGAGATATGTGGCCTTATTTCAAAACTTACAGAGGCTTAAGATAAGGAGACCCTTTGTCTCCCCTTCTCTTTAACTTGGCTGCTGATGCATTAGCAGAGATGATTAATATAGCTCAAGACAGAGGTTTGGTTAAGGGAGTGATATCTCATTTGGTCCCTGGAGGGGTTCTCATTTTGCAATATGATGATGACACGGTAATTATGATGGATTATGGGGAGGATTATTTTTTGAACTTGTAATTTTTACTCTATTGTTTTGAATGGATGTCGGGTTTGAAAATAAATTACCACAAAAGTGAAGTTTTTTTATTAGGGGTGGATAATGATGAGGCAAGTAGAGTAGCAAATATTTTCAACTCCAAGTTAGCTCAGCTACTGTAGGATCAAGGATAACCGACTAGAGGGGGGTGAATAGGAGGTTTCTAAATTTTCTTAATCAAATTACCCAAAATAGCAAGATACTCTAATCAAAGATATTTATCACAATCTATGAGCTACAAAAATAAGTGCAATAAGTAAAGACAAGAATTAACCACACAAGGACAAGGGGGTTTTTCCCGTGGTGTCGAAGATTTGTCGATCTTCACTAGTCCACGTTGAGGAAGCTTGATCCACTCAAGCCGGCTCCACAAATTAAGCCTACCCTCGATCACTTGGTTGTTCTTCCTCCTCTCCGGAGTTGGTGAACACCGACCAATCACAAACGGCAACGGGTCTCTTCACAAGCTTCTTGAAGAGATCACCGAGCAACCTCCGCCAAGTCGTCTAGGTGCCGACAAGCACCAAGAGAATAGAACTTGATCTTTCACTTGACGGCAATCAAGAGCCAAAGGATCAACTAATCATGCAATGCTCTTGTTCTTGCTCACTACCTCACAAAAGTGTGCAAAGAGAGTAAATGAGGAGTGAGAGGAGTGCTCAAGGCTTAAATGAATTGAATGAATGCTCAACAACACGTCCTGAGTGGTGGGGTGTATTTATACCCCACAACCAAATATGACCGTTATGCGTAAAATCGCAAAACTCGGAAATCGGAACTTCAGAAGACAAAGTGCGAACTTCCGCCTTCACTCGAGTGCATCAGTAACGGTCATTACGGTGAGCATTAAATGCTCGAACTAGCCGTTGATTTATGTGCGAACTTCCGCCAAATAGATTTCGGTTCTTCCGATTAATCGGAAGATCGCTTTTTCCACAGCGGAACTACCGCACTCGCGAAAACGGCTAAGTCCCCAAAAAGGGTGCTCTCGGAAAAAGCAGACGCACATATTTGAACAACCGATTAATCGGAACTTCCGCTCATATCATTGCGGAACTTCCGCACTTCGAGAAATCGGCTAAGTCCCAAAAACGGATGCTCTCTGGAAAAATTCGACCGCACATATTTCGGAGCAACCGATTAATCGGAACTTCCGTCAGATCATTGCGGAACTTCGCGCTTGAGAAATCGGCTAAGTCCCGAAAATGGATGCTCTGGAAAAATCAAACCGCATCTTTTCGACAATCGACAATGAAGTTCCATGATTCACATGCCTGGAACTTCCGATTGTGTTCTGAGAAAAGAATTTTCTTTTTAAACCAAACCAAAAGAACATGCATGATCCTAAGTTGATCCAAAGGCATAATGAGATGCTTTCAAGCTACTAGACAAGCTCCCCCTTAATAGTACGACATTTATCCTATAATCCGGTCTTCCTCCATACTCCAAAGACCGGTAAAATTTAAAGGGGTCCTAGTCTATTTGTACCTTGTCTTTGAGATCAACTCCATCTTTTCAACATTCTTTCACATGCAGCTCCTTGGTTTCACTTTGTCATTTGGGACTATGCCTTGTAATCACTTCAACAAACATGTTAGTCCCATATTCACATAATGTCATTAATTACCAAAATACAATTTTTAGGGGCCTAGATGCTTTCAATCTCCCCCTTTTTGGTAATTGATGACAACACAATAAAGTTGTGAGAGATAGTTGATTTGAAACAGAAAGCTCCCCTTAACATGTGCATATTGAGTAGAAGATAATGTAAAGCACATGTTTGGATTTTCAGGAAATTTTTTGGCGGAGTTTCTGTAGAGCGTTGTTACTTGGAAGAGAACAAATGACAATAAAGATAGAGCATTCACATCACATGGTCATTCATCATTAATCAAAGATCCAAGAACAACAAAAATATAAGATAACACAATATATTATCATAAGCATCAAGTTGTCAAACAAGTTGTCAAACAAAGTCATTACAAGCCATAGTCATAATGACACAATATATTATAATAAGCATAATAGATAAGTTTTCCTTTAAACACCACAAACTCTCTCTCTCACTGACACACTCCTCTCCCCCTTTGTCATCAAGGGCCAAAAGGGTCACTCCGCAGGAGGATCTTGTGGAGGATCAACTGGAGGAACAGGAAGATCAACCGGTGGAGCGACAGGGGATCGTAGGAGGACCACCAGAGGAGAACGAAGGCGACGCCGCCCAAACCGAGCAGTGGCGAAATCGCTCTGTGAATCTGGCCAAAGCGCCAAGACCGGGCAAGATGGGCGCCGAGTCCGAAGTGGTCGCCTCCTGGAAAGCATCCAGTCTGGAAAAAGTGGCTGCCTCAAATGCATCCAGTCTAGAAGTGGTCATTTGCACCGAAGGTATCTGGGATGCCCTCATCTCCAACAAGGTGGCATAAATCGATCCATAGTGGCTTGACCTTGTGGAGGAACAAAGAAGAAGAAGAGGAGGTGCGACTTGTGTTCTTCTGCCGAGCACGCCTAAGATTTGCAGAATTGGAGGACCTTCTCTTGGTTTATAGGCTTTATGCGCTGAAGGTAAAGCTCCATTATAACCAGTCTGACGAATGATCAAAGCCATAATATAAGTGTAACATCCCAAAATTCAGAGCTTTAAAAATCTTTTAAATATTGAATTTCCCATTTGGATTATTTGAATATTAATTTAAAAAGCTTAAATTGGACTTTAAGGACAAATTGATTTAATGTGCTTAATCCCAACATCAACAATTGTCAAAACTATTTTATTTAGATTCTATGTGCTTGGTTATATTTTATAGAATTTTCTGGAATTTTTCCAAAGTCATTTGCTATTTTCTAATTGCTATTTGCATTTTCTGGATTTATTTAAAAGAAAAACCTATTTTAAATCTTCTTGAACGATCGGGCGAAGCCCAAGACTATTCCAGCCGCGCCAGCCCATCTCGCCCCGGCCGCGCTCTCGTCCGTTGGATGCTCGACGCGTGCCCTCGTCTCCGATCGGACGCACGCGCCCAACCCCGCCTTGACCCGTTGGATTGTCGCCGCGTGGCTTCGCCCGCTGATCTCGCTCGCTCGCTCGCCCGCGTTCGCTTCTAGTCGTTGGATTTCCATCGACGGCGGCGCACCCACTCGCCCTCGCTCTCTCTGCCAGGTGGGACCGCCGTCGAGTCGTCGTCTCCATGAGTTTCTTCTTCCTCGCGCCGCGCCGAGTCCGCCATTCTTTGGAGCTCAAGCCGCGTCGACAAACGCGTATCCATTGCCGATTCTTCGCGCGACCCGCCAAATCGTGTCTCGGCTATTTCTTATCTGTTTCAAACCAAATCAAACCTCGAATCGGTTTCAATCTCCGAGAATCATGGAATTCAAAAACCCCATTGCTTTGGACCCGATTTGGGGTTTCAAATCTCGGCATCTCGTGTCTATAATACTCCCTTAGCTCGCTTGGGCCTCCGCAACCCTAAACCGCCACTCTTGTCGCCCCGATCGCCCTAGCGCCGCCGCATTGCAAGCTTTAGGGTTTTCGGCCGAACTTCTTCTCCGGTGGATTGCGCCGCCGTCGTCGTCGCCCTTGCTCCACCGACTGCACCATTGTGATCGCAAGTCACAGCTACCCGGCGCACCTTCGTCGCCGAGCATCGCCGGAGCGCCCGTCCGACAAAACCCGAGCTCTCTCCGCCGCTTCTTCCTCGCCGACGGCCATCTCCGTCAACCCCAGGTGCTCAAACCAGTGCCCATGTGTGCGCATTAGCCTCCTCTACACGTTGGTACCACTCACCGCCGCGAAGAGCCGCTGTCGCCGGTGACCATCGGTCCCGAGCGCCGCGCCGCCGTTGTCGCCCGGCTCGGCGCCGGCGTCGGCCGATCTTTGGTGTGGCGACAGCGTGGCACCAGATCGGCGCCAAGACTGCGCGCAGCGTGGCTCGATCCATCCGCGCAAGATCTCTGGTTGGTGCACTCGGTCCGCGTGAACTCCGAGACTCGATGGGTCCCACTTGTCGCTTTTCTTTTTAATTTTAATTCTTTTTCCGGAAATTCTCGGCTGACGCAAGCATTGCGCAATAATCCGATTTTCCTTTATAAAAATAATTCGGGAAATTCGAGAAAATCCAAATTAGGGTTTAATTGATTTTCCAATCTTCCAAAGCCCATATCTTTTGCATCCGAAGTCCAATTGAGCCCATTCAAATTTGTAAATTCATATAAAATTCAGATCTATTTAATGGTGAATTTTATTTGATTTTTGGAGTTTGTTTTGCCTCTGTTATTTATTTGTTTTGTTTCTTTTGTCTCGTTTGCAGTAGACGCCGATACTTGGGAATTTTGCAGAAGAAGGAGCACCTCAAGACCAAGACCAATATCTAGATCTATTCCAAGGCAAGTTATACCTTTGATCATATTGAACCCAGTTTTCAAACTACTTTGTTTCAATGTATTCTATTTCAAGTATTTATTTAAATGCTTTTGGGATAGTTATTAATCCAATTTGTTATATCCACCTTGTCTATTGTATGTCATGATCTTTTGTCACCCTAGGTTGGTTAATTATTAGTTGGTATTATCGTAACACCAACGTGGGTTGGTTAGATACGATTAGATCGCTTAGCCATGCCACGAGTCATCATTTCATGTGAGAGTTGCAATTATAAATTTGACTAAGTGATTATGGGCGTGTGATGAATCTGTGTGTGTTTGTGTCTGTGTTACTCGTTGATGGCATGTGTTGCACTTAACCAACAGGTGGGAAAAGATTTAGACCGAGGCAAGTGGTGGATTCGTGTGAATGGTGGATCTGTGTGATATAAACTTTGGGATTTGGGAAAATCGGAAGTCTTGCCTTAGTCAATTAAGGACTTAACTTTGTGCGCCATTGGTGGGCCTCACTGCGACCACATGCCTAGTATGGGTGGGCCTAACTTAGTAAGTTATGGAGTCTTGACATTGACAACTCAGTTGTATTTAAGCTATGTGATGGGTGGAGGTGTGATATGTCACATCGCGGGACGATTATTGCATCCCTCGCCCAATGGTGTGTGTCGTTCCAAGGGTGTGTGTACAAATTGACGGCAGATAAAGCACACCAGAGTGTCATTGTTTGAGATGAAGTCTCTGAAAGGTTTTGTTGTGATCAACTCGATCGGTTGGTTTCATCGTGTGGGTAAAGTGTACAACCTCTGCAGAGTGTTTAAACCAATCTATTCGAATAGCCGCGTCCTCGGTTATGGACATGCTCTGAATTTCACACGAGGGGTAGATTTTCATAAAACAAATGGGAAGGGTCATTTGTGTGAGATAACTTGTTCATTTGTGAAAGAACTTGATTAGACTATGTGTACTTTGTGAAATCAATTGTTAACTTATTATTGTCTATTTGTTTTGAATTATGCTTTCAATCTATTATTTGTATTCAATTGCAAATGTTGCATTTCGCAAAATAACCACGAAGCTATTTCTTTGGAATAAGCCATCATGTATAAATGCATTACGTGGTATGACTTGCGAGTGCGGTGTGTACTCACTCTTGCTAAACAAATCAATGTATGGAGGAGTCGTCACCGCTTTTGAAGAAGGGTTCTACGAAGGTTGAGCGTTAGGGTCTTGATCCCAGTCAGTTGCCTGTGGTAAATTGATGGGAGCCACCGGAGTTTATTTCGTTTCCGCTGCAATTTATTTATTTATTGTCAGCCTTGCATGGCTTAATAAATGTAAAACTCGACCATAAGGTCCCAACAGTTATTTGTTATTTGAATGTACTCGTTTATTCTTATATTCGTTGTATGGATGTGATATTTCATCAATGTTGACACTGTGTGCACTAGCGTGATCCTGGACTAGTGCAGAATACACAGAGGGTCCAGATTTGCATATTTGGGTCCCGACAGAGGTGGTATCAGAGCCACTGACTATAGGTCTTGACCCTAGTTAGATTGGCCGTTCTTAGTGAGTCCAAAACTATTTTCTAAAGCAAATATTAACTTGCAAGATTAAGTGAACTCCTTAACTCATCTCATGTCTCTCTTGACTCAACTATTGTCAAATTCTCTCTCCATTGCTTTAAAGTTGTTTTCATATCCTTGTCCATCTTGACAGATGCCTCGCCTTCTTGAGTTATGGAGAGCGCAAGGGAGGACTTGCCGCCGAGCTTTGGAAGTTGCTACAAGTACTTGGAGGGTTCGATCGTCCATTATACCGTGGCAGTGCTTGGATTGTGAACGGCCGAGATCGTGGAGTAATCTGCCATTTGACCATCTACGCCAGGCAGAACACCAAGGCGAGTAAACCACTAAACATCTCAGCTCGAAGGAGTATTTGGATTGAAGCAATCCAGAGTCTTCACGCCTTGCCATCCCGAGGATCGCAACATCTACTCTCGAGCTTCGTGACACGATTTTCGTTATCATCCCGCACTTCCGGCGTGGATCTTGCCGCACGTTTTCCGTCTACGGAGGAGAAGACAACGCCACCGTCGTGCATCTCGCCCGATTCGCCGCACGTCAGAGGAATCGTTGGAGTTAGCCGCCACAGAGCCGAGTGTACCTATGAGACTCTTCAGAGTCAAGAAAGGATCGCCATATTAGAAGAAACTCTTTATGGACGACACGAAGAAGACATCAAGAGGAAGACCGAGAAGAAGGCGATGGACCGGTGAACTGTAAGAGCAGCAGAGGCGAGCGAGCAAAGACTGCACAGTGGACACTGCTCCTATTGCACCATCCCCGGACATCGGGATCGGTTTGCGAGGATGCGGCCACTTTCGTGTCTACAAAGAAAGGGAGCACCGTCAAGGCCGCAGAGGCTATTTGATTGAGTAGTCTGCTCGCGTTGTTTGAGCTTAGCCGCTTTATGTCTTGAGTCGCCCTTAGGCGTAGTTTGGTGTGCTTAAGTTCGTCCTTATTTTTGTGTGCAAGTATGAGTGCAAAGGCCCTTAGGCATTTGTTGCAAGCCATACTATTATCTTAATCAATATAAGAGTTTGATTGAGCTTTCTTAAAATATGTTGTTGGGTTTTACCTACCCCGCTTAGTTCTACAACTTATCTCGTGCTTGCTACCTTATCTAACCCCGAGATTCACCGGATGGTTCGGACTCGTCAAGGCTGCGCAAGTGGTTACGATACTCGAAGATCGAAGGACGGAGCAAATCCCCGGAGAAGCAATTCCACCACAAGCACCGTCAGTTGATCTGCAGAACTTTGGAGCATTCATGACAGCTCAAACCCAGCTGATGTACACCATGATGAATCAGATGCAAGCTATGAATAACCAGAGCAACAACAATCAGCATCACAATGGAGCCCCAGTTGCTCATGGTCACAATGGATCATCCAAGTTGGCGGAGTTTATGAGGACCCGTCCACCAACCTTTTCTGGACATGTCTCACCAGTGGAAGCTGATGATTGGTTTCGTGTTATTGAGAGGAAACTGCTGATCACTCAATGCAGCGATCATGAAAAAGTTCTGTACGCCTCTCACCAGATGGAAGGCATTGCCGCCGAATGGTGGGAAAACTTCTGTGCTGCGCATGGAACGCCGCAAGATATTACTTGGGAAGAGTTCACAACTGCTTTTCGCCAGTATCATGTACCAGAAGGAATCATGGATCTGAAGAAGGATGAATTTCGTGCTCTCAAGCAAGGAGGAATGTCAGTGATCGACTACCTCAACAAATTCTCTCAACTTGCTCGATATGCCGCAGAAGATGTCGCCACTGACAAGGCTCGTCAGAGTCGTTTTCTGAAAGGATTGAACACTGGACTTCAAGTCAACTTGATCGCCCACACCTTTCCTGATTTTCAAGAGTTGATCAACAAGGCTTTGATTCTAGAGGATAAGCGCAAGGAATCGGAAGATCATCGTAAGCGCAGAATGGCTCAGCAAGGAAGTCATCAACCCCAGCTGAGGGCAAGATTGATTCCACCGCAGTTTAGCCGTTTTCCACCACAGAATTCTGGCAGACCACCTGCACCAACTTCAGCACCTCGCCCAGTTGCTCAGAACTTTCGCAACCTGCACCAGCCAACCCCAATCCAGGAAGCAACCCACGAGAATACAACGAGTTTGCTTTACTCGCCGTCGGCCGGGCATTTCGCCAACCGATGTCCGCAGAATGGGACTATCACCCGAAGACGCTTCAACCTTGGGAACACACCGGCCAAGACACAAAGACAAGGCAACCATCAAGGAACTTCTCAAGCTACGGTCAATCCGGAGGAGCACCGCCATCGCTGGTCGAGGCCGTGTCAACCACGCCACTCTAGAAGGAGCCCAAGAAGCACCGACGTTGTCTTGGGTAAGTTCCTAGTAAATTCAAGACTGCATCGATTCTGTTTGATTCGAGCTTCGCATTCGCTTGTTTCGGAAATTTTGCAACTAAGAACAAATTGGAAGTCATGCATCTTAAGCATACTCTGTTAGTCCGATGCCGAGCGAGCTAAGTTCTAAAGTTGGATGTTTAGGAGCTAGGCTACTCATAGTCGGAGTTGAGTTTCTAGCCAACCTAATAGTTCTAGACACTCGCACCATAGATGTCATCCTTGGTATGGATTGGTTATCCAAACATAAAGCGATGCTAGATTGTGGCAAGAGCCGTGACAATTGAGGATACCACAGAAAGAAAGTAGAATTTCTAGCCACCTCAAGACGTGATGGACATTTGGTAGTCAACGATACCAAGGCGTTTCTTTGGAAGATGTACGTAGTAAAGATTACCGGATGTATTTCGGAAGAATTACGGGAATGCCACCGACCGTGACATTGAGTTTGTCATCGATCTAGTGCCGAGAACGGCACCAATTTCAAGAGACCCTATCGGATGCCGGTCGATGAACTTGTGGAAATGAAGAAGCAGATTGAAGAACTACTGGAGAAAGGTTTTGTAAGACCTAGTTCGTCGCCATGGGGAGCGCCAGTTTTGTTTGTCAAGAAGAAAGATGGAAGTATGAGAATGTGTATTGATTATCGTTCTCTCAATGAAGTCACCATCAAGAACAAGTACCCATTGCCCAGAATTGATGATTTGTTCGACCAGATGAAAGGAGCCGGAGTATTCTCCAAGATCGACCTACGATCAGGTTACCATCAGTTGAAGATTTGTCCTAAGGATGTACCAAAGACCGCTTTCTCAACCCGGTATGGACATTATGAGTTTTTAGTCATGTCTTTTGGATTGACTAATGCCCCTGCCTATTTCATGAACATGATGAACAAAGTATTCATGGAATATTTGGATAAGTTTGTGGTAGTATTCATTGACGATATTTTGGTATACTCAAAATCAGAAGAAGAGCATACAGAACATTTGAGATTAATCCTAGAAAAGCTCAGAGGACATCAGTTGTATGCCAAGTTCAGCAAGTGTGACTTTTGGAAGAAGAAAGTTGATTTTCTCGGTCATGTGATGACAGCCGAAGTAGTAGCAGTTGACCCCGGAAAGGTTAAAGCTGTAATGAGTTGGGAGCAGCCCAAGACGGTTACTCAAATTCGTAGTTTCTTGGGAATGGCGGGATACTATCGTCGTTTCATTGAAGGATTCTCAACGATTGCTAAACCTCTTACGCAATTGTTGAAGAAAGAGAAGAAGTTTATTTGGACTGACTTGTGAAGAAAGTTTTCAAGAATTGAAGAAGCGTTTGACTTGATTTCAAGTGCTAGTTTTGCTTGGGATATTAGTAAGGATTTTGATATCTCTTGTGATGCTTGGCGTCAAGGATTAGGATGTGTCCTTATGCAAGAAGGAAGAGTCGCCGCTATGCGTCAAGGCAATTAAGGCCTCATGAAGAGAATTATCCTACCCATGATTTGGAATTAGTGCCGTAGTGCATGCTTTGAAGATTTGGCGTCATTATCTCATCCATGTCATTGTGAAGTCTACAGATCATAAGAGCACGAAGTACATATTCACTCGACCGATTTGAACATGAGACAGAGAAGATGGTCGGAATTAATAAAGGATTATAATCTTAGAATCCATTACCATCTGGTAAGGCCAATGTAGTTGCAGATGCACCGAGTCGCAAGAGCTCTTGCAATGCTCGAAGCAAAGAGTTGTGTTCGTAACTTCGGGAGGAATTCCGAAGCTACTGACTAGAAGTTGTTTGGAAGGATTTGTGGCCAATTTGGAAATGCAGTCTACTCGGAGAAAGCAGTTCGTGAAGCTCAACCTAAGGATTACGAGTTTCTTGATCTCAAGAAGAAGATGTCGGAAGGAAAATTTAAAGACTTCACCATAGATGATCGGGATATCTTGTGGATCAATGGACGATCTGTGTACCGGATATGGATGGATTAAGACGGTGATTACAAGGAAGCCCATGACTCAAAGTATTCAATTCACCCTGGAAGCACTAAGATATATCGGGATGTTAAGAATAAGTTTTGGTGGCCAAACTTAAAGCGAGGCGTCGCGAGTTCGTTGCCTTATGCGGCGTGTGTCGAAAGTAAAGGCGAGCATCGAGGCGGCAGGATTGCTACAACCACCGAAGATACGTAATGGAAGTGGGAAGAGATCGGTATGGATTTTATTACCGGATTACCCAAGACTCAATCAGTTATGATTCGATTTGGGTAATAGTGGATCGCTTGACTAAGGTTGCCCATTTCTTGCCGTCAAAACCACTTACTCGTGAGACCGCTTGGCGGAATTGTATATGTCAAAATCGTCGACCGCACGGTGTGCCTAAGAAGATAGTGTCGATCGAGGATCTCAATTCACCTCTCGTTTACGGCGAGTCTACATGAAGCCACAGGAGCTCATCTAAATTTGAGATCGCTTATCATCCACGAGACGGATGGATGATGAAAGAGTCAACCAGATATTAGAAGATATGTTGAGAGCCTGTGCCTTAGCTAATGCTACCAGTTGGGATAGAAGTTTACCGTATGCAGAATTCTCGTACAACAACAGTTATCAAGCCAGTTTGCAGATGTCACCATTTGAAGCTTTGTATGGTCGTGCCTGCAGAACTCCGTTGAATTGGTCAGAGACAGCTGAACGTGTAGTGTTCGGGCCAGATATTATTCAGGAAGCCGAAGAACAAGTTGCTATGATCAGAGAGAGGCTAAAGATAGCCCAGTCCAGGCAAAAGAGTTATGCCGATAATCGTCGTCGTGACCTCAGCTTTGAACCAGAGGATTTTGTGTATCTGCGAGTTACTCCGCTCAGAGGTGTTAAGAGATTCCACACCAAAGGGAAGCTTCCTCCAAGGTATGTGGGTCCATTCAAGGTTTTGGAACGCCGTGGAGAAGTTGCGTACCAGTTGGAGCTACCACAGTCGTTAGCAGGAGTGCATGATGTCTTTCATGTCTCTCAGCTGAAGAAGTGTCTTCGTGTGCCAGAAGAGCAGACCCCGTTGGAGTCAATTGAACTGAAGGAAGATCTCACATACAAAGAGCAGCCTGTTAGGATTTTGGATGTCGCAGAGCGCCGCACCAGAAGCAAGACCGTTCGTTTCTGCAAAGTCCAGTCGAGTAACCACTCAGAAGGAGAAGCAACGTGGGAACGTGAAGAAGAGTTGAAGGCCGAGTTCCCTAGCCTTTTCTCTAGCTAGCCGGAATCTCGGGGACGAGATTCGTTTAAGGGGGGAGGTTTGTAACATCCCAAAATTCAGAGCTTTAAAAATCTTTTAAATATTGAATTTCCCATTTGGATTATTTGAATATTAATTTAAAAAGCTTAAATTGGACTTTAAGGACAAATTGATTTAATGTGCTTAATCCCAACATCAACAATTGTCAAAACTATTTTATTTAGATTCTATGTGCTTGGTTATATTTTATAGAATTTTCTGGAATTTTTCCAAAATCATTTGCTATTTTCTAATTGCTATTTGCATTTTCTGGATTTATTTAAAAGAAAAACCTATTTTAAATCCTTGAACGATCGGGCGAAGCTCAAGACTATTCGGCCGCTTGACCCATCTCGCCGTGCCGCGCTCTCGTCCGTTGGATGCTCGACGCGTGCCCTCGTCTCCGTCGGACGCGCGCCAACCCCGCCTTGACCCGTTGGATTGTCGCCGCGTGGCCTTCGCGTGATCGATCTCGCTTTCGCTCGCCGCGTTCGCTTCTAGCCGTTGGATTTCCATCGCGGCCGCACCCACTCACCCTCGCTCTCTCGCCAGTGGGACCGCCGCCGAGTCGTCGTCTCCGCGGAGTTTCTTCTTCCTCGCGCCGCGCCCGAGTCCGCCATTGCTGGAGCTCGAAGCCGCGTCTGACAAACGCGTATCCATTGCTGATTCTTCGCGCCGACCCCGCCAAATCGTGTCTCCGGCTATTTCTTATCTGTTTCAAACCAAATCAAACCTCGAATCGGTTTCAATCTCCGAGAATCATGGAATTCAAAAACCCGGCCGTTTCGGACCCGATTTGGGGTTTCAAATCTCGGCATCTCGAGTCTATAATACTCCCTTAGCTCGCTTGGGCCTCGCAACCCTAAACCGCCACTCTTGTCGCCTGATCGCCTAAGCGCGCGCATTGCAAGCTTTAGGGTTTTCGGCCGAACTTCTTCTCCGGTGGATTGCTTGCGCCGTCGTCGTCGCCCTTGCTCCACCGACCGCACCATTGTGATCGGCAAGTCACGAGCTACCCGCGCGCACCTTCGTCGCCGAGCATCGCCGAGCGCCCGTCCGACAAAACCCGAGCTCTCTCCGCCGCTTCTTCCTCGCCGCCGGCCATCTCCGTCAACCCCAGGTGCTCAAACCAGTGCCCATGTGTGCGCATTAGCCTCCTCTACACGTTGGTACCACTCACCGCCGGCGAAGAGCCGCCGTTCGCCGGTGACCATCGGGTCCCGAGCGCCACCGCCGCCGTTGTCGCCGACTCGGCGCCGGCGTCGGCCCGATCTTTGGTGTGGCGGCCGCGTGGCGCCAGTCAGCGCCAAGACACGCGCGTGCGTGGCTTTCGGTCCATCGCGCAAGATCTCCTCGGTTCGGTGCACTCGGTCCACCGTGAACCCGAGACTGACAGTGGGTCCCACTTGTCAGTTTTCTTTTTAATTTTAATTCTTTTTCCGGAAATTCTCGGCTGACGCAAGCATTGCGCAATAATCCGATTTTCCTTTATAAAAATAATTCGGGAAATTCGAGAAAATCCAAATTAGGGTTTAATTGATTTTCCAATCTTCCAAAGCCCATATCTTTTGCATCCAAAGTCCAATTGAGCCCATTCAAATTTGTAAATTCATATAAAATTCAGATCTATTTAATGGTGAATTTTATTTGATTTTTGGAGTTTGTTTTGCCTCTGTTATTTATTTGTTTTGTTTCTTTTGTCTCGTTTGCGAGTAGACGTCGATACTTGGGAATTTTTGCGAAGAAGGAGCACCTCAAGACCAAGACCAATATCTAGATCTATTCCAAGGCAAGTTATACCTTTGATCATATTGAACCCAGTTTTCAAACTACTTTGTTTCAATGTATTGCATTCTATTTCAAGTATTTATTTAAATGCTTTTGGGATAGTTATTAATCCAATTTGTTATATCCACCTTGTCTATTGTATGTCATGATCTTTTGTCACCCTAGGTTGGTTAATTATTAGTTGGTATTATCGTAGCACCAACGTGGGTTGGTTAGATACGATTAGACTGCTTAGCCATGCCACGAGTCATCATTTCATGTGAGAGTTGCAATTATAAATTTGACTAAGTGATTATGGAACGTGTGATGAATCTGTGTGTCTTGTGTCTTTGTTACTCGTTGATGGCATGTGTTGCACTTAACCAACAGGGTGGGAAAAGATTTAGACTGAGGCAAGTGGTGGATTCTGTGTGAATGGTGGATCTGTGTGATATAAACTTTGGGATTTGGGAAAAACTGGAAGTCTTGCCTTAGTCAATTAAGGACTTAACTTTGTGCGCCATTGAGTGGGCCTTCTTATGCGACCACATGCCTAGTATGGTGGGCCTAACTTAGTAAGTTATGGAGTCTTGACATTGACAACTCGGGTTGTATTTAAGCTATGTGATGAAATTTGGAGGTGTGATATGTCACATCGCGGGACGGTTTATTGCATCCCGTCCAATGGTGTGTGTCGTTCCAAGGTGTGTGTACAAATTGACTGCGATAAAGCACACCAGAGTGTCATTGTTTGAGATGAAGTCTCGAAAGGTTTTGTTGTGATCAACTCTGATCCGGTTGGTTTCATCGTGTGGGTAAAGTGTACAACCTCTGCAGAGTGTTTAAACCAATCTATTCGAATAGCCGCGTCCTCGGTTATGGACATGCTCGGGAATTTCACACGAGGGTAGATTTTCATAAAACAAATGGGAAGGGTCAGCTGTGTGAGATAACTTGTTGGTGTGTGAAAGAACTTGATTAGACTATGTGTACTTTGTGAAATCAATTGTTAACTTATTATTGTCTATTTGTTTTGAATTATGCTTTCAATCTATTATTTGTATTCAATTGCAAATGTTGCATTTACGCAAAATAACCACAGAAGCCATTTCTTTGGAATAAGCCATCATGTATAAATGCATTCTGTGGTATGACTTGCGAGTACGGTGTGTACTCACTCTTGCTAAACAAATCAACAGAAGTGGAGGAGTCGTCGCCTGCTTTTGAAGAAGGGTTCTCGAAGGTTGAGCGTTAGGGTCTTGATCGATCGGTTGCTGTGGTAAATTGATGGGAGCCACGGAGTTTATTTCGTTTCATTGCAGGTTTATTTATTTATTGTCGACCTTGCATGGCTTAATAAATGTAAACTCGACCATAAGGTCCCAACAGATTATTTGTTATTTGAATGTACTCGTTTATTCTTATATTCGTTGTATGGATGTGATATTTCATCAATGTTGACACTGTGTGCACTAGCGTGATCCTGGACTAGTGCAGAATACACAAAGGGTCCAGATTTGCATATTTGGGTCCCGACAATAAGGTGCAAAGTTTATCCGTTTGACTCGATCATTCTTTGTTCCTGCTATTTCCCTTATGATGACATCCACTACATCAAACTTTCTTCCATGCATGATGCATTCCAAAATATTCCAGACATGTCCTCTAATGGCATCATAATTCCCGCTCTTTGGTAACATAGTATGATTAATAATCCTATTTACCAAGCTGGGAATAGGAAGAAGCCCTGTTATCTTACCAGGGATAAATCTCTGTGTAGTGTCATAGAATTCAGTCCAAGCTGAAAGAGGGAGAACTGTTCCATCATAGATTTGCTCATATTCGCTTATTTGGAT